>OX424556.1:49006004-49640501 GCA_949152475.1 Terebella lapidaria | reverse complement strand
TAGGGACATAGTACATTGTGACATAAAATGGGGCCGTTTCTGAGAGTTAATTTTTTAACCCCATGTTATAGCATAGGCGATCATCGTATTTTATAATGGGCATATCGTAAATTTTAAGTTAATTTATTCAGCGAGTGTTTGTGGCTAATAGTTAGTCTAGGGACATAGTACATTGTGACATAAAATGGGGCCGTTTCTGAGAGTTAATTTTTTAACCCCATGTTATAGCATAGGCGATCATCGTATTTTATAATGGGCATATCGTAAATTTTAAGTTAATTTATTCAGCGAGTGTTTGTGGCTAATAGTTAGTCTAGGGACATAGTACATTGTGACATAAAATGGGGCCGTTTCTGAGAGTTAATTTTTTAACCCCATGTTATAGCATAGGCGATCATCGTATTTTATAATGGGCATATCGTAAATTTTAAGTTAATTTATTCAGCGAGTGTTTGTGGCTAATAGTTAGTCTAGGGACATAGTACATTGTGACATAAAATGGGGCCGTTTCTGAGAGTTAATTTTTTAACCCCATGTTATAGCATAGGCGATCATCGTATTTTATAATGGGCATATCGTAAATTTTAAGTTAATTTATTCAGCGAGTGTTTGTGGCTAATAGTTAGTCTAGGGACATAGTACATTGTGACATAAAATGGGGCCGTTTCTGAGAGTTAATTTTTTAACCCCATGTTATAGCATAGGCGATCATCGTATTTTATAATGGGCATATCGTAAATTTTAAGTTAATTTATTCAGCGAGTGTTTGTGGCTAATAGTTAGTCTAGGGACATAGTACATTGTGACATAAAATGGGGCCGTTTCTGAGAGTTAATTTTTTAACCCCATGTTATAGCATAGGCGATCATCGTATTTTATAATGGGCATATCGTAAATTTTAAGTTAATTTATTCAGCGAGTGTTTGTGGCTAATAGTTAGTCTAGGGACATAGTACATTGTGACATAAAATGGGGCCGTTTCTGAGAGTTAATTTTTTAACCCCATGTTATAGCATAGGCGATCATCGTATTTTATAATGGGCATATCGTAAATTTTAAGTTAATTTATTCAGCGAGTGTTTGTGGCTAATAGTTAGTCTAGGGACATAGTACATTGTGACATAAAATGGGGCCGTTTCTGAGAGTTAATTTTTTAACCCCATGTTATAGCATAGGCGATCATCGTATTTTATAATGGGCATATCGTAAATTTTAAGTTAATTTATTCAGCGAGTGTTTGTGGCTAATAGTTAGTCTAGGGACATAGTACATTGTGACATAAAATGGGGCCGTTTCTGAGAGTTAATTTTTTAACCCCATGTTATAGCATAGGCGATCATCGTATTTTATAATGGGCATATCGTAAATTTTAAGTTAATTTATTCAGCGAGTGTTTGTGGCTAATAGTTAGTCTAGGGACATAGTACATTGTGACATAAAATGGGGCCGTTTCTGAGAGTTAATTTTTTAACCCCATGTTATAGCATAGGCGATCATCGTATTTTATAATGGGCATATCGTAAATTTTAAGTTAATTTATTCAGCGAGTGTTTGTGGCTAATAGTTAGTCTAGGGACATAGTACATTGTGACATAAAATGGGGCCGTTTCTGAGAGTTAATTTTTTAACCCCATGTTATAGCATAGGCGATCATCGTATTTTATAATGGGCATATCGTAAATTTTAAGTTAATTTATTCAGCGAGTGTTTGTGGCTAATAGTTAGTCTAGGGACATAGTACATTGTGACATAAAATGGGGCCGTTTCTGAGAGTTAATTTTTTAACCCCATGTTATAGCATAGGCGATCATCGTATTTTATAATGGGCATATCGTAAATTTTAAGTTAATTTATTCAGCGAGTGTTTGTGGCTAATAGTTAGTCTAGGGACATAGTACATTGTGACATAAAATGGGGCCGTTTCTGAGAGTTAATTTTTTAACCCCATGTTATAGCATAGGCGATCATCGTATTTTATAATGGGCATATCGTAAATTTTAAGTTAATTTATTCAGCGAGTGTTTGTGGCTAATAGTTAGTCTAGGGACATAGTACATTGTGACATAAAATGGGGCCGTTTCTGAGAGTTAATTTTTTAACCCCATGTTATAGCATAGGCGATCATCGTATTTTATAATGGGCATATCGTAAATTTTAAGTTAATTTATTCAGCGAGTGTTTGTGGCTAATAGTTAGTCTAGGGACATAGTACATTGTGACATAAAATGGGGCCGTTTCTGAGAGTTAATTTTTTAACCCCATGTTATAGCATAGGCGATCATCGTATTTTATAATGGGCATATCGTAAATTTTAAGTTAATTTATTCAGCGAGTGTTTGTGGCTAATAGTTAGTCTAGGGACATAGTACATTGTGACATAAAATGGGGCCGTTTCTGAGAGTTAATTTTTTAACCCCATGTTATAGCATAGGCGATCATCGTATTTTATAATGGGCATATCGTAAATTTTAAGTTAATTTATTCAGCGAGTGTTTGTGGCTAATAGTTAGTCTAGGGACATAGTACATTGTGACATAAAATGGGGCCGTTTCTGAGAGTTAATTTTTTAACCCCATGTTATAGCATAGGCGATCATCGTATTTTATAATGGGCATATCGTAAATTTTAAGTTAATTTATTCAGCGAGTGTTTGTGGCTAATAGTTAGTCTAGGGACATAGTACATTGTGACATAAAATGGGGCCGTTTCTGAGAGTTAATTTTTTAACCCCATGTTATAGCATAGGCGATCATCGTATTTTATAATGGGCATATCGTAAATTTTAAGTTAATTTATTCAGCGAGTGTTTGTGGCTAATAGTTAGTCTAGGGACATAGTACATTGTGACATAAAATGGGGCCGTTTCTGAGAGTTAATTTTTTAACCCCATGTTATAGCATAGGCGATCATCGTATTTTATAATGGGCATATCGTAAATTTTAAGTTAATTTATTCAGCGAGTGTTTGTGGCTAATAGTTAGTCTAGGGACATAGTACATTGTGACATAAAATGGGGCCGTTTCTGAGAGTTAATTTTTTAACCCCATGTTATAGCATAGGCGATCATCGTATTTTATAATGGGCATATCGTAAATTTTAAGTTAATTTATTCAGCGAGTGTTTGTGGCTAATAGTTAGTCTAGGGACATAGTACATTGTGACATAAAATGGGGCCGTTTCTGAGAGTTAATTTTTTAACCCCATGTTATAGCATAGGCGATCATCGTATTTTATAATGGGCATATCGTAAATTTTAAGTTAATTTATTCAGCGAGTGTTTGTGGCTAATAGTTAGTCTAGGGACATAGTACATTGTGACATAAAATGGGGCCGTTTCTGAGAGTTAATTTTTTAACCCCATGTTATAGCATAGGCGATCATCGTATTTTATAATGGGCATATCGTAAATTTTAAGTTAATTTATTCAGCGAGTGTTTGTGGCTAATAGTTAGTCTAGGGACATAGTACATTGTGACATAAAATGGGGCCGTTTCTGAGAGTTAATTTTTTAACCCCATGTTATAGCATAGGCGATCATCGTATTTTATAATGGGCATATCGTAAATTTTAAGTTAATTTATTCAGCGAGTGTTTGTGGCTAATAGTTAGTCTAGGGACATAGTACATTGTGACATAAAATGGGGCCGTTTCTGAGAGTTAATTTTTTAACCCCATGTTATAGCATAGGCGATCATCGTATTTTATAATGGGCATATCGTAAATTTTAAGTTAATTTATTCAGCGAGTGTTTGTGGCTAATAGTTAGTCTAGGGACATAGTACATTGTGACATAAAATGGGGCCGTTTCTGAGAGTTAATTTTTTAACCCCATGTTATAGCATAGGCGATCATCGTATTTTATAATGGGCATATCGTAAATTTTAAGTTAATTTATTCAGCGAGTGTTTGTGGCTAATAGTTAGTCTAGGGACATAGTACATTGTGACATAAAATGGGGCCGTTTCTGAGAGTTAATTTTTTAACCCCATGTTATAGCATAGGCGATCATCGTATTTTATAATGGGCATATCGTAAATTTTAAGTTAATTTATTCAGCGAGTGTTTGTGGCTAATAGTTAGTCTAGGGACATAGTACATTGTGACATAAAATGGGGCCGTTTCTGAGAGTTAATTTTTTAACCCCATGTTATAGCATAGGCGATCATCGTATTTTATAATGGGCATATCGTAAATTTTAAGTTAATTTATTCAGCGAGTGTTTGTGGCTAATAGTTAGTCTAGGGACATAGTACATTGTGACATAAAATGGGGCCGTTTCTGAGAGTTAATTTTTTAACCCCATGTTATAGCATAGGCGATCATCGTATTTTATAATGGGCATATCGTAAATTTTAAGTTAATTTATTCAGCGAGTGTTTGTGGCTAATAGTTAGTCTAGGGACATAGTACATTGTGACATAAAATGGGGCCGTTTCTGAGAGTTAATTTTTTAACCCCATGTTATAGCATAGGCGATCATCGTATTTTATAATGGGCATATCGTAAATTTTAAGTTAATTTATTCAGCGAGTGTTTGTGGCTAATAGTTAGTCTAGGGACATAGTACATTGTGACATAAAATGGGGCCGTTTCTGAGAGTTAATTTTTTAACCCCATGTTATAGCATAGGCGATCATCGTATTTTATAATGGGCATATCGTAAATTTTAAGTTAATTTATTCAGCGAGTGTTTGTGGCTAATAGTTAGTCTAGGGACATAGTACATTGTGACATAAAATGGGGCCGTTTCTGAGAGTTAATTTTTTAACCCCATGTTATAGCATAGGCGATCATCGTATTTTATAATGGGCATATCGTAAATTTTAAGTTAATTTATTCAGCGAGTGTTTGTGGCTAATAGTTAGTCTAGGGACATAGTACATTGTGACATAAAATGGGGCCGTTTCTGAGAGTTAATTTTTTAACCCCATGTTATAGCATAGGCGATCATCGTATTTTATAATGGGCATATCGTAAATTTTAAGTTAATTTATTCAGCGAGTGTTTGTGGCTAATAGTTAGTCTAGGGACATAGTACATTGTGACATAAAATGGGGCCGTTTCTGAGAGTTAATTTTTTAACCCCATGTTATAGCATAGGCGATCATCGTATTTTATAATGGGCATATCGTAAATTTTAAGTTAATTTATTCAGCGAGTGTTTGTGGCTAATAGTTAGTCTAGGGACATAGTACATTGTGACATAAAATGGGGCCGTTTCTGAGAGTTAATTTTTTAACCCCATGTTATAGCATAGGCGATCATCGTATTTTATAATGGGCATATCGTAAATTTTAAGTTAATTTATTCAGCGAGTGTTTGTGGCTAATAGTTAGTCTAGGGACATAGTACATTGTGACATAAAATGGGGCCGTTTCTGAGAGTTAATTTTTTAACCCCATGTTATAGCATAGGCGATCATCGTATTTTATAATGGGCATATCGTAAATTTTAAGTTAATTTATTCAGCGAGTGTTTGTGGCTAATAGTTAGTCTAGGGACATAGTACATTGTGACATAAAATGGGGCCGTTTCTGAGAGTTAATTTTTTAACCCCATGTTATAGCATAGGCGATCATCGTATTTTATAATGGGCATATCGTAAATTTTAAGTTAATTTATTCAGCGAGTGTTTGTGGCTAATAGTTAGTCTAGGGACATAGTACATTGTGACATAAAATGGGGCCGTTTCTGAGAGTTAATTTTTTAACCCCATGTTATAGCATAGGCGATCATCGTATTTTATAATGGGCATATCGTAAATTTTAAGTTAATTTATTCAGCGAGTGTTTGTGGCTAATAGTTAGTCTAGGGACATAGTACATTGTGACATAAAATGGGGCCGTTTCTGAGAGTTAATTTTTTAACCCCATGTTATAGCATAGGCGATCATCGTATTTTATAATGGGCATATCGTAAATTTTAAGTTAATTTATTCAGCGAGTGTTTGTGGCTAATAGTTAGTCTAGGGACATAGTACATTGTGACATAAAATGGGGCCGTTTCTGAGAGTTAATTTTTTAACCCCATGTTATAGCATAGGCGATCATCGTATTTTATAATGGGCATATCGTAAATTTTAAGTTAATTTATTCAGCGAGTGTTTGTGGCTAATAGTTAGTCTAGGGACATAGTACATTGTGACATAAAATGGGGCCGTTTCTGAGAGTTAATTTTTTAACCCCATGTTATAGCATAGGCGATCATCGTATTTTATAATGGGCATATCGTAAATTTTAAGTTAATTTATTCAGCGAGTGTTTGTGGCTAATAGTTAGTCTAGGGACATAGTACATTGTGACATAAAATGGGGCCGTTTCTGAGAGTTAATTTTTTAACCCCATGTTATAGCATAGGCGATCATCGTATTTTATAATGGGCATATCGTAAATTTTAAGTTAATTTATTCAGCGAGTGTTTGTGGCTAATAGTTAGTCTAGGGACATAGTACATTGTGACATAAAATGGGGCCGTTTCTGAGAGTTAATTTTTTAACCCCATGTTATAGCATAGGCGATCATCGTATTTTATAATGGGCATATCGTAAATTTTAAGTTAATTTATTCAGCGAGTGTTTGTGGCTAATAGTTAGTCTAGGGACATAGTACATTGTGACATAAAATGGGGCCGTTTCTGAGAGTTAATTTTTTAACCCCATGTTATAGCATAGGCGATCATCGTATTTTATAATGGGCATATCGTAAATTTTAAGTTAATTTATTCAGCGAGTGTTTGTGGCTAATAGTTAGTCTAGGGACATAGTACATTGTGACATAAAATGGGGCCGTTTCTGAGAGTTAATTTTTTAACCCCATGTTATAGCATAGGCGATCATCGTATTTTATAATGGGCATATCGTAAATTTTAAGTTAATTTATTCAGCGAGTGTTTGTGGCTAATAGTTAGTCTAGGGACATAGTACATTGTGACATAAAATGGGGCCGTTTCTGAGAGTTAATTTTTTAACCCCATGTTATAGCATAGGCGATCATCGTATTTTATAATGGGCATATCGTAAATTTTAAGTTAATTTATTCAGCGAGTGTTTGTGGCTAATAGTTAGTCTAGGGACATAGTACATTGTGACATAAAATGGGGCCGTTTCTGAGAGTTAATTTTTTAACCCCATGTTATAGCATAGGCGATCATCGTATTTTATAATGGGCATATCGTAAATTTTAAGTTAATTTATTCAGCGAGTGTTTGTGGCTAATAGTTAGTCTAGGGACATAGTACATTGTGACATAAAATGGGGCCGTTTCTGAGAGTTAATTTTTTAACCCCATGTTATAGCATAGGCGATCATCGTATTTTATAATGGGCATATCGTAAATTTTAAGTTAATTTATTCAGCGAGTGTTTGTGGCTAATAGTTAGTCTAGGGACATAGTACATTGTGACATAAAATGGGGCCGTTTCTGAGAGTTAATTTTTTAACCCCATGTTATAGCATAGGCGATCATCGTATTTTATAATGGGCATATCGTAAATTTTAAGTTAATTTATTCAGCGAGTGTTTGTGGCTAATAGTTAGTCTAGGGACATAGTACATTGTGACATAAAATGGGGCCGTTTCTGAGAGTTAATTTTTTAACCCCATGTTATAGCATAGGCGATCATCGTATTTTATAATGGGCATATCGTAAATTTTAAGTTAATTTATTCAGCGAGTGTTTGTGGCTAATAGTTAGTCTAGGGACATAGTACATTGTGACATAAAATGGGGCCGTTTCTGAGAGTTAATTTTTTAACCCCATGTTATAGCATAGGCGATCATCGTATTTTATAATGGGCATATCGTAAATTTTAAGTTAATTTATTCAGCGAGTGTTTGTGGCTAATAGTTAGTCTAGGGACATAGTACATTGTGACATAAAATGGGGCCGTTTCTGAGAGTTAATTTTTTAACCCCATGTTATAGCATAGGCGATCATCGTATTTTATAATGGGCATATCGTAAATTTTAAGTTAATTTATTCAGCGAGTGTTTGTGGCTAATAGTTAGTCTAGGGACATAGTACATTGTGACATAAAATGGGGCCGTTTCTGAGAGTTAATTTTTTAACCCCATGTTATAGCATAGGCGATCATCGTATTTTATAATGGGCATATCGTAAATTTTAAGTTAATTTATTCAGCGAGTGTTTGTGGCTAATAGTTAGTCTAGGGACATAGTACATTGTGACATAAAATGGGGCCGTTTCTGAGAGTTAATTTTTTAACCCCATGTTATAGCATAGGCGATCATCGTATTTTATAATGGGCATATCGTAAATTTTAAGTTAATTTATTCAGCGAGTGTTTGTGGCTAATAGTTAGTCTAGGGACATAGTACATTGTGACATAAAATGGGGCCGTTTCTGAGAGTTAATTTTTTAACCCCATGTTATAGCATAGGCGATCATCGTATTTTATAATGGGCATATCGTAAATTTTAAGTTAATTTATTCAGCGAGTGTTTGTGGCTAATAGTTAGTCTAGGGACATAGTACATTGTGACATAAAATGGGGCCGTTTCTGAGAGTTAATTTTTTAACCCCATGTTATAGCATAGGCGATCATCGTATTTTATAATGGGCATATCGTAAATTTTAAGTTAATTTATTCAGCGAGTGTTTGTGGCTAATAGTTAGTCTAGGGACATAGTACATTGTGACATTATGTGTTTGTGGCCTTGAATCTGGTATTGATATAGATTCTGAATGTTTACTGCCTTCTCACCGATACATGCGTGATGTTCAAATAAAATATTTTTTATGTTCATGTACTCATGAATATTTGTATTGTTATGTCAATAAAACTACTACTACTATTGATGCGTTTTCAGTGATATATCAATATAATTCCACATTTGAATTTACAGGCGAGAATGTAAAGTTGGAAGGTGCATACATCTGGGACAACACGGTCATTGAGGACGGATGCGTCCTTACGACTTGCGTAGTCGACAACGATGTACACTTGAAGAAAGGCGTCATCGTGCTGCCCGGATGTGTCATTGGTGCTGGGGTGTGTAGGCCTCTATTCTTGAAAAATTCCGCGAAATTTGTATCGTTCAGTGCATTTCAATGCAATGCGCAGAGAATGAGCCTAAATTTGATTCCCGATGTGTATGATCCAGGTGATAGTCGGCCCAAGTGTCACACTGCCTCCCTCCACTAAGTTGTCATTGGAGCCGCGTGATAATGACTTTGAAGACGACCTGGAAGAGGAACCAGGTATGTTGTTTTTGGTAAATTCTTGCTTACTATTGCTCATTTACTGTTACCCAAACATCTTAGATGGCAATAATCTATTGTTTATATGTTAATATGGTAACAACATGTTATACATTACTTAGAATAATATACAAGTAACTTAACATGAGTGGCAGTCGACATGAGTTTAGGCAAAAAAAAAAAAAGAAACATGTACCGCAAATCTTCACTGACAACTTCGATTTCCTCACTAGAGACGACTTTGTGCGGGGAATTCTAGTAGACGAAGAGGTGGTTACTAGACTGATGTCAATGTGTTCTGAACAGTGAATATTGTGATATCCACATCTAAAATAGTTGATATATTTAATGAAAGGCATATTGAAATGTGCATTTTGTTTGTTTTTGTGGGGAAATTTTCATAGATATTGGGCCACACCATACATATACATGAGATGGAGTCAGAATATGCTGCCAGAGTCTCAAATCTTCAAATGTATGATGCCATCAGGTAAGTTACTGCATAATATTATATTAAAAAAATTATCAAATATAATATGACTGCATATAGTTATATTAAAATTACTATCAAATATTTCTTCATTCATTAAAATCATGTGTATACATTGTAAAATCATTGAAATCTTTGGGTTTGGCAATTTGAATATCGGCACCTGAACATAGGAACAACAAAAGATCTCCACTTTATAATAATGAATGGACCTAAAGACCTTTGTGTACTCTCTCAGCAAGGACATCTTGAACCGCTGGGTGTACCCCATGGTACCAGACAATACCGTGACGGGCCAGACTTCCGACAAGTACTGTTACCGAGGTCACAACATATATCTTCACCAGGACGTCACGCTAGCACGGTATATGATACATCAATGATATTCAACATAGTCTTCAGTTTAAAATTAGGACAAAGTTACGGTTACATGTATTTGTAATCATGAAAAAAAAATGGATATCTTACCATCACGCCTATGCATATATCATGATATAGGTATATACCAATTATTCTTACATGTCAGAGGCAGTGTCTTACGTGAAAATGTTCTCATCGGAAAAGGAACCACAATACAGTGGTCCCCCTCAGATAAGACCCCCCTCAAGAAAGACTTCCCCCTCTGTAAAGACTTTTTCTTGTGGCGCTAGAATGACTTTAACATGTAAACGAACCCCTCTAATAAGACATCCCCTTAGATAAGACCTTAATTTTGTGGCAGAAGGGTAGGTCTTATCTGAGGGGGACCACTGAACGCAAATATAACACACAGCATCATAGGCAAAAACTGCAGAATAGGTGAGGCAAAGTTGTACACAAACTTCATCATATTGTTCCCTTGAATCTGGTATTGATATAGATTCTGAATGTTTACTGCCTTCTCACCGATACATGCGTGATGTTCAAATAAAATATTTTTTATGTTCATGTACTCATGAATATTTGTATTGTTATGTCAATAAAACTACTACTACTATTGATGCGTTTTCAGTGATATATCAATATAATTCCACATTTGAATTTACAGGCGAGAATGTAAAGTTGGAAGGTGCATACATCTGGGACAACACGGTCATTGAGGACGGATGCGTCCTTACGACTTGCGTAGTCGACAACGATGTACACTTGAAGAAAGGCGTCATCGTGCTGCCCGGATGTGTCATTGGTGCTGGGGTGTGTAGGCCTCTATTCTTGAAAAATTCCGCGAAATTTGTATCGTTCAGTGCATTTCAATGCAATGCGCAGAGAATGAGCCTAAATTTGATTCCCGATGTGTATGATCCAGGTGATAGTCGGCCCAAGTGTCACACTGCCTCCCTCCACTAAGTTGTCATTGGAGCCGCGTGATAATGACTTTGAAGACGACCTGGAAGAGGAACCAGGTATGTTGTTTTTGGTAAATTCTTGCTTACTATTGCTCATTTACTGTTACCCAAACATCTTAGATGGCAATAATCTATTGTTTATATGTTAATATGGTAACAACATGTTATACATTACTTAGAATAATATACAAGTATCTTAACATGAGTGGCAGTCGACATGAGTTTAGGCAAAAAAAAAAAAAGAAACTTACAATAATCCATTAAAAAATCTAATAAAATGGACAGCTGTTCAAACATATTTACAAACCTACTCACTACCAGGCACAAAACCTCAAAGGATGAACGACAGTATTATAGTGAATGCTCTCAATACATTGAATGCTCTCCACATCACTGGCAGTGATTGACACGGTGGTAGGCGATGAGGGGCGTGGCTACGTCTATCGACCGGATGCCGACAGCGACTCCGAGGGGGAGGGGCTAGTGATGGACACGTGGCCCGCTACGGAGGCCGAGTCAGAGAGGAAGACTCCGCTTCCATCAGTAGCGAGGAATTCGATGACGACGGTGAAGCTGGGGACAGTCCCGTGCCAGATGAAACCAAATGTGAGTGTGATGATGGTTTGAAATGATCGGGTGTTTCTGGTTTTGATGTATTTGTAAAAATGTGATGATAAAAATACTTTATTTCAGAAAAAAAACATATAACATTTTCAAGAATCAAGAGGTTGTGGAGTTACATTTGTGCATTACTACTAGTACTTTTATAGCACCAGACCAATAATATACAGTACACGTCATACTTATAATATTCTGTTTTCCTTTTTTGCCGGCTGAGCAGTGTTCTACAGGGAAGTCATAAGCACATTGGAGCGAGCAAGGGACGAAAATATCAGCAAGGACAACATGGTTCTGGAAATCAACTCCGTCAAGTGCGCGTTTGAATATTCATTATGTGAAACTGATGTAAAATTACAACAAGAGCTAACTTCTAGTTATTTGTGCAATTTGTGATTTGTCAGTATGATTTTAAACACTACCCTGATACTATAGCCAGACATGCGTATGGGATCCAAATCAAGGAGGTGAATCATTTATTGACAAAGGCAGTAATGGAGCTGCCGTTGACCTCAGCCCCCGACCTGGAAGCCGCAACATACCTGGGCCAAGTCAAAGCTGTGAGAACTGTAGAAGGGGATTATTCTGCAGAGGTTTCGAGAATTTGCATGTCTGATCATTACATGCAGCTTTGATTTCTTGAATTTAGTCCCAAAGGACTATTGTATCAATACTAGCAAAGTATTTGCTGTAAAAAAGTCATGAAAGTTAAACATTTGCGACATAATCCCCTTTCACAGTATTGTGTGTCGACTTCTGTGATTCTTGGCATGGGTTACAGATCATTCATAGAGAAGACACCCATTTACCAACTCAAAATACTTATAATAATAATATTACTGATATTTTCGAAACCTTTCATGTTCTGTGCAGAACTTGCCCTCACATTCAATGTAATGATGATATAGCGAAACACATTAAAAACAGCATAAACTCTTATACTAGCAAAATTACGTGTATTCAAAATGACTGATGCCATGTTTAGTATCTATCACATATTGTGCAATACTGAAAAGAGTGCCAACTCCCGATAACTTCTAAATTGGTGATCTGACATAATATGATAATCTTTGGTGCTTGTTTAATTTCAGAATTTTGAGAAGTTTGTTCTGCCACTGATGAGAAACTACATCAGAAGCAACGAATCACAGATGGATTGCTTAGTTTCACTTGAGGTATAACTTTGTGATATCATTTTCTAAAACTACCAATTGATCATTTTTTTCCCTGTACATAATATACTAGCTATTGCTCATTTTTCCTTGACAGGATTTCAGTTTGAACAATCCAGTGGCCCAGAAGACTTTGGTGAATGTTGTACACTACTTATACGATAAGGACTTGTTATCGGAGGAAGTGATAATGAACTGGCATGATAGTACAACATGTGAGGAAAGGACATCAGAAAGGAAACAGCTTAGAAACTCGGTTTGTGGCATCATATTGTAGATATTAATTTACTCGTTTGCAAGTCTGCCGTCATTTGCTTACTAAAACATTTAATATAATTTTCGTACAATTTGATAAATTTTTCAGATGAAGGCATTTATCAGCTGGCTACAGGAGGCTGCAGAAGAATCTGATGAAGATTCCGATGAATAATTGAACTGATGAATAAATTCTATTGGAACACAATTATTCAGCCATTGTAGGATATTGTAGTATATAATAATGTAGAACTATTTTCCGTTCATGTATATTGTGAAAGCGTTGGTATGTGCATGTTGCATTAAGGTGTGCAAAAAAACTGGACATTCATGAACGTTATGTTGTGTTAATGACTGTGACTCCATAAAAAATGAAAAACAATTATTGTGTCCTTTCGCTTTATTGGTGTGATTATGACCATAGCTTTTTCCACACAAAAAAGCTGCATTGTGCAGAATAGTGCAGAACTTTATGCGATACGTTATGATCCACAAATGTTATAATCATGATGCTTCCGTACATGGCATGAATTATTTGGCGCCATCTACCGAATAACACGATGTTTACAAACAAATGCACGTGGTAATGTTTACCCTGACGATGTCATGTGTTTGCATCATAACCGAGACATTTCCAGATTCTTCCGCAAATTAATGATTTCACCACGAACCCTGGCTTGGCCTGAAATATCAGCCAATTGCCATCCAATACGTTGAAAATTTCTAGTATGTTCTTTGACCATCCATATTACCCATTCGAACGAAATAATCATTATGTCCACTCAGCAACTGTGCAAATGTATATAGTAGACGCACCGTACCAAGCTGGCTGTCATATGTAGCTCAATATACATCACAAATGGAGGACAGAGGCGATGTCAAGAAATGGCTAGAAAATGGAGGCAATAAGACCACATCTATTGTCTTTGAGGAATGCCCTCTGTGTTCAATTTAGCACCTGACCAGTATTATGTTTAGTTAGGACTAAAACTTGAGTGCAATTAATGGATGAGTTGCAATGTCTTGTCACTCTTAATGCTATGCACATTTTGCATTGAACATTATGTTAATGCTTAGAAGTATTGAAAATTGCATGGAAAGAAAATAGAAGAATGGAAACATTTCATGTTGCTTCCAAAACAATATAACTTTGCAGATTATAATTTATCTGCATAATCCTGGGACTAACAAAGATATAAAAACAATTTGATTGTGCCATTTTGAATTCTGTAAAGGAAAAACAATTGAAAATGGAACAATTAGAAATATCTGAGTGCTTTGTTCATTGTTCACCTTGGAGCAATGACTTCGAGGAAGCAGCAAAAATTCTCAAACCCAAGATCCTTCCGAGAAAAATCTGTAAAAGGATCAACTACTTGATTTGCAATTGCATGAAGAAAAATACACAGTTGGGTAAGTTCATTGTTTGGATATACTGAAAGTTTTCAATGTGATATATTCTAAAATTTGGAACTAAAATATTCCCCGATAAATAAAACTTAGTAGAAAATATCCAGTATATTATTGCTATTGAAAAAATAAATATGGTTCTCTCATCCTCATGGAAAAATGAGTCTCTGCCAGAGGTAATAAAAACATGGTAATGAACAAGGAATGAAAATTGCTTGTTTATGTTTGTAATATTTTTATTATCATAAATTTGGAATAAATTCTTTCTTTTCAGACAAGCTGTTTGATACTGTTGAAGTTGAGGCCACACAGACACACATGTTGGCTGCGCTCAGCCCTGCAACTCCTGATGTTAGCCTCTGTTCTGATGTTGAGCAAGAATCAAGCTCCAAACAGACTGAACCCGAGAAGCAACCACAAGATGAAAAGGCTGTGAACCTAGACAATGTGCTCTCACGAAATTTAGACACAATCAACAAAAGTGAGAATGGAAAAAATCACTCGCCATGCTCAGAAACTGTTGCGAATTTATTCAAGTTTGAGGAAAATGAGTACAACACCTCTGCCGCCCTGACCGGGGAATTGGACGGTGGCATCATTGATCACCCTTCTGTCAACTTGACAGAAGTCAAGCCTGATTTCTCCACAGCAAATCCACCAGAAGAGAAACCAAGCCAGGAGGAGAACATATCTGAACCTCCGAAAGCACCTCTCGATCTGCCAGATAACTTGATTCTAAATGAACTCCTGTGGGGCGCAGCATGTGAAATCAGTGCTTCACAGTGCATGAAACGCCTCATCACCTTGGCCAGTGTGTGCCTCGTTAAAGGAGAAACAAAACTTCTTGAGCCCAACTTGCTGCAGAAAGAAAAAACCAAGGAATTCCATGATTTGAATCGTGGGAAGTACTTCAGAAAAGCCAAACATTCAAAGAAAAAGCCTGCTAGTAGGTACTCAGTCAGCGATTTCATGTTGATAAAGAAACCAACCATCACCATTTCCGCGCTGATTGGAAAACAGGGCAAGAACATAAAGACCGTTACTAGAGGGAGGGACTGCCGATTGGATGTTCGAAAAGGAGAGAACGTAGTGACAGACATCGAGATTACGATTCATGCTCAAAGCAATGCCGACATCGAAACGGTTAGGAGCCGGCTGAACCAAGTGTACACATCAGTGGCGTCAGCACACAGAGAGTGGGTGAGTATCAGACAGCAAAAGGCTCTACCATGTTTCCCCGATGAAGAGTTGCAAATTGATTTCATTGAATAGTGTGCTCTTAGAAAAAATAGTATAACACACTAGTCGTAAAACCCTGGAATTTCTTCATTGTGCATTTTTGAATATATTCAATACGCTATTTTTTCACAGAAACTGAGGAAGCAGCTGTACAGACAACAAGTGGAGGAGGTCGGAAAAAGCAGAGCTTTCCAGGGCAGGAGATATGGCCAGTGGGATATATGTAAGTCGAGTCAAATACTGCTAATATATGGTAGACATCAATGTTATTAATCCACCACCTACTAGTTTATAGCCAGATAGTTATGAGAAAAGTCAAGGAATAAATTTAAGCAATGTAAATGGAAAATTTGAGTGCACAATTTATATGCTTACGGTATTTTGTATTGGCTGAACTTGTGTCATCATATTTATCTATCAGATGAAGAGAAGAAAGCGAGTGCTCGGGATGAGTACGACAAGAAAATCTCCTACCAGCAGGCCAAGGCAAAGTCAGTGTGAACTGAATATTCCGCCAAAACTCCCCCCCCCCCCCCTCCCAAAATATCTACAATACAATGTTTTGGTGAATGTAGTTAAAATTTAGTAAATTTAATGGGAATATTTAAGATACATAACATTTCTCTGTAATGAAAAAAAACCCATTTCATTCAAAATAGGAACATGCACTGTACAGAACAAAACATTGATTGTTTTGCCCAGACATGCTGACCAGAGGCCAGCCAAGGCGCACATCCTGGAGGAAGGCAGCCGGTGTCTCCACTGTCTGGGCCCCTACGATAAGGATGCCACTGGGCAGACAGACTGCAAATACCACCCGGGATATTTTGGTGAATATCTGAACTACGTTATTCTGAGCTGTCATGAAAAAATCAAGTTTTATCGCCAAAAAAAGTTTTTTGGGCAATATATTAGAAGTATATAAGATAATACATTTTGTAAAACATTAAATGAATGGATGATTCAGCCCTGAATATTTCTTTTTTTGACAGAATCATAACCTAATTTTGTTCATTTTCCATCATAGATTACACGATATACACATGGACATGCTGTGGTCGTTACGGTTGTGATTTCGAGACGGAAAACTCGGTTTCTGGGCAGCTGGAAGGGCACAAATGGAATGGGTAGGTAGATGTGATTGTGAATCATATTGGCTTTAGAAATATTCAGAAAAATATAATTTACTTTATACATGTTGTAGATGTTGAGGCATATACAGAATGGATTCAATAGGTGGCAGCATATTTTAGTATCAAACTAATGGCAAAATTAAGGCATTTCGGCAGAAATGCCTTTATGGTTTTAGCAGAATTTTTTTTTTTTTTTTTTTTTCTTCTTCCGCCACTTTTGGTTTCCGGACGATAACTTTAGATTGCCTTGACGGATCCTCGTCAAATTTTCACCACAAGTCAGAAATGATATGTGGAAGAACCCTATTCTTTTGAGGCGGATCCGAGGTCCGTGAGGTCCGTGAGGATGAAATCAAGGCTAATTTTGAGACTTGGTTTCCGGACGATAACTGGAAAAATATTTACGCAATAGTTGCAGAACTCTGCATGGAGGTTCATATGCCACCAGGGAAGAACCCTATTGATTTTGGGATCGATCCGTCAAACGACCTTTGACCTAGAGGTCGAAAAATTTTTTTGCTGATTCATCCTTGAGGCTTCCTGCATATCTCAGAAACCGTGCATCGTAGAGCGAAACGGACGTTATTTTCGGACTCGTCGCCCTAGACAAACATCTCTAGGGTGTATTATTTTTTTTGATCCGGCTCCGAGGTCCGTGAGGTCCTTGAGGATGAAATCGAGGCTGATCTTGAAACTTGGTTTCCGGACGATAACTCGAAAAATATTCAGGCAATAGTTGCAGAATTTTGCACGGAGGTTTACATATCAACAGGGAAGAACCCTATTGATTTTGGGAGTCGGCATTTTTCGTTTTCGTCGATATCTCGGAAACGGTGCTTCGTAGAGCGAAACAGACGTTATTTTCGGACTCGTTGCCCTAGACAAACATGTCTTAAGGGTATTATGGATGAACTTTCACCTTGACACGATATTTTTTTGCCGAGTCGGCATTTTTCATTTTCGTCGATATCTCGGAAACGGTGTGTCGTAGAGCGAAGCGGACGTTATTTTCGGACTCGTCGCCCTAGACAAACATGTCTAAGGGTATTATGGATGAACTTTGACCTTGACCCGAAATTTTTTTGCCGAGTCGGCATTTTTCGTTTTCGTCGATATCTCGGGAACGGTGTGTCGTAGAGCGAAACGGACGTTATTTTCGGACTCGTCGCCCTAGACAAACGTGTCTAATTTTAATGGTAAATTTTTTCGTGGAGTAGACATTTTTCATTTTCGTCGATATCTAGTATATATTATAAATTAATCATCACACCGAAATGCCTCCAAGGCATCTTTAGGCCTTGACGTCTAGTTCATGTTGTGAAGACCACACTTATGATTTGGTGGAAAATTTTCTTTCTTTTTGGAAGAAATAAAATGCAACTGCAGTACCATGCTCTGAAAGTAACTCATGACCACTGAAACAATTCTGCCTTCAGTTTTACTGAATATGCCCCCTTGCTACCTCGTATAAAAAGCATTGTCCTGATGTATGACTCGTTTTTTTTTTCAGATGCACAGAAGGGGCTCACAACTGGAGACCACGCAAGGCAAAAAAATGCTCAAATCACAAGAAGAAACATTCAAGTGGAAACTACAGAAAGCAGATATCTGAGAGTTGTGATCCATGTTCACATTATGAATTTCTTTAATTGTATCATTTGAAAAACAATACTGGCATTGAACATCTCAAATTGTAAAACACTGAGCTATTCGCATCAAGGGACATCCTGGCAGTGAAATAAATAAGATTTGTTGACTCTCTTGCTTTAATTATTGGTTTATCAGGTATTGCTTAGAGCTGACAACTCATAATAACCATAATACATGATTATAGATTCAGAATTATCACAATAATTCGCTTTATCCAGCAAGGAGGAGGATAACTGTCGTAATCTTTTTATGGGTAACACTATACGGGTCAGTACGGTAATCTTATTCCAAATCTCGCGAACCCTCGTTTCGAACTCCGTGTGTAACCCCCGTTTTGTTTTCATCTCGTTCTAGTTGGGGAAATCTGTTCAACTATAGAAAGTGAAACGAAAAGTAGTCTGATCGTTTTCCCGTTCACGGCGCACAATATCACGAAAGTGATTCGATTTCGGATATCTCACACTGCGTAATGTACCGTGGATTAATTATTGGACATTCTTTCGTACGGAGACTATCAAAAAAGGAAGTTTCTGTTAAAGGAAATTCCGCGGACATTTTCGCCCCAGAGAAGGCCGCCATTATCGCAGCCAAGCTTCACGTGAACGAACACTTTGCCGAACTTTACTCTTTGTGCGACAACCAGACATGGGGTCAAGTACATTGGAGAGTACTTGAGTACAAGTACAAGTACTATGAAGATGTCAAGTACAAAGTACAAGTACAATTACTTCAGTTGTGTCTGTACTTGAGTACAAGTACTATCAGTGTACTTCAAGTACAAGTACAAAGTACATTTTATTTATATCGATTTTATGAAAACGAACACTGAACAATCTTATGAAAAAGGCATTATATATATTTTATTCGCCAGAAGACGGTTACAATTAGATAATAGTAGTATAGTTTTATTGACATATTTGCATCACCTGAGGATCAGAATATACGCTGAAATGAACGTTGTGTCAAATGATTGTACATGTATGTCGAAACCTGTGAATGTCACTAGATGTGCTAAACAATGCCATCAATGACTTGATAGCTGCATTTGGCAGGTACACTCCATCTTTTTGACACTTCGTTATTTTCAGGCACATTAAAAAACATGTACTTCCAGACAATGCGCAAGGTCTTGCCTGCCATAATAGCTTGAGCAGCTCCGTGACCAGTAGACGCATGTATGATACAATAATTCTTGCTTTACCATGTTCATGACAAAATATAATTCAGCTCCAGGTTTAAGTGAAATGATCAGTGGTCAGTGATGCAATAAGAAGTTCATATTGTGAGTTGGGGTTTGGCCTATAACTTTTCCATGTTTACACAACAAAAGCACAAGCAGGGAGCCAACTAGTTCCAGATATCCAGAATATTTGTTGCACAGTAGCATGTGTTCATAGTACCGGTAAAAGGGCTAAAAAGATTATGAAAATGTGTAATCGATTAATCGTGTGTGTGTAATCGTATCGAATCCGATTAATCGTTACTGGAAGATTAGACACTAGAATTGACATGTGCCCCTCTGGGACAGGTCGCGCCGCTGATTACAATCTGCGGGTTGGTCGATTCTTACTTTATCTCCTCAAAATATCGCTGATTTAGGTGTATAATTCTATACCTCTGACATTTATGTTGCTAAATGACATGTACTCTAAATGTCTCTTCGTAACATAACTGCAATACAACATCATTTATTCAAATCAAAGAAAATTCGAACAGCGCGCGGCCATTTTGCCTGTGTGGGTCGCACTAATAACCGTCCGAAACCGTCCTGGACCTTCCAGGGGGCAAATACCACTGTCCGGGACCCGAGAAAACCGCCTAGGAGTGTTTTCTATATTTTTATTCAGATCTCTCATATGATTCCGAACTATACATAAAAACGAGTTAGTCACAAGACATTGCAAGAAATATTTCAATGGTAAAAATGTTATAACATCTATAGGGAAATAATGTATAATAACTGATGGGGTTTTAACACCACAGTCCTTGACTCCTTTGACATTAATAATATTTATTTGTCTCCAAGGCACGGAGAGAACACAGTAAACATACTTTTAACTGGTGCATGAAACATTTCAAGTGGTGCATTCAACTGGTGTGTTTCTTTGCGTGCAATTGCAATCACTACTGTTCAAACTTCAAAGGGTGCCGATTGAAATATCAGCAAATTATTAACTTGGCTGTGATAGTGTGATCTATGAAATTATTTGAGACCGGCTTTGAGCGGTCTCCGGAAAAGAAAATAAGTGGCATGACATTGATGCCATGTTATTTTATTTTTATTTATTTTTTGTTTGTTTTCTTTTTTGATTGTCAGACCTATACTCTGATTTTTCATACTTGTTACATTGTTTCTTTGCTGATTATCTTGCGATTCCAAATGGTATCATTCTATAACTTGGCATACTTGGACTGGGAATCAAACAGCAATTTCCTACCAAATTTCAAACTCGTATCGCGAAAATCTACTTGGCAATCTAACTCCTTGTTAGATTGGCCCCATCATGGACTTTCTGGGTCCGCACAGGAATTTGCATATTTGCTCGGTTGTCTTCCGGAATCAACATGTATACAAAAAGGCGAAAGATAAAGCAGAATATATCGGTGAGACGTTAGCAACATATTTAAATGAATCTGGTAATTAGAGTCATAAAACTGTAGAAGCTGTCTTGTGCTGTTCACCGTGGCTTCATCTACAGGACATTTCTCCAAAGTCTTACACACTTGATTGAATTAGGAGTCATCTCTGATACACTTGACTAGATTAAACTCATATTCACGACAGACCTCCAGAGGCAGAGATTGAAATAAAAGATTGAAGATCGAATAAATGTCTATCAGCAGATTTTCCTGATAAAATCGAGCTTCACATATAGGAATGAAATCAAATACTTGTTGATGAGCTACATAAGGCAGTTTTGAGAAGTTGTGGCAGGTAAGTCGAAGACGATACCTTCAAAATGCAGTAAGCGTCTATATTTTCTTTTTGAAAGCATTTCAGAATAGAGGCATCGATGGGTATCTAAGCTGAATTTTTGTCCAAAACCGGCCATTAAGCTATTTCAAAATTCTGAATTCTTGATCTGCCCCTGACATGTACATGTATAGTGTATATTGTGTGGCAGTGGAAAATCATCACACTTTTTTAAGTGTTGTTTAATATGCAGTATGTTTTTTTTCATTTTGATGATGTTGAGTTGAAAGTATAGGGTTTTAAATGAAAAGACTGGTTGATACGGTATCACCAACACATCTCCCAAGTTCCCAGAGCCCCAGAATTCACCGGATAACATCTGCACGTAGAGGTCGTCTAGAGGTATTCGAACCAACTGCGCCACCTTTTTGCCAACATTCTGTATCCACCCATGTGATCTGCTGAAGCTTGACGAGTATTCAACTCACTTTTGAGATGAAAAAACATGATAACCAATTGCTGGTAAGTCGATTTTCTCATTGCCAGTATGTTCATGAAATGCTGATGTTCTGGTTAGTTCAATAACAAATCTCGAACTGCATTGAAATCTGTAATCATTATGTAATTGGGACTATATTTACCGGTATGTGGAAGAATAAAATTTTGCTCCTGTTTTTTCTTGCTTCAGCATTCTTTTTTGCTTCGGTATTTTTGTTTTTTCAATGTAGATTATCCATAAAAGTCGAATTGAGGGAAGTTTGGTTATTCATTAATAGTTTAATATTTTACTTTATATTATGATATTTTATTCATTTTTATGGTAAGTTTTAGTACTTTCGATTGTGGTTTTATTTCTATGCTTCTGACTAATTTATTTTATTTTGATGGTACTATTATCAGTATCACATTCATATCTGAGTCAGAAAACATCTTGTCAATATTCAAATTAGTTCTTTAGTAATGTCTGTGATGAACAATGAACGCATTTCTCCTGTGGTTTTGTTTGTATATCCACACATTATTAGTTATTAGCACAATGACATCACCCAAAAAGTTTTTCTATACAATACTGATTTTCAAACATTGATTATTACGTGCTCGTCGAGGCTGGCAATACAATCCAGTTCCCGGGTGGTTTTCTCGGGTCCCGGACAGTGTTATTTGTTCCCTGGTAGGTCCAGGACGGTTCCGGACGGTTTTTAGTGCGACCCGCACAGGCAAAATGGCCGCGCGCTGTTCGAATTTTCTTTGATTTGAATAAATGATGTTGTATTGCAGTTATGTTTCGAAGAGACATTTAGAGTACATGTCATACAGCAACATAAATGTCAGAGGTATAGAATTATACACCTAAATCAGCGATATTTTGAGGAGATAAAGTAAGAATCGACCAACCCGCAGATTGTAATCAGCGGCGCGACCTGTCCCAGAGGGGCACATGTCAAACACTAGAATAACGTATATCGTATATGTTTCTGATGTAAATTAGTTCACTGAGTTTGACATCGATTATTGCAGGAGGTACAAGGAGTGAGAATATGGCAGGTGTTTGAATGATATTAGACGAATAAAGTGAACTATTTGACGTGAATAATCATGATAAACAAGTGAAAAACAAATGTGTTTTGTTACTTCTTTCATCACATGAACACTGACAAATTTTACATTCGGTAGCCATTTTGGCCAGCTCCGTGGTGTTGTAAAATGTGGACTGCGAATTTTCGACTTGATGCCGCTAAACAACACTGATACTAGTATGATTAACCACGCTATGATGGTAACCACGCTAACACTTTGCAGTTCACAAATACACTTCGTTCTGGAACTCTTCAACCGGCGTCCATATGTTTACTTCCGGCTAAACACAACGAGTTTTTGATGTTGATACGAGTTTTGTTGCAAATAACTAGGGATTTGTATCTTTTTGTACTGAATAAAGGAGTAGGATACACAGAAACGATTACCGATTTTCAAATTCTGTAATCGATTACACACTGTAATCGTGTCGTTCTAGATTAATCGTATTAATCGTTTTAGCCCTAAAAGACTCTACTTCCTTCACCTCCTGTCCATCAATAAAGTTCAATTCAATGTGATAAATGATGCCAAAAAGCTTCAGCAATTCCTTTATTGTTTGGCCATTGGTCAAGCTGTTATCATGGTTATTGCAATCAGTGGGGTACCCAACTATAGTGAGAGAGATTTGAGTTTATTTAACATGTTTAAGGGCTGTGAGGGGATGTAGAGGGGGCTGGGCTCCTTCTGTTTAGTTTTGTAACAGTCTGATTTAATTATTGTTACTTTGTACTTGAAATGTACTTGAAAAGTAATTGATATTTTGAAGTACTTTCTGTTTGTACTTGAGTACAAGTACAAATTACATGCCTTCTAAAACATTGAGTACAAGTACAAGTACAATTACTTGAAAAAAGGAATTAAGTACTCCCAAGTACAAGTACACATGTACTTGACCCCATGTCTGGCGACAACGTAATTTTTATTCAAGATATCACCGAAAAGTTGAGTGCCGTGCCATCCCTGCACGCGGATGTAGCCATTCTTGACACTGGATCTAATGACATCGCTAATATCACGACCATAGACTCATCTCAAATCCTTCACTTAGCTACCAGCCTATTGGATCAGGCTCGAACCCTACTTGGATATGGACTAAAGTTAGTAATCATAAACAGTGTACTTCCCAGAACCCACAGACTTTCGTCATCACCTGCTATATTCAAAGCCAACATCACGCATTTCAACCACATCATCAAACAACTGTGTGCAACAGAGTGCCTCATAAAGTATAACAAACTGACAGGCTTCTTTAATCAATCCGGAACCACCAACTGGTCGACTGACGGCATCCACCCAAACACTCAGTCCGGATATTCAAGATATAAAACCCGTCTCCGCCATGGCCTCATCTTCTTTAAGTCAAAAGTGATTGGGCATACCTCCTCTAGTCACCATCTGTGATAAGACAAAAATCACTCTTCCCTGACCGCCTCTGGCGTCAGTCGTACTATTTCCATACCATTATCATCCTCCAACGGTAAGATCAATACTGTTTCATGCCTCCACATCACCAACCTACTAACATCTGTTTTTATAAACTCATAGTGCACCCGCACTCCGTCCAAAACATATCGTTTTGGTGCTATCTACCTTCGGTATTATAGTACATGTCTACTGACAATTCTGTACTACAATCCTATTTTACTCTATCCAAATATACTTTTCTCTCACAGTGCATTTGACACTCCGTCCAAAACACATCGTTTTGGTGCTATCTACCTTTGGTATCATACTTTAATAGTACATGTCTACTGACAATTTTGTACTACACTCCTATGTTACTCTAGCCAAATATATTTTTATCTCCCAGTGCATTTGACACTCCGTCCAAAACACATCGTTTTGGTGCTGTCTACCTTCGGTATCATACTTCACTAGTACATGTTTACTGACAATTTTGTACTACAGTCCTATGTTACTCTAGCCATTATATTTTCACCTCCCAGTGCATTTGACACTCCGTCCAAAACATATCGTTTTGGTGTTATCTACCGTTTGGTACAATAATTCCATATCGTCTACTGACATCCATCGATTTCATAGTCTGTTTCACATTATACACGTATGCCTACTGGCAATCCCTAACTATTTCCTTTCCTTGTCCACCGACACGATGTCTTCATTCACTTAAATCTCACCATAGTGCTGTAAACATTTCGTCCAAAACAAGCCGTTTTGGTGTTTTTTCCCTACTATCTTCCCGTGTTTTAATCAATACTACCAATCCTGTTTCTACCGCATTCCAGGGTATCATCACTGCCACCATGGGCCGTACTGCTAAAACCGCCAAGTGTGACCCTCAACCCTCCACCTCATCTGCCCAAAGTGCCAAGAACCTCCTGGAAAGTGTCCTCCAGCTACGGAAAAAAGTTGGCAATCTCCCGACAAAGAAAACACCGTCCAAACATTCCAAACCAATCGAGTCATCCCACTCTGAAGATGAGGAATCTGCTGATCACCAGTCGTCCCCCATCAGGCCATCCTCTGCATCGGAAATCGAAACTACATCTGCTCAGCAGTCATCAGCTACAAAAAACGTAAGCGCCAACGTCACCCTCCTTCCTCCTCCTCTGAAGACTCGGAGCCTGAAGCAACTCCTTCGACCCACACCCGCAAGCAACACCATCGACGACATCCCAAAAAGCACCATGCCAAGGACACGACCTCAGGTACCTCCTCCTCCTCCTCTTCATTCTCGGACCTTTCCTCCGACTCTGACCAATACCCTGACCAAGTATTCTCGTTTGGAGCCATTGTGGGAAGCAATGTCCCTCGCAAACTAAAGAAAAAGATTTTGGCCGACAAATACATCAACCTGAGCCTCCTCCTCCCATCTTCCCCGACAGTAAATTCTGAATATGTCATGAAATTCAACAATACTTTCAACACAAAACTTGTAAAACAAGCCCCCCAAGCATGTCATCTCTCTCGATCAGTGGACCCAAGCATTCGACTCTTACATAGCCGTATACATCGAGCGGGCACACTCTACAGCTTCTGCCATCAAAAATCACTCCTCACATACAAGTCTCAAATCATTCAGTTGGCTAAGCTCGGCTATGACTGGCTAGGCTACGACCAACACTTCAGGAAAGTTTTCAAATATGCCTGGACAACACTTCGCCATGACCTTTTCCTGCACTTCAGCCTTCCTCGAACCCAGTCCTTTCGTGCCCAAACCCATCCCAGGTCTAGCCCCTCCGCAACCCTTAAAACGGCGGACGGTCTCTACATCCCGCTCGGATACTGTGTCCAGTTCCATTCCAAGACAGAACACTGTTCAAAAGGCCTCAACTGCTCGTACAAGCACACTTGCCCCAAATGCCAGAAGTATCACCCCATCTTTCGAACCTGCAACGTCAGCACCAAACCCAGACTCGATTCCCACCAGCCTAACCCCTCCAAGCCAGCAACACATAAGACCTCAAAACCTTGAGCCTTCAGTTGTCACTCCCGTTACCCGGATCGTCTCCTGTATCACCTAAATCAATCCAATTATGACCCTGTTCTAACCAAGTATCTAGTCGATGGTTTCACAAACGGTTTCTCTCTCGAAACCCAAAACGACCCCACCCAACAATCTACCCGCAACAATTCTTCTGTGAACTCTCATCCAGAAGTGGTCCAGCAAAAACTTGACTCAGAAATCCAGGCAGGCCGCCTGCTGGGACCATACACCCTCCCTCCATTCCATACATTCCAGGTCTCCCCGCTGTCACTTCGAGAAAAGAAAACACCTGGTAAATTCCGCCTCATCCATGATCTATCTTTCCCCTATGACAACACCTCAGTCAACTCCAGCATCCCAGATACTGCCAAATCAGTCAAATATGCCACTGTTGGTGATGCTATCTCTGTCCTATTGGACTTGCCTACTGGCTCATACACTGCAAAAACTGACATCGAGAACGCCTACCGAATCATTCCCATTTCTCCACTCGATCATTCCAAACTTGGCATGTGTTTCAAAGGTCATTACTACTTTGATAAATGTCTGCCACAGGGATGTAGTAGTTCATGCCGAATATTCGAGAAGTTCTCCTCCGCCCTAGAAGCTATCTTCCTCCATTACTTCCCAAAAGCTCACTGCCTGCATATGATAGACGATTTCATCATATTATCTTCTACAGAACGTCAATGCGCACATTACTTGGAGGCATTCCTTTACCTATGTAAAGATATTGGTGTCCCGATATCAAAGGCTAAAACCACTAAACCCTCGACGAACACCATATTTCTCGGAATTGAATTGGATACTGTATCCCAATCTGCCAAACTCCCACAAGACAAACTTGTGACATATTCACAATCCATTCTGGATTGTCTAACCCTCAGGACCATCACCCAGAAACAGCTTGAATCTCTCATCGGCAAGTTAAGTTTTGCATCTTCTGTGGTCCCGGCCAGACCTTTCCTTCGCCGGCTCATAAACTTAATCAAACCCAACCAGAAACCATTCTACAAAGTACGACTGACCTCACAAGTCAAGGAAGACCTGGCACCACTTCCTCCATACCTACAACGGCATTACCTATTTTCGATCCAAGAACATTATCACCTCCGATTCATTGTCCATGACTTCAGATGCTTGCCCACTCGGATTTGGAGCATCTTTCCAGTCTCATTGGATCCAGTCAAAATATCCCACCCATTGGCAACAACTGTCCATCACATTCCTTGAACTATTCCCGATATATGTCCTCATCCACATGTTTGGCTCTGCCCTCAAAAACTCAAATGTCCTTCTCCACCTGGACAATGAAGCTGTTGTCCACATTATCAACAACCAAAGCTCAAAAGATCCGCTGATCATGACAGTTACAAGGCCTTTGGTTCTGTTTTCAGTGGTCAACAACATATCCTTGAAAGCTAAACATATTCCTGGAGTTACTAATACTTTATGTGATCGTATCTCCCGATTCAAGGTTACTCCCGCGCTGTTGGCTGCCAACAACATGGAACCCAAGGCCACCACAATCCCAGCAAGCCTTCAGCCCGAGAACTTCACCATCGTTTGACCACAGATGTCATTGATGGCCTCTCTCCAAATGCTAGAAAGACTTACCTCATGGCCTGGAAGAAATTCCAAGCATTCCTCTCATCAACACTCCGAAAATCATCAGCAGCAGTTACCAAGTTTGACGTCGCCACATATGTGGCTCACCTCCACTATCAAAACATGAAAGCCTCCTCGATAAAAACTCATCTGTCAGCAGTGGGTTTCATGTACTCTGTCACGGGCAAGAAAAACCCTACCCGAAGTACCATCATCAAAAGACTGCTCCTAACCTATTCCAAACGCGACGCTAGCTCTCCAACCAGATCACCAGTGACGCTGATCGTCATGAAAAAACTCATAGCCTCTGTCTCAATAAATATGCCAGACCGATATCAACGTCGCCTTTTCAAGGCCGTTTTCACCTTCATGTATCATGGAGCTCTTCGCGTCAGTGAAATCGCCTTCTGCTCCCAAACCTCTCACACTCTTCATCACGAAGATGTTAAAGTGTCATCAACCCATCGAAAGCCACACATCACCATCAAGTTCCCATCATATAAGTTCAGCTCCAAGCCATCCACACCACTTGTACTCCATGCCACAGGCGATAACACATGCCCTGTCCGCTCACTCCACAAGTACATCCAGCTTCGAGGACCACATCCGGGGATGTTGTTTTGTCTTCAAAACAACAAACCCATCACAAGGCGCCTCGTGGTTCAAGTTCTACATACCCACCTAAGCTACTGCGGTTACAACCCCACCCGTTTCAACACACATTCATTCCGTATTGGGAAAGCTACTGATCTGTCAACTCAGGGATACTCTGACTCCCGCATCTCGGCCATAGGCCGTTGGAAGTCACGAGCCTTCCTCTCATATCTCAAACCCAATCTTATCCATAACTCCTGATTCTGTGTTCATTCCCTCTATTTTGCCGGTCAATTAACCTCCTACCGTACCCATCGACGGTAGTCACTCAATTTCCTTTGCCACCTTCGGTCAAAATAGTGGTAATCTCTCGGGGCTGACAAGTCTTCTCGTCAGTCCCGCCTCTCGACTTATCATAAATGTATCGAGTGTATTACCTGTACCATCTACCATTTGTACGTAGTTTCATATCTGTTCCGTTCGTACCATGTACATTGTAGTTTAGTGTGTATATTTTACTTTTACCCAATTCATTCTATCTCGAATTTTTGTACTGTGTCAATGTCATTTATCTACATATTTTCACACTCAATCTTGTTTGTACTCAGGTATTTGGTTATATAATCAGTCATTCTTAATAAATCAATTTAAAGGCATACAGGTGTTCCTTGTCTGGATAAATTCAGAATTATCACAATAATTCGCTTTATCCAGCAAGGAGGAGGATAACTGTCGTAATCTTTTTATGGGTAACACTATACGGGTCAGTACGGTAATCTTATTCCAAATCTCGCGAACCCTCGTTTCGAACTCCGTGTGTAACCCCCGTTTTGTTTTCATCTCGTTCTAGTTGGGGAAATCTGTTCAACTATAGAAAGTGAAACGAAAAGTACCACCTCCACCCCTCCTCCACCTTGTAACACCATAGCCTGTGTCTCGGTAACATAATTCATGGGGTTGACAAGTCTTCTTGTCAGTCCCACCATGTCCAAACATGTACTCAATATGTATCATACAGTCTATTATCTGTACATACATGTATCTCTGTAGTTGTAGTCTCATATATGTTGTCACTCCACCTTCAGTCAAAATAGTGGTAATCTCTCGGGGCTGACAAGTCTTCTCGTTAGTCCCGCCTCTCGACTTATCATAAATGTATCGAGTGTATTACCTGTACCATCTACCATTTGTACGTAGTTTCATATCTGTTCCGTTCGTACCATGTACATTGTAGTTTAGTGTGTATATTTTACTTTTACCCAATTCATTCTATCTCGAATTTTTGTACTGTGTCAATGTCATTTATCTACATATTTTCACACTCAATCTTGTTTGTACTCAGGTATTTGGTTATATAATCAGTCATTCTTAATAAATCAATTTAAAGGCATACAGGTGTTCCTTGTCTGGATAAATCTGTTTTAACGCCAACTATTTTTTGCAAAGAATCGTAGCAATCCGTTGAATATTCTGTTCGGTACCGTAGGTGAAAGAGTTCCAATAATTATTGGGTACTTAGTAATACTGTAGGCCTGTCAATGATGAATAATTGGAAGTTGAACATAAACGGTAACCTAATTTAATACAGCCCACTTCGGTCCTCTCCCATATCGGTCCTGGGACCGAGATGACCGCACCGTGACCCAGCTCGGTCCTCGCTTATGCCTGCAATTGTCCGTCTCGGTCCAGTGATTTCATTTGATGTCGGGGGGGGGGGGGTGTCATACGGTCCCGCGGTCCACAGCTCATCAGAAGGATATATATACAAGTAACTGTACAAGGCCTAGTGATTGCCAACTGGAGACTAATTGCATTTAACTGTTTGACTGTGGTGTAGTCTGTAGGCTACTGTATGTATATATATACGAATGAATCAGACCAACTGTTTTGAAATGATTTATTAATTACCACGTGCTTAATGCAAATTTCATGAAACAATACTGTCAGAACATATGAACACAAATTTACACTAGCACAGTCTACACAATGAAGTTCTTTTGTAAAATTGCCACCTCTTCATCGGCTTGCTAATTTATAAAATTAAACCGATGATCGGCAATCTTAAGATTTAAAATGTTTCAAAGTTCTCATAGTTTCTCACGGTCCAGGTTCGTGGCAGGTGTATGCCATGTATCCAAGAATACATAACACGATTCAGATCTAAATCCAATTCTCCTCTATTCAAGCTACATGCATGGTATATATAGCACGTGTGGGGTGCTCCTGTCTGGTCTGGGTTGCTACTGTTGGTCACACATAACATTAGCCAATCAGCACGCAGGCCCTCACTGGACAGTGGCTACCCACTAGGCAAGTGAATCAAGGGCTATTGCCCGATTGGATAAGGGTCAGTGGCTGGTGCTCACCCAAGCCTGACGGACGGTGTGGCTCTGTCACTGTCTTAGATACCAACACCGGTCCTGGTCTGAGTGGCCCGTGCACTTACCCTTAAACATAAATCAAGATACAAGCTAAAAGTATAAATAACTAAACTAAAAATATGCAACACCAACTAAATTCCCAAGTCTGACAATCAATATAATAGCTATATCAAATCATTTCCATCTTAATACCAATTAAGATCACCACTTAGTTACATATACACTGCCAAGTGTAATCATTATCGCAATCCGACACAATGGCTACTAGAGTCATACACGTGCATTGCAATTGACTACATTTACTGTCAATTGAAATTAACCAATATGTGAGTACAACTTGACACGCGTACTACCTACATTCTATATACATGTGACCATCTGAAATATAACACCAAATACATAGCGGGTGTCAAATATAAGTGTCAGAAGGCATTAATAGCTGTCAGTCATATTAGGGATAAAATGAGAGACTTAATATTGTACAAAATACAGGAACCAATTCACTGTAAAGCTGGCTGTGTGCAAGGTAATATCAGGGATAAATAATTTAGACAAATTTCTAAAGTTCTAAATTGAATTCTGTTAGGTCAAAGGAAGTTCAAAGTTACGTCTAAAAATAACGGGATGACCTAAACAACACAAGTGAAATTACAACTAAATTGATTAGGGAATTCATTCTCCCAACAGTACATAGGCAAATTGCTTGGCCGTTTACCTAGCCATAAAAAATGCATCCATGAATTAAACAATGTCCAAGAATCGCAAACAAATACCGGTCATGCACCTTTCAGATACAACCAAGATGTTTAGATAGTAACTCTGAATGTGGACAAAACCAGACATTCGGTCTACACCTGTCCCAGTAGGGATTACTTTCATTATGGCCAAGAAATCAGAACTATTTTAAATATAAAACAATGTGTACCCCGCTTCAAGGGTTCAATTAACACCTCTACTGTACAAACACCATGAAACATTCACTGGCTGTAGCTTTCTATATCAAGCTACGAATGAATATCAAAATCCCCAAAAATATAATTATGTGAAATAAGTCATCTAGTAACATAAGAACCTTTAATACCAAATACGACATTAAGATATTACTACTCAGAGGCTTGTCTTTTACACTTTGTATGAACCAGAAGAGTGCGTTGTTTTAAACTGATATTGCCGAACTGCTTATTTCTTGATTTATATAACTATATAATTGAAGCAAACACATCATACGCAATCCATATGCTTATACTAACGGTTACTGCGAATGAAATATGGAAATTGTGCATTTATTGAGCATATTACCAATATGTGTTTTTCACTACAATATTTTCTCAGAGTTCTTTGTAGTACTCTGAAAGAGTGCTATGTTATGTAGTTTATAGAAATTACTAGCATATCTCCCAATTCTATCGAAAATGATAGTATGAATATTTTTAAATTATCAAAAACAACTTCATCTATCATAATACATGACATAAGTTCATGAGCAATCGCCGTATGAGGTGTAAAACACTCCACGATACCACCCCTCTGGCTCGCGGTGTGTGGGGTAGCTGGCTGGAATCGCGTTGTTGTTAAGAATTAGGTCTTTATATCGAACTACGTGTCTTGCGAGCATCATATATATATTCCCACACTCAATGCAATACCTTTTACATGATTATTCCGTATCAAGCTATTGAAATAGTTAGAAATTCAACATTACTCACGTTTCCAGCCATGCTTATCCACCACGAGAGTGCATCATCGCTGAAAGAGTGCTTAAAAACTCCGTAAGAGTGAAGATCGCACTTACACCGTGTTTACTGGTGTAGGTACCGCTGAGCGGATTACAGATACCAATTACAGTTTAATCGGCGTATATAGATATATCTATGCTTGTTTGATGCCGTCTTCAGATACAGGTCTCTATAGATGTACATATTTGTTCCGAAGTTCCGATATATAAAATGAAGGGTTTTTTTTACTTCCATTCATTTATATTTTGCAAGGTGTGTGTATTTATTGACCTGTTACTGGATTAGTTGAATATAAACTTTGCGTGTATTTTATCTGAAATGACTGTAAACGTAATTAAGAATTACAATACTATAACGAAAGAAAAAGAAAAAGACAATACATTTATTCAATATATAATACTGGTCATGCCCAAATAATTTATCATATTGTCTGACACTGACATATCACTGGGAACACTTAATTTTCATATTTCTATCATAAATTGGATGTCATTGATCGTCAATTCATCATCCACCGGTTTCACTTCACTGTTGCCTCGGTCCAGTGATCATGTACTTCCACTCCTACCACCAGCAGACCAGTGCGCACTGAAACAACAACGCCAAACAATAGGACCGACATGGACATAGGCAAGGACCGAGCTGGGTCACGGTTTGGTCGTCTCGGTCCTAGGACCGATATGGGAGAGGACCGAAGTGGGCAGACACCACCTAATTACGGTCGAGGCTGAATCACACGGACCGTAGCATATTGTATATACGATAACAAGCATCACAACAGCAGAACTTGAGGTTACGTGTGCGGCCACAGGGACAAAGGAGAGTAGAACCAGTACTCGAGGCTGAGTGAACACAAAAAAAATCAAGGATAAGTAGACACGAAACACATTTCTTGGTTAAACAACCAAACAAAATATTGTGGGTCTTGTTTCCATGTGATATAAAAATTCTAATTGTGAACCTGAACGTTATGACAACCTGTCGAATATTTTGATGTCCATGGGTAAATTGATTCTCACCTGCTCTTTTGTTGAGTTGCCCATTATTCTTGCCCAAATGTGTTTTGGTTGAACTTTCCACAAAGGACTATGGCGTGTGTTTTCACTCACACAATATTTGCAAATCAACTTAAAGCCTATTGATTAGTTTGATAACAATATGAAACAATGAACTCGAATCGTATTGTAACTCGAACTCGTATTGTAATAACTCTCTACTTCCCTCTCACAGAGAACAATTCTCGTAGATGGTCTTACACTACCATAATACCTCCAATACTGGTGCAGAGCTTGTCCATGCGAAAATTGATTATTACTCGCATTTGTTTGTCGATTCGTCCATTATTCTTGCCAAAATGGGTTTTAGTTGCACTTTCCACAAATGACAAAGGTGTATGTTTTCTTTGTTCAATATTTGCTACTTAACTTTGTTGTAATCTGAGATTGTGACATGGAATATGGATAATGTCATCGCTGACTTAATTCGGTAGCAATAAGTCCACGCATGGACAAGTTCCTCACCAGTAGTACCATGGGGTCAAAATTACACTAACAGATATAGTACGGCTAGCGCCGCACAATAATAAACGAATGTGCAGGCGCAGCCTGCCGCTTCGCGGCAGGCTGCGCATGCACATTATCTATCCCCGTCTGTATTACGGGCGCACGATGAAATCACCTCACAATTCAGGTTTATGTTAATTTTTTAATTAGTACATCGAATAGTGTTGTGCTTTCAACAGTTTAGTGGGCCTATTGTAGACGTATAAAATTACAACGATTATGGTCATAGATCTATATTAATAGGCCTACCTAGCTAGCCGGTAAAAACTATAATTATATATCAATAATGATCACTCTATTATTTATTAAAAATAATATCCCGCAGTTAGTTTAACTCGAATGTTTCTATTTTGAACAACTGGTGCATGTTTTTATTAATTTTATTTCGATCAACGTTGTTTCTCAATGTTTTTCCCTAACCTTAGGCCTACTCCTAATTCCACCTTTCAGGGGACCAACGACGTTTGGGAGACCAGAATCAGATCAAACAATTAATTCCATATTTAGTTTTTGTAGCACATGTATGCCACTCAAAAGAACATTTTATTTTGTTTTAGGTTACCGGACATATGGTCCAATCAGGTACTGGGTTCGATAACCCATTGCCGTCGCGTTGCGTCCGGCGTCCGTCCGTCCGTCCGCGCACATTTTTATCTTTAAAGTGTACAGACCAATCTTTTGGAAAATTTGGGAAAAGATACCTTGAGATAAATCAAGAATGACGTATTTTTTAGCTTTTTTATTTTTAAATTTTTCTCAAAATGGCGGTCGTTTTCGTCGAACAACGCTCAATTTTGAACTTTGGCGGCCATTTTCTCAAAAACTGTCTGATCATGAGTTTTGAGATTTTTGTTTAAAAAGATTCTTCTTACATACCTTTGTGACGTTCATAAGTTTTCTTGCCCTTGAATCGCCCGTCTCCGTGTGGCGGCCATTTTGAATTTTGAGGGTCGGCGAAAAGAAAAATTATCGCACCAAATCGCATTACTATCCATTTTAGGTCATTTCCAGGGGGAAAAAATTTTTTTTTCACTCTTTGAAATAACTTTTAGACTTAGAAATTTTCGGCAATTTTTTTTCCTTCATAATGGGAGCTGCCAGAACTGTACTCATAGAACGCTTGAAGATGGAGCTTTGAAATTGGCACTTTCAAATGGGGAGTCATATATGGCGATTTGTGTGGTGACATTGGAATTTGACCTTTGATGACTTTGAAAGGTCAAAACGACACTTTTGGGGTCAAAAATGCCCATATTTGCCTGTACAGATGAAATGCTGGTAGATAGAGTTTGAGTTCGCATTATGAGCATATAGGAAAACATATATGGAACATCTGATGACGACCTTGAGCTTGACCTCAGGTGACCCTGAGTGCTAAATGTCTAACGTGAATTGTGTAAATTAGCTACTGATGCTCAAACACTTGCACATATAGGTTAGGATTGTGTATAAGCTAACAAGAAGTCATGTTTTTCTTGGCGCATCTATTGATGACATTGAATTTGACCTTAAAAGACCTTGAAGTCCAAATCTCAAAATCTTGCCTGACCTGACATGTGTAAATTGGCCTCCACAGACAAAATACTCGTTGATAGAGCTTATATTTTTGTATTATGAACATATATAAAGTCATATGCAGCATACCTAATGGTGACATTGCAGTTCACAAAGATGACCTTGATTGGTGAATATCAAGGTCATATGTCACCTGCAATGCTTAAAACCAAAATTGTCCGGTAACCTATCTTAGCACTTGGGCTAATTTCTAATTGTTTTGCATGCCTAATTTCAGTTACTGACACTTTCATGAAATTGCGGTCCCCCAAACGTCAAAGCGCATTTATTCCTATAAATCTAATATAGACTTCTTGGGGACCTAATGCATAATATAGATCATTAGGAGACCAACCATTGGGAGGCCGACCTACATAATACATATATATACTAATGGGAGACAACACTGCAAAATACCAACCTTCAGAAGACCAACCAATGGGAGGCCGACCTACATGATACATTTATACATATATACTAATGGGAGACAACACTGCAAAATACAGACCTTCAGAAGACCAACCAATGGGAGGCCGACCTACGTACATAATACATATATATACTAATGGGAGACAGCACTGCAAAATACAGACCTTCAGGAGACCAACCAAATGGGAGGCCGACCTATATAATACATAATACATATATATATATACTAATGGGAGACAACAATGCAAAATACAGACCTTCAGGAGACCAACCATTGGGAGGCCGACCTATATAATACATAATACATATATATACTAATGGGAGACAGCACCGCAAAATACAGACCTTCAGGAACCCAACCATTGGGAGACCGACCTATATGCATATTTATTGATGGCCGGGAGACCGAACTGCAAAATACAGACCTTCAGGAGACCAAGCATTGGGAGACCGACATATTTTATATTCTAATGGGAGACCACACTGCAAAATACAGACCTTCAGGAGACCAATTTATATGTAACATATATACTACTGGGAGATCGCATTGCAACATACAGACCTTCAGGAAACCAACCGTCTGGAGACCAATTTGTTCAATAGGAGCCTCCAGAACAAGATAAAAGAAGACATGGACCCGGGTAGTTCCCTCCAGAACAGGTTAATAGAGGACACTTACCTGGGCAAGTCCCTCCATAACAGGTAATAGACAACATGGACCCGGGCAGATTCCTTCAGAACAGGTTGCTAGAAGACACAGGTTGCTAGAAGACACCTAGGCAGATCCCACAGCACAGGTTGATAGAGGACATGGACCCGGGCAAATCAATTCAGAACAGGTTAATAGATATCACGGACCTGGGCAGGTCCCTCCAGAAGATGTTAAAAGACAAAAGGGGCCTGGGCAGGAGCCTCAAGAAGAGGTTAATAGACGACACGGACCTGGGCAGGTCTCTCCAGAATAGGGTAATCGACGACACGGACCTGGGCAGGTCCCTCCAAAATAGGTAATAAACGACACGGACCTGGGCAGGTCCCTCCAGAATAGGTTAATAGACGACACGGGCCTGGGCAGGAGGCTCCCGAATAGGTTAATAGACGACACGGACATGGGCAGGTCCCTCCAGAATAGGTTAATAGACGACACGGACATGGGCAGGTCCCTCCAGAATAGGTTAATAGACGACACGGACCTGGGCAGGTCCCTCAAAAATAGGTTAACAGACGACACGGACCTGGGCAGGTTCCTCCAGAAGATGTTAATAAACAACACGGGCCTCGGCAGGATCCTCAAGAAGAGGTTAATAGACGACACGGACCTGGGCAGGTTCCTCCAGAAGATGTTAATAAACAACACGGGCCTCGGCAGGATCCTCAAGAAGAGGTTAATAGACGACACGGACCTGGGCAGGTCCCTCCAGAATAGGTTAATAGACGACACGGGCCTGGGCAGGAGGCTCCAGATTAGGTTAAAAGACTACACGGACCTGGGCGGGTCCCTCCAAAAGAGGTTAGTACACGACATGGAGCTGGGCAGGTCCCTCCAGAAGAGGTGAATAGACGACACGGACCTGCCAGGTCCCTCCAGAATAGGTTATTAGACGACACGGACCTGGGCAGGTCCCTCCAAAAGAGGTTAATAGACGAGACGGACCTGGGCAGGAGCCTCCAGACTAGGTTAGTTGAGGACACGAGCCTGGGCAGGTCCCTCCAAAACAGGTTGATAGACGACACGCACCTGGGCAGGAGACTCTAGAACAGGTTAGTAGACCACGAAGGCCTGACCTCTACACTCCAGGAGTCACTGACATATGACACGGATCTGAGCTATACACTCCAGGAATCACTGGCAAATGAATCGGACCTGAGCTATACACTCCAGTATTCACTGACAAATGACACGGACCTGAGCTATACACTCCAGGAAGTCACTGACAAATGAAACATACCTGAGCTATACACTCCAGGAGTCACTGACAAATAGCACGGACCTGAGCTACACACTCCATGAATCACTGACAATGAAACGGACCTCAGCTATACACTCCAGGAAGTCACTGACAAATGAAACATACCTGAGCTATACACTCCAGGAGTCACTGACAAATAGCACGGACCTGAGCTACACACTCCATGAATCACTGACAAATGACACGGACCTGAGCTATATACACCAGGAGTCACTGGTAACTGACACGGACCTGAGCTATATACTCCAGAAGTCACTGACAAATGACACGGACCTGAGCTATACACTACAGGAATCACTGACAAATGACACGGACCTGAGCTATATACTACAGGAGTCACTGACAAATGACACGGACCTGAGTTATATACTACAGGAGTCACTGACAAATGACACGGACCTGAGTTATACACTCCAAGAATCACTGACAAATGACACGGACCTGAGCTATACACTCCAGGAGTCACTGACAAATGACACGGACCTGAGCTATATACTACAGGAGTCACTGACAAATGACACGGACCTGAGCTATATACTACAGGAGTCACTGACAAATGACACGGACCTGAGCTATATACACCAGGAGTCACTGGTAACTGACACGGACCTGAGCTATACACTCCAGGAATCACTGACAAACGACACGGACCTGAGCTATACACTACAGGAATCACTGATAAATGACACGGACCTGAGCTATATACTCCAAGAATCACTGACAAATGACACGGACCTGAGCTATACACTCCAGGAATCACTGATAAATGACACGGACCTGAGCTATATACTATAGGAGTCATTGACAAATGACACGGACCGGGGCTATACACTCTAGGAGTCACTGATAAATGACACGGACCTGAGCTAAACACTCCAAGAATCACCGACAAATGACACAGACCTGAGCTATATACTACAAGAGTCACTGATAAATGACATGGACCTGAGCTAAACACTCCAAGAATCACTGACAAATGACACGGACTTGAGCTATACACTCCAAGAATCGCTGACAAATGACACGGACCTGAGCTATGCACTCCAAGAATCACTGACAAATGACACGGACCTGAGCTATACACTCCATGAATCACTGACAAATGACACGGACCTGAGCTATACACTCCAAGAGTCACTGACAAATGACACGGACCTGAGCTATACACTACAGGAATCACTGATAAATGACACGGACCTGAGCTATACACTCCAGGAGTCACTGACAAATGACACGGACCTGAGCTATACACTCCAGGAATCACTGACAAACGACACGGACCTGAGCTATATACTCCAGGAGTCACTGACAAATGACACGGACCTGAGCTATATACTCCAAGAGTCACTGACAAATGACACGGACCTGAGCTATACACTACAGGAATCACTGACAAACGACACGGACCTGAGCTATACATTACAGGAATCACTGACAAATGACACGGACCTGAGCTATATACTCCAGGAGTCACTGACAAATGAAACATACCTGAGCTATACACTACAGGAATCACTGACAAACGACACGGACCTGAGCTATACATTACAGGAATCACTGACAAATGACACGGACCTGAGCTATACACTACAGGAATCACTGACAAACGGCACGGATCTGAGCTATATACTCCAGGAGTCACTGACAAATGACACGGACCTGAGCTATACACTACAGGAATCACTGACAAACGACACGGACCTGAGCTATACATTACAGGAATCACTGACAAATGACACGGACCTGAGCTATATACTCCAGGAGTCACTGACAAATGACACGGACCTGAGCTATACACTCCAAAGAATCACTGACAAATGACACGGACCTGAGCTATACACTACAGGAATCACTGACAAACGACACGGACCTGAGCTATACATTACAGGAATCACTGACAAATGACACGGACCTGAGCTATATACTCCAGGAGTCACTGACAAATGACACGGACCTGAGCTATATACTCCAGGAGTCACTGACAAATGACACGGACCTGAGCTATACACTACAGGAGTCACTGATAAATGACACGGACCTGAGCTATATACTCCAAGAATCACTGACAAATGACACGGACCTGAGCTATACACTCCAGGAGTCACTGACAAATGACACGGACCTGAGCTATACACTCCAGGAATCACTGACAAACGACACGGACCTGAGCTATATACTCCAGGAGTCACTGACAAATGACACGGACCTGAGCTATATACTACAGGAGTCACTGACAAATGACACGGACCTGAGCTATACACTCCATGAATCACTGACAAATGACACGGACCTGAGCTATACACTCCAAAGAATCACTGACAAATGACACGGACCTGAGCTATATACTACAGGAGTCACTGACAAATGACACGGACCTGAGCTATACACTCCAAGAATCACTGACAAATGACACGGACCTGAGCTATACACTCCAAAGAATCACTGACAAATGACACGGACCTGAGCTATACACTACAGGAGTCACTGACAAATGACACGGACCTGAGCTATACACTCCAGGAGTCACTGATAAATGACACGGACCTGAGTTATATACTCCAGGAGTCATTGACAAATGACATGGACCGGGGCTATACACTCTAGGAGTCACTGATAAATGACACGGACCTGAGCTAAACACTCCAAGAATCACCGACAAATGACACAGACCTGAGCTATGCACTCCAAGAATCACTGACAAATGACACGGACCTGAGCTATACACTCCAGGAATCAATGATAAATGACACGGACCTGAGCTATATACTATAGGAGTCATTGACAAATGACATGGACCGGGGCTATACACTCTAGGAGTCACTGATAAATGACACGGACCTGAGCTAAACACTCCAAGAATCACCGACAAATGACACAGACCTGAGCTATGCACTCCAAGAATCACTGACAAATGACACGGACCTGAGCTATACACTCCAAGAATCACTGACAAATGACACGGACTTGAGCTATACACTACAAGAGTCACTGATAAATGACATGGACCTGAGCTAAACACTCCAAGAATCACTGACAAATGACACGGACTTGAGCTATACACTCCAAGAATCGCTGACAAATGACACGGACCTGAGCTATGCACTCCAAGAATCACTGACAAATGACACGGACCTGAGCTATACACTCCATGAATCACTGACAAATGACACGGACCTGAGCTATACACTCCAAGAGTCACTGACAAATGACACGGACCTGAGCTAAACACTCCAGGAGTCACTGACAAATGACACGGACCTGAGCTATACACTCCAGGAATCACTGACAAACGACACGGATCTGAGCTATACACTCCAAGAATCACTGACAAATGACACGGACCTGAGCTATATACAACAGGAGTCACTGACAAATGACACGGACCTGAGCTATATACTCCAGGAGTCACTGACAAATGACACGGACCTGAGCTATACACTCCAGGAATCACTGACAAACGACACGGACCTGAGCTATATACTCCAGGAGTCACTGACAAATGACACGGACCTGAGCTATATACTCCAAGAGTCACTGACAAATGACACGGACCTGAGCTATACACTACAGGAATCACTGATAAATGACACGGACCTGAGCTATATACTCCAGGAGTCACTGACAAATGAAACATACCTGAGCTATACACTCCAGGAGTCACTGACAAACGGCACGGACCTGAGCTATACACTCCAAGAATCACTGACAAATGACACGGACTTGAGCTATATACTACAGGAGTCACTGACAAACGACACGGACTTGAGCTATATACTCCAGGAGTCACTGACAAATGACACGGACCTGAGCTATATACTACTGGAGTCACTGACAAAGGACGCGGACCTGAGCTATATACTCCAAGAATCACTGACAAATGACACGGACTTGAGCTATATACTACAGGAGTCACTGACAAATGACGCGGACCTGAGCTATATACTCCAGGAGTCACTGACAAAGGACGCGGACCTGAGCTATATACTCCAGGAGTCACTGACAAATGACGCGGACTTGAGCTATACACTCCAGGAGTCACTGACAAATGACGCGGACCTGAGCTATATACTCCAGGAGTCAATGATAAATGACACGGACCTGAGCTAAACACTCCAAGAATCACTGATAAATGACACGGACCTGAGCTATACACTCCAAGAGTCACTGACAAATGACACGGACCTGAGCTATACACTCCAGGAATCACTGACAAATGACACGGACCTGAGCTATGCACTCCAAGAATCACTGACAAATGACACGGACCTGAGCTATATACTCCAGCAGTCACTGACAAATGACACGGACCTGAGCTATATACTCCAGGAGTCACTGACAAACGACACGGACCTGAGCTATACACTCCAGGAGTCACTGACAAATGACACGGACCTGAGCTATACACTCCAGGAATCACTGACAAATGACACGGACCTGAGCTATGCACTCCAAGAATCACTGACAAATGACACGGACCTGAGCTATACACTCCAAGAATCACTGATAAATGACACGGACCTGAGCTATACACTCCAAGAATCACTGACAAATGACACGGACCTGAGCTATACACTACAGCAGTCACTGACAAATGACACGGACCTGAGCTATACACTCCAAGAATCACTGACAAATGACACGGACCTGAGCTACACACTCCAAGAATCACTGATAAATGACACGGACCTGAGTTATACACTCCAAGAATCACTGACAAATGACACGGACCTGAGCTATACACTCCAAGAATCACTGATAAATGACACGGACCTGAGCTATACACTACAGGAGTAATTGATGAACGACACGGACCTGAGCTATACACTCCAGGAGTCACTGACAAATGACACGGACCTGAGCTATACACTCCAGGAGTCACTGACAAATGACACGGACCTGAGCTATACACTCCAGGAGTCACTGATAAATGACACGGACCTGAGCTATACACTCCAGGAGTCACTGACAAATGACACGGACCTGAGCTATACACTCCAGGAGTCACTGACAAATGACACGGACCTGAGCTATACACTCCAGGAATCACTGACAAATGACACGGACCTGAGCTATACACTCCAAGAATCACTGACAAATGACACGGACCTGAGCTATACACTCCAAGAATCACTGATAAATGACACGGACCTGAGCTAAACACTCCAGTAGTCACTGACAAATGACACGGACCTGAGCTATACACTCCAAGAATCACTGATAAATGACACGGACCTGAGCTATATACTACAGGAGTCACTGACAAATGACACGGACCTGAGCTATATAATCCAGGAGTCACTGACAAATGACACGGACCTGAGCTATATACTACAGGAGTCACTGACAAATGACACGGACCTGAGCTATACACTCCAGGAGTCACTGACAAATGACACGGACCTGAGCTAAACACTCCAAGAATCACTGATAAATGACACGGACCTGAGCTATATACTACAGGAGTCACTGACAAATGACACGGACCTGAGCTATATACTACAGGAGTCACTGACAAATGACACGGACCTGAGCTATACACTCCAAGAATCACCGACAAATGACACGGACCTGAGCTATATACTACAGGAGTCACTGACAAATGACACGGACCTGAGCTATACACTACAGGAGTCACTGACAAATGACACGGACCTGAGCTATACACTACAGGAATCACTGACAAATGACACGGACCTGAGCTATATACTACAGGAGTCACTGACAAATGACACGGACCTGAGCTATACACTCCAAGAATCACTGATAAATGACACGGACCTGAGCTAAACACTCCAAGAATCACTGACAAATGACACGGACCTGAGCTATACACTCCAAGAATCACTGATAAGTGACACGGACCTGAGCTATACACTACAGGAATCACTGACAAATGACACGGACCTGAGCTATACACTCCAAGAATCACTGACAAATGACACGGACCTGAGCTATACACTCCAGGAATCACTGACAAATGACACGGACCTGAGCTATACACTCCAAGAATCACTGACAAATGACACGGACCTGAGCTATACACTCCAAGAATCACTGATAAATGACACGGACCTGAGCTATACACTACAGGAATCACTGACAAATGACACGGACCTGAGCTATACACTCCAAGAATCACTGACAAATGACACGGACCTGAGCTATACACTACAGGAGTCACTGACAAATGACACGGACCTGAGCTAAACACTCCAGGAGTCACTGACAAATGACACGGACCTGAGCTATACACTACAGGAATCACTGACAAATGACACGGACCTGAGCTATACACTCCAAGAATCACTGACAAATGACACGGACCTGAGCTATATACTCCAGGAGTCACTGACAAACGGCACGGACCTGAGCTATACACTACAGGAATCACTGACAAATGACACGGACCTGAGCTATATACTACAGGAGTCACTGACAAATGACACGGACCTGAGCTATACACTCCAAGAATCACTGATAAATGACACGGACCTGAGCTAAACACTCCAAGAATCACTGAAAAATGACACGGACCTGAGCTATACACTCCAAGAATCACTGATAAATGACACGGACCTGAGCTATACACTACAGGAATCACTGACAAATGACACGGACCTGAGCTATATACTACAGGAGTCACTGACAAATGACACGGACCTGAGCTATACACTCCAAGAATCACTGACAAATGACACGGACCTGAGCTATACACTCCAGGAGTCACTGACAAATGACGCGGACCTGAGCTATATACTCCAAGAATCACTGATAAATGACACGGACCTGAGCTATACACTACAGGAGTAACTGACAAATGACACGGACCTGAGCTATATACTCCAGGAGTCACTGACAAATGACACGGACCTGAGCTATATACTACTGGAGTCACTGACAAATAACACGGACCTGAGCTATACACTACAGGAATCACTGACAAATGACACGGACCTGAGCTATACACTCCAAGAATCACTGACAAATGACACGGACCTGAGCTATATACTCCAGGAGTAACTGACAAATGACACGGACCTGAGCTATATACTCCAGGAGTCACTGACAAATGACACGGACCTGAGCTATATACTCCAGGAATCACTGATAAATGACACGGACCTGAGCTATACACTCCAGGAGTCACTGATAAATGACACGGACCTGAGCTATACACTCCAGGAGTCATTGATAAATGACACGGACCTGAGCTATACACTCCAGGAGTCACTGACAAATGACACGGACCTGAGCTATACACTCCAGGAATCACTGATAAATGACACGGACCTGAGCTATACACTCCAGGAGTCACTGATAAATGACACGGACCTGAGTTATATACTCCAGGAGTCATTGATAAATGACACGGACCTGAGCTATACACTACAGGAGTAACTGACAAATGACACGGACCTGAGCTATACACTCCAGGAGTCACTGATAAATGACACGGACCTGAGCTATACACTCCAGGAGTCACTGATAAATGACACGGACCTGAGTTATATACTCCAGGAGTCATTGATAAATGACACGGACCTGAGCTATACACTCCAGGAGTCACTGACAAATGACACGGACCTGAGCTATACACTCCAGGAATCACTGACAAATGACACGGACCTGAGCTATACACTCCAGGAATCACTGAGAAATGACACGGACCTGAGCTATACACTCCAGGAATCACTGAGAAATGACACGGACCTGAGCTATACACTCCAAGAATCACTGACAAATGACACGGACCTGAGCTATACACTCCAGGAATCACTGAGAAATGACACGGACCTGAGCTAAACACTCCAGGAGTCACTGACAAATGACACGGACCTGAGCTATATACTACAGGAGTCACTGACAAATGACACGGACCTGAGCTATATACTACAGGAGTCACTGACAAATGACACGGACCTGAGCTATATACTACTGGAGTCACTGACAAATGACACGGACCTGAACTATATACTACAGGAGTCACTGACAAATAACACGGACCTGAGCTATATACTACAGGAATCACTGAGAAATGACACGGACCTGAGCTATACACTCCAAGAATCACTGACAAATGACACGGACCTGAGCTATATACTACAGGAGTCACTGACAAATGACACGGACCTGAGCTATATACTACTGGAGTCACTGACAAATGACACGGACCTGAGCTATACACTCCAAGAATCACTGACAAATGACACGGACCTGAGCTATATACTACAGGAGTCACTGACAAATGACACGGACCTGAGCTATATACTACAGGAGTCACTGACAAATGACACGGACCTGAGCTATATACTACAGGAGTCACTGACAAATGACACGGACCTGAGCTATATACTACAGGAGTCACTGACAAATAACACGGACCTGAGCTATACACTCCAAGAATCACTGACAAATGACACGGACCTGAGCTATATACTACAGGAGTCACTGAGAAATGACACGGACCTGAGCTATACACTCCAGGAGTCATTGATAAATGACACGGACCTGAGCTATACACTCCAGGAGTCACTGACAAATGACACGGACCTGAGCTATATACTCCAGGAGTCACTGACAAATGACACGGACCTGAGCTATACACTCCAGGAGTCACTGACAAATGACACGGACCTGAGCTATACACTCCAGGAGTCACTGACAAATGGCACGGACCTGAGCTATACACTCCAAAGAATCACTGACAAATGACACGGACCTGAGCTATACACTACAGGAGTCACTGACAAATGACACGGACCTGAGCTATATACTCCAAGAGTCACTGACAAATGACACGGACCTGAGCTATACACTCCAGGAATCACTGATAAATGACACGGACCTGAGCTATATACTACAGGAGTCACTGACAAACGACACGGACCTGAGCTATACACTCCAGGAATCACTGATAAATGACACTGACCTGAGCTATACACTCCAGGAATCACTGACAAATGACACGGACCTGCGCTATATACTCCAGGAGTAACTGACAAATGGCACGGACCTGAGCTATATACTCCAGGAGTCACTGACAAATGACACGGACCTGAGCTATATACTCCAAGAGTCACTGACAAATGACACGGACCTGCGCTATACACTCCAGGAGTCACTGACAAATGACACGGACCTGAGCTATATACTCCAGGAGTCACTGACAAATGGCACGGACCTGAGCTATACACTCCAAGAATCACTGACAAATGACACGGACCTGAGCTATATACTACAGGAGTCACTGACAAATGACACGGACCTGAGCTATACACTCCAGGAGTCACTGACAAATGACACGGACCTGAGCTATACACTCCAAGAATCACTGACAAATGACACGGACCTGAGCTATACACTCCAGGAATCACTGATAAATGACACGGACCTGAGCTATATACTACAGGAGTCACGGACAAACGACACGGACCTGAGCTATACACTCCAGGAATCACTGATAAATGACACTGACCTGAGCTATACACTCCAGGAATCACTGACAAATGACACGGACCTGCGCTATATACTCCAGGAGTCACTGATAAATGACACGGACCTGAGCTATACACTCAAGAATCACTGACAAATGACACGGACCTGAGCTATACATTCCAAGAATCACTGACAAATGACATGGACCTGAGCTATACACTACAGGAATCACTGACAAATGACACGGACCTGAGCTATACACTTCAAGAGTTACAGAAAAACGACACAGACCGGAGCCATTTTTATCTCTATATTTTGGGCCTTTGAGGTCATTTTTCTCTGTACATTATCTGAAGTCCTAAATGTCATCCACACAAATGATTAGTGTAGGTTGCTGAATAGTTTGAGCCAAAGGGTAAAAATGTAAAATATTAGCTGTTTTGGCCTTATTTTAAACCTTTTGAGTGATCAAGGCCTAAAGTTACTCACTATATTTTGAGTAGTGCCAAAAAGTGAAATTTTGAGGCGTTTGGACCTCACTTTTCGAGCAGTTAACACCTACCACCTTCATACACCTTACAAATGGCTGAAAATATCATGCTTATGGAAAATTAGAAAAAAAAGTGCTGTACTGGTAAAAAGAAAAGATTATGAGAAAATGTCGACGAAAGTCCAAAAATGACTGTTTTTCTTCAAAACTTGGCACCATTTTGAATAAATTTATGAAAATCGAAGAAATTGAAAAAAAACGTTTTCCGAATTTTCCGGAACCTATTCAGAGTCGACCTAAGTTTAAAGATAAAAATGTGGACAGACATCAGACACAACGCCATGCCAATATGTTATCAGACCATAGGTTGGGCAACCTAAAAAGAAACCAACACATTTATTGCAGTGGAATGTGTTTAATGCCTTTATAATATTCTTGACAAAAATGAGGTACTATGCAAGACCAAGGAGATCATTGGACACATGAAACAGAGACCCAAGCAGGCACACGGTAGCAAATAAGAAACTTTAGTAACCTTAAACATTGAATACTATGAATGGAACTTAGTGATTCATGTCATAGTACATGAACAGACACAGCCAGAACATTATTTGACCCTGTCCTGTTGCTGACGCCTGGGTTGGTGTATCCTCCTATGCCCGGTCATCCAAATAATGTAAATGAAGAGATTATAATATATTAAAGCTACCTAAATCAGTGACATCAACATCATTGCAGTCGGTGAGCTACAAATTTGCCCGGTTACTGCACACCCCCCCCCCCCCCATGATGCAGTACTAAAAAATTACAAAATATGATGAAATTTGCAACCTGTGGAGCATTCAACACATGGTCTGTAGATTCATGACAATAGTAAATCCACAGTATATCCATTCAGTATGTGATTACATACATATATCCAGATATTATTTGTGCTAACAATTTCAGTGGGTGATAACAAGGTAGGAACAGAATAAATGAATAATGTATCAGGATAAATGAATAATGTATCTCGAAACATATCAGTCAAGGTGCATACATGTACACCTGTTAAAGGTTGAACTGATACCAAATTTAGGAAATATGTACATTATAAAAGACATGATGGGACACAACACCTTGACCTACGTGTATGAAGACACAAACTACACAGTTATTTACAATCAACCTCACATTTCAGACTGTTATTTCAAGGTGGAACATATGGCTGATGACCTACAGGGCTTAAGAATTGTCGCGTGAGCACTGTCCAGGTAAAACCCCCTTGACATTGGTGCAACTTTGAGACAGTTCATCAGTACTTCAGGTTTCATCGTCTGTGTCATAGAGCTCATCATGCCTGAAATTGGTTAGCAAACCAGTACGACTGGCAGCATAGGCAATACGCCTGTTGGCTTTCCTTTCCTCCTGTTTGTCTAGTTTTTCGGTACATAGACGGAGATTCATTAATTTTAGTTCTTCATCAGAAGGTTTTGAGGACTGCACAAATCGCTTCTCTGCCTGATTTGATGTTAAGCTGAAGTGGATCTGCATGGCCCTCTGAAGTGGATCTGCATGGCCCTCATGATCACCTCTGGCACAAGGACCTCGGTAACAAACTTCAATTCCCCTGGAGCTGGGAGATAAATCCCCATGAAGCCTTTCTTGCACGGTTTCAGTTCCCTCATCTTGCGCTGGCAGAGAAGAAGGACCTCCTGGACCTGGTAATAATTTCAAACAAACTAAAATTGTACATAAAACAAACAAGACTTTTTCATTCACGATTGAATGTTCTGAGCGGTTGATATGAGAAAAAAAAATATGGCAAAAACATTACATGAACAACTACTACTATTCCTGCAGCATCAACTTACATGTTCGTCGCTGAACGAACCACCAAAGTGGCCCAATTCTCCCACATTGGCATCCAGCTGACCAGATTTGAAGAGCTGAGTACGAATTGTGGAGGTGTCTCCTTTTATGAGGGATTCTATGTATGACTGCAATAACACAGAATGGAGAAGATGAATGCCAGCATGTTCGTGTGGAGAAAAAAAAAAAAAAAATGTTGCTACAGCATCACAAATACAGGGCCAGCAGGCTTTGTTCCAATTTGGAATAATTTTTCCTCAACAAAATTGACTTGGGAGTAATTTCCTCGCAATTTGGTACATGTATTGATATCATCATTTTGGTGGGTTTGTTCAGGATCAAATGAATGATCATATTTTGAATTGGGATATGTCCTGGGAACTAATTATTGTCGAAATAATTCATTTCTAGAAATGTTGTCGAATCTAGACGGTTAGGCAGACAAATATGTGTACAATAATAGATTGTCAACCATGATGTCATAAACAAGATTGTACCTGCATAAATCCTTTTGGCTGTTAAATGTCAAATATTGAAAGTTCACCAACTGACAAATGTCTGCAAGGCTAGTGTCATTATATTGGCAACCGAGTTGTTTGAGAATTTTAACATTATACAGATGTAGTAAACAAACAAATTGAAGCACCTCCAGAGGTTTGGTGTTGATGATGGTCAGAAGTTCCTTATTCTCCTCATCTTGCAATTCAGTTCTGCAATGAAATGATCGCTTACTCTTTATATGGTGAAAAATAACTGTTTGCAATGTCGTTGTCCAGGAAACAAACTTTAGGATTCCAAATGTATGATGATACATTCAACATACTTGCTTGAATAAATAAATATAAATAAGTAAATATATACACACTTGTTAATGAGTTACGATATATAGTGACTGAAAGAACAGTATGTGTTTCTGGAAACTGTCTACTTAATACTTTTCATTCATTCATTCTGTTCTGATATACCTCTGTGCGATCACAGTTTCAAGTTCCTTTTCACTTTTAGCACTCTTCAGCTTCAGGGCCGTAGCTTTTCCAGCAGGTGTCCAGCTTGCCCGTAGCTTTTTCTGCAAAAAACATCACAGGACATGAAATTTCAAACCCAAACATTTATCCCAAATTTCCAAATGATCATACCATGAAACATTCCTCTGTAAATTGACAAGTCTCCACCACAGATACTTTGGATCTACTACCAGTACATTACATGTGTGTGTATGTGTGGTGATACTTGATAGAAACAGTGGGATTTCCATCGGGAATCTGCTGAGTGACATACCTGTGCGCGTTCATGTCTGCTTGCGCGAGTACCTGGCAGTGCATCTGCTGCTGCTTCGGATGTACTAGTTACCTGATGGCAATGTATAAAGACTAACCATAATCTGCTTGTGTTGTTATAAACCAGAATTATTAGTAGTTGATAAATATTTAGCATATTCATGTCAAACGCTTGTTTTTCTTTACCTTCTCATACATAAGTAAGTAGGCATGCATCTTCATATTGTCTTCATGCAACTGATCATCAAAGGATGCCATTGATATTTCTTGATCATTACACAGGTATGCCACATCACCCGCTTGTACAAGTGCATAGTCTGTATCAAAGGAACAAATATTTGTAATCATAATCATTAGTTGACTTCCTGACCAGCAGTTTCCTGTCTGCCGGGTTTCAGTACCTGTGAGCTCTATAATTGAACACCATGGTCTACCGGGTACTCACAATGTCCAAATTCAAGTCTGGTCCCCTGATGGCACTGTTGGACAAAACAGAAATATATAATATAGAAACACAGCCTGGCATGTGAGTATGGTATTGATCATATGACAGTGTGGTTGATACTCTCAATAAAGTGAACATGTTATCATGTGCACACTCATTGCATTATCATTCCCACGAATCTCTCCTCTTATTTGTGAGGTATATATCTGAGTTAACTTCATCCAAAGTGCCTACTAAGAATTTGTCTAGACCGACCACACACCGTTTCAGATACCGTGTATACTGACACTTGTTGTTTAAAATGGGAAACTAGAAAATATGCAATTGGCCTCGTTGAACTAAGCTGGAATTCAGCGAAAATTTATTGAACAGATTTTGGGCAAATGACGTTTGATATTGGAAATCCATAGCTGAAATGTGAAAGGCCCGGGCCATGGTTCGGCCCCAAACAAATACATAATCAGAATATCCAATTTTACTCACTTTGTCAGACAAATGAGTCATATGATGAAAACTGTTTTGGTTTCTTTAATAAGCCCTAAACTTTGTGACATGCTTTAAGGAAAATACCGGTAGTTAACTTACGACGATTGCTTTTAGTTGGTAAACAGCACCATTCATCATGATTTCTCTGCAAAAAAGAATATTAAGCGTGTAGAATATACCTTATTTTTGCCAGAATATGACAAAATAACAATGTTTGAAAATTACCAGGACACAATAGGGAGACTGGAAGAATAATAATTAATGGTCAACTCACTTTGATGTCAAAATGTCGATTTCAGAAGATACTTTCACGAGCTCACCATCCACGGCTCTGAATCTCTTCAGGTGGAGTACAACAACATCTGGACGATTTGCCAGTGATGGTAGTCGAGCTGATCCCTGCTGATTTGTGCCACAGCTGTGGCAGAGCCTGCAGTATGAAACATTTAAGCTCTATCTACAAGCATTTCATCTGTATAAGCAAATTTGGGCATTTTTTAACCCAAAAATGGCTATTTTGACCTTTCAAAGTCATCGAAGGTCAAACTCAAGGTCACCACACAAATTTCCACATATAACTTACTATTTGAAAGTGCCAATATCTAAGCTCTATCTTCAAGCATTCTATGAGTACGGTACGGGCAGCTCCCATTATGAAGGAAAAAAGTGCCAGAAATTTTGTCCGAAATTTTTTTCATAGGGTGAAAAAAATTTTTGGCCTAGAAATGGCCCAAAATGGATAGTAATGCGGTTTGGGGCAAGAAAAAATTTTTTTTGCCGACTCGTCAAAAATTCAAAATGGCCGCCACACGGAGACCGGCGAATTTAGGGCAACCAAACTTATACATATCACAGAGGTATATGAGGGGAATCTTTTGAAACCAAAACCCAAAACTGATCAGACAGTTTTTGAGAAAATGGCCGTCAAAGTCCAAAATTGAGCATTTTTCGACAAAAACGGCCGCCATTTTGAAAAAAAATGCGAAAATCGAAAAACAAAAAAATACCTCCTTCTCAAAATATTTTTAGGCATTTTTGTGCAAAATTTCAGAAAGATTCGATCGTAAACTCTAAAGCTAAAAAAGTTAATGCCGGCCGGCCGGATGACGGACGCAACGCCATGCCAATAGGTTATCGGACCAAAGGTCCGGTAACCTAAAATTACTGGATTCACTCCAACAATGAAATGGTGAGCAAGACAAATGGTTTCCCCAATGAATGACAATGGAAGGCCTCTGAAACACCGTTCAGAAACTGGTTCATCACCACGGTGTTAACTGGAGGGGCCTGGCGAGCCGCGGTCTGCCTCGGGGACGGAACCCCGTACAGTCCGACATGCTGGCCAGAGCCTATGTCACACGTCACAACTTGTCTCTCCCAGCCCGGGCCTCCCCATGGAAATCGTCCCCAGGGCTCTAAGAGCCCACTACTCGCGACCAGGGAACACAAAGCTCATGGTGAGCCTTGCGTGTGTCCTAGTCACTCTCTCTCGGACAATCTCCACGATCGAGTAGCTTCCAGTGTATATATAGAACACCACAAGCTGTAGGACCCACGCGAGGTATAATCAAACCATTGTTATAGTTTACTGGAGCGTAAATTACAATGCGTTGCCGTGGCAACGCACGCTCGAACGGAGCGTGTCAAAACAAGGCCAAGAACGAAAAGGCCACATAAATGGCATGTATGTTTACAATCACCTGCCGCGTGCTTAGGGCAAAATTGCCACACTTATTTTATCTATGGACCCAACTACCCAAGTACTTTCATACATAAATTTTACACATGATAAAAAAAGTTTCATACATAAATTTTACACATGGTAAAAATAGTTTCAACACTAACGGAGCATTTTCATCCAGCAGTGGTTCCCATTCATTGAGGTAGTGCTCTAAGCACTCAGCCACTGATGTAAACTGCACAGTAGAGCCACTCTCTTCAGTTTCCACTTCCAATTCCAGAGTGGACTCCAGTGTATGGCTGGATAAGTGAGACTGAAAAATTATATTTCACCTGTAAGTTGGAGTCTGTTGAATAAGCAATAAAACAAGACGTCAAGCCCTAAAGATGCCTTGGAGGCAATTCGGTGTAGAGACCAACCTATAACATTTATATTATGCTTATATTTTAGTATGCTATAATATAATATGCGGCCTCGGGGCATAGCGGGCAGCCAACATCAACAGCGACACCAGCCACCATCCCTCAGTAGTTTCACCTACCAGCTAATAACGAGTTTATTTTAGTCGACATAACCGATTATACATTCATCTTTTAGACTCCTACCTAGCCTTACGAAATTGAGCAATCATGATCAATTGTTAAATTGTCACAAAGAGTTGTATCCTTATGTGCTTTATTGAATCATAATAGTACATCACTCAATAATTCATACCATCGATCACCTTATTCATTGTAACAATTTATTCATTATGTCATGTAGGAGCATTGGTGTTTTGTTTCTTTTCGTTATTGCTCATTGGAGCATTGCTTATTGGAGCAATGTTTAAATTCTATTTGTTTAATGTATGATTATCATTTGATTTTAACGCTTGAGTTATGGGCCACCTAATCAATGATTGCTATAAATTGTATATATTTTTCTTACTATGAAATTGATTAGGCATACAGCCAGAACTGGCTTAAGTTCCAACATTTGTTATAATATTACTAAACTCACACATGTATTATGTATCACAGAGCAAAATAAGTTCTTTCTCTTCTTGTCACGAATTACATTTATTTTACACTATGACACACCATACTGAGATACCAAACAAACGAACAAAATGCTAACTCAAAAAACAATTTGGGTCAGGGTCTGTTTCACTCTACGATGTACCGTTTAAGAAATATTGACGTTCTTCAGGATTTTGATTCAAATCTGCCTTTCTGGTTACATACCTCTTCGCATGAAAAGCAAGAGACCTGCCATGTTAGAACCAGTTGTTCGAAAACATGGCAGACAGTCAGATCCGACAGCAAATGGAGCAGGAATTCATGAGCATCCTGTTGCTGACCAAGACTTCCAGGCAAATAGGAAGGCCACTTCGCCATTTGTTTCTGCAAGTGTATTAAATGATTAATTTTTGAGAAGATGATACACAAGTCCTATATCTGTGACATCATATTGAGTAATATTTGAGGTTTTATAAATATCAATACTCACCAAAAGTCTTCCAGGGTCCAACGGTGGTTGTTAGCCAACGGCTAACAGACTGTCCATGAGGGCAGCGAGATCCAGGCACCTGGTCTTTGCATCAGAAGCTGGACAGCCTCCGACACCAGCACATAGTTGCGATCCTGAAACATGTTATCATGGCTCACATAATTGGTAAGTTTGATGTATCAAGTTCCAAAAGTGTCACCACTAACAATTTGTATTTCCCAACTGTTGGAACTACATAATTAGCGAAAAGTCTGTAAATTTACATGAGCTTAATATGCCAAAGACAGTTTTCATACCAGGCAATACAGTTTGTAGCGCTTGAATGGTGGCATTGAACCAGCATGTCTGCTGCTTGTTCACAAGTCCTCTGCGTGTAAGAGACTGTACGGTTATCGGAGGTGGCACAGGACTTGACGAAGGACCAATCACCGAAGCAGATGCTGGACCAGACACCGGCGCAGATGTTGGACCAGACACCAGTGCAGATGCTGCACCAGACACCGGAGCAGATGTTGGACCAGCCACCAGAGCAGATGTTGGACCAGCCACCAGAGCAGATGTTGGACCAGCCACCAGAGCAGATGTTGAACGAGACATCGGAGCAGATGTTGTACCAGACACTGGCACAGACGTTGGACCAGCCACCGATGGTGCATGCATGTCTGTCGAATGCATGTGTTGTGTTGCCTGCAAGAACAGAGCAGTCTAGTTTCAGCAGTGTACTAGTATTGCTATACTCGACATAGGTTACCAGGTTATTATTCCAACAATATTGAGGCCTTTCTTTGTTGGGTTTTTTGTAGCCTATTAAAGTAAATCTGTAGCATTATAGATGTGAGCATTTATAATTTAATAACCTACCAAATGGCAATCAAGATGTACTACCTTGTATGAATAAACTAGACAATTCGATCGCCAATGACCGTGTGGGTGTATCCCCCCGGGGCCCTATCGTCCTTAATGCCCAAACTATGTTAATTCAGACAAAATATCATTACTGCCAGTGTGTTTTATCAATATCAGTAATAAAAGTTTCAGACCAACTAAAATATTCAACAGCCTATTATTTCTTACCAAATACTTCCCAGAAGCTTGTCATTTATTCGATCATTCTGAAGAACAATAGGTTTCGTGTGACTGTCTTTTTCATCGAGCCTGTGCGATTTTATCATCATTCAATGAAAACTCCCATCCGCGAAGTGTTCACAACCCATGTGTGCAAAACAGGCCAATTTGAGCATAAAATGTGTCGCCAATCGGCCAATTTGGTTGCAATGGCAACCAAAATCGATTGGTGTCGCAATTTTACCATACATCATGTCCTTCTGAGAAATTGTCTTTATGGGTTCAATTGTGCAGACTGGGAAAGTGTCCACAGTGGACGCGGCACGATGATCGCAAATCCATAGTATCCGCAGAACTTTGTTCAGGGGATACAATAATATTTCACTAGCTCTCATTATTAGTTTACAGTAATATACAATATAGTTAACATACTAGTATTTTGTATGCACTTAGTAAGCACAGAAGATCATAATGCCCAAAATTTCTCCTTACAGCAATTTTTTTCTCATGCATTGATGAGAAAAGAATACAACTAGACGTCAAGGCCTAAAGATGCCTTGGAGGCATTTCGGTGTGATGAATAATTTATATTACTAGATATTGACGAAAATGATAAATGTCGACAAATTTCGGGTCAAGGTCAAACTTCATCCATAATACCCGCTAGACATGTTTGTCTAGGGCGACGAGTCCGAAAATACCATCCGTTTCGCTCTACGACGCACCGTTTCCGAGATATCGACGAAAACGAAAACTGCCGACTCGGCAAAAAAATTTCGGGTCAAGGTCAAAGTTCATCAATAATACCCCTTAGACATGTTTGTCTAGTGCGACGAGTCCGAAAATAACGTCCGTTTCGCTCTACGACGCACCGTTTCCGAGATATGCAGGATGAATCAAGGATGACTCAGCAAAAAATTATTTCGACCTCTAGGTCAAAGGTCGTTTGAGGTATCGATCCCAAAATCAATAGGGTTCTTCCCTGGTGATATATAAACCTCCGTGCAAAATTCTGCAACTTTTGCCTGAATATTTTTTGAGTTATCGTCCGGAAACCAAGTTCCTCGATTTCATCCTCACGGACCTCACGGACCGGAGCCGGATCAAAAAAAAAAGTACACCCTAGAGATGTTTGTCTAGGGCGACGAGTCCGAAAATAACGTCCGTTTCGCTCTACGATGCACGGTTTCTGAGATATGCAGGAAGCCTCAAGGATGAATCAGCAAAAAATTATTTTGACCTCTAGGTCAAAGGTCGTTTGACGGATCGATCCCAAAATCAATAGGGTTCTTCCCTGGTGGCATATGAACCTCCATGCAGAGTTCTGCAACTATTGCATAAATATTTTTCCAGTTATCGTCCGGAAACCAAGTCTCAAAATTAGCCTTGATTTCATCCTCACGGACCTCACGGACCTCGGATCCGGCTCAAAAAAAATAGGGTTCTTCCACATATCATTTCTGACTTGTGGTGAAAATTTGACACGGATCCGTCAAGGCAATCTAAAGTTATCGTCCGGAAACCAAAAGTGGCAGAAGAAGAAGAAAAAAAAAAAAAAAAAAAAAAAAAAATTCTGCTAAAACCATAAAGGCATTTCTGCCGAAATGCCTTAAAGTCATAGTAGCAAGGTACCATTATATGGTTTTATTCCTGTTCAGATAAAGGCATTGTGGACATTTGGTGATAAAAAAGATGTTCGCGTTAATTGGTAATTAATAACAGCGACATATAATCGAGTATATTGAGCCAGTATTGCAATCGCCTTCTCATGCCGATGAAAAAAATAGCTTCGGCAGTTTCCGTAATCGTGACGTCAGTTGAGGCAAAATGTGCTTTGATGGCTGGCCAAAAACGTAAAACACGTAATTTGGGCGGTCAGCTCAAAGATAAAAAACCACTCCAAAATGCATGAGATTCAAAAGAAAACACATGAAAACCAACAAATACTGGACATCTTGCAGTTCAACAAACCTCCCTTCTGGGAAAATGAATAGTACTGATTCTAAATATCCAGACAAGAAATGCCGTATTCCAACCATCTCACCCGTTCACTTGAATTGTCAAACATACGCAACGAGAATGAATATGCGACATGCAGTTTACCTTGCTGGCTACAGGTACTTTCAGTATTGCCTCAAATGACGTCACAAACCACGTGACCCATACTAAAATCGTGATCAAAATCTTCGGCAATATACGGAAGGAGTGCCTATTTGATTCAATATCTCGAAACCCATTGATTGTATTTGTAAAATTTGTGCGAATTTACAGATAACTATTCATAATGGACTAAATGGAAAGCACTTTCATCGACATGCTACTAGGTCTTTAAATATCAAGATTTAAAGCAATCCATCACATTCAATGTCCACATAGAAAAAATTCGGCAGCAGAGGCAAAATGGACACAAGAAGAGTAAAGCATGAGAGACGATACAGCCATAAGTCCAAGCAAAATGAACACATTACCAGGGACCACTGATAGATAGTGTAGACAACAATTAGAATCAGAACACCAAGGATGGAGATAGAAATACAATTTTTCATCTCAAAAATACATATTTTGATGAAATCTGAAAATTACTGCTGCTCAAACCAGATATAAGCGAAGAGAGTTAATCATACTGCTTTGTCATACACATTGATCTTACCTAAATGTAACCTGGCAGAAAAAAATAAAGTTATGTAGGACAATGTCATGAATATGGGTACTTTATAATCACTTATACACTGCATGTAAGAAGTATATCAAGGACACAAACACATGTATGGGTGTATATTATGGAATAGCTGGATGAATGTATTTGTGTCTTACTTGAACATCTGGAGAGTCAGGGCACACTCTGGTGTCTGTAGATTCAAATCTGGGAAGTGTGCAAGATGTAGCTACCCGAGATTTGGTGTCTGTAAATACAGATACAACAAGCATATAAATATGCTGTACAGGGTTTTAGTTAATTTGTGAATTCAGAGGTTGGTATGTCTGAATGTCCTGCAACATGGCCTGAAATTTCCATATGTAGACTTGTCACAAATCCGGAGGATAATTTCAGCATTTTAGACAGGTTTTTGATTCAATTTTAACACATATATTAGTGATGCACCTCACCAAAAGTTTAGTACACCTGTATGCTCAAAGTGTGCCTGTGAAAGCATCAAAAAGCATTCACTTACAGGTACATGATCAGACATATATTCTGGCCATTAATTATATTCTACTACATTGTATAACAGATTACAGATATACTATGTTTTGCAAGCATTGATATTGTATGATATTCGCAGTAGCATGAATCATCTCAGATACAAGCATAAACTAAACAAAAGCCCTTATATGCAAATTCCAAAAAAATTTGACCTAACAAATATTTTTTTCTGCTGGAAATTGCCTGAATCAAACTAGACGTGAAGGCCTAGAGGCCTTGGGGCATTTCGATACACAACACAATCACAGGTGAACTGTTTATTACTGACAACTCTGCAGCCAAAATGATTATGTAGATACATCCATTTCAATCCAAGACGACGGATCAAGTTGACTCAACATACCCCTAAGACATATTTGCCTAGTGTCACGAGTCCGAAAATAACGACCGTTTCGCTCTATGACAAACCGTTTCCGAGATATCGAAAAAAACGAAAAATGCCAACTCAGCAGAAAAATTCAAGGTCAAGGTAAAAGGTCATCCCTAATACCCTTAAGACATGTTTGTCTAGGTCGACGAGTCCAAAAATAATGTCCGTTTCGGTCTACGACGCACCGTTTCCGAGATATCCAAGAAAACGAAAAATGCTGACTCGGCAAAAAAATTTCGGGTCAAGGTCAAAGTTCATCCATAATACCCTTCAGACATGTTTGTCTAGGGTGACGAGTCCGAAAATAACGTCCGTTTCGCTCTACGACACACCGTTTCCAAGATATTGAAGAAAACGAAAAATGCCGACTCGGCAAAAAAAATTCGGGTCAAGGTCAAAGTTCATCCATAATACCCCTTTGACATGTTTGTCTAGGTCGACGAGTCCGAAAATAACGTCCGTTTCGCTCTACGGTGCACCGTTTCCGAGATATCGACGAAAACGAAAAATGCCGACTCGGCAAAAAAATTTCAGGTCAAGGTCAAAGTTCATCCATAATACCCCTTAGACATGTTTGTCTAGGTCGACGAGTCCGAAAATGACGTCCGTTTCGCTCTACGACGCACCATTTCCGAGATATCGAAGAAAACGAAAAATGCCGACTCGGCAAAAAAATTTCCGGTCAAGGTCAAAGTTCATCCATAATACCCTTTAGACATGTTTGTCTAGGGTGACGAATCCAAAAATAAAGTCCGTTTCGCTCTATGACGCACCGTTCCCGAGATATCGACGAAAATGAAAAATGCCGACTCGGCAAAAAAAATTTCGGGTCAAGGTCAAAGTTCATCCATAATACAATTTAGACATGTTTGTCTAGGTCGACGAGTCCGAAAATAACGTCCGATTCGCTCTACGACGCACCGTTTCCGAGATATCGACGAAAACGAAAAATGCCGACTCGGCAGAAAAATTCAAGGTCAAGGTCAAAGGTCATCTGTAATACCCTTAAGACATGTTTGTCTAGGTCGACGAGTCCGAAAATGACGTCCGTTTCGCTCTACGACACACCATTTCCGAGATATCGAAGAAAACGAAAAATGCCGACTCGGCGAAAAAAATTTGGGTCAAGGTCAAAGTTCATCCATAATACCCCTAAGACATGTTTGTCTAGGTCGACGAGTCCGAAAATAACGTCCGTTTCGCTCTACGACGCACCGTTTCCGAGATATGCAATGAGCCTCAAGGATGACTCATCAAAATTGTTTTTGGCCCCTGGGTCAAAGGTCGTTCAAGGTATTGACCCCGTAATCGATAGGGCTCCTCTGCGACACTATATCAACATATATGTCAAGTTTCAGAATGGTAGCACAAGTACTTTTCGAGTTATCATCCGGAAACCATTTGACTCAAAATTCATCCTCACGGACTAACCGGACCTTGAAGCCGGCTCCAAAACAATAGGGTTCATCTATGTTATATATGTGATAACTGGTGAAAATTTCTCGAAGATTCGTCAAGGCGTTCTTAAGTTATCGTCCGGAAACCGAAAAGTGAAAAAAAAAAAAAAAAAAAAAAATGAAAAAAAAAAAAGAAAAAAAAAAAAAAAAAAATTCTGACAAAACCATAAGGACATTTCGTGCCGAAATGCCCTAATTATGACATTGACGAGAATCGCCCAATTTTTTTTTCCCAAAATGGCCACTGGCGACCATCTTGGATTTCAGATGTCGACGAAAAACAATAGGGAGCTGTAGTAAAATATTTCAGATGATCTGTGAAAGTTTCGGAATTACTAGTATCAATTAGGGCGATCAAGAGTTATGATTTATAAAACAAACGGCCTCCTTTCGGGATGTCTAAACAAAAACTACATACTTGAACCAAGGATTTTAACACGTCGCTTCCGGTGAACAGCTTTTCTCAGCAAAGATGCTGAAGTCTTGTGTCTCTTGTTCCTGAGAAAAACAGGCCTCAGGTGCTTGTCCTTGGTGGCAGGCTTCGGAATCTTCCTCACAGAATTGTACATCTTCAAGAGTTCTTCATGTTTCCCGGCTTCTTCCAAAGTGTATGTTGCGTTCATCAGTACACGCAAAATTGACCGAATCCGGATCCCTAGGTTCGACTTGTTCTTCACCTCCTTAGGCCTTTCAGACAGGCTGGATGATTGTTTCTTCACTGCAGAGAGTGTCGTTTGTGTCGTGCTGACAGTGAAAATTTGCTTGCCTCTGTCATCACCTACGATAGATGGATCCAGATTGAACACCGGCGAATCTCGGTAGAAAGCTGGAAGACTTTGCCATGAAATACCATCCATGTCGTTGAATACAGCCAGGAAGTGTTTACACAGCCAGCCTGTCTGTTCAAAGTCTGAGCATGTGCAAGACGGCAGATCTGATTCGGAGCCCAAGTTGATGACATAAGACTTTCCAGGATTGTCAGAAGATTGTACATGCAGGGTTCCATCAGAATTCTGCTTCATGTTTCCTTTGGGTATGGCAGCTACCTGTGGTGCCAATCTTCGGGCGCAGTGATCGAAAAAACTTGGTGGTCGATTCCGCAGAAATGCTGGGATGTCTGATCGATATGGTTTGTACATGCTGCTGGCCTTGACATTAGCCTCAACATACCTGAATATAGAATGTAGACATGTTCATTTTCCATCTAGATGAGGTGCCAAAAATTGAAAAGTTAGCCTAACGGCTAAGATAGGTTACGGCAAAATTTCAGCTTTAAGCATTTTGTGAAAGCATTTTAAGCATTTTGTTAAATAGTTTGACTGTAAACTTCCAAGATGAAAATGTGGACGATGGACGGACGCCGGACGCAATGCCACCTCAATAGGTTATGTGACCACAGGTCAGGCAACCAACTGTAAAACTACTAATTTTGGCGGACGATTTATTGCGCAGATTTGGCAGTAGGGGAAAAACCGTCAAATCAAATCGTCCGCCAAATTAATTGGATATATGTTAAGAAATATAAGTGGTTTTAAAACCGCCAAATTAAATCTCCACCAAATAACGTGGGGCTCACAACCACCAAATTTAATAGCCGCCAAAATTATTCTCACAATAATATTGCCCATAATGTTGGAAATCTTTATGTCGAATAGACAATTCGGTCGTCGACGACCGTGTGAGTGTATCCCCCTGATGCCCTAACATCCCTGTTGCCCAAAATTATCATACAGAGAGGTTGGCTGTGTAAACACCAACTCGGGGGTGAGATGGCCGAGTGGTTATGTGCGAGCGCTTAGTCGCTCAATTTTAACCAAGTGCTATCGCCGGCATGGGTTCAATCCCACGTCAGGCTGCACGTGCGGTGATTGTAGGGTGGTGACTCGTGACCGTGACTCAGATATCACGTAAAATGGCCCTCACACCTAGCAGTGTGCCCGTGACTCAGATATCACGTAAAATGGCGGTCCTATCTTTAGAAAATGTTGTAGAGGGATGTAAAAGAACAGTAGAGTACCCTGACAGTGACCACGCTCAGAGGATTAAATTCCAAAATGTGAAGCGATTTGATAATGTGAAGGAAGGTTGTTAAAGCGATATACATGTATAAGAACCGTTTATTTATTTATTTAATTCCGACAAAAGATGTTTAGAACTGTCGGGCCAGTTAAATGTTTCTCATCTCGACTATTTTTATTGTGGGCAATAAGACTTAAGTAGTGAAATTCATTTTAACTTATTCAGTAATAGTAATCTGTTTTGCACGAAATCATCGGCTCGATTCGTATGCACACTTTCAGTGTGATTTCTTTTCGAATTACATTTGTACAATGAAATGAAAGCATCTCAAACCTCAAACTGGATATTTCACATTTTTGTCATAAATCAAACTCATTAACTTAATATTATCCATTTAATATATCTGAGAAACAATAGGTTCCATGTAAGAGCATTGTCCAAGATTCCTCTTCAATATTGCAGAGCGCTCATAAGCCATGTGTGTTAAATGGACTGATTTCGTCACAAAATGTGTCCCCAATCAGCCATTTTGTTTGCTATGGCAACGAAAATCGACAGATGAAGCAACCTTACCATAATGTTAGTATAAAAAATTATCAAAATCTGATTGCAAATGTGACCTGTAGAATGCTCGCAAAAAGTGTCTGTGGTGGACGTGGCTGCTCGACGATCGCAAATCCATAGTATTCACCGACCTTCGCTCGGGGGATACAATAAAAAGCCACTAGAACAATCATTACCACATGAGGATGCAATTAGATATTACAGCTTAAAAAGCATTGGCTCTTTCAAATTATAGGTATGGTATACTAGTAATCCTGAAATTTGAATGCAGAAATACTATGAGCATTGTCCAATATTCCTCTTAAATATTCCTGTACAACTGCCACCACCAGACTGCTAGAACGTTAATGGAGGGTCATGGACACCATGTCATGAAGACGCGGCAGACATACAAAGCCTGAAAATAGCCTAACCGAACCAAAGCGAACCAAACCAGCCTACAATTATGAATTTGACATAAACCTACTTCATCTTGCTGTCTTCATTGAAGTTGAAGATGACACAGGTGACTGTCCCTACCAGGGTTCGATCACAGTTGATGTTCAGGTACTTCTTCAGCTCCTCATGTTGACGCTCGAGGCCGTTTGTAGTTTGTGAGGACAGATGGTGGTGTGTAGTTCTGTATGCCATGACCCATCTCTGCAAATGGATACAAAATCATACACTTGGGAATGAGGCACACTACTCTTACATTGATCATGCCGCCAAGGCCTAAAGATGCCTTGGAGGCATTTCGGTGTTAAGACTAATATATAATATTTATAACATGTTTGCCATGGGCTCTATGATGCACCGTTTCGCAGATATTGACACAAATAAAAATGTCGACTCATCAAAAAAATTCGAGGTCGACGTCAAATTTGATCCATAATACCCTTTAAACATGTTTGTCTAGACCGACGAGTCCGAAAATAACTAAGAATTCGGACTCGGCAAATAAATTTCAAGTCAAGGCCAAAGTTCATAAATAATACCCCTCAAACATGTTTGTCTAGGGCGACGAGTCGGAAAATAACATTAGGATAGGATAGGATAGGATAGATTTTATTCAGTTTTTAACTTTTCCCATACAGCTGTGTGGTAACCAATGGCAAAAGTATATAAATATTAAATGAATGGAAGAGAGTAACAAAACTGAGGGACCAAATTAGCTGAAAGCTGTCTTCCATTTGGCCCCAGTGTCTTCCATTTGGCCCCGAAGAGACATTCGATTCGCTCTACGATGCACCGTTTCCGAGATATCGCCGAAAACGAAAATTACCGACACGACAAAAATATTTCAGGTCAAGGTCAAAGTACATCCATAATACCTCTTAGACATGGTTGCCTAGGACGACGAGTCCGAAAATTCCCTGTTGGTATGTGAACCTCCATGCAAAGTTCTGCAGCCATTGCATGTCTACTTTTTTAGTTATTGTAGGGAAACAAAGTCCAAAAATTACCTGCCTCTGGCATTATTCCTGATAAAAGAATTCTGCAGCCATTGCATGTCTACTTTTTTAGTTATTGTAGGGAAACAAAGTCCAAAAATTACCTGCCTCTGGCATTATTCCTGATAAAAGAATTGCAGGGGTGGCTTACCTCGTGATATTTCAGCCAGTGCCTTGAAAACCAGGTCTGGAATGGCAACGACTCTTTCCAGTACTTGGAAGATTGCAAAGTTTTCACAGCCTCCTTGTATTCATCTTCTGATCGTGAAGAAGCTATGTCTTTCAAGCTGATAGTAAGAGCAGAATAATATCTCATTAGCCTGTGACCCACTTTTTGTAACACTGGATTTTTCAAACTACTGCAAGCTTTTACATGGCAAGTGCACATTTTATTTTCTGTTCAAGAAATACCCTATGACAAAAAGCGCGGACCTCATAGTGCCAGGCGGTTTGTGGGCCACTGAAGATTTTCTGAGTCGAGTGACTCGATTGCACTGGCAATATGACTAGAATCTAGCATCAATGCGAGATTATAAATTACAGTTACCCGGCGATTTAGCAGCCAGTTATTCAAGTTTTTCTTAAATGCTAGTTGTCTGCAGTTAACCTATCAATCGTACAGGCCCTAACCAGCCAGCATGAGCGGCATCTGCCAACTCGCGTAGGCCTATCTGCCATGGCATGATCGATCTGGGTTCGGGTTTTTTTTTCGTTTTGACGGACGATTTTATCGTGAATCTAATAATTCAAACATTTCAATATTTAATTATTTTTAGCTGTTCTAATTAATTGAATAATTATGGTAGGATGTTGAATATGTTGAAGATTACAGTTTCATGGCATCTGAAGGCATCTTGTGAGAATTCAGCCATCTTGTCCAAGATTGCAGTCGGTGGAACTTGCAGAGAAATATGTCTGCTCCTGGAAATGAAATTTGCATGGAATTAACATTATACATGACCAATAGCAGTATTTGTACAAAGTATTTCTTCTGCTTTTGTGTCTATTGCAATGATTCAATAAATCAATTATTCACTTCTGTATGGAGTTCTGTATGGTAATTAATTACTACTAATTGGCAGCAATGATGGACAAAAGCATTCAAATGAATGTTTTCCACTCAGGGTCTTCTTTACTTTCAATTAATTCTAATTATTCTGACTGGATCATAACAAACTGCTATATTATTACTTCTCTGTTATGTATACATACCCGGGAAAACTGTGTGAATGGAGATGATCTCACACTCGGCATTGTCTATCATGAAGGCCTGGGGTTTCCACTTAGGGCATGCTTCTCGCAGTAGATTTAGTGCTTCAGTGATGGAGTAGCTGTTCTCCTCCTCCAGTAGAAATGTTGCCACAACAAAGTAGCCAACATTTGTGGGAACACAGAGTTGGAACAGTGGGATGTCATACATAGAAAATCGAGATGTGGCATCCATCAGCACCATCTCGTTACCATACTTGTACAGCAGTTCTCTCTGGAATGTGGACTGGCAGATGAAGAGGAACTTGCCATGCCTGGAAAAAACACAAAAATTAGCTCCAGGGCTAAGAAAGGTTGGGCTAAGATAGGTTACCGGAAAAATGTTGGTTTTAAGTAATGCAGGTGACATAAGAGCTTGAGATTCACCAATCAAGGTCATCTTTGTGAACTGCAATGTCACCATTAGGTATGCTGCATATGACTTTATGTGTATGTTCATAAAACCAACATATAAGCTTTATCAACAAGTATTTTGTTTGCAGAGGCCAATTTACACATTTCAGGTCAGTCGATATTTAGCCTTCAGGCTCGTCTAAGGTCAAGTTCAAGGTCACCAAAGATGTGTCATTCCAAAGATGTGACTTCTCATAAGCTTATAACTAGGGCTGCGACGGTAAGGAGAAACCACTACCGGTAATTTTTCATGAGTTTTCACTACCACTACCGCTACCGGTAAATGTATGAATTTATGTCTGGGGCAGTGAGCACTATAAGAGGCCGAAATCTGACATGAAAAGCGCGGGAAATATAGCTGCACACTGTAAGTTAGGTCAAGACTAACCACTGCTAACGACACAGACTGCAAACAAACGTTCTATGAACAAGCCCACCAAAGTCAATACAATGTACCAAAAGAAATGTTCATATTGAAAGCCTGGCTCCTGAGATTCTCTTCGGTTTACCACCAGTCAACTTCAGTACCGTTAGTGCAGAAGAATCACTGCCGTTACCGGCAACCGGCCTCATCGCAGCCCTACTTATAACACAATCCAAACCTCTCGGTGCAAGCATTTAAGCTTCATAAGCCAATTTACACATTCCATCTCTGACATTCACCACTCAACATCATCCAAGGTCAAGGTCATCATCAGTTGTGCCATTACGACTTCCTTTATGCTTGTAATGCATACATAAGTTTTATCTACAAGCATTTTGTCTGTAGAGGCATTTTTTTTACCAAAAAAAAGCTGTTTTGAATTTTCAACGTCATCGAAGGTCAAATTCAAGGTGACCACACAAATCTCCATGTGGGGCTTCCCATTTGGAAGTGCCAATATCCAAGCTTTATCTTCAAGCATTCTATGGCTGCCATTTTGCTAAAAATTCAAAATTCTAAAAAACTGAAAAAAAACTTTCCTGGAACTAAACATAGGGCCAAGGACCCTGTATGTAGCTCATCGGAAGACGACCAGAATATTTTACATTGTGTGTTGTGCATATATCATTTCCTATATCATAATTATGTTCATAATACAATACCAACAGACCAATTCCCACATGATCTTCTTCCAATGATATCTTGGGTCAAGTTCAGAGTCACCAAGAGATGTACCATAAGATTCCTCATATCCATGCTACACTAATTCCAAGTGTTGTCTTCAAAGACCTATTCACAAATTTCGTAAAGGTCACAATGCAAAGGATGCACCATACATATATTATCTCATATATTCCCTCTCCTCTGTGTTTTTAAATATTGTTATTTCAATCCATAAATTGTATTTTATAAATTGTACACAGTATAATTTGCGGTAATTCGGTGAGTTAATATATTTTCTGAGTGATAAGTCGGTGAGCTACTGCCAAGATTTGATTGCTGTATGTTCATTCTTAGAAATTAGGACGATCTCGAGAAGGTACAGTGCAAACTTGAACATTTCGAAATTGCGCACATTTAACCTTTGGTATTCCAAGATTGTACGTCGCAAACTGAACACACCCAAGAATTCCAAATATCCAAGAATGAGCATGACATTCTTCTCGCGATGTGAATACGGCAAATATGATGACATGTATGCCTTGGCATCCATACTACAGTGGATTTTCGGTGGTAATAACAAATATTCCCCCAAAAACACATGTATCCGCTTCTGTCAAAAATGTTATGACATGATTAATCGCGTCTCTTGGTCGAAATGCAATGGTAAACAATCCGTCGCCATTTGCAATCGTAATATCCCCTCTGCGCATGCGCTGATTTTCCATCCGCAACCCGTATGTATAAACACAAGCACGTGCATGATAAAATTGATGTTTAATTGTAAATTTCATTAGAAAACCTCAGAATTTTCGAAAATCTTGAATGATTTTTGGAGACCACACAATAACCAAGCAATATGCCAAGTTTTGGGACCACAGGAATAGTACTTTCGGCAGAGAAGTTTCTGACAGATTTGAGTCAGTAAAACATTGAGCAACAGACACAGACACCGTGTCAATATATCCCAATAGCTCTATGGCTTTCAGCCGATGGGCTAAAAATGGACGGATGCTCTAATGTCGGACTTATTTAGTCCCACTAATCAAGTTAGTTCAACAAATTTTTGTTTTTAGTCCCACTAATATACATTCGTGTGTACAGACGGATGGACGATGAACAAAACACCACACCAATAAGTATTCTGACCATAGGTATAAGGAGAAGAAGCATCACGCAAGTAGACGTCCCCCCCATTCCCTCCCCAAATAACTATTGTTCGCCCTCTCCCCTCCATCCCCTCTGGGGCAAAACATGAATCAGTGAAACACGCCACTCACTCTTTCTTCCGATAGTGAATGAAATGTCCGTCCAGTAACCCTTGTTCTTGCCATTCTCGGATCTTGATCGTTAGTGCATCTTCATCTTTACCATACTGCCTGTATGTTGAATAAATGTCTCGTGAAATCAATCTCAGGGAGAATTCGAGGGTGTTGAGTTAGGACGGAAGCAACACTCAACAACATAGTGAAACATGTCAAGAAGGAATGAATAAATAAAAAAAAACATAAGAGTATTCAGAAACAGGTTCTAACAGGCAGGTTTTTTGTTGGAGAAAATGGTTAATGCAGGTTACAAAGTTTTGTAACATTCAATCAAAATAAAAGTTGTGAGCCATAATCGTGATTACTTACCGAGAAGTTGAATTTATGTACTTTTTCAGTGATCTGATGGTTTTATCGGTTGGATAAAACCTCCTATCTGTTTTCGGTACATCCAATCCCAAATCGGTCTTCACGAAAACCTCCAGATTTTTTTTTATCATTGGCACACTTTGAATGCCGTTCTGGAGAAGGGACTTTACTTTCTTTGAAATTTCCTTCGAAAGCGGCAAAGTGTAACGTGCCACCTGAATCATACAAAATGTGGGAACATGTGACATGATAATACCATACAACTATTGTAACAACAAATGAATATGGGTACTTCATTCTATTTCAGGATGAAAGCATAAATGTTTTGAAGAATCAGTCTTTCGTGTGACTGCGGTACTTGGAACTGAATACGAGGGTGACAATACATGATGCTAGCGAAATACAATGTGATTATTATTGTGATTGATGACATATCATATTGGTCCTAATAGTGGCACATGCCCTAATAGTAACACGCCCTCTCTTTTCCCCCAAAATGTTGATTTTTGTAACCTTGTAATTCACTTCATATATCTTTCTAATAACATTTTAGATTGTTCCAATCCATATATTCATGTTTTTTTAATCATAATCAAGGGGATAGAAGACTACAGGTATATTGTTTGGTGATTTTCTTAAATTTGACTCAAGATTTACCTCAATTTTACCAATACGTTATATGTACAAGGCATCAAAAACACAACATATCGAGAATGGCATTCGGCATTTTACCAGTTAATTTCATGAAGTTTTTGTAGCTTCACAAATATTGACCACACGCCAGGTTACCTCATTGGTGTAATGCCCAACATGGTAATTATGGTCAGGAAACTTGACCAATATCCAAAGACTAAGGTCTTCTGCTGTCAGAGTACCAGCACAGATCTCCTCCTTGATATGTCTGGAAATTGCATCCCTCTGTTGCTTGGACACACTCGGAGAAGTCTGAAAAATAATATAAATGCCTGTGGTGAATTTCTTTAGAAAGCTGCCCTCAGGGCCATTGACCTGAAAAGTAAAATCACAAATTTCTGTAGATTATGCATAATACTGGGTCCAATGATGAACTTTAAAAGTATTAAATACTTTTCTTTAAATTATTTCAATATGTTCTATTATATTTACAGGTTGTGATGACAAAATACATCATTCAAATTTTCCAACAAGAACAATGAAATGTGAAGATGTCTAACAAAATACTTGGCTTGGATAGGACCGAACCATTTCAATCATGTAACAGTTTATTGTCTCTACAATCTGGTTGAATATTTCCCAGGAAAAATCATGTGGGATATGATAAGTAAAATTACCTTAAACTTGGTAAACTTCACCACAGCTCTCATTCTGATTTCAGATGGACAGTTGACCTTTTTCGAAGGTTGATGATTTTGCTTTCGTCTGGTGTAGTCATGACCAGAACTGTCCTGCATAGGGTTAGATATTAAAGTAAACAATGATAACATTGTATTGTATCATTATTACATAGTCATTGCAAACCATTGAAACCAATGCCTTTATACATGACAAAGATGACATGTTAATGTACCATTCCATCATGCTTAAATGAACCATCAAGCTGCACATATTTTTCACTGACAAAGTCCAACAGTTTGTTAGGCACAACAAAAATCATACCAGAATCGGTTCACACTTTGTGGGTCTGCTTGGTCCTTGGTGACAATGGTACTGCCTAGACCCCAGGTGCATGAAAGGAATGCCATCAGACACTATGATGGGTCCTTTTGTTGACTGTGTATCATTCCACTGTAGTCTGTGCTTCTTCAGCAGGTCTGGCATATTACTGAAATCTGTCGATTCAAGAAATCAGTTAAGTTAGGAATAGGTAACGTCAGTGTGCACACTTTCATAAAGAGAATTCCGGTGGGCCTGTGTATCCTGTGTATGCTCTCCAAAGAATGTCTTCACTCTGTTCGGCCAGCAATGATGTGCTGTATAGCCCATTCAGAGACACTGCACACAGTGCATACTCAACCATAAGTGGCAACCGGAGTGAGATTACTATACACCACATCTGGCAACAACATATACTTGGGTCCACCATTTAGAACCATCCACCTGCATGGTCTAACTATCAGGGATGATTCAACATTGCCTCTCACTATTCAAAAATCAGTATCAGTTTCTTTCAAGGTCTACATCATACTCTTTTGGTATACATGTACTCTTTCGGTAGATGGGACTTAAATAAGTTTAAATATGGAAACAATAATGATACTAAAAATTTAAACAGTTGTGATACTTTTCATCACACTAGATGGAATAAAGAATGTGATATATTTCATGGTATTAAGTTCAGGTAATTCACTCTGCCTGGCATGCATTACTAGTATCCTTATTCAAATGTCTCCATTATGTGACTCTGTCCAGTTGCAAAAAGGTGATTTATATTGTCAGGCATCTTGCGTATTTAGTAATGGAGAGTTTACAAGAAATGTTTGTTAAAAACACTCCTCTTCCAATCATATATGTTATAATACACAGTGAATAAATGAAATGAAATAAAACTGAAAAGCTTTTTTCCTTACATGCAACATTTCAGATAAATTGAAAAACAGAAAGTTGGTACATTGTACATGAATTCATGTGAAATTATAATTGTTCGTTCACAGGTATTGCTGATGTGTGCACACATTTCCTGTGATTGCCTAAAAAATAATGACTTGTTCCAGGTTACATGTTTGCCAAGAATTTACATGTATTATGGTAGGTTTACCTGGTATTGATCAGGTAAGCTTTGTGACAAAATACAGATTTGTTCAAAGCAGGAAGGCAACCTTCTGATTGTCATATTTTTATGGCATGCCTGTAGATGAAGGATATAGAATTTGTTTTTTGAACAAATCAGTTAGTTGGATAACGTCACAACCGAGTGTGTATATGGTCATGCTAGATTGCTAGTGGTGCTATTTTAGCATGCTTTTTGGTTGAAATATTTTACAGGTATTGTGTATTAACTGTGTTTTATGAAGATAAAGGATAATGACATTTACTTTTTGCTTAGATCATGAGTATAGATTCTATTGCAATGATGTACAAGATCAACTATTGTGTATGTCTGCTGCTACATACTTTCATATGTTTATTTCACATGTGCACTAAGGCGCTATACCGGTACATGAATACAATATGACCGATTTCTTTGCCGCGAATTGACTCAAATCAAACTAGTAGTCAATTGTCAAGGAACAGTACTTCAAAGAGTCATTCTCTTCAATGTTTTGTTCCCTGTGGAGTGGAAGGATATAATGACTTATAATTGACGAGGGAGCACATGTTTCAGATTTGAAATCAAGTCCAATAAGAGGATATTGCATGCAATTGACTGCACTTCAAACACGATTTCACAAAGGACTCCCTGCAGCTACACATGTGGGATTGATTGTTTATCACTGAGCTTGAGGGTTCAAATTATGATCTATTTGAACCAACAATGACCAAGGTCATATAAATTAGTCCAGCTATTCATGAAAAATGAACACATGGTAGATTAGCTGGTGGATTGTTAGATGGGCACTGTAATATCTTTGCATGACAGAAAGTGTGTTAATTGATATGAAACCTGATATTTCAACCATTCTATCTCAATGCAGAAATAAATTATAAGTTTCTTAATAAGATTCTATATGCTTTTTTTATATGTAATTGGATGAAGGCAATAAATCCTGGCTAGCAATTAACGGCAGGCTTGACTAAATAATTATCGTTATTGTGATATATGATCGGTGCTAACAAAAGAGAATAGTGATCAATGGTGTAATTGAACATTCTGTAAAGGTGTAATGATACAAAACTTCTATCAAGCCAACTGAAATTTTAAAGTAGTAGTTGGTAATTTTTACTGATTAAACTATACTCATTGAAATTCAAAACGTCAAAAGTCAATTTGACGTTTTTGGTTTGTTTGTGCTATAAATCTTTTCAAATTGTAAATAGAACTTAAGATTGGCACAGACGAAAAAATTGTAGAGCACCATAGTCGTTTCTGCCTCAGTGATAAACTGGAACATTCCCAGCTCTGACAGTGATAACACATGATAAACTAGTCACAGTCTCGTTAATGAGGAATGCCTAATCAATCAGTAATAGTACATTACCACATTTGTACCATGACTATAGTGCAGTCTACCTGTATACGTCAGGGGTCAGTACTGATATGTTATATTGTATACAGTATCCAACATGATTGCCAAAATTGCAACTAGACGCTTCCGGTCGCCTACGACCGCTTGGGTGTATCCCCCGTAGCACTATCATTCCTCTGGCCCAAAATATATTACTAATAAGTGTGAAAAACTAGAACAAGGGATAGAGAAGATTACCAGAGAAATGTAAAATCTTAGGCCACAACTGTTTTTTTTTTCCCACCAAAATTGCTGCATCAATCTTTCAAGGTTATTGAAGGGTGAATTCAAGATCACCACTGAAACCACTGCATATGAATGTCCATTTCGTCATGTTCGATAACAAAAACGAAATCACAGCCAGATCAAACTTTTCACCTAAAGTTATATTTCAACTCAGGATTTTTGACATACTTGGTTCCAAGTTGCAATTCAAAGTAAAAATTGACCAAAACTGCATTTCAAGATAACAAAATTGGAGCCAGATCGAACTTTTCACCATAAGTTATATATCAACTCATAGTATGTGACAAACTTGTTTCCAAGTTGAAATTCAGAGTAAAAGTTGACCAAAACTGCATTTCAAGATGATGAAATTCGAGCCAGATCAATATTTTAGTAAAAATAATGTTAACTTATTCAGTTACAACCAAATATCTCTACTGAACAAAACCTTTACCTTGTTGAGCTCAATAATAAATGTTTCTCGTCTTAACTATTATTATTGAGGTCAATGATAGATTTAACTAGCAAAAATAATGTTAACTTATTTGGTTAGAGCCATAAAATCTCTACTGGACAGAACAGAACTGGACAAAATCTCTATTGGACAGAGCCCAATAATAAATATTTCTCATCTTAACTATTTTTATTGTGGTCAATAATAGACTTAACTAGTAATAATAATGTTAACTTATTCGGTTACACTCATGAAATCTGTACTGGACAAAACCTTCACCTTGTTGAGCTTAATAATAAATGTTTCTCATCTTAACTATTTTAATTGTGGTCTATAATAGACTTAACTAGTAAAATTAAGGTTAACTTATTCGATTATATCGATCTGTTTTCACTAAAAACATCAGTTCTCTATTCTGAACAAGAATCCAGCGCTATTTGTTTTCATAGTACAGGGTATTGGATTGATCACAGATGTTCAAGTCGGTATTTTAATGGTCGTAATAAGTTAGTCCGTTAACTAATTAATATTTATTCGATCATTCTGAAAAACGATAGGTTTCGTGAGAGGGTCTTTCTCTCCGAGTCTGTGCGATTTCATCATCATTCATTGAAAACTCCCACTCGTAGAGCGTTCACAAGCCATGTGTGTTAAACCGGCTAATTTGAGCACAAAATGTGTCGCTAATCGGCCAATTTGGTTGCTATGGCAACCAAAATCGATAGGTGTCGTGATCTCACCATAGGACATGTCCATATAAAATATTATCAAAATCGATTCAGATTTGCAAGCTGTAGCGCGTTCACAAGAAAGTGTCTGCGGACGCGGACGCGGACGCGGCGGCGGACGCGGCGCGACGATCGTAAATCCATAGTATCCTCCGAACTTTGTTCGGGGGATACAATTACATCTTTCAAAGGCATTCATTACTTGAGAGTGATATATTGATCTGTGTCGGTGGGCAACACATTACAGTGAGTCAGTCAGGGGAAAGCTCTGTCACAATGATTAACCATTTCTATTGTGGTTATGGCAGGGTAAATACTAAAATTATAGATAGATATGGAAATTATCTTTTTTTTGCAAATATCTTCTTTATGCGAGAAAAAAAAAGGTGTTTTGCTTCTAACAAAAGTGCGGCACTCTAATGCAAGACATTAGCATGTAGGGCTTCAACCAGTACTCAGTTTACCGGTTATGGCTCGGTTACAGAGTGTAACCAGTTACATATTTTGGGCTTGGACTAATTTGCACTCCGCGCCGCGCGCCGCGTTAAATATGGCGCGGCGCGCTAGTTTGTTCCAGAAGGGAGGGAAGTAGGCCTAATTTCAATATCGTCAGTCTAAGTAGATGGGAAAACGAATACTCCCTCGAAGGGAGGCCAACTAGTCATTTTAAATAAACCGGAAATGACGTAGCCTGTCCTCTTTCGCTTTGACTTCAAGCAAATGCAGACGTGCTTTTGAGAAAAACTGTTACTTTTCCAGTGCAATCTGTTAGTTTTTTCACCGATCGTTGATCGTGACGTGGTGGTGGTACCTTTTTAAGGCCATCGATGTCGGATGTGAGTAAAATTGGGTCCCCCGGTGCTGCCGAGGTGGACAAATCGAGTAACAATGCAGGGCCACCCAGCGATGCTGAGGATGGTAAATGCGGTTCCCAGACGCTGTCTAGGGATGATCGTGGTGTGACGGGAATATCTCACTCCAAATTACCCCCAGGGTATAAGATCCCCTCTTTGTCAAAATGTAAGACCAAGGGCCTGAAAAGGAAAAAAGGGGGGCCGGGTAAGCATGCATCCCATGACAAGACTACTGGCCCGTTGATCAAGCCTGCTGAATCGGACCACGAGTCTGAGGAGGGTGTTGTCATTGGCCTCTCAGACGATGAGCTGAGCCAGGTTGAGGATGTTGATTTTGGATTGGAGGACGGTCACTCGGGGAATGTAGGCTCGGTTTCCATGCCCATGGTTTCGGACGGTCAGTCAGAGGGGCCAAACTGTGACGAGGATGACGCCTCAGGGAATGAGAATTGGGATTCGGACTCAGACTCTGAGTCCGAGGAGGACGCTCCTCCGACTAAACGCAGGCCTATTGAAGGCCGCTTTGACCCTTTGGCGTCATCTTCTGAACGGGCTTGGTCTCTAAACCCCAGTCAAAATAGCTACATACAAGAATACTTCACCGAGTGGTTGTCCGATGAGACATTAAAAAAATCAGTTTTGAAGGAAAACCCGGTCCCTGAGAATGACACGTTAAATGTGCTGAAGCTCGATGATGAGATTCTAGATCTGCTACCCCAGGCATCTCGGATGTCTTGCACTTATTTCGATGGTAGCTTTCGGAGGGTTCAGCGAAAACTCTTAGATACGATGGGCCCTCTGGGCAGGCTGTGGGCTAGGCTCGAGAAGGTCTCACGGAAAGGGGGCGGCTCTGTTAATGCCAAACAATTAATTACCCTGGTCGAGCAAGCAGTACTGGTTTTGGGACAAACCAACGTGCTCATAAATTTCAACCGGCGTTCCAACATTCTTTCGAGATTTTTGAGGGACCACAAAAAAGCAAGCAAACTGGTCCAATCGAACGCAGCACTGCTCAAACGCAACAAGACGCACCTCTTTGGGAAGGCATTCCATAAGGCCTTATATAGGCGGGCCAAGGGCCACAAGTATAACAATCAGATTAAAGCATGGTCTAACCCATCCTCTTCCAGAGGAGGTCAAACATCTAGACGACCCTTTCGAGGGCGCTCCCAGCCGGCCGCGGGCAGAGGAGCTTACCAGCACCAGAGCGGCTACCGAGACAACCGTGGCAACAACACGTACAGAGGCGGTGGTCGGGGCAACGGCCGTGGTCGAGGGTCCAACTTCACCCAGAAGCAACAGAAATCAGGGTATGTACAACTCTATGTCTCCCCTAAAAAGCAATTCAACGTTGCAGGGCCCCGAACAGTCAAATCCAAAAAATCTGTTGTCAGGGCCCCCGCCTCCAATAACCCTGGCAATGACCCATGTAGAGTTTCAGGCTCTAGAGTTCAAACAGATTCAACCTCCAATTGCGGCCCCAGGCGGCCGAACTCAGTGGTTTGTTCAGAACTGGCGATGCCTAACCAAAGACCCCAAAGTACTAGAAGCAGTAGCGGGACACAAGCTCGAATTCATTTCACAACCAAACCAACAGAAAGCCCCTTTCACTCCAAAGTTTTCACAAAACGAATCAACACTTCTCACAGAAGAAGTGAACAAGATGGTAGCAAAGGGGGCTGTGGAGGAAACAGAAGGGGTCCCAAATCAGTTTCTAGGGCACCTCTTCCTAAGACCCAAGCGAGACGGTACGTTCAGGCCGATATTCAATCTCAAACCCCTGAACAGGTACATAAAGTACGAGAAATTCAAAATGGAGGGCATGCCAATGTTGACGCATCTGATCCAAGCAAACGATTTCATGTGCAAGATCGACTTGAAGGATGCATATTTTTGCATCCCGATAGCAAAGCCAGACCGTCAGTTTCTCAGGTTTCAATGGAACAGCAGGTTGTACGAGTACAAAGTTCTACCATTCGGACTGTCATCCGCACCCAGGATTTTCACCAAAGTGACAAAACCAGTGACAGGATTCTGTCGGCGAGTGGGGATCCGGATGATCATTTATTTGGACGATCTCTTGATTCTGAACCAGTCCATGGATCAATTGGTCCGAGACACAAATTCTGTGATCTGGCTATTACAAAACCTGGGGTTTGTCATAAATTGGGCGAAGTCTGTGACTCAGCCAATGACTCAGATCGAGTATCTAGGGTTCATGGTGGACTCCAGAGCCATGACCTTCTTCCTTCCGTCAGACAAGGTCACCAAAATTCAAGCTCACTCAAAGGATCTCCTGCACCGGGACATGGTCTCGGCTCGGGAACTGTCAGAAATAATAGGGTTATTGACGTCGACAGTGCTGGCAGTTCTGCCTGCTCCGCTTCATTACAGGAAGCTCCAAATGTTACGGTCGAAAGCCCTGTTGTACGGCAGTCAAAGCTATGGTGCGGAGATCCAGCTGAGCGCGGATTGCAAGGAAGAGCTCCGGTGGTGGGTTCACTACCTAGATCAGTGGAACGGCAAGTCGATCATAACTCCCAGCCCAGATCTGATAATAACGACAGATGCTTCAACCCGGGGTTGGGGGGCAGTATGTCAGGGGGTGACGACTCAGGGTCAGTGGAGCGCGAGCGAACGGGAGCAGCATATCAATGTGCTGGAGCTGACCGCGGCTATGTTTGCCCTGAAGGCATTCACAAAAAATGTTCAAAACATACATGTACATTTGCGGGTAGACAACCGTGCGACACTCTCGCAGATAAACAAAATGGGGGGTCCCAGGTCAGAAAGGTTGTTAACAGTCACCCAAGACATGTGGAGTTTCTGCCTCCAGAACAAGATCATAATTACTGCCGAACACATCCCGGGGGTGAAAAATGTGGAAGCAGATCGGCAATCACGCACATTCACAGACTCCAGCAATTGGAGATTGGCACCACAGTTATTGCTGGCAGCCGAGAAAATTCTCGGAGCGACGGAAATAGATCTGTTCGCAGACAGGCTAAACAGCCAGAAGCCGCAATATGTGAGTTGGCGCCCGGATCCAGGGGCGATAGCAGTGGATGCGTTCACGCTGAACTGGACATCCAAGAGTCTGTATGCATTTCCTCCATTCAATTTGATAGGGAGGTGTCTGGCAAAGGTATTCAAGGACAAGGCCACAGTGCTGATGATAACACCAACGTGGCAAACACAATCGTGGTATCCGACGATTCTACAGATGAGTATAGCGACCCCAATTTTGTTGCCGACTCAACGAGACCTATTGACCGACCCAACGGGGCGACCACACCCGCTGACGGAGTCACGACAACTCCAGCTAGCGGTGTGGAAAGTCTCCGGCATCGCTTCATCACAAAAGGAATTTCAGATGAAGCTGCCGAGTTGCTTCTGCAATCCAGAAGAAAAGGTACTCAAACGGCTTACAATGGGCCCTGGAAAAAGTGGGCTAGCTGGTGTGATCAACAACAGATTGATCCATTTCAGGCCTCTGTGGAGAACGTAGTTAATTTCTTAACAGAAGAGGCAGGTAGGGGTATCACTTATTCCACACTAAATAGCTATAGATCAGCAATCTCAGCGTACCATGATGAAGTCAATGGTCAGAAAGTTGGACAACATCCACTGGTAAGGCAACTATTACGAGGGATGTTCAACAGGAACCCCCCAAAACCGAGATATCAGGAGGTGTGGGATGTCGACAGGGTCTTGAAATTCATAAAAACATTGGGGGACAATGAGAACCTTAGTATCAAAAGCTTGACGGAAAAGTTGGCAATGTTGATTGCATTAACTTCAGCTTCCCGGTGTTCAGAATTGGAGAAATTGAACCCGAGATCAGTTACGGACAAAGGTGACCAAATCACCTTTCACATTGAGGGGCTGACAAAGTCAAAATCCCCATCAAGGCCTTTCATTACCCTCTCGCTAAAGTCTTATGATTTAGACCCAGCTTTGGATGTAGTTGCCTGCTTTAGAACCTTTATTCAGAAAACCGAAGGCTTGCGTGTCCTGGATGTTCAGAAATCCACACTTTTCTTGGCAACAGTAGCCCCACATAAACCAGTTAAACCATGTACAATTGCCCGGTGGCTTCGTAATGTTATGACAAAGGCAGGGGTTGACACAACAATATTCAAAGCTCATTCAACCAGGGCAGCCTCCACATCAAAAGCTAAGGCTTTGGGGGTTTCAACCCAGCAGATCCTGGCCTTGGCTAATTGGTCCAAAGAATCTACTTTCTTCAAATTCTACAACAAAACTTCTGTTCAGAAAGATCAATTTCAGGATAGTGTGCTCATGCTCACATAGCTTTAAACATTCGTTTTCCCATCTACTTAGACTGACGATATTGAAATTGGTAATTTTATCAATTACCAATGCTCATGAAATTATAATTTCATGAGGAAGTCTAAGTAGATGGGAAATTTCCCACCCACCACAACCCATGCAAATTGTCCAATGTATTGGTGCAATGTTAGAGGTATTAATTATGGAGCATGGCAGTGTACTCAATTTATCTTGTTTATGTCTTACAGATAAGAGAGCCAGAGCCTAGGGAGTCGGGGGTGGACGGAGGAAGCCGCTTTAGTTCGTTATAACTTCAACAGAAGCTTTGGTTCATCATTTTCGGACAAGGAAGAAACTTTTAAGTTCATTTGTGACTCTGGGGAATCCAGCCTTAGTTCCTGATGTACATATAGAATAAGACATTTTCTGGAAAATCCAGCTTCAGTTCAGTGCTGCTTGGAAAGAGGGTGGAACAGGGAGGTCCAAGCGGACACAAATTTCATGTATGGTAAGTCTAAGTTTATTTTTATCATATGCCATGATAATTATAACCATGTATTGATTATGCTTGAAGTCAAAGTCTCTCGAGGACAGGCTACGTCATTTCCGGTTTATTTAAAATGACTAGTTGGCCTCCCTTCGAGGGAGTATTCGTTTTCCCATCTACTTAGACTTCCTCATGAAATTATAATTTCATGAGCATTGGTAATTGATAAAATTACCAAATTTAGCCTACGTGCATTGTTAAGGGCAGTGTACAGTAATTGGCTCAGCCAATCAGCGAGCGTTCACCTCACTTAGGCAATTTAAAGGGAAACTGTTGTTAAACATCGCCTCATATATTTTTTTAGGCCAGACTTCTGGACGAGTGTATATTCACCTGAAAGAACGCAGTGCTGGGAAATAATGACCCGGTTTTCAAGGCAGTATCTTGTTGGCGTTCTTCTCAGGAGCTGGGGAATCAAAGGGGTTTTGCATGGGCATCAGTACCCACAATTTTGGGTATTTTCACCCCGGGTCCATTCAAGTCAGAATAGCGAAAAATCCCATGTGTCGTCAAATATATTCATGCTTACCACGCGATGCCCAATACGTTGAGGGATAAAACTAGCATAGTGGTTAGGCTGGGATTTTTTTTTAGAAGGGTGTTATGGACCGTCAAAGAAAGATAATTTAACATTGAGTTGAATGGCCAGTATAATAGGGCTGGAAAGCGGAAGTACTGATCGATGACAAATTTCAATGAATTTATTCGGACTGGGGATAAGCACCTGACGCCTCCCTATCTTTTAACATGGGGGTGCATTTAATATGGTGATTTTAAGTATAAAAACGATGTCTTTAGTGTATTATAGTATCCATACACGATGAAGATCTTACAAAAACTGTTGTAAAAGATAAAAATTGTCCAATTCCACAACATATCCAAGCTTCGAAGAGGCACTGAAAAAAACGGCACTTCGAATAAAGCCTTGCTCTAGCAAAATTGCCGGCAGACGGCCTATTATTCTAATGAATTTTCACGCAAGTGTAACTGCTTTGTACTTTCGCTAAAGTTATTTGACACAAAACATGTTATTTCAGCATTTATTGACGTGGTTAGAAATGGGCGATAATTGGGTTTATCCCCGGCGACGCCTTATTCACGAATATTTCATTGGAATTTATCACCGATCATACTTCCGCTTTCCAGCCCTATTAATATACTGTAGCCTAAAGAAATGGCTTCGATCCGCCCGCGCTGATGGAGTTCCTGTTATTGCATTAAACACCGACGACAAATTTATAGGACAATATATTCGAAGTTTAGAAGCAAGCCAAATAGTCTACACTAAATCCAAAATTACCAAACAAACGCTCAATATGGATTTGCTCAATGTGGAGTTCATTCAGAATGTAGATGTTAGTGTTTTTATTTTTATTCCTTTGTTTTTTGTCATTGGTTAATCGTGATGTCATATTTATCCATCAGGCCTTTTTCGTCCTCCCTATTTGTCAAAGAAGGGCAGTGTGTCCTACTATTTTTGTAGGTTTTGAGAGCGCTAAACTTGTTTACCCCTAGAACTGTTTACTACTAGAATTGTTTACCACAATGCTGTAACACTGCAATTAATGCTATTAAAACAGTGATGACATCTCTCTGAGTAACACGATAATTTTAGCACGATCACCCGTAAGTGGACTGAACTACGATAATTGTGACCTATCGACAATCAGGGGCGGGTGCAGTTTTTAGGTTACCGTACCTATAGATCTATATGATAAGCTAAACACCGACTAAAATATAAAATACGTGCGCGCCGCGCCGCGCCGCGCACCGCGCTCGCGCGGAGTGCAAATTAGTCTAAGCCCATATTTTGTATGCGGTTAATCAAGAACGTATTTTACAGCCTCGTTAACAATTCAGCCTAATACACTAAGTCTTCACATCAGTCAAATGGAAGACTGTTTTATCACTCTCAATCTCCGATCCAAATAGAATGTTTATTCAGCATAATATGGCATATTTTCACTAGAAAATGACTTCTAATGTTGAGTTTTAGGCGCAATATTGACCCGTTTTAGACAGAGATTTGATAAAATGTGAACCGCAGAAAAAATTTGTGTGACTTTGGACAATATTTCACAGTGACATATTGCCCATTGCATAAGAGTATTTTTCATATTCAGCATGTGTGATATCATGTAAAGAAACCATGCCATGGTGAACTATGTAAATACAGGGTTTTGGGAACACATGTACAATCTAGTGGGCAATCCTGTTTCTCTATGATTTATATAATCAATGACAATGATGAATTAATCAGTGCCACAAAATTATAAATACAGATAAAAAGAAGATCCGGTGTGTAGAACACTTTTCTATCATAACCAATTGTCATTCCGGATCCTAAGTATGGTAATAAAATTGCGAGGTCTATACTATAATGATACAGGTATATAGCTTACTGTGTACAGCGCTGTATGGACTCAATACATTGAGTCCATACAGCGCTGTACACAGTAAGTATATAGCGAGAGTACCAGTGATTGCGCACCGAATGTGTCTTTGAGAGATATATATCAACGATAACATGACCCAAATGCCACTTATGTGGTATCATTGGAAAGAAGAAATCGAGCTTTATTCATTTATGGAGGAAATTTGGCAATATCTTCCAAATAACACACTCAGGAGCACTTATTGTGAAGTGTGCAGACAGCAAAACGTCACAACCGATGGAAGACCAGTGATTGCGCAGCCATTTTGAAGATTTTCAAGAAATACATGAGGATGGATTTTCCGGTTTTAGACTTGGAAAGAAAAGCATGCATGACATAAAATGACTGAAACCTTTATTTTACGCAGTATTGTAAATAATAACAATACAATATAATATTCACACAATATTTCAAAGTACCAAAAAACATTGTTTGCCAAAACAATGACAAAGAATGAGGTCAGAACATCACCTACATTACGAGTTTGAAAATCAGAACAGGTGTTCCATATGTTTCAAAGACAATTCTACTACTTAGCACTCGGTAGGAATTTTCGGAAAGGAGTACCATACCCATTGGTCTCGAAAAAAAGGGGTAAATTAGAAAATTTATGGGTAATTTTTTGCTGTACCCGTTGGCTTTGAAAAAAGAGGGGTAAGCTCTGAAATTCATGTGGAACTTTGTAATACAATTACGGGGAATAGAGTATTAAAACACATGTGTGGCGTCAGTACACCATGTCCATGTCACAAACACTTTAAACAGCTACAGCCAGGGTAATGAATTATTACAGAGTCGTCGTAATAAGGGGTTTGACAATTTTATTCACAGAAGAAAATGTACGACTGAACAAGTTAAACATATTTCGTAAGCTCGCCTGTTTTTCGTACAAACACACCGACAATGCAGTCTGTCATTCATGCCAAGTTTGCACAAAAAAGTATCGCGATTGAGGCGACACCTAGCGAATATAGCATACTGAATTTGTTTGATTCACCAGGTTGCGCTGCATGGATGGTCTTGTGCACAGCTTTTGATGACGTAGGCGCAAAGTTTGTTAATTTTTTGAGCAAAAATAGTAGACACAAGTAACCTACAGTGGAGAGAATTATTTTTGTGGCCAGCGGAAATATGTTGGGATGGAAAGTTTATGTGATTAATAACCTTAATTTATTGGATTATATTGGTCATTATTCTCCATATAATAAACAAAGAAGAACACATCTATCGATGTATATCCGAGCACAGACATTCAATGGTTTTAATGTTACCCAATGTTTTGGATCAAATTGATAGTTTATGCGTCTATTTTGATGTTAAAAAAAGCAATTGTCATCACATTTTATCACTTTTATATCTTGAACTTTATATCTTGAACTTTCGTAATTGTTCTGTCAACATCAGAAATTTAGCTCAATATTTTTGTTGCGCTACTGTATGCGTAGGTATTACGGTAAATCAACAAATATCGCAAAGCTCTCACAGTATTTGCGTTTATTCACAAGATTAAAATGTAAGACCTCATGGAAACAATCAGAAATATTATTTTTGAAAGTGATGTGATCCTTTTGTTGAGATTACTGTATTTAACAAAGGATAGCAGCATGAGCAGGACCGGGCCCACTCATATCTACCCTCCGTGGGTCTCATTTTAGGCAAACTTAGAAGACCAGCGCGATGCGCTGGCCAATGATTGATTAAAATTATGATAGCATGAATCTTGTACAATTATGATGAATTATAAGAGTGTATAAAGTAGGTAACATATATTCATATCTGGGTTTTTCTATTCTATAAACATCACAAGAATGTAGGTGACATAAATGGATACAAAGTGAGAGATACTTCATGACACACTGAACACTGTATACATGCAATAGCAATTATATTCTGACAAATATGAATGCGAATATTGTTTCAATCTCACACACACACTGCCTATTGGTATACAAGTAAGGTAACAGAGATATCTCCATTACAGCTTATTTACCATGAAACAATAAAAACAGGTTGCTGCACATTATGCACCGTGTTTAATAATCATGAAATATCATAATTAAACTGCAAACATATACTCATTTCTGAACAATAAAATATCAGAGTTTGCACATATCAATTTCCAAATGCAATTTTTTGTGTAAGTTCACAATATACACTAACTGTCTCATGTTACACATGCCATTGTGCTGTTATACAAACATCTATCTGAAAAAATTTCCAACTGTTCGTTTACTTATCACACGTATTCAGACTTAAACCGTGAAAATCATGTTAACTTATTCAGTAATAATAATCTGTTTTGCACAAACCATCAACTCTACACATATACACACCTTCAGGATAATTTGTTTTCAAATTACAACGAAATAGAATATCTCGAACCTCAATCTGGAGGTTTCATATTGTTGTAGTAAGGTTACCCGTTAACCTATCGATATTCATGAAATCTTTTTTGTAAAACAAATCAACATTCCTCTTCGATATCGCGGCGATGGCTGTAAAATTGCCACCCCTAGAGCACTCACAAGCCATATGTGTGTTGAATGGACTGATTTCATCACAAAATGAGTCCCCAATTGGTCACTTTGGTTGTTATGGCAAACAAAATCGATAGGTGTCATGACCTTACCATAACAGGTGTTTGTGTAAATAATTATCAAAATTGAATTAGAAATGTGACCTGTATAGCGCTCACAAGAAAGTGTTTTCAGTTTACAGCAGCGCGACGACTGCAAATCAGTAGTATACGCCAAACTTTGTTCGGGGGATACAATTACAATTTCCATATGAAACAGATCCCTCATGGACGTTTTTCTGATGGTGTGCATCGTCCATGAAATGGTGCACAACACTTTACACACTGCATCTGGGAATATAGGAATGTGTACAATTAGCAAATGTATGTTTTGCAAAAATATGCAAAGTTTAGCAAATATGTAAGCTGACCGGTTTTTATTCAATTATTGTTAAATGATTTCTTTATAGACTTGAACAATTAAACTTCAGTGAAGATTACATTTGACCTATCCCAAATGCCCCCAGAAGTTGTCCGAGTTTCAAAAATTACGTCAGAAAACTTCTCTTTGGTCAATAGTAACGTTTTGCAGAATACGCCGAAAATGACGTAAAAAACTCTGGGTTTGGGATAGGTCAAAACTCTGTACATGTAATCATACCAGCATAGATTCCGAGGCCACACCACATACAAAACTTGTCTCGGACATCTGGCAAAATGTAGTATGAATAAATCATCTGCCTCAGTGAAAATAATACATGCACAATAGCATAATTTTACAAAAAAAAATTAACGAAAAATGCATGGCATAATAAGGAAGAGAAATTGATAAATCACACCAAACTTGGGGTATTATTATATCCTTCTTGTAATATTTGTATAGTAACTTAGTATATATTTTATGACATGACATTTTTCTGTCTGTTATCAATAACAAACACAGAGACATGCAGTGAAGCAGGAGACAAAAATTCAAATTCAACATACCAGCTTTTTCATACAATGTCCTAGCAATCACACGTCTTGTGTAGTTAGGGGATGGCATTTCCAGGCGATTTGTTGACAATCTGTCGTGCAGGAGCTAAACAGTAACAAAATAACAGGAAAATATAAAACACTTGCTGACACATGCTATTAGTTTGTTTTCTTTATGAGCCTCAATGTACAATGTCTAATTTAAATGCAGGTGATATTTGCATAAGCACTTAAAGTTTACAGCACAATTATACCATTCAGCATGTATGGTACAATGGGAAAATATTTGCAAGAAATAGTATTACAAAATATATCATTCTCACTTAGTATACCTTGAGAGCAAACACTCCACAGTTGTGGCAATCTGTCCGTTTCCTGGTGTGTTTCGAGGGGACCACCTGGAAGTCACCCATGTCAATGTTCAGCAACACCGGGGGCAGGCGACATGCCAACATATCGCTCGTCTGGCAAGGGCTGATGGAAGTGAAGGCTGGTACAGGTAGTGGTCGCGCGGGTGGGCTGCATGATCACTGGGAATTGGGCCACTAATTCGCTCACTCATTCATATTGACCGCCAATGCTATTTCCATCAATGCTGAAAGAGAATGTTGGAAATGCCATGACCTTTTACTGCTATTGGCATGAAATATATAAACGATATGTTTTTAATCTTGTTTTTGTAGTCATTTCGAATTTCACTGGCTGGTCCCACTAGCACAAGCTCACTTTGTAAGGCCGGTCCCACTAGGACAAGGCTCACTTAGTGAGGCTGGTCCCACTAGGACATGGCTCACTTAGTGAGGCCGGTCCCACTGTACACGGCTCACTTTGTGAGGCTGGTCCCACTAGGACATGGCTTACCTTGTGAGGCTGGTCCCACTGTACACGGCTCACTTTGTGAGGCTGGTCCCACTAGGACAAGGCTCACTTTGTGAGGCTGGTCCCACTAGCAAAAGCTCATATACTAGAGATTATAAACTTGTATGTCAGGTGCAGAATAATATCCTGATAGAGTCTATGTAAGATTCCTTCAATATCGCCCGACTTGTCTGACAAAAAATTTACATAAGTTGTTCTTAAATTCATAGCCCTTAGTGGAGAACAAGGGCCACTGGCCTCAAAGGAAGAGCTTCGAAAATGTTTGCACAGAACTATTTAAAAACCCTTGAATATTGTATTCGATTTGGTACATATATGTTGTGGCCATATTGTAACTCTACTGGGCAGAATCTATACCTTGTTGGGCCAATAAATTTGTCATGTAACTATTTTCTTGTCATGTAACTATTTTTATTGTGGTCAATAATAGACTTAACTAGTAAAACTAATGATAATCTATTCAGTTAGTCATGACTGGATAGAACTTTTTAGGGCCCGAGTGAGTCGGAAATTTCCGAACTGGGTACCTGTGTCGTCTGACCCGACCCGTCCAAATATATAGCAAAATTTGAATGATACTCACTGAAGCAATTTGTAATACGTAAACGCCAGACATTGATCTTTGACACATATTATTTGTTTCGTCAGTAATTACCGGTATTTTCAAGTTTGAGAAAGATCACAATGTCATGACCTCATAAAACTATCGTTTTTTTTCCTGATGATTTCCTTGTCATTCTTGTGATTTTACTAGTGTTTATCACAAATATTCAAAACTATATTTTTATTTGTTCTCAAATACAAGTAACAAAATTCCGATCCAGGTAATTGTATGACCCGCCCCGAATTTGGGTACCTGTCGACACGTCTGGGCCCCAGAACCTTTACATTGTTGAACCCAATAATAAATGTTTCTTGTAATAATTATTAAGGCATTTCGGCAGAAATGCCTTTATGGTTTTAGCAGAATTTCATATGCCACCAGGGAAGAACCCTATTGATTTTGGGATCGATCCGTCAAACGACCTTTGACCTAGAGGTCAAAATAATTTTTTGCTGATTCATCCTTGAGGCTTCCTGCATATCTCAGAAACCGTGCATCGTAGAGCGAAACGGACGTTATTTTCGGACTCGTCGCCCTAGACAAACATCTCTAGGGTGTACTTTTTTTTTTGATCCGGCTCCGAGGTCCGTGAGGTCCGTGAAGATGAAATCGAGGAACTTGGTTTCCGGACGATAACTCAAAAAATATTCAGGCAAAAGTTGCAGAATTTTGCACGGAGGTTTATATATCACCAGGGAAGAACCCTATTGATTTTGGGATCGATACCTCAAACGACCTCTGACCTAGAGGTCGAAATAATTTTTTGCTGAGTCATCCTTGAGGCATCCTGCATATCTCGGAAACGGTGCGTCGTAGAGCGAAAGGGACGTTATTTTCGGACTCGTCTCCCTAGACAAATATGTCTAAGGGGTATTATGGATGAACTTTGACCTTGACCCGAAATTTTTTTGCCGAGTCGGCATTTTTCGTTTTCGTCGATATCTCGGAAACGGTGCGTCGTAGAGCGAAACGCACGTTATTTTCGGACTCGTCGCACTAGACAAACATGTCTATGGGGAATTATTGATGAACTTTGACCTTGACCCGAAATTTTTTTGCCGAGTCGGCATTTTTCGTTTTCGTCGATATCTCGGAAACGGTGCGTCGTAGAGCGAAACGGACGCTATTTTCGGACTCGTCGCACTAGACAAACATGTCTATGGGGAATTATTGATGAACTTTGACCTTGACCCGAAATTTTTTTGCCGAGTCGGCATTTTTCGTTTTCGTCGATATCTCGGAAACGGTGCGTCGTAGAGCGAAACGGACGTTATTTTCGGACTCGTCACCCTAGACAAACATGTCTAAGGGGTATTATGGATGAACTTTGACCTTGACCTTGAATTTTTTTGCCGAGTCGGCATTTTTCGTTTTCGTCGATATCTCGGAAACGGTGCGTCGTAGAGCGAAACGGACGTTATTTTCGGACTCGTCGCACTAGACAAACATGTCTAAGGGGTATTATGGATGAACTTTGACCTTGATCCGAAATTTTTTTGCCGAGTCGGCAGTTTTTGTTTTCGTCGATATCTCGGAAACGGTGCGTCGTAGAGCGAAACGGATGGTATTTTCGGACTCGTCGCCCTAGACAAACATGTCTAGCGGGTATTATGGATGAACTTTGACCTTGACCCGAAATTTGTCGACATTTTTCATTTTCGTCGATATCTAGTATTATAAATTATTCATCACACCGAAATGCCTCCAAGGCATCTTTAGGCCTTGACGTCTAGTTTTTATTGTGGCCAATAAGACTTATTCAATAAAACTAATGTTACTTATTCCGTTACAGCCATGAAATCTCTACAAGTCAGAAGCTTTACCTTGTTGAACACGTTTAAAAATCACCCGACTATTTTTGGGACCAATGTGTAAGATTTTCAAGGTTCTGATTATGTTTTTCTGATTTAGGAGGCACAATGTTTTTTGAGCTTTAGTCTTAGATTTAAATTTCTTTATGGATTTTTTTTCAGTGTTTTGATTTGTACTGCAGAGACATTTCAGTAACTTGTCTGCATTTCCAATAATTCATGACATGCATGAAAGCTTTTTTCATCAATGCGATCATGTTTCTCCTTGCCCAAAGATCAGCGTACATGTTGTGTCAGTGTGTAGTGTCAGCTGCCAAATACTGAAGTAGCCCAGGCACACACCCCACCCCGAATCGCCGCTCGTGTGACTGCTATCAAAATCAGCACTGACAATTCTCGTCGGCAATATGAAACTATCATATAACATGATAAAAGTGCTAGATCTAGTATCCATTTGTTTCTGCTTATTTTAGTAGGAAACTAAGTTTTTTCCCGTGTAAAAGCTCGGCAAATCTGCCAAGTTTTGTTTGTTTGTTTCCGACTGTTCCTTTTAGTCAAATCTCGTTGAAATCTTGCTCTGGTGAACTGGGTGACTGACCGTACCCAGTTCTGGAACCTCCCCAATCAAGCGCTAATTGACGAACAAACTTGTTCGCCTGACACACTTGCAGCAATCGAACACCTACTAGAAAGGTCTTCAATGTGTTCAGTTCGCGTGCATGCAGTACATGCAATACTGTTTAGTGGGCATGCATGGTTATTTTTACGAAATATCGCCCCATAAATATTCGAATGCACTGGCAACAACACTTTATCGCTCGTCTGGCCATTTCTGTTTTTGGGAGCAACGCGCCCCCAAGCGAGTCTGGGAACGATCACAGATTTCCCGCCAAAGAGGTCCAACGGCCTTGGAACAGCATACTTACACTTGAGCGCTCTCCGACGAAGGTATCTAGGTACTAAGTATACGAGTCAGCCACACATAAAAACACACAACAAGAAATATCAATTTCGATTTCAGCTTTTTAAAAATAATAATCGATGTTGTCTTTTAATTGGTAGCCTACCATATTCAGCAACGTATACAGACCAACTGCATGTCTATATGACTAGAGACCGGGATCGTGCTGGTGGGGGATCTTACTGGCGGGCACTGGCTGGAGCCGCGGCGAGGGGGGAGGGGTTCAGCCAATAGGGCTCTAAAACATACTAGTATAGTTTCCATTTCCAAAAGATGTTTTAATCAAATGAAACATGTGGACTATGAAACCTATGGACTATTTGTAATGGATTTACTGAGAAAATCATTACGGTTATCCTGTAGGTGCAACAGCACAATAATAACAAATTGCCGCGAGGTTTTCCAAAGCTGACTCAGCAAGCAACGATATATAAACAACTCAAAAATACCTTGTTCCTAATAGTGGCACGTGCTCTAATAGTAGAGCGCCCTCTCTTTCCCCCAAAATGTTCGCTTTTTGTAACCTTGTGATTCACTTCAATATGTTCTAGTTTAGTATTTTTATCAACTTGATTTTATAGATTGCAATTAAAATCACAGAAGCATTTATTTTCGCTAGATTGCCGAAACAACGAGGCGCGGGGGCAAAACTAAAGTTGCTTTCGTTTCCCCTAACCCTACTTACCCTCCAAAATCCAAAAATGAAACGTGAGAATCAAAGATCAAAACTGCAGCTTCCTAATTTTCACAACAATTTATTGTCATGTATGCAACAAAGATTATACAGTGATCGTCAAACAATTGAAGACCTGAAACAAATACTTTGGGGATACATGTGTAACGAAAATTTAGGCTCAAATATGGGAGTAGTTACAAACGTATGGACAAAATATAGGCTATGCGAGTAACTCGGCTTTGAAACGACAGCAAGGAAAGAATTGAACAAAAATGGCAAGAAGACTGTAAAAAGGAGGTAATCAAGTGTGTGCATTGAGTGTCTGTATAACCCCAGTAAGACGTGGTATGATTTTAGTTATTGAATATGATATTGAAAGCTGTATTTATTGCATTTCCGTGACGGTCCTGGGATCGCTGTTGTTGAAACGCGTATATTATTCAGTGTATATCGAGGAAAATATGAAGTTTATTCTTCGCAGAAGAGCGTTGTTATCAACTAAAAGTGCTTTGATCAACAGGAAATGTATGGAATGCACCTGGTGTTGTTAAACTTGAAGGAAAAAGGAAATGCATAATTAATTTTGATTTGTTGACAACACACTCTTGTGTAAAGAACTCTTGTGGCGAACATTCCTTACAAAGAACTCCTTCGGATCACTTCCTGAAAATACATCGAATAATTGTGATCCCTCCACACTTTCGAAATATTTTGGTTTCAGATATTCTTCACCAAAACCATGTTGTTCTACGCAAAAAAGATACTTGTCATTAAATAGATACAAGCAGATAACCGTGAGTAATACTGGTTAATGTAGCTTTACGGACAGTACAACTGATAATAAATGTGTGCATCAAATAATTTGTCTATATGTGTTAAATGCTGACACATGCAATTGCAGATCAAGAAGAAAATTGTAACACACTCTATTCCCGACACCACGCTAATCCCGATTTTGGTACTGGGGTTGCCAAATAATTGATTAATTGTTGTTCACACAGGGCCTATCCTTGTGTATTTATGTGACATGTAATCTGCATTAAAGTTAAACATCGTTTTAGGCAGTGACAGTAAGCATCAGATACATGTACAAAAATGTATGAAATGATGGATGAACCATAAATCCCAGCATGCCTGATATTATTATTTGCACGCAGGGTTCAGTAGGCAGGGTCCAATTGTCAACACACGCTTCCTCGCCCTTGAACAGTGTCTTATAAAAAAAATCTTCTTTCTTTTTGGTGTATTATTTGGGAATAGAAAACTCATGAGGCTATGGATTCATTATGGCTTCTATGAACTACCTATCGGTATTCCATGTATTCCCTATCTGTATTCAACATATTATATAATTTTTATGTGAATGTATTCAATTACATATCAATGTGGTGTTCGATGTTGAAATAAATTGATTGATTGATAAAAATAAACATCCATTAGTTTATTTGTAGCGAGTACATCACAAGATGGAGTGAACGTACAGAATGCTACCCCGGCTTGGATGCCTTCAATCAAGGGCCTCCAAAACAGTTCTTTAACAGTATTAACCAGAAGAGAGTGCGTTGTTTCAAACTGATATTGCCGAACTGCTCATTTGTCGATTTATATAACTATATAAATGAAGCAAAAACATCATATGCAATCCATGTGCTTATACCAATGGTTACTGCGAATGATATATGGAAATTGAGCATTTATTGAGCATATTACCAATATATGTTTTTCATTACAATATTTTCTCAGAGCTCTTTGTAATACTCCGAAAGTTTGCTATGTTATGTAGTTTATAGAAATTACTAGCATACCTCCCAATCCTAACGAAAATACTGGTTTAAATATTTTTAAATTATCTAAAACAACTTCATCTATCATGATACATGACATAATTTCATGAGCAATCGCCGTATAATGCGTAAAACACTCCACGATACCACCCCTCTGGCTCGCGGTGTGTGGGGTCACTAGCTGGAATCGCGTTCTTGCTAAGAATTAAGCCTTTATATCGAACTACGTGTCTTGCGAGTATCATATATATATATTCCGACACTCAATGCAATACCTTTTACATGATTATTCCGTATCAAACTGTTAAAATAGTTAGAAATTCAACATTACTCACGTTTCCAGCCATGCTTATTTACCACAAGAGTGCCTTCATATACCACAAGAGTGCGTCATCGCTGAAAGAGTGCTTAAAACTTCCGTAAAAGTATAAAGTGGTGTGGTATAAATTTGTAGGGAAATGCCATTTGTACAAGCATTTGCTTCTGTTTTTCTTTTTCATTTTCAACATTATGCTTTCATGGAAGATCGATGTTGAATTGAACAAAATTAAATAACAGTAGAAAGACAACACCGTTTATTAGACAAAAATGTAAAGTTTATATTGCTTGTTGTGTTGTGTGTTTTATTTGTGCAGCTGACTCGTATACCCAGATACCTTCATCGGAGAGCGCTCACGTGTAAATATGCTGTTCCAAAGCCGTTGGACCTCTTGGTAATTTGGCGGGAAATCTGTGATCGTTCCCAGACTCGCTTGGGGGCGCGTTGTTCCCAAAAACAGAAATGGCCAGACGAGCGATAAAGTGTTGTTGCTAGTGCATTCGAATATTTATGGGGTGATATTTCGTACAAATAACCATGCATGCCCACTGAACAGTATTGCATGTACTGCATGCACGCGAACTGAACACATTGAAGACCTTTCTAGTAGGTGTTCGATTGCTGCAAGTGTGTCAGGCGAACAAGTTTGTTCGTCAATTAGCGCTTGATTGGGGAGGTTCCAGAACTGGGTACGGTCAGTCACCCAGTTCACCAGAGCAAGTTGAAATCTCGCTTCACTTCAATGGCATTTTTAATTGTATCCCCCGAACAAAGTTCGGCGGATACTATGGATTTACGATCGTCGCGCCGCCGCCGCCGCCGCCGCCGCGTCCGCGTCCGCAGACACTTTCTTGTGAACGCGCTACAGCTTACAAATCTGAACCGATTTTGATAATATTTTATATGGACATGACTTATGGTGAGATCTCAACACCTATCGATTTTGGTTGCCATAGCAACCAAAATAGCCGATTGGCGTAACATTTTGTGCTCAAATTAGCCTGTTTAACACACATGGGTTGTGAATGCTCTACGGGTGGGAGTTTTCGATGAATGATGATGAAATCGCACAGGCTCAATGAGAAAGACCATCACACGAAACCTATTGTTTTTCAGAATGATCGAATAAATATTAATAAGTTTGAGAGGTTAACTTATTACAACAATAAAAATGCCTACTTTTACATGTGTGATCACTCCAATAACCTGTACTATGAAAGCAAATTGCACTGGATTCTTGTTCAGAATACAGAACTGATGTTTTTGGTGAAAACAGAACAATATTACTGAATAAGTTAACATTGGTTTTACTAGTTAAGTCTATTATTGACCACAATAAAAATAGTTAAGATGAGAAACATTTATTATTGAACTCAACAAGGTAAAGGTTTTGTCCAGTAGAGATTTCACAGGTGTAACCAAATAAGTTAACATTATTTTCACTAGTTAAGTCTATTATTGACCACAATAAAAATAGTTAAGACAAGAAACATTTATTATTGGGCTCAACAAGGTAAAGCTTCTGTGCAGTAGAGATTTCATGGCTGTAGCCGAATAAGTTAACATCATTTTTACTAGTTAAGTCTATTATTGACCTCAAGAAAAATAGTTAAGACAAGAAACATTTATTATTGAGCTCAACAATTTAAAAGTTTTGTCCAGTAGAGATTTCATGGGTGTAACTGGATAAGTTAACATTATTTTTACCATTAAAGTCAATTTTTACTTCGAATTTCAACTCGAAACCAAGTTTGGCACATATTATGAATTAAAATATAATTTATGGTGAAAAAATCGATCTGGCTCCAATTTCGTCATCGTGAAATGCAGTTTTGGTAAACTTTTACTTGAATTTCAGCTTGAAACCAAGTTTGGCACATAATTATTATGAATTAAAATTTAAATTATGGTGAAAAGTTTGATCTGGCTCCTATTTCGTCATCTTGAAATGTAGTTTTGGTCAACTTTTACTTTGAATTTCAACTTGGAACCAAGTTTGGCACATAGTAGGAGTTGAAATATAATTTATGGTGAAAAGTTCGATCTGGCTCCAATTTAGTCATCTTGAAATGCAGTTTTTGTCAACTTTTGCTTGAATTTCAACTTGGAACCAAGTTTGTCAAATATTCTGAGTTGAAGTATAACTTTAGGTGAAAACTTTTATCTGGCTGTAATTTCGTTATTTTATCGAACATGTCGAAATGGAAATTCGTATGCAGTGATTTTAGTGGTGATCTTGAATTCGACCTTCAATAAGCTTGAAAGGTTTCACACTCACAATGTACATCAGTGATATATTTGGGGCAACAGGGATGATAGGGCTACGGGGGATACACCCAAGCGGTCGTAGGCGACCGGAAGCGTCTAGTTAAATTCTCCCATAAACAAGCTTTCGGTGGTGATATTTTTATGAAGTATTACCAGTGAAGTAGGAAAGAGTCATAGAAAAGACCATTTATTTGGGTCGTAACAAGTATTTCCACAAATACCGCACTCAGTTGGACGATCTCTTGGCGGCTGGCATTTTGACCTTGACCCTGCAGCAATTTTTTGGGGCAGTACGCTAATTGGCGGGACTCGCTCACGTGATCATTTGCATATCATTATATCCACGTGTATTTCCTAAACATGTGGGTGTGTCCGCCAAGACAGCTTCCCGATTGGACAATTCAGTGACTCTCTGGCTGGCGGGCCGACTGCCGTGACTGCTTATCGGGGCCACACGAGAATTGAATTTGCCCACTGGAATATGGAATACCACCACTAACACATAATTATTATGTTGCCGTATCAACCTGTTTTTCATTGTTGCAATACCATACTGTATCTATATATTGTGCGGAATGTATATCCAAAACTTTGAGCGCATATGATTGCAAGAAAGCACTGTTTCAGTGAAGATCAAAACGGGATTGGTGATGGGTATGAAACGGTGACATACAAAAAAAAACAAACGGTCGGAACACACGTCTCCTGGGATTATTATCGCTAATAACTTATTACATTAACCGTGATTAGGTACACGGGCATCATTTTCCTCCCAACGGGCCCCGGGCCCTCCCAATTAGCCACAGTTGAATGGCCTGTTGTGGTTCCAAGTGACACTTTCAAGAATGTAAACAAAGGGAAAATTTCAAAAATCCAAAAAAAACCAACATCATAGAGGAAGAGCTCTGCTCTTCCTAAAAATGTGTTCTATTGCTCACACATGATACCTCAATCTACTGAGCTCTTTCGTATGTAATTACCTTTTGTTTCGGACAATTTGTGTATTAGATTCACGGATCACTCTGTATATTTGCCATCTTCTCCAGTCGGAAGCTCGCCGTTTCAATGATTCTAATTAGAAAATGAATGATCCCTCAGCTATCGCGCGCGCGCAGAAAGCGGTCCCGTTGGCCATGTTATAATGGGACACGCATCCCACTGTACCATCCTCACTTCTTCGCTGAACCTCCTTTTGGGAAATTCTTCACGATTTATTTGACGCGCCATATTGTTCAGATTCTTGTTTCCGGTGGCGAAAGAAGAGGGGGCTAAGCAAACTGTTGCAGACCATAATTGGATTACCGTTGAAGTTCGAGGGTGCGGGAGCCGAGTGAGGCATGAGCCGCAGGACAAGTGGCTGATAACTAAACACACAGATTGGAAGAGGTATCAAAAGGAGGTAGCCAAGGAAATGAGGGAGTGGATCATCCAGGCCTCGGTGCTAAGACAGAAAGACCCTGATGGTGACGATGATGGCATCGTGACGGCATACCAGGCTCTAGTAAAGGGGGTGATAAGTGCGGGGGAGCGCTCTATTGGGATAAAACGGCCAGGGCGGAACCCGGGTGGCAAGAGGGGGATAAGCGGGAGGTGGAAGAGGGCGGCGAAACACAGAAATCAGACAGGCAGATTGTGGCGAAGTGCAGTCATCAAAGGCAATGACCAGGAGGCCATTAAGAGGTTATGGGAGTCCTTTCAAAGTGCTAATCAAGCTTTCAAAAGGTATGGCGCTAAACAGAGGAGGACAGCAAAGTTGAAATGGCAGCGAGAAAATATACAAGGGGGAGCACTAAGCGCGGCGGTGTGGAAACAGCTAAAAAATGGAAATAAGGGGGGGCAGGGGGTAACTATGGTAGTGGATCAAGGGGGGCATCCTTCATCGGATCCCACAGTGATTCGCGTAGAGATTCAACAATATTTGGCCCAATTGGGGAAAGCAGAAGGGAGACATTTCTCGATCGACGGGGGACGGGGGGTAGAGGATCCGATAGAAAAGAGCGTGGAAGTGGACGATATAGTTGGGGAGGCTATAGAGCTGGAAGAATGTGTCCGCCAAGTAAAATCACTGAAGAACGAGAAGGCGGTGGGTGATGACCGGATTGCGAACGAGCTATTGAAGAAAGGAGGGGAGGTACTCTGGGAAGCGTTAACCTTCATGTTCAACTGGATAATTGAGTCTGGATGGGTGCCCCAAGAGTGGCAAGAAGAACGAGTTACACTGATACATAAGGGGGTGGACCGTAAATTGTTAAATAACTACAGAAGTATTGCCATCGCAAGTAATCTGGGGAAAGTGCTAGCTAAGATTCTGCATTATAGAATTGAAGCAAAAACAGAGGAAGAAGGCACACTTGGGGAGATTCAGGCCGGATTCCGGTCAGATAGAGGGTGCATGGATCACCTACTAGTTTTGACCCAGAGTATTCTGCGAGCCCAGCGAACCAGCGAAACCCTGTTTGTTGTGTTCCTTGACCTCCGCAAAGCCTTCGACTCGGTAGATAGAAATATCTTATTTGGGGTATTGCGTGGGTTGAAGTGGGGAGATAGGTGGGTTCGTTTGCTAGAAACTATGTATGGTCATCATCGTCGGAGGGCCGAAACAGTGGGCGGGACGACAGAATGGGTACCATGTTATAGGGGGCTGAGGCAAGGTTGTGTCCTGTCACCACTATTGTTTGCATTGTACGTAGCTGGGTTGGAGCGGGAGTTAGATCAGACAGGGGAAGGAATTTGGGTAGGACAAATCAGGGTTGGAGGATTATTGTTCGCCGATGACCTAGCATTGATGGCGAGCTCAGAGGAGGGAGTGAAGAAGTTACTGAGAGCAACGATCAGGTTTCTGGAGACAAGAAGAGTTATGATTAATGCAGCTAAGTCAGGTTTGCTGAAAATATGTAAGAGGGCCACGGGCACAAAGGGTTTGTCGGTAGTGGAAGGTACGACGGAAGTGTGTATAGATGCAGTAAACGTGTACAAATATTTAGGGGTCAGACTAGGGAGAAACCGAGTATTCGGGTACCAAAAGGATTTTATTAAAGAAACTAGAAATTGGCGGGTGCTACTTACTAAAGCAAGGGCACGGGAATTCCTAGATGTGGTCGAAATTACTGACACTCAATGGACTAAAGTCGTGGTACCAGGTATCTTATATGGATCCGAAGTCATTGTTTACAATAAGAGTTGGCTCCAGGAAATGGAATGGATCCAATTTCGCCTTGCTAGGTGGATAACAGGCGCAAGTAGAAGAGCGGCGAAGCCAGGCCTTAGGGGGGAGCTGGGGTGGATGTCCGTGTCCGGGCTTGTGTGGATACGTAAGTTAGTGTTCTGGGGTAAGCTGAAGGGCATGGCTGATACTCGGTGGCCAAAGTTGCTGTTAACCTCTCTTATTGCAGGGGGAGATGCGAACCCATGGTTGTCGCAGATTGAAGATATCATGGAAGAGATGGGTTTGCAGTACAATGGGGAAGGGGGGGCGGAGTGGAAAAGCAAGGTAACCCAGGCTGTGAGGGCATGGGAAGAAGATAAATGGGCGGAGGAGGTACGGAGGAATGGACGCCTGACTTGGTACCCAAAAAGGCAGTTGTGGGGGCGTATGGATTACATAGACTTCTCTGGGGATAGTAAAATATATTGCAGGTTGAGGCTGGATGATTTAGGGTGGGATACAATAGGGGCTAACGGGGATCGCATATGCCCCAGATGTAAGGCAGAATTTCAGATAAGTATTCAGCACTTACTGGAAGGATGTGACCAGTTAATCGAAGCGAGACAGCAGTGTGGGGTGCAACAGTGGCTGGACGAGGGAGGAGGAGATGTACGAGCAGTGTGGGTAAAAAATGAAATGTCCGGGCGGGAGCGTAAAAACCTCATTAGGTTTGTAAAAGAATGGCAAACAGGAGGGGTGGATGTTTGAGACAGTATGAGTGAAATGCATGAATGCATGGAAGGGAATTAGGTCTGGTGGCGAGGACAAAAAACTGCTGGTGGTGATGGAGGCACGGCATGTGTGTAAACCAGGCGTGTTCTGTTGCCCTACGACTTCAATGGTGAATAGCTATGATATATCCGTGTGATATATCCGTTTAGTGCATACAACATTGGTTCCATTTCATTACAGCTGAGGCTTCGAATAAAAAGTAAAAAAAAAAGTAAAAAAAATAAAATAAAATGAGTGCTAAAACTCCACAAAATACAGTTAAATAGGAGTAGGAGGGCAAATACCTGTGTTAGGAGAACAATGTCCGTGTAAGCGAATCATGAATCTGGGGGAAACCCTGACGGTGACATAGCACATATAATACAGCAATCGGAGCATATAGGACTCAGAAGCAAATTCATAGTTGAGCAATTGGAGGGGGGGGGGGTGTGGGAGGGTGGAAGAGCAGTAACCAGTTATTGCCTAATTAGGTGCAGGTTCTGGTAGGGAGGGAGAGTTTATGGGGAAAGTGGGTTATAAGGGCGCAGTACGGTTCCGATAGGGTCAGAAGGGCAGGAGTTATCATAGCTAGGGTGAGGTTATGGTCCTATTAAGACAAGTTGGGAAGTTCTAGATTCTGCATAAGGGGAATGGTGTGGGGGGGGGGGCAGAAGGGGAGCAGTCCTAGTAATACAGGGACTGTACGCACATTAGAAGGGAGGCTAGATGAGGTAGAATATGCTTGAGGCATTAGTAACCACCGTCAGGTTTATTTGGGAGGGGTTAGGGGGTTTGTGGGGGGGTAGCATGTATGACGAATGCTGGTGCGAGAGGAAGTTTACAAATGGGGGGTGGGGGGGGGGGGTGGAATCTTCTTGTTATTGCAATGTTGGGGCTGTACGGGGTAAAAACCCATGGTCAGGGCACTTCAGGGTTCTGGGAGGCGTGTAGGCGGGTGGGTTGCTTTATGTGGGTTGGAACGGGCAGCGGGAGGTGCCACAGGGTCGGCCTGTGGCAAACATGTATCGAGTAGGGGGGGATCTAATTAATTAGCAAGGTAAGGGTAAGGTTAGCCTAAAGGTTACTAGGAGTGTTTATTGTTTCAGTGCCGCTCCCCAAAGGGTGAGCCCCGTCGACACGGGACAGGGCAGATAGCCAAGGCTTTATGCCGGGCTCGTCACACCTACCATACCATACCATACCATACTGCAGAACATCACTTGTTATCCCCACACGCACTCCCTATAGGTGGCGCCTCCTGAAAATCCGCTACGGTCCGTGTGATTCTACCTCGACGCTAATTACTAGGCGCCTTGTAACGGAGTTTTTAAAACGTTCATGGGACTGTCACCCTCCATATTGCTCCTATTATCGCCTAATAATTAACGACCCCCCAAAAAAGTTGACAATCCCATAAATTTACCACTGTTTACTTACACGTTATCAACGAATGACCGTACCATTTATTTCACGTAAATCCAAATACGTTTGGTCACGTAAATCCAAATAACGCAGTTTCGTCACGCGGTAAACAGAGTATAAATGTTAAATTATTTAGAACCATACAGTGTACACAGATCTACCTAGATCCAGGTATCCAGCTCTCGAGGGCGAAGCCCGAGCTTCGCCCTCGAGAGCTGGATACCTGGATCTAAGATCTACCAACACCTGTAGGCTATAGGCCTACTGCAGCGGTTAGTAAATACTAGTATACTCTGATTTTTCTAACTCGTTTACACCGTTATTCGCTGATATTTTTACGATGCTGAATGGTGTCTCTCTATAACTCGGCATAATTCACCTGGAAGTCAAACGGCAATTTCTTACCGAATTTGAGATTTCTATCGCGAAAATAGAAAAACTTGGCTATCTATCCCAATGTTAATTTAGCTCTGTCATTTAATTTCTGGGTCCGCACCATGTCCGCACACAATTTTGTGCATTTGATCGGTTTTGTGGCGGAGCAATATTTCAAAATCAACATGTTTGTGTGGAATACACCCCAAAGTGTCTTTTTGGTCCAATTTTTCTGAATCCTGATCGGTGTAAACAGGATCGATTCCTCGAATATGCCCAGATTCTCGAAATCCCGTTTTGGGCTGAAATTTAACATGTAGGTAGATTGCCAACTTCTTCAATTTTAGCGATATAAGTCTGAATTTTGGCAGAAAATTTCCGTTTGACCTCCAGATGAAGTATGCCAAGTTATAGAACGATAACATTTGGCATCGCAAAAATATTGTCAAAAACCGGTGTAAACGAGTTAGAAAAATCAGAGTATAGTAGGCTAAGACGAAAGGTCTCAGGGAATAAAAAAAAATCATGGTCTTCTTGACTAAATAAACGTTGCCCGAAACGGACGTTATTTTCGGACTCGTCGCCCTAGACAAACATCTCTAGGTCCGTGAGGTCCGTGAGGATGAAATCGAGGAACTTGGTTTCCGGACGATAACTCAAAAAATATTCAGGCAATAGTTGCAGAATTTTGCACGGAGGTTTATATATCACCAGGGAAGAACCCTATTGATTTTGGGATCGATACCTCAAACGACCTTTGACCTAGAGGTCGAAATAATTTTTTGCTGAGTCATCCTTGATTCATCCTGCATATCTCGGAAACGGTGCGTCGTAGAGCGAAACGGACGTTATTTTCGGACTCGTCGCCCTAGACAAACATGTCTAAGGGGTATTATGGATGAACTTTGACCTTGACCCGAAATTTTTTTGCCGAGTCGGCATTTTTCGTTTTCGTCGATATCTCGGAAACGGTGCGTCGTAGAGCGAAACGGACGTTATTTTCCGACTCGTCGCACTAGTCAAACATGTCTAAGGGGTATTATGGATGAACTTTGACCTTGACCCGAAATTTTTTTGCCGAGTCGGCATTTTTCGTTTTCGTCGATATCTCGGAAACGGTGTGTCGTAGAGCGAAACGGACGTTATTTTCGGACTCGTCGCACTTGACAAACATGTCTAAGGGGTATTATGGATGAACTTTGACCTTGACCCGAAATTTTTTTGCCGAGTCGGCATTTTTCGTTTTCGTCGATATCTCGGAAACGGTGCGTCGTAGAGCGAAACGGACGTTATTTTCGGACTCGTCGCACTAGACAAACATGTCTACGGGGAATTATGGATGAACTTTGACCTTGACCCGAAATTTTTTTGCCGAGTCGGCATTTTTCTTTTTCGTCGATATCTCGGAAACGGTGCGTCGTAGAGCGAAACGGACGTTATTTTCGGACTAGTCGCACTAGACAAACATGTCTAAGGGGTATTATTGATGAACTTTGACCTTGACCCGAAATTTTTTTGCCGAGTCGGCATTTTTCGTTTTCGTCGTTATCTCGGAAACGGTGCGTCGTAGAGCGAAACGGACGTTATTTTCGGACTCGTCGCACTAGACAAACATGTCTAAGGGGTATTATGGATGAACTTTGACCTTGACCCGAAATTTTTTTGCCGAGTCGGCATTTTTCTTTTTCGTCGATATCTCGGAAACGGTGCGTCGTAGAGCGAAACGGACGTTATTTTCGGACTCGTCGCACTAGACAAACATGTCTAAGGGGTATTATGGATGAACTTTGACCTTGACCCGAAATTTTTTTGCCGAGTCGGCATTTTTCGTTTTCGTCGATATCTCGGAAACGGTGCGTCGTAGAGCGAAACGGACGTTATTTTCGGACTCGTCGCACTAGACAAACATGTCTAAGGGGAATTATTGATGAACTTTGACCTTGACCCGAAATTTTTTTGCCGAGTCGGCATTTTTCGTTTTCGTCGATATCTCGGAAACGGTGCGTCGTAGAGCGAAACGGACGTTATTTTCGGACTCGTCGCACTAGACAAACATGTCTAAGGGGAATTATTGATGAACTTTGACCTTGACCCGAAATTTTTTTGCTGAGTCGGCATTTTTCGTTTTCGTCGATATCTCGGAAACGGTGCGTCGTAGAGCGAAACGGACGTTACTTTCGGACTCGTCGCCCTAGACAAACATGTCTAAGGGGTATTATGGATTAACTTTGACCTTGACCCGAAATTTTTTTGCCGAGTCGGCAGTTTTTGTTTTCGTCGATATCTCGGAAACGGTGCGTCGTAGAGCGAAACGGATGGTATTTTCGGACTCGTCGCCCTAGACAAACATGTCTAGCGGGTATTATGGATGAACTTTGACCTTGACCCGAAATTTGTCGACATTTTTCATTTTCGTCGATATCTAGTATTATAAATTATTCATCACACCGAAATGCCTCCAAGGCATCTTTAGGCCTTGACGTCTAGTTTTGGACCAGAATACATTTCTAGGTGTATTCTACACAAACATGCTGCTGTCAAAAGATTCAAAAGCAAGCGAAGGCACAAAATCTTGAGAGAACCACAGAGTTCTATGCTGGGGTTAAAATCAACATTGTGGGGTATCATGCTAAATAATTTCGATTTCTTTATGTGATCCTCTTTGTGATCTCATGGGCCACATAAATTAATATAATTTTTTCTTCGAGAAGGACGACATTTGAGAATGCCAGCCAAAGAGTCGGAGCTTGTCCAGTACCGTAACTGCTTGTTGCTGCGAGATCACGCACTCATACGAGATGACCTTTGGGTTCGGGCTGGCAAAATCTGTGATCCAGAGAAGATATTCTTTGAGGAGAAAATCACTGCCGATATCCAGATTGACTGCAAAGGAGCAATAATTTCGCCAGGATTTATAGATGTACAGTGCAATGGTGAGTGCTCACAATATCAAGAATATATTGCACCGATCATGCTCTAAACATAAAATTACATGTACCGGTAGATATGCAGCATTGAATCAGAAACTGGTAAACAGTTCTGTTTGCAAATCTTAAACTCAGTTTCCGTTCGTTCACTGATGATCACAGTGTAAATTGTATGTTTAGGCGCATTTGGTCTGGATTTTTCGGATGTGACGGCTGACCTTGAGACTGAACTCCCGAAGGTCACTCACGGTCTCCTGGCTCATGGAGTCACATCTCTCTGCCCTACTGTTATCACAGTACCATCAGATCATTATAAAAAGGTAAGTCTTGGTTGTCATTGAACTGAAAGGACAGCTGCTGAATGACGCAAGGAAGCATTGTATATTTGTTAATTGTTTCAGATATTGCCACACATCGGGAAGAAAGAGGGAGGTAGCCATGGTTGCGGGATTTTAGGTACATAATTTTATGTTGAAAACTTTCCCATATACTCACGAATTATAACTATTTAGATCTACAATGTGTTTGAACATGGTGAATGTCCGATCTTCAGACATAATTTTGTTACTATGGTTACGAACAGAGGAGTTTTATATTGTAATTAACATCTAATCATGTTAACCAGGTCTGCACTTGGAAGGACCGTTCATTTCCGTGGATAAGAAAGGGGCTCACCCTGAGGATTGCATAATGTCGCCTAGCAATGGGTTGTCAGATTTGCTCAAGGTGTATGGCAGCCTAGACGATGTCTCCATAGTAACAGTGGCTCCAGAGCTGCCAGGCGCCTTGGAAACCATAAGAGAACTTGTCAAACGAGATATAGTTGTTTCGTTAGGTACATGTAACAACAGGCTGTATTTCCAGTTAATTTGTTGGCATGGGTATTGTTTGTTATCAAATATTACTACTGTCAGCAGTCAACTGATGTGTTTTAGGGAGATTGTTGATTTATCGGAAATAGGACATAAATGTAGTGTTTTATTTTGTTTCAACAGGACATAGCATAGCAAATCTTGCCATCGGAGAGGAAGCAGTCAAATCTGGTGCTACGTTCATCACACATTTGTTCAATGCAATGCTGCCTGTAAATATTTTAAATACCATTATGCGTACATGTACGACGTTTCATTTCACACATCAAACACAAAATATTATAATTTTCCAAAATTGATCGAATTCAGTACATATTTGCTATTCATATGGAAATTGTTTTGAAAAGCATCAACAGCCCTATAATCAGCCCAATACTCGTATATATAACGACAGTAGATATAAAGTGTGCCATGATTTGACTTGTTTGTAGTTTCACCATCGCGATCCACATTTAGTGGGACTACTTGCCAGTGACCAACTCACTCCCAGTCGGCCTGTTTACTATGGAATGATCACGGATGGTATTCATACGCATAGTTCTGCACTGCGAATAGCATACAGAACCAACCCCAACGGTAGGATTTCAAAAGCAAACTTTCTGTATCCAAACCAAATTGGGTGATTGTCATTGGGTGTTTCCTGCCTTATGTCTTTGTCTATTAAAGTTGACTCAGTTTAACAAAACACATGTACATAATAACTTTTAAATTCATGCCTTTATATTATATGTGCCAACTTTGATACGTATTCGACAACATATTGACAGGTTTTGTGATAGTGACGGATGCGATCCCAGCGATGGGGCTTGCGGTAGGAACTCATCACATGTCCACTCAAAAGGTTGAGATTCGCTCGGACGGCCACGCGGTGATAGCCGGGACTGACACGCTCTGTGGCAGGTATGCCCCTTGAAAATAATTCTTCAAATTTACTAACTGCTTGGATAAATGCTTTGATCATTTCAGGAAATTTTGTTTTAGTTTCAGGAAAAAAAATTATACTGTAATATTAAGTAACCTGTGTCTTGGACATGTTAGATGTTTCATTCTCAATATGCACGATATATGTGCCTTGAAATGTAGTTTTACTAGAGATCTTTGTTTTATTTTGCTATTTCAGCATTGCTTCAATGAACGCGTGTGTGAAGTTCTTCAAGAAGGCAACAGGTAGCTGGAAAGATCCATCTCCAAAACTATTGATCACACAAGAAATTCTATTACTAGTAATTTGTATGGTCCACGTTCGAAAATTGCTCACATCTTCATCATATCATTGCCTCTATTCACAGGCAGTTCCACAGTACAAGCGTTGGAAACCGCGACCCTGCATCCGGCCCAGTTACTCGGCATCACTGACAGAAAGGGAACTCTGGGTTACGGATCAGATGCCGACTTCATAATGCTCGATGACAGCTTGACCGTCAACGCCACGTACATCGGTGGACAGAAAGTCTGGGAAAGATCGATGGAGGGCTGATGGAAGGGGAAAATACCTGAGTTCATTTGTTGCTGATTATTACATTAGAGTCGTATACTACCACAGGTCATGAAGTGCGAATTAATACATCGTTGTACATGTAGTGATCATGATATATCTGGAAATGTTATGAATGCAAATTTTATTCACCATACCGGTACATTTTGTATGCAATTTGCATGGCAAGTGGAAATTCAATTTATTACTCATTAGTATTACTCATACTGGTAAGACTAAAATAAACCCCCCAAAAAATATTTATAACTTGTACGAATGACTGCCTAGAATTGTTCATAATAATGCATATTTTGACCATCGTGATGCTCAGTACTTTTAAATATACCATTTTTGCAAATATATATCTTTATGTATATAGCCTGAGTAAGCTGTATTTCATCAAATATGGATACCTCAATTGACATTGTATATACATATGTGTACCTGAATTGACATACACATGATTTATTCACAAATATTTTGAACACAATCTTTGCCATGATGATCTACTAGTATATGAGGCTGTTGCATATGTATTATATATGAAATCAAAACATGTACATGTATGCTAAATTCGTCTATGTTGACAAAATGTTAGGCTATTGCTTGTGAACTTGCCGGCATGAATATATTCTATGTTTGCAACAATTTGGGCATTCTATTCTTTGAGTAGGCGATCGTTGTGAAACTGGATATATGTATAGATCTATAGAAGAGTAAAGCATGTGATTTCTTGCCCTTTTCTTAAATCCGCATGCTTCTGATAACATATCTGTGATAAACTTGTTTCTTTTACGTAATATTTGTATTTTCTATCAGATAATAAAACTTTGATTTCTATTTTCCTGGATGCTTTTTAATATTTTTACATGTTATATTATTGCATACCCAAGGGCATGGGCTGCCAATACACAGGTTACTACACAACGTGAAATAATATTCGTTGCCATGGATGTATTACTGACATGATCCAAAAGTTTACAAACTCAGCTCCACCTCAAGTGGTGCCACATTCATTCTTGTAGAGATTGAACAGCATTTTACTATATACTTTTTATCTCATTCAATCTCGAAATTGATACAAACATTGCATGTACTCAATTTACATGTATTACAGTAGATGTTGTGTCTGTAATACTATGTAATAACACCAGGCATCATGCAGAAACACACACAAGTATCGCAGTACAGTCCAGTTCTTGTGTTGTTCATTGTAGCACGGACCAATTTGTACAAAATGTGCAGAGAATTTCCTCTTTCCTTACTTGCAAATTTGGATGATATTCTCCATTTTCATACATTATGGATTGAAACATAACTTCCCAATAATTTAAAATGTATAATTTACTGGTATTTGGACATTACGCCTAAATATCGAACAAGGCTACATCACATATCGACCAAAATACATATAGTGGTAATGTAATGGACTACTACATAATGATGAACACAATTGTAACAATTTTTTTCAGCTCAATATCCTCACATACATGGCATGCATGTGATATTATCCATAGGCTGGAATGTTGCCCGACTCCCAATCCATTCACACATAACACCCTCTTCACTAAATGCGAGTTGAAATATACTGTCCCATTATCTGAGTGTTGCAAACTGCGCCATATCGACAGACGTGAAATTGGGTCTCTTAGCGGCGGATATGTCTTGCACGGGCGAGTGGACTTTGATCTGCCGAAGATGCGTGTCCCGTCCATTTTGGTGGTTCGACAGCACGGCAATCTGGATCATGAAAGTCCGGATCGGTGCCTGGTGGAGGTCACGCAGTTCAACCATCACCCAGCCACTTGGTTCGTTCAGTTCCACCTGCTCCACCTCAGTCAGGTCGTTGAAGTGGTTCCCCGCACGGATCGAGATCCTGGGCGGTGCAAAACAGAGAAAAACATCACCATGATTGTTGGATGGGTTTTCTTCACTGTGAGATGTCAGCTTTGGTTTAAACATATTTTATTATCAAAAGAAAGCATCGATCAGCAGGACGAAGCCTATATTAAGATCTCTGCTAGTGAATATGTACATAAGTGCATAGTCATGTATACACATCACTATAGAAAATGTAGCGTATCATACATAAATGTACAAGTATATACATAAAATACAAATATATACAATTATATACAAATATATACAATTCATGAATTAGCATACAGTATACATCTTCTTACATGTTACTTAAAATAATACATATTTATAGTATTTACACCACAATTTTTTTTTTTTTTTTTTTTTTTTTACGATGACCTCTGATGCATACGCAATGTTATGATTGAGTATATGGAGACTGTAACAGAACATCCTAGTGGGTGGTTCGGTGCAGGTGGGAGCAACCCCCGTTAACCACTCACAAGATGGACCGTGTTGTATATATATGGAGATTGTATGTGATGTATCCAACAACTGATTCGGTGCAGGTGGGATCAACCTCCGTTAACCAATCGTGGATTTATAGACACGTGACTTTCGAGTTAAATGTTTCAGTATTATTATTGTGTTGTATGTGGGTGAGATCAGCAATTGATTCGGTACAGGTGGGAACAACCCCCGTTAACCAACAGCAGATCTATGTACGTGTGATAACAGAGTGTTGGATCTATCAATTTCAGTGTGATATTGTGTTGTATATGAGTATGACCAGCAATTGATTCGGTGCAGGTGGGAACAACCCCCGTTAATCAATCGTTTGGTTTTGTGCAGATAAGGAATAGACGTGAACATAGTGGCGTGAAAATGTGGTATTGAGTATGCATCAGTGTTCACTGAATCCCGGGACTAGAACTTACGGGTTAAAGAAGCTCCATGTAATTCATAATTAGAAAAATCGTTTAGTGGATTTGATATATCTATGAACAGCCAGCACAATTGATATGTTGTCATCAGAGGATATGTCAGGGTCACCAAGGAGAAGAATATCCGTGGTTAAAGGGCGAAATTCTGACAAATCCGATAGTAGAGTCTGTCTAGCGGTATAATACAAGGGACAGTCGAACAAATAATGTTGCGGGTTTTCGTTTTTATATCCACATGCACATATAGGTGTGTCCGCTACATGAAGGTTATAGTGAAGGTCAAACTTCAAAGCACTACAACCCAAGCGCATGCGAGTATGATGAATGTCACAGAGACGATCCCCAATGCCATACCAAGCAATTTTTGGCGGACATGGAAAATACGCATACAGTTTCCGCTTGAAAGTCTGCAAATTGGAGGCATTGCGTATATCAAGAGGAAGTTGATTCCAATCTTTTGTAGTAGAAGGAAAGAACGAGTTCCTGAAGCATTGCTTATTGGCACGGAATAGGGAAATATCGCTGTTGTTGCGCAATGTGTAGGCTTGGCGCTCGGCAACAGATGGGGGGACAGCATCTGTCAAATAAGATGGAGCAAGACCATATGATATTTTATAAAACCAAATGAGCCTATGAATTTTTCGCCTTTGCGATAGGGTATACCAACCAGCATCTGTATACAAACGGCTTGTGGAAGACTTTTCTGTCGCCCCTGTGATAATACGCAGGGCTCGTACATGAAGCCTGTCCAGTTTCATGAGTTCAGAGGCCGGGGCTCCATCCCACAACACATCTCCATACTCCATAATAGGTAGGACGAAAGACCGATAAAACAAGTCAAGGCTCCTTCTGGGTAGTTTGAACTTGAATGCCTGAAGAAGATCTAGTCTCTTCATGACTTTACTTGATATGTCGTCAATATGAGTTGACCAAGTCAAGTTTTGAGTCAACGTTATGCCAAGGTGTTTATGAGAGGAAACTTCCTCGATAATCGAATTATTCATCGTGATTGGTGGGATTCTCAGTTTGTCATCCTCGTTGCTGATAAAAAGCGATTTTGTTTTCGGAACGCTAAAGGTCACCAACCAGTTGTTAGACCATTTAACCAGTTGTTAGACCATGTCAGCTTTACCAGCAAGCGAACCAAGAAGAATGTATGCCTCATATTTTGTAACATCTTGTCAAAGTGATAGAATTGTTTATTACTTGGAGTTGTGGGAGAACTCTATACATGTCATAATTTCCCGGTGGTTAGGTTTCCAATACTACCTGTTTGGTGTGTAGCTTTCATCAGCCTTGAAATCCGCGTAGATACAGATATCCTGGATGGTCATCTTCCTGCGGAACTGGATGTTGACAAGGTGCGGCTGAGGCCCGTCCGACTGCCAGTAACTCTCCAGAGAACCATCTCGCAGCTGAGCAACTCCATAACCTTCACACATTGCACAACGGACAAAAAATGGTCTGTTCACATATATGCAATCCTTTATAGAATACTATAGAATTAGAATGTTCATATTTAAGCATGGCAGGGCACTTGTCAAAATTGAATATTTTCCTTTGGTCACCCCATGAACGTTAATACGTCGTTATGATTTTACAGCCTGCCAACCTGGTTTGCATGATGACAGAGACCAGACAGCCTGGTTGCCGACTTCTCTTAGTTTCCCTTCCCTCTCACCCTTGAACGGGTCACAATCTTGAGCATTACTCAATTTCATTTCAAGCAAATTTGTCTATGTAAGTCAAATTTTACTGTTAGGTCTATCAAAAATTCATCGTTAACTTTCATTTCGTGTTTACATCGCACGAAAGTGGGAAATTTGGATAGGGAGCATTCGCCAGATGGCGCTGATAATTTGCCACTCCAGTGGCGGATCTTGAGAGGCGGATCCTGTGGGGAGAGTGGGTGGGGTTTATGTCCACACGCTTCCAGGGAGCTTCAAGTAAATGTTGAACCATAGATCTATGGTTGAGCCATATTCACCAGTATACGTTCGTTGTTAAACTTCCATATGCTGATACTTCTAAGTATGCCTAATATCAAAATATTTCTCTCAAAATGTTTTCGCTTGAAACAGGGCTGGCATGTTGAGAGCAATTTTTTTTTCTCAGGTATGTATCATTTACAGTGATTGATTTCGGAAAGAGAAGAAAAATTTCAAACCATTAGGCCTAGACCATTTTGCACAGTGAACACGGGGATGATATTTTAAGGAGCAGTTTTGAGGAAAAATGGCCCTGCCAGTCAAGGTCTACCGGGTACTTCAAAATTCAAATCTGAAATTTCTGATAATCCGCTCAATGTAGGTGCATAAAACTCCCCCAATTATCTCTATGTGCCGTGTTATATCACCTGATTATAACGTGATAGATATGAACATATCATATCGCCAAAATATGATTATTAATAACAATATATTCCATTCCTCAAAACAAGCATGACTCACTGTACAAAACTTATATCCCATTTCTCAAAACAACCAAGCATGGCTCAATGCACAAAACTCAGACCTCCAAACCAGTGACCATGCAATATATGGTGCTCCTGCATGCGAAGGGTCAAGCTAGCAATGTGGACCAGAAAATCAAAGCAGCCAGGTGCTTTAGTATTTTTGCTTGACATCAAAATAATGTTAAATTTGGACTGTAAATGGAGAATGAAAAAACTAAACTCAGGTGTGATAGCAGTAAACACATTTTTCAGTATATTTTCGAAATCACTACTACATGTACGTGATTATTCATGTACCAGAAAATATTGTTAATAATTATCATATTCTAAGAACCTGAATATTTATGTCCATCAAATTCAACTACATCAAGCATATTTTCAGAAATATCAGTTTAAACCATAAAGGGTGAGCCATTCTTCAGTGGTTCTGGTCCTCAATTTTCTCAGTAATAGCAAAAAAAATTTGTACCAGGATAGGATAAAATTCCCATAGTGACAACGGTTTTCGTTTATAAAATTACATTTTGGCGACTCATATTCCTACATGAATATGCAAATGCAGTAATTGATCACTTCTGTGTTAGCCTGAGTGGTCTTGTAAGGCTATACATTGGTACTGAATGATCGTATCGGACAAAACAAGCCATTGATAGATTCTGTTTATTGACATTTTTACACAAACAGCAAGTAATATTATCCCGAACTACATAACAAAACACTACTCCTCACCCATTCAGATGACGAACCACACGGAACATTGTGAACAATCAATCATATACCATACCAATTATTACAGTCAAATTTATAATTTGTTATGATCATTCTGTGATCCTAAAAGTTTAATCATCCTAATTAGAAGACCACTTGTGAAAAGAACCAATTTTCCTGCCCTTTCGTAGCTGGTCTTCAAATATAATTTCCACTGACAAAAAGTTTTATATTGCAGAATATTTAAGAATCTTCAGACAACCATTTATTTCACAGTGCTCGGCACATCAACAAAGCATTCTTACAGAAAAATATCCCCTAATCATTTGAAAACTAGTTTTCTTATTGAGTTGATTATTGTACAAATCAAAACAACATGGGTGAACAGTAGACAATTATTGTTCAAAAGCGGGTACATAGTCCGAAATTTCCTAATGGTTGATATCACAGGTTCAATATCAACTAGACGTCAAGGCCTGAAGATGCCTTGGGGCATTTCGTGTGAGTTCTATTCCTACCTAACATATACCTAAGAGACCGCATCTAGAACCATGATGACTCTGAAACTGTCCATTGTCAAAGTTTAAGTGACATACCCTGCCCTTAGGCATCTTTGGGTTTCGCTCTACGACGTACCGTTTCTGAGATACGGCAAACAGGAAGTGCTGAGTCGGCGAAAAAAATCGACACCAGAAGTCATCTCGACCCAAGATACCCTCTAGACTAGTTAGTCTAGTGCCAGGAGGCCGAAATTAAGCTCCGTTTCGCTGTACGACGCACCGTTTCCGAGATACAGCCAAACAGGAAGTGCCGAGTCGGTGAAAGAAAAATTTCACACCAGAAGACATCTCGGCCCAAGAAACCCCCTAGACTAGTTTGTCTAGTACCAGAAGGCCGGAATTGAGCTCCGTTTCGCTCTACGACTCACCGTTTCCGAGATATGGCCAAACAGGAAGTGCCGAGTCGCAAAAAAAATTCGACACCAGGGGTCGTTTTGACCCAGGATACACACCAGACTAGTTTGTCTAGTGCCAGAAGGCCGGAATTGTGCTCAGTTTTCCTGTATGATGCACCGTTTCCGAGATACGGCCACACAGGAAGTGCCGATTCGGCGAAAAAAAAAATCGACACCAGGGGTTGTCTCGACCCAAAATACCCCCTAGACTAGTTTGTCTAGTACCAGAAGCCCGGAATTGAGCTCCGTTTCGCTCTACAACACACCGTTTCCGAGATACGGCCAAACAGGAAGTGCCAAGTCGCAAAAAAAATTCGACACCAGGGGTCGTTTTGACCCAGGATACACACCAGACTAGTTTGTCTAGTGCCAGAAGGCCGGAATTGTGCTCAGTGATGCACCATTTCCGAGATACGGCCAAACAGGAAGTGCCGATTCGGCGAAAAAAAAAATCGACACCAGGGGTTGTCTCGACCCAAAATACCCATAAGCCTAGTTTGTCTAGTGCCAGGAGGCCGGAATTCAGCTCCGTTTCGCTCTACGACGCACCGTTTCCGAGATACGGCAAAACAGGAAGTGCCGAGTCGAGGAAAATGAATTGGACACCAGGGGTCGTCTCGACCCAAATACCCACTAGACTAGTTTGTCTAGTGCCAGGAGGCCGGAATTGAGCTCCGTTTCGCTCTACGACGCACCGTTTCCGAGATACGGCCAAACAGGAAAGGCCGAGTTGTCGAGAAAAAATTTGACACTAGGGGTCGTCTCGACCCAAGATACCCACTAGACTAGTTTGTCTAGTGCCAGGAGGCCTAATTGAGCTCCGTTTCGCTCTACGACGCACCGTTTCCGAGATACGGCCAAACAGGAAGTGCCGAGTCGGCGAAAAAAAATTCGACACCAGGGGTCGTCCCGACCCAAGATACCCACTAGACTAGTTTGTCTAGTGCCAGGAGGCTGAAATTGAGCTCCGTTTCACTCTACAACGCACCGTTTCCGAGATACGGCCAAACAGGAAGTGCCGAGTCGGCGAAAAAAAATTCGACACCAAGGGTCGTTTCAACCCAAGATACCCACTAGACTAGTTTGTCTAATACCAAGAGGCCATATTGAGCTCCGTTTCGCTCTACGACGCACCGTTTCCGAGATACGGCCAAACAGGAAGTGCCGAGTCGCCGAAAAAAAATTCGACACCAGGGGTCGTTTCGACCCAAAATACCAACTAGACTAGTTTGTCTAGTGCCAGGAGGCCGGAATTGAGCTCCGTTTCGCTCTACGACGCACCGTTTCCGAGATACGGCCAAACAGGAAAGGCCGAGTCGTCGAAAAAAAATTCGACACCAGGGGTCGTCTCGACCCAAGATACCCACTAAACTAGTTTGTCTAGTGCCAGGAGGCCGAAATTGAGCTCTGTTTCGCTCTACGACGCACCGTTTCCGAGATACGTCCGAACAGGAAGTGCCGAGTCGGCGAAAAGAAATTCGACACCAGGGGTCGTCTCGACCCAAGATACCCACTAGACTAGTTTGTCTAGTGCCAGTAGGCCGAAATTGAGCTCCGTTTCGCTCTACGACGCACCGTTTCCGAGATACGGCCAAACAGGAAGTGCCGAGTCGGCGAAAAAAAATTCCACACCAGGGGTCGTCTCGACCCAATATACCCACTAGACTTGTTTGTCTAGTGTCAGGAGGCCGAAATTGAGCTCCGTTTCGCTCTACGACGCACCGTTTCCGAGATATGCATAAAAGCCTCAAGGATGAATCAGCAAAAATTCTTCCGAGCTCTAGGTCAGAGGTCGTTCGACGGATTGATCCCAAAACCAATAGGGTTCTTCCTTGGTGGTATATGAACTCCCATGCAAAGAATACTTGCCATTGCATGAATACTTTTTGAGTTATTGCTCGGAAACCAAGTCTCAAAATCAACCTTGATTTCATCCTCACGGACCTCACGGACCCCGGAGCCACCTCCAAAACAATAGGGGTCTTCCATGTAATATTTCTGACCAGTGGTGTAAATTTGGACAAGATCCGTTCAGGCGTTCCCGAGTTATTGATCGGGAACCAAAACGGCGGAAAGTAAAAAAAAAAAGAAGAAAAAAAAAAAAAACCCAGACAAAACCATAAGGGCATTTCGGGCCGAAATGCCCTAATTCAAATTCTCGAGCAAACAATATTGTCTACTTCAAATCTCCAGCACCATCCAGATACATGTATCCGTACAAAAAACAATCATGTCACACACATCTCAGGAACGGTAAGTAGAAACGAATCGAGTCACGCTTCCTCGACACATTGGGCACATTCTCGGCTCTGGTAAAGCTCTCACACAGTCTGCACAAATACAGATATGTCCACACTCAAGAAGCACAACTTCTCTCGGGTTGTTCAGACAGATAACACAGGTGTTGGAGGACGCGATTCCCTCAGATTCGTCCCGGTCCTCATTATCGGCGTTTTCTGCGTTAGCAAGTCTCGCCTCAGCTGCCTGTCTCTGCAGTTCCCGTTGTCTTTCTATACGCTGCTGCTGGATTTCCCGATATACACGACTGTCTTTCAAATACTGTATGAGCGTTCGGAAATTCCTGTAACAAAGATACCCAACAAGTCCCGCTCCGAAAAGTCCGAAAATCCACAACATCACTTTGATCATGCGAGCGTCGCCGCGCAAATCCATGACGATTTGTTTCTTGGACATAGTCGTCAGTATGTAGCGTTTATTGGATAAATCCGGCGGCTCCAGTACAAGTTTCCCTCCAGCCAAGGCAATTTTCCCGATCCCGAGCAGATTGACTCCCACGCTGAGCATCTTCTCCGTCTCCTGGTAACCCTTCGAAACCTCGCCAAACATGCGGTCGATGCCTCGGCTGAGCAGCGTGTCTGAGTTTGGAACATAGTTGTCATAGGTGGTCGTCAGGTTGTCCATGAGGAAATCGGCAGACATCGGCTCTGTAACTTCTACCAGGACTGGAGGTGTGGTGGTGCTTTCTCCACGCAGAAAGAATGGCCGGACGTTGACTTGGTCTTTGATGATCTTTTTGACATCACTCCTGCAATTATATTGTTCATAGAGAGCTACATGAATGCTATGAACCCACAAATATCCATAGATATTAAGACTTGACAGTACTTTAATCCATAACAATCTTATATTTTAATATACAAACCAATATCCATTGGATCGCTTGGACTTGTGCTCAACGAAGAGTATTTTCTGGAGGATGCCTTCCTCACTCTGATTGAACTGGCTGCGGAGCGTCCTATCCTTGGGCTCTGTGACTCCCGCCACACACACGTACGGCAAGTTCTGGTCAGGCTGCTCCTTCAGTGCTTGCACCAGGTCATCATTGATCTCATAGCTTGGTGCAGACTGTACAAATGTAAAATATGTATAAAATACACATGAATAACTTCTTATTGATAACATAATTTTGAAGCTATAAGATATATAGCATGACATGAAACAACATAATTTTTCACACAGTTATCCATCATAATGTGACTTATCCTAATTTGTACACATCATTACATCATCGGAGTTTTAGTACACTTGACAGTTACAAACCTCAACGTCCTCTGCACACCGTATTTGTGACTGGTACCACTGCCTCAGGAAATAGAGCACAACAGCGTCAAGCCCAACTAGAGCCCACTGCCAGCCATCTCCCGCCACCATTGTGTTATAGTTTTAGTAAGTCACAATCTGTAACTGTGCAGACAGAAAAAGTTTTTTTTTAAAAACATTTTAAAAGTTGAAAAACAAAGAATTTGCCCAAAGTCTAAGATAGGTTACCGGACAATTTTGGTTTGGCCATGGCAGCATTGGCAGGTAACAGACCTTGAGATTTACCAATCAAGGTTCGCAGTGTAAACATATGACCTTGAGATTTACCAATCAAGGTCATCCGTGTGAACTTCGATGTCACCATTACATGTATGTGTGCGGCATTTGATATTCTATATGTTCAAAATACAGGTTATATCAGATATAAGATATATCTGGGTGGAATCGTTTAGGCCGCTCAGGTCAATTTACACATTCCAAGTCAGACATTCGGCACTCAAGGTCATCTGACGTCAAGTTCAAGGTCATCATGAGCTCTATCTGCAAGCATTTCATCTATAGAGGCAAATCTGGGCATTTTTGACCCACAAAAATGGCTGTTTTGACCTTTCAAGGTCATCCAAGGTCAAATTCAAGGTCACCACACAAGTCGCCATATATGACTTCCCATTTGAAAGTGCCAATTTCTCAGCTCTATCTTCAAGCGTTCTAAGTGTACAGTCCGGACAGCTCCCATTACGAAGGAAAAAAATGCCGAAATTTTTTTCAAAGGGTGAAAAAACTTTTTTGCCCTAGAAATGGCCCAAAATGAATAGTAATGCGATTTGGGGCAAAAAATATTTTTTTCGCCGACCCGCCAAAAATTCAAAATGGCCGCCACACGGAGACCGGCGAATTTAGGGCAACCAAACTTATACATATCACAGAGGCATATGAGGGGAATCTTTTGAAACCAAAAACTCAAAACTGATCAGACAGTTTTTGAGAAAATGGCCGTCAAAGTCCAAAATTGAGCGTTTTTCGACAAAAACGGCCACCATTTTGAAAAAAATGCGAAAATCAAAAAACAAAAAAATACCTCCTTCTCAAAATATTTTTAGGCATTTTTGTGCAAAATTTCAGAAAGATTCGATCGTTAACTTTAAAGATAAAAATGTTAACGCCGGACGGACGGACGACGGACGCAACGCCATGCCAATAGGTTATCGGACCAAAGGTCCGGTAACCTAAAATTCCTCTACAGAAGGTAATCATCAATGAGCAATTCTGTCCACAATGGAAAACAAGGTATTGACCCTCCACGATCGACAACATGTACATTATGTTATAAGCAAATCAAATCAAAGTCTCACTGATCATAAAAGTGTCATAATTTATGGCATAATAACCATATCATGCAAGGATATGAACTGAGGATGCCACCTGAGAGCTTGGTGGTAGTTTTGTGGTCATACTCATTGGGGGATTCAGGGGGTCTGGGTATTCATTCATTTAATGGATATGAAGCAATTGATTCATTTTCCTTTGTGATTGGTTTTAATTTCACACCGTCTGTCCAATTGATTGCTGGGACATGGGGTTTGTGATTGGTTTTAATTTCACACCATCTGTCCAATTTATTGCTTGGACATGGGGTTTCTCATAAAAAAGGAATATTTTGCTGTGTAAACCTGCTTAGATGTAGTTAGTCAAACAAAAACAAAGTGTATCTCATGTATCAAAGATTTTTTCATCCCATACATCCATGTTTATCTTAGAAAGTGCCGTCATTTTTCCATACCACTGAAATAAAGTGCGCTGTGAAGATGGAAAAGACACCAAACTCTCCAAAAAGTATATCAGGCCTTTCTTATTAATTATTTCAATAAAACCCCAGACCCCCTACGCTCCCAAGCATCTGGACCCAGCTACATGGACGAAGCTCTTGGGTATATCCCATTTGGGTTTGCAGGAAGTATACCCAATTGGTGGCATATATCCCATTTGGGAGCATAAATTCCACCAAACTCTTCACACCTGTTAAAGTTACGAGCCATCCGTCCTAAACTCGCCGCATTCCCAAATTCGCCAACGTGGATTTCAGGCCTTGTAATGTAAATGAAGCTAACAAGATCGCAGTCCAAGCGACGCTCCGCGTCGCTTGGACTGACAAGATCGTCAATCGAGACTCTGATATCCAATCCTCTGATATCCAATATCCAATCTTCCACAAAACAAGCTTCTTAGTTTATTGGATAAAACTCAGAAAATCTGATAATATTGAGTTGGAGTATTTTGGGATGCGGCGATTCAGGATATAGACGATCGTCAATACTGTCAATCGAAACTGAGTTTAATTGCCCCTATTATCGCCCAGTCAAAAAAACATAGTTACATCATTATGGTATAAATGCATAAACCTTGTGATTACTGAGGCTTGAATGTGAGTCGTTTAACCTGTATTCTTAATTTTAACGGTGGTATCATTCAGTAACAGAATATAACCTTATAACATGGGAAAACTCGGATACTTCACGGAATTTGTCCGCGGGGTCAAGTGGTGGTGCCACCTTGCGAGTGGCGAATGTGTAACATCGTGCACAAGGGACAATCGTTATGTTCTACATGTAAATTGAGCGTTTGGTTGCGGGGTGCAGGTACAAACACCGATGAAGAACAGTAGTGATACTCAGAACTGCAGCCAAACATTAACATTCAGAGTGATTTGATGGTCATCTATTTTTATATAAACCTACATATAGAATTCTATATCAATCTTTTTTTCTTTCTTTCTTTTTTTTTTTTTTTGGGGGGGGGGGGGGGCGGGGTTCTACATATGTGTACATATTGTATCCAAATGAGATCATTATCATCAAAAAGTTGTAATATGAAGAAAACATAATAATCATTTCACAACATAGGAAGAGTTCGAGGCGAATCACAAGTTAAATCAATATACTACGGTATATCCTAGACAGATCTTGGAGTATCAATTCAAGATTCTATTTTATTTTGTTTTATTTGGATCCAAGGTGTACAAACATCCATAATATACAGTACATTCGAATGACATGGAATGATGCAGTGAGTGGTACAACAAGAATCAAGGTGTCTGGCTATATCACCTAGGTTTTTTTCTTTTTGCTTTAGATGCAATTGTACTCCATTTGTTTGACTTATTTGTTTCTTGTATTTTAGGGCCTGAGCTCGACCTGAGGCCCTATATATCTTTGGAATATTAGACGTGAGGTTTTCCGTCGCTCAACTGTGCACATTAGGCCTATCACCCTATTTGGAGGCCCTATATAAGTGAATACTATTTTCGTATGAGTCCAACTTTCTCGTAGTTGCAATTGACAACAGGGTGCGTGCCTGTAAAAAAAAAAAGACCACGACTGATATGGCATCTTTCCGCTTATCACATTTGGCCGACTCCACGGGACAATGTCCAAATGATATGTAGGCTACCCTGCGAGGTCGTCAGAATACATGTAAGTGCAGCCCAATCAGCAGATCATATAGCATGTTGATATTGCTTTTCTGCATATTACCTCTGATGGCTACACTTTAGATATATATATCTATTAATATCGCGCGTAATGCAACATAGTTTAGTCCTTATCGGGCTATGACAACGGCACTATTATACCGAGGCAATGCTCTTAAAATCAGTAAGGCTATCACATATAGACTTTATCATGAATAATACTATATTACTGGAGGAAATCGATCTTGTGCATGAGTGACCGTTTGGCAAGTAGGCTACAATGGTCAAAAAGAGACCCCCGGCGTACAAATTACGCCAAAGCTCACATCCCTCTATCCCACGGCGGAATGGGGCGCCGGCGGCGCCAGGATTTCCCTGGTACATGCGGTGTCAAACTTTAGTTACCGTTTTCCTCGTGGGATTCATCGTTGCAATAGTACCGGATCTCATGGAGTTGAAGAATGTCATAGAACGAGAGATGAGTGCCAAAGCCATGGGAAATATCACTGGACCCTTCACAAAACCCAGTGTGAGTGTTCATATAGATCCATCAATCTATACAGTGAACTTGTATAATAAATAGATGACAAATATTTAGCAAATTTGAGAGGCATGTGCACCATACAAACCTTATTTTTGTACAGGTACATTGCATCATACTGTCAAACTTTTTTCTACGGATCATTCTAATTCATATACATGTACTGTCATTGGGTTGATCATTCACAGTAGCAAAAACAAATAAGAGTCTCTCATTTGTTTTTGCTACTGTTTTGCACAGTGGTACGAAATTAGGGACGACATATTTCCAGAGAGACTACGTCAGAGAATCGTGGTATTTGATGAGGACGAAATAACAACTGAGTTTCTGGGGAACAGTACGGTGAAATCTCAGCTGGTGTTCAGAGAACTCACTCACTCCCTCCTCAAGTTTGTCTTGAAGCCACTCTACAATCCGACATCGATCATAGGGTACCGTTCATAATCATAGATTCATATATCGTCATTGATGTTAAAAAAATAATACAGTAATGTAATTGATAACGATCCCAAAAAACAAATACTAAATACTATACTATTCTACATTCCAAACTGTTCATGTGAAGCTAACGATCACATGATTATTCTACAAAAATATCTGTCTGTTGTATAATTCTAGGAAAGGAAACTTTTTTGTTTTCTGAGAGACAATTCGTTTCATTACTTGGAGAGGGAAGTAACTTTCAACAAGAACTACTGCTTGATATAGGTAAATTATATAATGTTGGTTCGTATGAAAGATACAATTTGCTATTTGAAACCACTTTGAAATGTAGGCCTATAACTTGGAGGAATTTTCAATGTGTTTGTAATAAAATTGAACAGGGGCAGGGTATGGAACTATAACACAGGTGATGAGCAAACACTTTGAACAAACCTGGGCCACTGATCTCTCGAAGATTATGTCCATTGAGCTTCAGAACAAAGGATTTAGGTAACAAACTATGAATATTTCATTATCTTTTACTTTTATCACAGTTTAAGAACAGTTTATATTTACAGTCAATATATTATACTTTAAATAAACGTGTTTAGTCAGGATAACAAAGTAGGTTTCTTTACTGTAGTATTGCAGCTGCTGAAAACTGAAAGACCACAGAAGATTCGACCTCATATCGTGCATCAGTGTGCTCGACAGATGTACTAAGCCACTGACAATGCTTCAAAATATCCGACGATCGGTCAAACCTGGTGGCCGTGTTATCATATCGACTATGACACCGTTTGAACCCTACGTGGAAACAGGTACTGATCATAACAATATATACCGGTATGACCATATTTTCGAAATTTATGCTTGGTATACATAGCAAATTATACGATTTTACATTATTTATATACTTGGTACATGTATGGCGTTCAATATCAACGGGAAGATATTTCAAAATAATGAAAGCATATATATATACCAGTTACTGAAAGCTCAGTTGACCAAAGATTGTAGTCAGTTTTTTCTTTAACTTCACTGATTTCTATATTTCCTCATCCAAAACTGGCACATTGTCTCAAAAGGGAGCAAAGATCACCTCCCAGAGGAACAAGTCGATGTGTGGGGTGACACATTCGAGGAACAGACATTGAGTTTCATAGAAGACCTGCTGGAGCCAATGGGATTCGATGTTATTCGTTTCACGAAACTACCTTACTTCACCGAGGGAACGCTAGGAACCCCATTTTATTACAGAGACTCTTCTGTTTTTCTTTTGGCATTATCATGACATATGATTTATAACGTGGATGTTAGTAATATCTAAATTAAAATGTATTACAGATAATGTGTGTATGGTAAATGCGCATGTAAATAAACTGTGTTTATCTCATGTTGTGTATAACTGCATTTGTGAATAGGTTCAATTTATTGCTTCAATTACTTCCATAACAGTCCAATTTTTAGACATCCACGTCCATGAAGGACTCCATAAAACTTCACAACGAAGGGGGTGTCTGAGCTGGAAGGTCCCTAGATTTCCACGTCCATTGACGAGTCCTTTGAACAAGGGAGGGATGTCAGAGCTGGAAGGTCATAGACCCCCACGGCCTTGGACGAGTCGATAGAGCTTAACGGAAAGGATGTCCGAGCTGAAAGGTCCTAGACCCCCCACGGCCTTGGACGAGTCGATAGAGCTTAACAACGGAAGGGATGTCCGAGCTGAAAGGTCCTAGACCCCCACGTCCATGGAGGATTCAATAGCACTCCACAACGAAAACGGGGTGTCAGAGCTAGTAGGTCATAGACCCCTACGTCCATGGACGATTCAATAGCACTTCACAACGAAAAGGAGGTGTCAGAGCTGGAAGGTCCTGGACCTCCACTTCCATGGACGATTCAATGGCACTTCCCAACGAAACGGGTGTCCGAGCTGGTTCTGGACCCACACATTCATGAAGGAGTACAACTGCCCGATTACCTCGAGGAAGTGGCTGGCTCAAACCCCCGAGGCGGTAGCTGTAGCGAACTGAATACTGAGTAACGACAGGCGCCAGACGGGTCACGAGAGCATCCAGTGGAAAAGCCAGTGATCCAGCATGACGATTACGTTGTGGAGACACCCAATACCGTATCTCAGCTTGGCCTCCATAAAATTTCCCTCTGATTGACCAGAATCCCGGTTACTCTTGACAACATCCCCATATTGCTGTACTCTAGCTGAGATGTGGGACTGGGTGAGAAACATATCAAAATGGATTTCAGGTTGATTTCAACCGCATGAGATATGTTTCACCAATTTTGAGATGTTTTTTTTTTGTCCGGGAAGCCTTAGGGTTCTGTAGTTTAACGGCAGAAGTAGAGCAAACATGTTATTTAGCTGAAGGTCAAGTTCAAGGTCACCAACAGATCCGTCATATGATTCCCTAAATGCACGTGATACAACTATAAGATCTACCTGTATATGTATTTATTGTGTCTGCAGAGGCCAGTTTATGTCGATTCATGTCGCCAAATGTGATATTGAGATTCAAGGTCACCAGAGTTTCAGTTAGAGGTCATCAAAATATCAACATATCTGACGTCCTATATGCTCATAATACAAACCGAACCCCTATCTACATGTGTTTTGTCTGCGGGGGCCAGTTTACATATTTCATGGTAAAGGTAACATTAAGGTTTACCTCTCAGGGTCATCCGAAGTCAATTTCAAGGTCTCCAAAAGATCCACTATATATGACTTCCTATAAGCTCATAATAATACAAACCTAGGCTCTTTTTACAAGTGTTTTGTCCCCAAAGGCCAACTCCAGCATTTCAGCCATTTTGAGCCTTTCGGACCTACATTTCAGGCATTTCGAATAATTCAAGTGCGAACATCTATACACTCATTACGAATGGCCTAACACAGATGGCTCAAGACATTAGTAATTATTTTTCAAAAACTAGCCCAAAACGAAAGGGTTATTTGCCAAACCAAGTTATTTGCCAAACATACGACGGATGGATGGACGGTGATGGACAAAATACCATAACAATAGCTTATCGGTCCCATATGGGCCGGTGAGCTAATGAAACAATGTCAAATAGAGCACCAACAAAGTTTATTCTGTAACATTCACCAAAATAATCAATCACAGTATCACACTTTGCACAATATTACATGATTTTGATCATAGCATCCATGCTCTCTACTGCTTAAATATATATATTTTATCCAATAGCAGTGTTTTGACATGAGTTTGCTGTCAGAGTTTTAATCTACCCTTAAATATTTGCACTGGCTGTTACAAATGGTGCTTGTTAACAGCTATGAAAGTACTGGGATGAACATAGATGCATCTTTTGTAAGAATATTTTCCATCAAAAGCATTTTGGTACTAGCATATATCTTTTAGTTCCATTTTGCTCACTCTTGGATTTCACAAACACATTTATACAATTAAGAACTTTTTCGCAAGCCGCATGCTTTGCAGCCTACAGACTAAACTTGTTCACTACTGTATGTACATGTACCCAGTATAGTGCAGATTTGAGCAGCAGCTCAGTTGCAAGGCTGATTTTTCTGGAAGGAACAACCTTATATTACAAGACACCAACCTCCAGGGAACACAGAAATTTGTGCACATAATGCAAATTATTTTTCGACTTGTATAACTTATCAAGAATTGTCTTTCTCCAGCTGCATGTATAAACAACATACATACTTCATGAAATATCAGCTGCAGTATGCATTACATCACAATTTTTGACTGATACATACAATTATATTATCAAGGTTTTTTTCTTCAGACTCATACACCATATTGTCAACAATCACATCATTTCAGAAGAGTTTTGATTTCTGCTTCGCTCGTCACAGTCCGAATCTTGGTGAAGACGACCTTCACAAGTTCTTTTGCTTTGATTTTCACTGCAACAAAGAGTGATATTATACAGATATTTTCAGTTCACGCAGAGACTACACAGTGACCACAATGAGCACAACCTTTTCCTGCTATTTTGGAATATTTTGAAAGGCGAATTGTATACATGTACATACTCTGTTCCCGGTCTGCGTCTGGCTTGAGGACATTGGCCATATGGTGTGACATCACCCGTGCTACAGTCTTGAACAACTCCTATGCAATGAAGATTTTTTCTTATATCAACTTTAATATGGTATAAATGTGTGTATTGATTAGAGTTTCAATATTGTTTTATGAATATCATATAATAGAACCAGCCAGAACAAAAACTGAATAAAAACTACATACATGATATTGTTGTGCTTAAACTACTTGTGTTCATCACATTTTCAAAAATGCTATTGGATTCATATATTGAAAGGAGGTATATCAAAATAGAAATTATAATTCACCAATAACTCTGATGGGCAGATGTACGTACACTACCACCCGTTACCTTAGACTGGAAGCGGCCAGACTTGAAGTAGGGCGTAAGATACTTTACAACCATATCTGCCGATTCTTTGATGATGGATGAGTTTGAGTTGGCAGAAGCGGGACGTTTTGTTGGACTAGTGGAGGTCTTGTGATTGGTTTCCTTCTTACTGTGACTGGAGCTGTGTGATGGCTTTGACGCGTGGCCATGGCTTTTTGATGGCTGCTGATGTTTGCTTGAACTTGAAGTGTGCTGTTGTTTGCTTCCATGCTGTCCAGGTTTTTTCTGAGAATGCACAATTAATATCATAATATTCATAAAATACATATATGATGAATATATATTGGTGATATTACAGGAAACAACACAAATATCACTTCATCTAACAGCCATAGCACAAAGCCAATACAGAAAATTGTATATCTTCTTCAAGCTTTTTTCCCCTATTCTCTATTTACAACCCATACAGAGCTTTCAATAAATACCGGAGATGTTTTTGATCTTGATCGGGGGTCTTGAGGTTTTGACCGTGGGTCTCGAGATTTTGACCGTGGGTCCCGACTGGTCCTGCTGTCTCGAGCATGGTCCTTTCCTGAATGTTGGTGGTGATGGCTTGAGGACCTGCAATCAATTACTTGGGAATTAATATCATGAAATAATATTCTTGATCACACCAAGCACATTAACTGTTACCTTGATACTGAGAGATTATACTATTCGATTTCAACGAGAAATGAAACACGATAAAAGACAAATGAAAAGCTTTTTTGTCCAGACAAATTTGTGCAGATTTAAAGCAGCTAGCTGCCTTCGTAACTAGTCATAATTTTTTGAAAACTATATTTTTCATTCTAAACATGCTAAACTTGTAACTAAAAGAAACATACTCACATCAAATGTCATGAAAATAACCAGTTCTCAGGAAAATTTTGCTCATTTGAACAGGCGGTTATCTCGTAAATACAGGAACTGTATCCATCACACGCAGATGTAAACAAAGCATAGAAGTGCGAGATAGACTGACAATTCCACGCACATCATGGTATATCACTGATTATTATTTCACAACTACACTATATATGCACATAAGAACTGGAAAATATACTCGATGTGGACTCTTAAGCGCAATTCGAGCATTTGTTTACATTCGGGTTTGATGGATACACCCCATTTGTTTATTTACAAAACCGGTACAAAATGGGCACTAAAACGGATGAAAAGACAACTCGGACGGACTGTACTCGTCAAAATCATTGAGCACACCTTTTGTTATATTGCATTAGATGTGTTTAACAAAAAATTGGTTTTGAAAAAAAAATTGCATACATTCGGAGGCAGCAGCTTTAAGTTTGCGGATTTTAGCTGTCATGTGTACATGTATTATGTACATAGAAGAAAAACATCTGTGGTCGATTTAATTTCGATGTTGAAAAAAAAAACGTGGAATCCGCAAAATAAATCAACTGCAAATATTTGTCTTTTTACAGTACCTCATGGAAGATTGCTCCTTCAGGGAAGGATCACTGGGTTTTTCGATGGATTTTTCTTTTTCCCCTTTAACCTGCTTCGACGAGGCAACTTCAAAGAAATACTTAAACTTTGGCTTGGAACTAAGAGCTAAAGTTTCATCTGTTTTAGGAGTGGTTTCAGTTGGACTGGGACTTAGACTATGATTTCTCGTGGAGAACCCTGTGACAAGTTTTGGAGAGTTGCTCCTTGACGACCCGCAGTCATCAATGCATAAATTTGTTGAGGAAGAACGACTGCTTTCAGCGTCTAAGTCATTTGGTACCACCAAGCTAGGTAACTTTGGAAGTGATCTGTCCTCTGTGAACTTTGATATATTCTTCTGCAGTGATGAAGGCAATTCATTAGACCCATCCAAGTCCATTCCGTTTCCTTCTTCATCAGAACTCTGAGCGGTAGCGAGTTTTATTCGCTTGTTTTCAGGCGGGTCGCAGGGCGATTCCCCGCCTTCCTCCAAGTCCATATCATTTTCAAACTCATTGTCAGGCAATTTACTGGCATTAATTAATTCACTAGCCTTCTTGAAGCCACATTTGCTTATCCTTTTGCGACCTATATGTACATCATCATCTTCTTCATCCTCGTCAACGATTTCTGAAGCCTTTTTGAAAGGATCATTGTTTCCTGGAATGAGCAGAGAGTGGATTTCAGCTTTGGCTGTCAGTGTCTTACACTCTTTCACTTGTTTCATCACTGCTGCACGGTAGAGATTTGCAATCTTGTTCGCCTTGAATACTGAGTGTTCGATGTCTATAGCACATATCCTTGGTTCATAGTCGGATGCCATCAGTCTTGTGAGGTTTTCAGAATGGAACTTGCGGAAGTTGTCTCGAAGTGCTTCTTCCAAGATCCCGAGACAGTGCTCTCTTATCTGCGAATGAAAATGTGAAATAATGATTGTATCATCCTTAAGTAGTACCAAAAATGCAACACAGAATTCTTTCAATCTTAGGCAATGAAGTGTTTCTGACCTTGACCGTGAGCTTGGGTATCTTTCGACTGTTGGCGTCTCTGAGCGGGCAGTCATCATCGGGCGGCACCCACGGCTCACCTCCCCCACCCTTGGTCATAAACAACAGTGAATTCATATATACATGTACATGAATATGCATGTGTTATGTAATCAGTGAAAACAAAATTATTTCTCATATATACGGTACATACGTTATTATGGAACTTGAAAATTATTATAGAATTTAATAATTTTGAAACGGCATTTCAACAGAAGAACATGAACAGAAGTCTGAACATATTCATAAACATTGATGTACAAAATGATGACACAGTGATTTCTATTAGAATCAGCAATTTGAGAAAGAAAAATACGACTAATTTTGATGCCAATAATATGAATCTTGAGATTTCGAATCTTACAGCTGCCCCACGCCTTTTCTTGAACTCATCCATGATGACTTTCTGTCGTCTGTTCTTCTCGTCTTCTTCATCCTTTTCGAACCTCTCCCGCTTCTTCTCATCATAATCATTATACTGTGAGTCCCACTCCCTGTGGTAATGAGCAATTAACATACATTCAAAATCAATAACAGTCACAAGAAAGGACATCTTAACCATGTTTACACGGGTTACAATTCATTCTGGTTGAGATTTGAGATTTACAGATAATATCAACCAAAAGAAAAAGGGCACCTGAATCCTTTTCAACTTTTCCAGTTCCATTCAACCGGAAAGCCTTCAACGGGTACATTTCTCAAACTTTTCCCCTATGAGCAACTCACACTTTAGCCCCTCTGCGGCCACCACCGTACATATCGGCACTGGCCCCGGGTTCATCCTTGGCAATCGCCGTGCGTCCTTGGTGTCGCTTGGCATGCATGTTACCATAAACACCCTTCTGTAGAAAGTCCAGCTCCTGTTTGACTTTCCTCGGATCAGTACAGAAGTCACACCCTCTGTCACAGGTGGGCTCTGGGTCGGCAAAGTAAGACGCTATGGAAGCATGTCGGCATCTACAGGTAAACAGAAACTAAAGTGAATTGCACGACAAATGAATTATAAATGCATGACACTATGATTATTATTTCAAAAGAAAGTTTAACATTTTATTATGAATATATAATTAAGATATACATGTAAGCACCTTGGTTCCTCGACCATCTTAACCAGTGCCTCAAAGCTCTTCTTGGCTGCCTTGTCGCGTACTGCTGCACCTCCCTTCACATTCTTAAACAAAACATTAATAAAGAATCGCAATGGAATCTTGAAATTGATACATGTTCATTACCACAGTGATATAAACAGTTTCTGGCAAAGTAGGAGTCTCAGATACATACACATTTTTTGAGACAGTCCTTCTTGATGAGAAAGGCCACCTGGTCCCGTTCATCCCTGGCATAGTAGAGACGACAGTAGGACTTCTTCCTGTCTCGACCTGCACGACCTGACTCCTGGTAGTAGCCAGCCATCGACTTGGCCAATGTCCAGTGGGCAACAAACCTAAACATATGATATTGACATCCATGATAAAGAGATTTTGGCAGTTACATGTACAACATTCCTCTGAAAGAGACATTGGTTTTAATATTTCACCTGACATTGGCTTTGTCCACTCCCATCCCAAAGCTGATGGTCGCACAAATAACGGGCACAACTCCCTCCATCCAATCGGTTTGCGTGTCGCTGCGGAGGGAGGTATTCAGTCCAGCATGGTACGGCTTGGCAGGCAATCCTTTCCTGGACAAACGCCCAGCGACCTCCCCACAAGCCTCCCTCGTGCGACAGTACACAATGCCACAACCCTTCTGATTCTATGATAAAAGACAGAAAACTCAAGGGCAAAGGTGCAAATGAAGTTATGTATGTCTCATAATGTCAATATGAATTCTATCTATGTTGTTTCTGCCAAAATTAGATGCCTCAACTGGCGATTATGATTGATGTGAATACTGAATACACATATTTGATTACCCAGTCAATCTCATCGAGTTTCTCAGACTTGTCAACATTCAACGCCTTCAATGCAAATTCTTTGAGATCCTGCATTGGATCGTCCAGCATCTCTTTCATCTGCACATCATAGAACAAATTGGTCCGGAAGCAAGGAGTCTTGAATTTTACGAGGGGTGGCTTTAACTTCAGTGAATCTATAATATCTTGAACAACATTAGGTGTCGCTGTAGCAGTCAACGCCACACAAGTCACGTCGTGTAATTTCGCTCGGAACTGGCCGAGCCTCAGGTAGTCAGGTCGGAAGTCGTGGCCCCACTGTGAGACGCAATGAGCTTCGTCCACAACAAAATACTTCAGTAACTTCTTATCAACGAGCATCGCTGACAGTGCAGAAAATGACAATGTCGCTGCCTGTTCCGGTGTGATGTAAAGAAGCTTGGTCTTTGGAGAACCAGAATGAAGATCATCTAGCACTCTCTTGCGCTCCTTCGCTTCTAGCTTGGAGTGGATTGTTGCTGCGGGAATCCCATGGTCCTCAAGATGCTGAAGCTGGTCTTGCATGAGAGCAATGAGAGGCGACACAACAATCGTCACACCCTTCACTGCCATTGCTGGTAGTTGATAGCAAAGTGATTTGCCGGCACCAGTCGGCATGGACACAAAAACATCGGCCTTGCCTGTAAACATGGTGAATTGTAAAGTGTAGACTAGACTAGATCTACAAAACCGTACATCAGTATAAAACTGGGGGACAACTATCTAACTATACTCGTAGGGTTCAGAGCAGTTCAGAGAGCATTGTGAGGAGTATTGAAGTTAGTGTTCAAATGCATTGCAATTTTAATTTACCACCATGGAAAGTATAAAACTGAGCTCACCTCTAATGACGGCCTCAATTGCCTGCTTCTGGAGATCCGAACGGAAGTCTTCATGCTTGAACACGGTATGTAACACGGAGTATGCCTTTTCTGTTATTGCATTTGCATCCATAATTGTAAATTGTATGTTGGCTTAATTGCTGCCACTTTTCTTCCAAACTGTGTTTCTGTAATGATGAGTACTGTATTGGCTCCTTCAAAGCCAAGGATATGTAACTGAACTAGAAACGCACATCTCCGTGCTCAGTTTTTGCTGTTGTTCATTCTTGGATTGTCAATACAAATCAAGACATGCCAACTCAGCTGACTGTCAAATGAGCGATAATCGAGAATAACAAAGTGGCCCTCCGTCTGGGGAGCATATCATATTAGACAATTTATCACCTAATACGATATACGATAATGTCGCGTCGTACCTTCCATATTTTAAACGCATGCTACTACTTATAGCCTGAACAATTAAATATATTAAACAACATGACAAAATATTCAATAGTTTCAAAAATAATATGACACAAAATATCACTTGCCGATACAATAATAACTTCGGCTGCGCATGCGCAAAATTAAAATATTTGAAAAACATGGAATGAAAATAATTAGAACCGAACCGCAACGTGTCTGCAACGGACATAATGATAATAATATTATTAGCTGCTTTGTTACTTTTTTTGCGGGAGGGGGGGGGGGTTAAAGGTACAAATTTGTGTATGAATAATTTTTAACAAGACTTTAAAGACCATAGACCGATTCGAGGTCACTGCGTGCAGCCGGCGCGCAATGCATTGTGGGAGGATATGTGTTCACTTCCGAGGCAATATTATGGTTTTCGCGAAGTCGATTATAAAACCCACTGAAGTAGTATTACCGCAGATAATTTATTGTGTTAAACTTGTTCAAACATGTCAAGCAGATGCGGTGTTGCTTCTTGTTCCAATGACCGAAGATATAAAAACAAGTGAGTGTGACTATGAATAAATGAATCGTAGCTTGCCACACCCCCTCCCCCCAGCTTCCCCCAGGCCAACACTGGTCAATGTCAGATTGAACTTGTTGAATGGTCAGACACAGCCCTTTCCACAATGTCGAAGGTCTAGTGTTATGTTTGTGATATAGATATATAACCCATGCAGTAACAGTTCAATATAGACATATGCATAAATGAAATTATGCGCTAGCACTATATAGCCCTATATATATGGAAGTAGTTATGCACTACAAATGCAACTATATCGTATAAATGTACCGATATATTAGTTTTCAATGTTGTTTTTTGATGTGTGTGTGTTTAATCTCACAGGTGGATTGTACTGCCACATGTGTCCGAGCTGAAATTCCACAAACCGAACCCACAAGATCACCAGAAGTGGGAGACCAAGCTACAGCGACCTGGATACACTGTGTCGGGAAATACTCGTGTTTGCAGCAATCATTTCCGGTAAGATGAGCCTACATGATTTCATTAACATTCAGCTGATATGTCAATAAACTGGTGAATGTCATGTTAGAATAGTGATGTGTTTGTTAAATGTTCACTTTATTGTTTGGTATGTGTGAATGCATTTTTTGAAATTATGTTCCAGGTATGGCAAGCCTCTACACAACAACCGCGCTCCAACTATGCACCTTCGTTCCTACCCATCATGGGCACGCACCGTATCTGAGGTGAGAGATGACCTTCAGAAGATTGATGAGGAAATCGTGTGTGAAGTCTTGTCTGAACTGTGTGAACACGCCCAACAGCAGGACTTGAAACATCTTTTCGAAAAGTACGTGGGGCATCTCGACTGTTCTTCTGGATTCTCATCAGTATGTATGAGGCTGGAAAAAACTGTGGCGAGGAGTCTGATCGATCTCGTGCTGAATATCATTCCCATTGGAAAATGTTTGGAAGTTCTGGCATTTTTCACACATGGCATTCCAATCGAAGGACGAAAACCACATGGAGTTACTAAAACTTCTGGAGAATCTGTGAACCTGGTGACTGAGTTGGAAGCAGGAACTGAAATGTGTCAACTGGTTGGTGATTTTCACAACTATGTGGCCCCAATGCCTTCTGATGATCAAAACAACATGCCAGAAGTCTCCGCCGCATCTTCCAGAACACCAATGGACACCAGTACATCTGCCTGCAAACCTACCAAGAAAAAATGCATGAAAAAGAGGTGCCAGAAAAGGATCAGAGAGCTGGAGGCCAAGGTAACAGCGCTGGAACGTGAGGTGCAGACACTCAAAAAGAAGGCAGATCTACGTACTCGGCAGCGGAATGAAAACCAGCAGAGAATTCGCGTATTACAGAAGCAAGTGGACGATCATGAAGTACAGAAACCTTCGTTGGACATCAACCGAATCAAACACAGTGATACACTTGTCACCTTGCATACAGGATTACCAAGCTACGCCATGTTCCAGTGGGTGCTTGATGAAGTGCGCCCTGCCGCAGAAACAATGAACTACTGGGATGGTAAAGGAGACAAAGAAGGTGCTCCTGAGAGAAAGAAATGTGGGTTACGTGCACTCAGTATAGAGAATGAACTACTGATGTGTCTCATGAAGTTGAAACTGAATTTGTCTGGCGAATATCTGGCCTTTCTGTTCAGTGTGTCAACGAGCACGGTGTCTATATTGCTATCCACTTGGATACCTATGCTCAGTTTGGAACTGTCAGGTCTGATTTACTGGCCTTCGAGGGAAGAAATCAAGTTGTGCTATCCGTCTTGTTTCAAAAAATGGGATGGCATCACAGCAGTTGTTGACTGTTTCGAGATCCCAGCTGAACGACCTTCACATGTTGAAGCAAATAGCCAAGTCTTCTCGACATACAAGAACCGACCTACATCTAAGTTCCTTCTGGCTTGTACCCCAGGTGGTTCAATATCATACATATCATGTGCTGCTGGAGGCAATATGTCTGACAAAGAAATCTTCTTGCAGTCTGGAATATTGCAAAAATTTTCTGTCGGGGACAAATGCATGGCCGATAAAGGCTTCCGAGTTCAAGGAGAGTTGCTGGAGCATGGTGTCGAACTGATCATTCCCCCTTTTGTAAAAGGCGGGAAGCCTTTCACCGATGCCGAAAACAGTTCAAACAAAAACATTGCACATTCGCGTATACATGTGGAGAGAGTGATTGGACGATTGAGAGACTACTCGTATTTGAATGGTGTCACCCCAATCAGCCAGTTGGACTTGATCACACCAGCAGTTAAGACATGTGTTGCACTAACAAACCTCAAGCGATCGGTTGTGAATCCAGAATGAATATTGTGACCATGTGCTGTAAAAAATTAGAATGAATGTGAACAAATAAAATAGTATGTGTCATTGTTGGTGACCTTGGCATATTCCTGAACATCACAAAGCTCTGATTCTTTTCAATATTTGCCACAAGGTTTTAGCAGAATAACCTTCTTTGCCATGAGGTTTAACAAGCCTTTAGCACAATATGAAATATCACGTACTGTTTGTAGTCATTTCAAATTTATTGTGTATGACAATAGATGACCCTTAAGATTCTGTGGTATAGCATTGAAATATAGCATAGTGGTACATGTATAGCATTGATCATTCTTAAATCTACGACTATTAGGCAGTCCTTAGAGACAATAATGTTAACAGACAAGTGCGGTGATAATTACCGGTACAGCGAAATTCCAATTACACATGACATGAACCTCCATGTCTACAAAAAGATCTACAAAATCATGTTATATAACCTATATTGACATGAATCAAATTCACTGTATTTTCGTCCACACATACACATGAAACATATGATTTACAGTAAGTGATTTTGTGCTTTCCAAACAATCAATCTTCATTTACATGTCATTTTTTGCTTGACATTACGGTTTTTGAGTTCATGATATATAACTTGTGACATGAAGGTGTGGGCTTTCTCACACATGATGTTCATGAAATCTGTGTTGGATGGGACACGACAGGTGAAGAAATTGTCTTTGCTGGCGTCCAACATCAGAACAAAGTCACCATAGGCGGCTCCTGTACAATACATCTGTGCCTGTATTTGGGTATAGTAGTCATGACCTTCATCCAAGACCAGTTTTCCGTCTAATTCTTTGATGCAGGATGTGCTACATTTAGCGAACTCTGTGACAGTGTAATGCCGGTTCGTCCAGGGATTCTTCACTTCCACCACACCTGTACCACAGCAGCTACACTCCACAAGACTGTCTGGACTGGCAGCGATGTATGGAGTTGCACACGACACCCAAAGCCCTGTGGCTTGCAGCGAGAACTTCTTGTGATGATGGATTCTCTCCAGTTTGTATCGTTCAAGAGCCTTGGCCTCATGTTCTCGCCCCCACCGAATTGGTTGTGGTTGACGATCACCATCCATGCTTGGGTAGTAGGACATTATGGTGGCCACAAGGCTGTGTGTTGCGCCAGTGATGTTTTGAGAGGAATCCACATGCCGCAGAACCTTGCCCATGTTCGAAGCTGTTAGGCGTCCTCGACGATGGTTGTGCCATGTGTCACTCTGATGCTGTAGTGCTGTGTATTTGGCCAGCCACACCTGACTTGTCTCCGACATGGTTAGAGCAGACAGGAAGCTCTCGAAGTCCTCACTGTGTTCAGCAGCAGATTCGACAGTGGGCACCATGAGTTCTTGATTGGTTGTCACATCCACTGCGAATCCTAGATGGCTGATATCTGGTTTTTGCTTCAGTGGAGCCTCTTGACGGAATCCAGCTGAATACAGCAATACTGCTGACTGACCATTGGATATGTCCGCAAGGCGATCGAGGTTGTAAGATGCCAGATCCCGCTGAACCCTCTTGTCCTCAGCCCGTGGATCTGATTCATCACGGCGTTTTCGCTGCAACGGTTTCATGCTGGATGATGCCTTGGGTGTCTTGATGTCGCTCATGAAACTGGAGGTCTTGAGCTTCTTGTGGACTGGTTGATGCCATGTCTGCAAGGTGCTAGTGCCTGGCTTTGTGTGTCCTTCCTTCACTGCATCCGAGACTTTATACAGAAGTGCAGCAACATGCTTGCATATTCCACTAAGCCTGCAATAAATAAAAATTTACACTAGTCGTTTGATCCACCAATATACACATTCCAAGGCTATAGTGAAGAACTCAATGAGCTGTGATATTTACAAACTATACATATTGGTTATTATAGCTTATAGTGCAGATATAATAAAGTATGGGCTACTGTGACGTATACTGTAAAACGACTAATTTTGGCGGCTATTAAATTTGGCGGTTTTGAGCCCCACCTCATTTTGCAGAGATTTAATTTGGTAGAATGAAATTTAGCAGATTAGTCATTTCCTCTCCTTGGTTACAAATCCCGTTATCAGCTTATTAAGCTAACTTACTACTTACCCAGCAATACAGTGGCAGTCAGCCTTGTGAACAACTCCAGTATTCTTGTGCACAGATACCCAAACGAAGTACGGCTTCTCGTTCACTCGAGTTTGGGGACATACAAGTCCCGAAATGAAGCCGAGCCCTGTTAGGAAGTTAATCATTTGAATTCATATGATTACAATTACACAGCTGTTCTCGCAATCGCGAATGTGTATTGTTTCTATGCCCATATTATCCACAACAATTTGATGTCGGCAATGCAATTTGTATTTACCATGCATTTGCTACTGACAATGGACTCACCGATATGTGGATTTATAGGGTGGAACTGCACGTTCTTCACCCTGCCTTCTGCCACTGCCATACTTCGTCCTTCTTTAAGGGCCTTACTCCCTCCAGTGCTCATGCCTTGGTCGATATTACCTGATAGTACAAATTTTGATATAAATCAGATTGTAGTCAATATGTTAATTCAATTATGATTGAGAGCATCATTATTTGGCTCACTAATTGTAATATTCATTTACATTGCATTGGAGTCTGAGCAGTTTCATCTATACTATTACTTGGTGATTCACATTATAATACCCTAGACTGCACAATAACTCACACAAATACATTAGCCAGCTCCTATATCACTGGGTGGGAGCTTGCCCATGATTCTTGACAAGTCAGCTCAGTAAAAATCTTTCCTCGCAGGGGCATTGCTCGGCAAAAATCTTTAATCACAGGGGCATCTGAAAGCCCATGCGACGAAAGATTATTGCCGAGCAAAGCCCCTGCGAGGAAAGATTTTTACCAAGCTGACTCGTCAAGAATCATGGGCGATCTCCCACACAGTGTATATCATGATAGGAAATGAGACATGAAGTGATGTTATGACTACTCACGCTAGCCAGACCTTTGTATTCCTTTTTTTTCATCAAACTGGTGCAAACGAAGAACCAAATCCTTAAATAGATAAATAGAATATCAATGAAACAACATCGAATGAATTGATATTGTGATTCTTGAGTATTAAAACTTAGCTATATATTCTAACAACTTTGTTTGAAGTCCCCTTGTAAACTCACAGGCAACAAAGTATGCAGTTATCGAACTATCCAACACTTCGGGAAAGTTGCAGTTAGGCTGCAGTGTTTCCCATCCTTCGTCCAAAGCTAGTGGATGTGGCATGGTCATACCAGGCCCCAGCACCAACTTGGCGGCCCTCGTCCTGCACCTTTCTGCCTCCTTCTCATCCTCTGTCTTCACAACTGGTAATCCTGAGTGAAACATCATAACATTTTATTAATACACATTTGCATGATTTTGCACACTTCTAATTTTTGACACACTCTTGATTATAGCATTAACTGTCAACGTCAGGTTATCATGCAGGCTACACTATACTGATGATGATGACTTAAAAACCAGCATAGGTGCATAAACATGATAAAGACTGTACCTGTTTACCTGTTACAGCGGTGTGAGTGCATGGGACTAGTGTACATACTAGGCCTACACAGTCATACAGTAAGTGAGTCAGTATTACTAGTTGGAACTCACCAAGTCTGATGGCGTAAAAGAGCCTCAGCTGAAGAGCCGACTTCCGCGTATTGGCATGTGGAATATCCCCTTTCTTCAACAATGTTTTTAAGGTAGGCAAATCGCATAACTCTATCAAATCCACAAGATTTTCGTCCGACATCGAGTTTGACAGCCGGTCCATGTTTGACAGCTGTCAGATGTGAACACAATATGCCCCAGAATGCAATGCGCGCGCATGCGCGGTGACCTGACCCTTTTCCTGGCGGATCGGTCTATGGCTGACCTAGATGATATCCACCCGGATTTTCTCCTGCCCCAGCCTCACCCCCTGTTCCCGGCACAGCGGTAGATAAATTCTTGACGTTATCGGTTCCTAATTCTTGGTGTTATGTTGGAAAATCTCGACGACATGGACATGGTTCTTGATGGTATCGATTTGTATAGCCACGGAAAGGACTGATAAGTGCATTAAATAATGAGATAAAGCTGATATGAAACAATTATTATTGATGAGGGAATCTACATGCATGCATTCCCATTTCTGCATGGCGCTAAATTATTGGCGTTATCAATAACGTAAAGCATGACGAACTTACGTCAAGAAAGCGAACTTTACATTGTTGGTGGAAAACGACTGGCAATTATGTCTAATTCATGATCTGGGCATTGCCCCTTCCAATGCTTATTCATAAATTAACTGTCATTATATTGAAGCTCAAATTGAATTAATAAATGATTCATTACATGGGAACAAACTGCATATAGTACATTCGAATAGCTGCGGGGCATGATCTTCAACTTTTTTGACATTTCGTTGGGTTATTGGGATGTCATAATGCTTCATCCAGCACATAACTCGAGTATATATTCACCCTTTCACATATTACCTGAGGGAAATGGGATAATTCATGCTGAGATCGCCATAGAACAAAACATAAACAAAGATAACGTCAAGAATTTCCCGCATAACGTTAAGAATTTCCCGCATAACGTCAAGAATTTAGCACCGATAACGTCAAGAATTGATTTACCGCTGTGCCGCGAACAGGGGGTGAGCCTGCTGTTACATTGGCTGAGCGGCCTGGGCCAGCCGGAGCGCCAACGGTCCTCTGGTGGTGTTTTTTTTTTAACAAGAGCGCATGCTGTCCAAGATTTATTCATGTTGTCAGTCTGTAGTGCTCTCTTTTTTGGAAGACCAAGCAAGATCCAATAGTTTATAATTTAAAATAAAATTAAGTTGTTGGATGTATTATATGTTACACCATTTTATTTTGGGCAAAATGCAATTAATGTTGACCAATACATGCATGTGCACTGCATGACCTGACTTGTATGGTAGACAGGTTTTCCCGCAAGCCTCTGACTCTGTATGTACAGATGTAAACACAACTCCTTCTCCCGGCCAGCGACCTGTGTCTAAATTTATCTCTGGGAGATGGGGCCTGCCGCTTGTATGACATCCTAGCATCCATAAAAACAAGAACTGGTGCTGCCTGGAGGTGTCAATCAAATTTTAAATTCCTGTTTGATATTCAAACTTATATCACGAATTTTACCTAGTTTGGGCAAATATTTTCTTTGTTTCTTGGGTCCATATTGTACAGTAGATATTTATCTGTATTGTATCAAGAAATATACGAGAGTTAGTGGATAAATTGACAGGTTATTGCAATACATCGTAAAATGTGGTCGGAGCTCATGGGCGAAAGGGGAGATGAGGACTCATTGAAAAGAGAGGAAACTGGCCCGGCTCAAATACACCCTCCTGGTCTTTGAATAACATATACTCTGATATTTTTGTGTGATATTGAATGATCTCGTGTATAATTTGGCTTCACCTGGGACACGAACGGTAATCAATTCATTTCACTTCACTCGCCAAAATTGAAAAAGTTGGCATTCTACGCCAATGAAATTTAGCCCCATTATAGAATTTCTGAGTCCGCATACGATTTTGTGCATTTGCTTGTTTTTGTAGCTATGCAACCTTTCGAAATATGCATTGTATAGCGTCCTGATCCAAAATTACAACAATACATGTACTCCCATTCCTCTTTGATGTAACCAAATACCCGAACATTCCCAGATTCCTGAGATGCCACTCTAAGCTGAAAATTCACATTGGGGGATTACCAACTTTTTCAATGTTTGCGATAGAATTGAATTGCCGTTTGACCCCAGGGTGAGATATGTCACATATAAATGATATGATGCCATTTAGCATTGCATAAATATATAAAAAAAAAAAAAGAGAGAGAGAACGATATAAACGAGTTATAAAAATCAGAGTATAAACATTAACATAAGGCATACATATTAAATACATAGTGTAAAACAAAAAACGAAGACTCTTGTTATTATTGTGACACAAAATTTTGAAAAGAAACCAGTTTTTGGGGACTATCCCATAATAACAACACACAAAGCTTGAAAATGGCTGCTTTGAAAAAAATAATGCGAAAATTAAACAAGTATGGTCAAGAAAGGTTACCGGGAATATGTTTAGTGTTAACCCCCAACTTTTTTCAACGAATTTGCCGTTTTGACCTTTAAAAGGTCATTGAATGTCAATTTCAAAGACCCTTTTGAATGTTCCAATATTCAAGCTTTTCCTCGAAGTGATCCGGAAGTTTACTCTATACAGCTCCCATGATGAAGGAATGGTAAAAAAAAAAACTCAATGGTGAACACGTATTATTTTTGTTTTTGCCCGGAAATGGCTCGAAACAGAATTTTGTTTTTCAACAGAATTTCAGAAAGGTTACGAGAGCATTTGAAGGTGAAATTGAAGGTCGGCAATGAAATCACAATATATGATTTCCCATTTGAATGTGCCTATCTTTAAGCTCTATCTTGAAAAAAATCAAAAAATCTAAATGACGCCACACGCAAACGAATGATTCAAGGGCAATGATACTTATACACGTCATATAGGCACATGTGGGGGATCTTTTGAGGAAAAATCTCAGAACTGCGCGGATAGTTTTTGAGAAAATGGTGCCATTCTGAAAACAAATGAGAAAATAAAATAAATATTTCCCTCTTTAAATATTTCACGCATTTTTATGCAATAAATTCAACCTTTGACTTCAAAGATAAAAGAAAAATATAGATGGATGACGACACACTCTTTTTAAAACCCAAATACTAAAAAATATTCCAAGAGACCGGATTTGTTCTTTTCATTTCGGCATTATTTTCAAAATGGGGGCCATTTTTTATTAAACAAAAGCCCCATTTTGGACTTAGCACAATACACTTGGATTGGCAATATTCACACGTCTTCTCTTCCGAGATTGCTTCCCGGAAATTTTGTGTGTTGATACTATGGGATCCCCACAAACTATTTTTTTAGAATTTAGAATTTTTTTTTTTTTAATTTTGAATTTTTTTCTGGCAAACTATTTTAATTTTGAAAAAAAAAACATTTACTCAGAATGAGAATTTCTTCAAGTTTACTGTCATATTTTCTGAAATTTTGAACAAAACGATAAAGAATACACCAAGCGCGATGTATTTTTCAATTTGTTTACTTTTGCATTTGTTTTCGTAATGGTGGCCAATTTTGACAAATACACTCAATTTCCAGACCTCTCCTCATCTGAGACCGCTTGATGGAATTTTTAAAACTTGAACTGATCTTCGAATGACATTGAAACCTCAAAACGGCCATTCAGCTGAAGAGTTGTTGGACATTGTCAATTCACCTTTGTCTGGTAACCTATTTCAATCAGCCCTTAGGCAGATTTTTTAAAATTTTCAAACACTCTTTATTGTAATTTGTACAAGGAATGTGCACCTCAAGTTTCAATGTTTTTTTTTTTTCATTTGAGTTCATCGTTGTTTGAATGTAAATCCTTGCTTAATATAATAGAAAAGATGAATGAATGTTTCAAAATGAATTTAATGTATATGGTATTGGATTTAAAAAATATAGCTTTTGGAGAAAATGTGCTGGGGTCTATTTGCCAGCTAATTGGGATTATGTGTATGGTACACGGCATATTGCTGGAAACGTATGCATGGTTTGAGATCTAGTTCGAATTCATCCAGCGAAAATAAAGCAAAATTCATGAAAAAAATAGGATTTTGTAAAAATTCAATCTTCCAATAGCACCCCCTGTTCGCGGCACAGCGGTAAATCAATTCTTGACGTTATCGGTGCTAAATTCTTGACGTTATGCGGGAAATTCTTAACGTTATGCGGGAAATTCTTGACGTTATCTTTGTTTATGTTTTGTTCTATGGCGATCTCAGCATGAATTATCCCATTTCCCTCAGGTAATATGTGAAAGGGTGAATATATACTCGAGTTATGTGCTGGATGAAGCATTATGACATCCCAATAACCCAACGAAATGTCAAAAAAGTTGAAGATCATGCCCCGCAGCTATTCGAATGTACTATATGCAGTTTGTTCCCATGTAATGAATCATTTATTAATTCAATTTGAGCTTCAATATAATGACAGTTAATTTATGAATAAGCATTGGAAGGGGCAATGCCCAGATCATGAATTAGACATAATTGACCTATCGCCAAAGCCCCCAAAAGTTGTCCGAGTTTCACAAATTACGTCGGCAAACTTCTCTTTGGCCAATAATAACGTTTTTGCAGAATGCGTCCTAAATGGCGTAAAAAGACTCGGACAAATGGGTTCGGCGATAGGTCAATTGCCAGTCGTTTTCCACCAACAATGTAAAGTTCGGTATTCTTGACGTAAGTTCGTCATGCTTTACGTTATTGATAACGCCAATAATTTAGCGCCATGCAGAAATGGGAATGCATGCATGTAGATTCCCTCATCAATAATAATTGTTTCATATCAGCTTTATCTCATTATTTAATGCAATTATCAGTCCTTTCCGTGGCTATACAAATCGATACCATCAAGAACCATGTCCATGTCGTCGAGATTTTCCAACATAACACCAAGAATTAGGAACCGATAACGTCAAGAATTTATCTACCGCTGTGCCGCGAACAGGGGGTGAATAGCATACGACCCGATGTTTCAATACCATACGCACTGCATTTCAGCAGTTCACATTCTAGCCACGCCCACAGAATGAAAACATGACAGATGTGGATGTGCGATAGTAGATGGAGAAATTGGTTGTCCATTGGACTTCATTGATTCACATGTTGACGGTGACCACATAAAGGGTTTTGATGAGATTCCAGCTTCGAAATGGCGTTTACCTCATTGCCGCATTCGTGCTCACTCCGATTATATGGATGGTTTTATTCACGGACACCGGTAAGTTGAAGTTGAACTCCCAGTGAGTAGCGTGTCCAGCGTTTTCTGCATAATCGGATTTGTATCTGTCACCATGTTAAATGAGCATTTTTAGAAATTTATTAAAAATTACATGTTCAGGATATTTCTCATTGAAGATTTGTATCGGGTGCCTTTATATCTATTCTTTAAAATGTATATCTTGAAATTTTGATATAAGGTGGGATAAAAATATAAAAATTACTAGACTGTGGGTGGGGTCTTAAAATTTCGCGATTCTGGTTCCCGCGCTTGGCGCCAAAACCGCGTGGGGGTGGTCATTTAAATCTGTTTATTTACATCAAGCACTCGGGGTTATCGGAAATTTGTTGATGACCTATGAAACAGTAAAAACAGACAAATCTCGTGACATTTTTGTTTTGGTGAAATTCGGGAAATTCCGTAAGGGTTTCGACGGTTGAAAAGTGGGCAAATTTCGTGGTGATTATACATGCTGTTACACTCGATGGAAGTGTCTGGAAGTCGCACAATGAATTCTATAGGGCATTAGAATTAACAGGTAGCTATCTGTTTGTATATAAACTGCATCGCCGAGGAGCGCAAGTGATTATAGTGGAGGCACCCCGCGCTGGTTTTGGGAGAAAAATCCGGCCGTCGCCGAAATGGGCGATAATGGGGGAATTTTGGGGCAGTGCTGCCGATTCGTGATCACTGGAGTCGTGTTGTATTTCGGCAGCTAACAAGTATACTACCTTATAAATATTGTGTATGTTGTTATTTCTGTGTGACAAAGGTCAAGATATTTGGATATTAACATGAAAAATATATTTATGATTTTTATGATAGATCTATAGGTCTAGATCTGGCCAGAGCCTAGTTATATACATGTAGGCCTAATGTTGTATGTACATTACTGTGTACAACAAAGAAAAAATTGTGTGACATTTCACATGTAATGGAATATCAGAAATGATGAATTAATTCATAAGATATTGCATTCTGGCCAGAACATGATAAAATCTAATAGGAACTGGAGTGGGGTACATGCAGCTCCCGCTCAAATGTTCACTGCAATGTGATCATGGTGATTGTTTAGTTTGCAATAATTTTTCAACATTTATTGTATGATGATCATACAAAAAATGTTGAAAAATTTGTATCCCCCGAACAGAATTAGGCTGATACTAAAGATTTGCGATCGTCACGCTGCGTCAGTGTCCGCCGCAGCCACTGTCTTGTGAACGTGCTGCAGGCTGCAAATCTGAACCGATTACGATAATTTCTCAGAGAGACATGACGTATGGTAAGATTGCAACAGCAATTGATTTTGGTTGCCATTGCAACCAAATTGGCTGATTGGCGACACAGTTTGTGCTCAATTTGTCCTGTTTAGCACACATCGTTTGTGAATGTTTTCGATGAATGATGATGAAATCGCACAGGCTTGATGAGAAAGACAGTCTCACGAAAAACCTTTCGTTTTTCAGAATGACCAAATAAATATTAATTAGTTGACAGGTAAACTTGTGATCACTCCAAAAACCTGTACTATGAAAGCATATAACACTGATTTCTTGTTGAGAATAGAGAACTGATGTTTTTGTTAAAACGGAACAATAATACCAAATAAGTTAGCACTAATTTCACTAGTTGAGTCAAATATTGACCACAATAAAAATAGTTAAGACGAGAAACATTTATTATTGGGCTCTACAAGGTATATGTTTGGGCCAGTAAAGATTTTATGGCTGTAACTGAATTTAAGTTACCATTAGTTTTACTAGTTAAGTCTAATATTGGCCACAATAAAAATAGCATATGTTGGGCCAGTAGAGATTTCATGGCTGTAACTGAATAAGTTACCATTAGTTTTACTAGTTAAGTCTAATATTGGTCACAATAAAAATAGCAAAGACAAGAAACATTTATTATTGGGCACAACAAGGTAAAGGTTTTGTTCAGTGGAGATTTCATGACTGTAACCGAATAAGTTAACATTACTTTTACTAGTTAAGGTCCGGAACTTTCATTACTGATATCGATAAAACACACTGGCCTCGCAGTGATGATATTTTGTCTGAATTAGCATATTATGGGCAACAGGGATGATAGGGCCCAGGCCAGGGGATAGAGTCTACACCCACGCGGTCATTGGTTACCGAATCATCTAGTTTTCTCTCAAATCGAGCCCCAGCCCCAGAATTGTATTGCAAACAATACATACTGGTAATTTAGTGCTTAAATGTGGAAACCAATCAAGATATTGCAGTAAAAGGTAAAAATACCCATGTGCAATTTCGGTGACAGACAAGATTTTCAAAAGTTGAACTTTCAAATTGCTCTCAAATCGTCAATTTTTGGCCTACAGAGGTCATTCAAGGACCAATGTGTTCATAAAAATACACTTTAAAATCAATAGCACCTGCAATTTAGAAAAAAAAAATTCAAAAAACCTCCGGACATGCTACAGTGAGTTGTCAGTTCTCTGTTCAAACTGACAATGAACACATGATGAATGAACAAGTATAACGCCATGTTTTAAAAAACATGGCAGAAAAAAACCTGGTCCTTTTATGTGTACGTGTTTCCCATGGACTAACAAATCTGAATTCAACACATTCAATACACAATCAACACATATATATGAAAAACTCACAACAATATTTGTACAGTTCATATAAAAAGTCACACAATCAGTCACATCAAAGTAAATGAAACAGGAAATTGTGTACACCCTCAGCCAACTTATCTCCCCCAAGTCCACTTAGATGTACGGTATCCTTGCCAGATCGCCAGTGCCAGTCTTTGGACCTACATGTAGCCGTCGGCAGCTCTGTTAAAAACATCCTACTAAATTCCTGCTCCATAAGTCGCCCAAGAATCTGGAAACTATCTTCTAGTTTAAAATCTCACATTCCCAATGTGCCCCAAAACATCACCATAGGTTTAAATATTCACGTAGAGGCGGCAGGATTTGATGAATAGGCCTAAAGTGTATGTGTACAGCCGTATTACAATGGATAGATGTCTAACCGATCCTGCACATTAGGCCCCTAGGCATATGTACAAAATTCCATAGCAGGGCTCATATAAAACTGGAATAGAGGTTATACCTATTGCCGGGTTTTTAAGTACCCGTGGTCGAAATCACGGCTTCGTTATGGCGGTCTTGGCTATTAAAGGCGATCGCGCTTGTGAAGCAACAAAATTTCTCATGCTTCAGTTTTATCATGCTACACGCTTGATCGCCCCACGAAAAATGACCTAACAGGCCTAATGCAACTGTAATAATTCGAAAAGATAATTTTAAACTATTCTCTGAAATTCTTACACCTAGTGTATCACTGTCTGTCACTGCAATACAACATATTCTTAGTAATTACTTGTTGGCGTAGTCATATAACGCAGTGATTATATCTAGGGCGGTTCAAATATGAGAAGTTCCAAAATAACCGGCAGGAGAATCGGTAATTGCACTTGCGAATACCAGCCGAAAACTCATTTGAAACAGCACTTCTCATTGTCATTCAAATTCTTATTAGGTTACCGGACCTATGGTCCGATAACCTATTGGCATGGCGTTGCGTCCGTCGTCCGTCGTCGTCCGTCATCGTCATCGTCCACATTTTTATCTTTTTTGTTTACAGGCGAATTTTTCTGAAATTTTGCACAAAAATACTTAAAAATAATTCAAGAAGGAGGTATTTTTTAGTTTTTTGATTCTCGCATTTTTTTCAAAATGGCGGCCGTTTTCGACGAAAAATGCCAGATTTTGGACTTTGGCGGCCATTTTCTCAAATCTGTTCAGTAACTTTTTTTCTTTTTGATAAATAACACTCCTCATATGTACTCCTATGACGTCTATAAATTTCGTTGCGCTTGAATCGCTCGAAGTGGGCCATTTTGGCCCAAACTCGGCTCAAATGGGACTTTCCCATATTAAATTCTCCTATGCTTTATAATGGGACACATTATGCCTAATATCTCACTTGATATTGAGATAAGAGACTAGGAATCAATTGTGGACCTATAGGAAATGATATATGCTGAATATTCTCGTGACCTTGAATTTGACCTCTGACCTCACTTTCAAGGTCAGAGCACAAAATGGCTTATATCTCGCTTATTATCGACTCTACAGCTTAGGAATCAATTGTGGACATATAGGAAATGATATATTCTGAATATTCTCGTGACCTTGAATTTGACCTCTGACCTCAGTTTCAAGGTCAGAGCACAAAATGGCTTATATCTCGCTTATTATCGACTCTACAGCTTAGGAATCATTTGTGGACATATAGGAAATGATATATGCTGAATATTCTGATGACCTTGAATTTGACCTTCGACCTCATTTTCAAGGTCACAGGACAAAATGGCTAATATCTCGCTTGTTATCGACTTTACAGCTTAGCAATCAATTATATAGGAAATGATATATGCAGATTATTGTCATGACCTTGAATTTGACCTTTGACCTCATTTTCAAGGTCACAGGACAAAATGGCTAATATCTCACTTATTATCGATTTTACAGCTTAGGAATCAATTGTGGACATATAGGAAATGATATATGCTGAATATTCTCGTGACCTTGAATTTGACCTTTGACCTCATTTCCAAGGTCCAAGGACAAACTGGCTCATATCTTGCTCCTCTATTGACTGTATGGCTTGGGAATCAATTGTGGACATGATATACATGATATAGAAAATGATATACACTGAATATTTTGATGACCTTGAATTTGACCTTTGCCCCTTCATTTTCAAGGCTACAGCATAAAATTGCTAATATCTCTCTGATTATTGAACTTACAGAGCAATCAACTGTGGACATGATATATGCTTAATGTTATATATGCTGAATATTCTCTTGACCTTGAATTCAACCAGTGACCTGGCTAACACCTAAAATATTGAACATTGTCCGGTAACCTATCTTTGGCCCTTGGCCTAATTTTTAGGTTACCGGACCTATGGTCCGATAACCTATTGGCATGGCGTTGCGTCCGTCGTCCGTCGTCGTCCGTCGTCGTCGTCGTCGTCCACATTTTTATCTTTTTTGTTTACAGGCGAATTTTTCTGAAATTTTGCACAAAAATACTTAAAAATAATTCAAGAAGGAGGTATTTTTTAGTTTTTTGATTTTCGCATTTTTTTCAAAATGGCGGCCGTTTTCGACGAAAAATGCCTGATTTTGGACTTTGGCGGCCATTTTCTCAAAATCTGTTCAGTAACTTTTTTTCTTTTTGATAAATAACACTCCTCATATGTTCTCCTATGATGTCTATAAATTTCGTTGCGCTTGAATCGCTCGAAGTGGGCCATTTTGGCCCAAACTCGGCTCAAATGGGACTTTCCCATGTTAAATTCTCCTATGCTTTATAATGGGACACATTATGCCTAATATCTCACTTGATTTTGAGATTAGAGACTAGGAATCAATTGTGGACATATAGGAAATGATATATGCTGAATATTCTCGTGACCTTGAATTTGACCTCTGACCTCAGTTTCAAGGTCAGAGCACAAAATGGCTTATATCTCGCTTATTATCGACTCTACAGCTTAGGAATCAATTGTGGACATATAGGAAATGATATATGCTGAATATTCTGATGACCTTGATTTGACCTTCGACCTCATTTTCAAGGTCACAGGACAAAATGGCTAATATCTCGCTTGTTATCGACTTTACAGCTTAGCAATCAATTATGAACATATAGGAAATGATATATGCAGATTATTGTCATGACCTTGAATTTGACCTTTGACCTCATTTTCAAGGTCACAGGACAAAATGGCTAATATCTCACTTATTATCGATTTTACAGCTTAGGAATCAATTGTGGACATATAGGAAATGATATATGCTGAATATTCTCGTGACCTTGAATTTGACCTCTGACCTCATTTCCAAGGTCCAAGGGCAAACTGGTTCATATGTTGCTCCTCTATTGACTGTATGGCTTGGGAATCAATTGTGGACATGATATACATGATATAGAAAATGATATACACTGAATATTTTGATGACCTTGAATTTGACCTTTGCCCCTTCATTTTCAAGGCTACAGCATAAAATTGCTAATATCTCTCTGATTATTGAACTTACAGCTTAGCAATCAACTGTGGACATGATATATGCTTAATGTTATATATGCTGAATATTCTCTTGACCTTGAATTCAACCAGTGACCTGGCTAACACCTAAAATATTAAACATTGTCCGGTAACCTATCTTTGGCCCTTGGCCTAATTTTTTTAGTATAGTGATATTAGCAGTGTTTTTAAATCAGTTTAGCGGAATTTTTCGGGTTTATTGCAATTTCGCGAAACCAACACCAATGTATGCTGAATCTAAGAGAGTCGTCCGAGAGAGTCGGAAGACAGGAGATACATAGGGTGAGGTCAACGACAATCACATATACCCGGCCCTGAGGGGCCGGGAATGATAGACTGCACGGTGGGACTGTCAAGTTCACAGTCATGACAGGTCAACCAGTAATCCTTGCTCCCTGCAATACTGGGTTTTCTGCCAAATCTCGTCGGCCAGTTTACTCCCAAGTTCAATTTAAATTTTTTTCTCAATTTCAATTTTGATTTTATTCAACACATACACATACGTACATACATACACATGTATCAACAGATCAAGAGTCGCAAAATATGTCAATACCATATTAGGCCTTAGCTGTGCAAATGTATTAAAGAAACAGGTGTTGAAAGGCACGAGCAGAAGTTTGCACAACTTACCGTATTCGCGCGCATACAGTCGCATGTGCGTTTATCCGAAATTTGCTTGTTTTGGGCCACTTATAATTTGTAAAATATTTCGTACATACGCACATGTGCGATCGTTTTCGATAAGGGGTTGTCTGCAAATCCCTTTGATCAGGCTCAGATAGTTTGACAGTTATCAAGAGGCCGACACGACTGTCAAAACCGCCCGACTCGTCAATTGCAATTTTATGGTTTGGTGCACGAATGAATTTTACTGTGTACAGCGCTGTACACAGTAAGAATGAATTCAGACATCGGTACTTGTGTTGGTGTATGTGCGTGATGTATAATCTATTGTTGTGTGAAGCTGTTGGGACTTCGGGAAACAAATAAAATTTGTTGTTTGGGTCGTTGCTATTTCAAAACAAATCCACATGTCACTTGGAAGAAGAAAGTGAAACAAGCAGCCTGATTGGTGGGGTTTTTATGACGTCATATCTGACCTTTCACCATTGGCTGATTCGTTTTGAAAGGTAACTTAGGATTGGTTGGAATGTGAATCACCTCATGAATATTAATGAGTACATGCTAGAAAAATAGCAACTTCCTGCTGGGCGGCAAACATCACAAAAACAAACGAAACAAGCGCTTTTCAAGATATTTATTTCACACTCATGAACAGAAATGACACATCCCGATCATAAGATGTCAAAGGAAATCACAAGTGTCAATTACACTCACCGTAATTAGGCAATCAACATCACAACTTATTTGACAGTTCAATCCATTGACCGCAGACACAGCCGCGATTGACACGAACTGACGAAGTCACGATTGCATGAAATCAGTCAAGCACATGACATGGAACCGATGATCTTACGATCAAAATTTTTTTACTGTCATTCTTGATTTTGATTTTTTCTTCAATCACAAGCACATGTGCGTATATTCGAAATATACGCACACCTTCGACTATAGGCACATGCGACTGTATGCGCGCGAATACGGTATATTAGCCCGACTGTGTGGGAAAAGAACGAAAGGTACATATGAAAATATATCTATACATACATTGATACACGTACTGAAATATGAAAATATGTTACTAGATTCTACATGTACACGTAGGTATACTCTGATTTTTTTAACTCGTTTACATCGTTTTTTGCCTTCAGTTCAGTCAAGTTACTTCGAGCGAACTATTTAACTGAATATTGCATATCTGTGATACAAACGGCAATTAATTTACACAAACCTGCCTTCCGGGACGCTATCTGTTTCTTCCAAAACGCAAAAGTTTTATTTAAGCAAGGATTTGCTCGAACCATGGGCGCCGACATATTGCTTGGTTCTCGACAACTGATGACGGAATCCAAATGGACAAGTTCAAATTAGTCATAATAGGGGGATCGGGTTGTCAGTTGTTGTCAAGGTGCCTGCACGTGCGAGTAATTTCGATTCAGTTTACCTGCGTGGGCGGTCCCGATTCCTATCCCTCGCCCCTATGCAAATTATCGGAACAGAATCGCCCATCACGTGCCAAAGGAAAACAATATTTGTTGACATGCAAACGACAGGATTTCAGCGAAAATTTATCATTGCAGTAGATTGCTAACTCTCACAGTTCTATGAGCAGAAGTCTGAAAGTTTGCAGAAAAATGCCGTTTGATCTCCAGGTGAAGTATGCCAAGTTACAATACGATACCATTAAACATCGCAAAAATATCGGCAAAAAACGGTGTAAACGAGTTAGAAAAATCAGAGTATATACATTAATGAAAATATTTACTATACATATGTGCCAGGCATAATTGTTATCATTTATAACTAGGCTGAGATAAGAGAGTCACATTAAAATGGGCACTACATGGGATTCTGTTTTCAGGGGATTTCCAAGCTTTGTCTGCCGACACTTCAGGACTGTTCTATTTATGGATCAAAAGGTCAGATTACATTTTTGACCTAGGATCTTCGCCGAGCGACTGGTCAGATCAGCCCAGGTCGGATCGGCAGAAATCCTGGGTCAAAAACGTAATCTGACCTTTTGTTCTATTTAAATAGAACAGTCCTGAAGTGTCGGCAGACAAATCTTGAAAATCCCCTGAAAACAGAATCCCATATAGTGCCCCTTTAAAAAGCAGTGATAAAATTGAAACCATTGAATCTCGGACCCTGGATCTATGTCAATATTTCCACAATAGTACTCTTTGTGTTTTAATTCAAAAGCTTTAGTTAAATTCATATCTACTTAAGTTTAGTAAGTTAAAAATTGACTCTCAGAATTAATCTACCATATCAAAATGAATAATCTACAATGAATGTATAGGGAATGATCTCACAGTAAAAATGCCTAGGAAATTCAAGAAATAATCCAGAATGCCCTCTCAGACCTAGGTGAAAACTCGCTGTTGGAGCAGCGAATGGCCGAACTTCGAGACCGTCTGCACTATGCAGAGTCACTGAACCAGGACCGAGAGAATGACATCCACGTCCTGCGGAACCAGATCAAAGTGCTTCTTCGAAATCATGGCCAGGCCAATGGGTAAGTGTGCGCACTGTACTTGTGCAAGATGGGGCCCTTGTGGTGAATATAATGCAGTTTCTAGCGCCTTTCGTTGTTTAGTTGTTTGGTTTTATCATTTTATGTGATTCCTACCAGTACTGGACAGTATTGCCGGTGGCAATATGAAAGTGCATGACTGCCTGATTTGTTTGGTGTGGTTTCAATCTACTACTTCATAAGTCAGTATATTTGATATGTATCTGGAATTTAAGTTCTTAGTCTGAGTTTAGTAGTTAGAATTATTTACCAAAAGCCATGCAATTACTATAATGGTTTGTTCAAATGTGTATTAAAAGCCAAAAAAAATATTTCGCGACTCTAGTTATGTTATAAATATGCTAGATATTAGCATATAAGTCTCATTATTAGGTTGCATTATCATGATTATAATTCACTTAACCTTCTGCGTATCATGTTTTATATCGCTTGAACAGATGGTGAATATGAGTGTTTTCACATGCGAATAGCATTGCCTTTATCATGTTTAGAAGCATGCTATCATATTTCCTTCAAAATAATATCGTATATTATTGTTGCAAATAAATTATGAATAATGAATGTCAATGCAGAATTCTTCATACATATACTGCAGAATATTTGGCTCATCAACTTGTTAAAACCCATAGGGGGTCTATTTCAATACCTGTATTGTATTTGTGTATAATCTATACAATATTATATTCATGAAATATATGAATTCATGAAATCAACAATGGCTTGGCCAGTTGGGACAAATTGATTACATATACATTAAACGCGGTATTCGAGCATGAGTCTATCGTGACAAAAAGTATGGATTCAACTCACAGACTTGTTGCTTCTTGTGAAATGTTGGTTTCTTCTAAATTGATTATCTTGAATCATATGGTCACCTAATGACAGGTGGTTTCAGACGCAAGTTCCACTGTATCGTAACAGGATTGGGTTTCATTACACCTTGTGTGTTGTCGAATACATGCATGTTTTGTATACATCATTAAGGCATTTCGGCAGAAATGCCTTTATGGTTTTAGCAGATTTTTTTTTTTTTTTTTTTTTCTTCTTCCGCCACTTTTGGTTTCCGGAAGATAACTTTAGATTGCCTTGACGGATCCTCGTCAAATTTTCACCACAAGTCAGAAATGATATGTGGAAGAACCCTATTCTTTTTGAGCCGGATCCGAGGTCCGTGAGGTCCGTGAGGATGAAATCAAGGCTAATTTTGAGACTTGGTTTCCGGACGATAACTGGGAAAATATTTACGCAATAGTTGCAGAACTCTGCATGGAGGTTCATATGCCACCAGGGAAGAAACCTATTGATTTTGGGATCGATCCGTCAAACGACCTTTGACCTAGAGGTCGAAATAATTTTTTGCTGATTCATCCTTGAGGCTTCCTGCATATCTCAGAAACCGTGCATTGTAGAGCGAAATGGACGTTATTTTCGGACTCGTCGCCCTAGACAAACATCTCTAGGGTGTATTATTAAGGCATTTCGGCAGAAATGCCTTTATGGTTTTAGCAGAATTTTTTTTTTTTTTTTTTTTTTTTTATTCCTTCCGCCACTTTTGGTTTCCGGACGATAACTTTAGATTGCCTTGACGGATCCTCGTCAAATTTTCACCACAAGTCAGAAATGATATGTGGAAGAACCCTATTCTTTTTGAGCCGGATCCGAGGTCCGTGAGGATGAAATCAAGGCTAATTTTGAGACTTGGTTTCCGGACGATAACTGGAAAAATATTTACGCAATAGTTGCAGAACTCTGCATGGAGGTTCATATGCCACCAGGAAAGAACCCTATTGATTTTGGGATCGATCCGTCAAACGACCTTTGACCTAGAGGTCGAAATAATTTTTTGCTGATTCATCCTTGAGGCTTCCTGCATATCTCAGAAACCGTGCGTCGTAGAGCGAAACGGACGTTATTTTCGGACTCGTCGCCCTAGACAAACATCTCTAGGGTGTATTATTTTTTTTGATCCGGCTCCGAGGTCCGTGAGGTCCTTGAGGATGAAATCGAGGCTGATCTTGAAACTTGGTTTCCGGACGATAACTCGAAAAATATTCAGGCAATAGTTGCAGAATTTTGCACGGAGGTTTATATATCAACAGGGAAGAACCCTATTGATTTTGGGATCGATACGTCAAACGACCTTTGACCTAGAGGTCAAAATAATTTTTTGCTGAGTCATCCATGAGGCATCCTGCATATCTCGGAAACGGTGCGTCGTAGAGCGAAACGGACGTTATTTTCGGACTCGTCGCCCTAGACAAACATGTCTAAGGGGTATTATGGATCAACTTTGACCTTGACCTTGAATTTTTTTGCCGAGTCGGCATTTTTCGTTTTCGTCGATATCTCGGAAACGGTGCGTCGTAGAGCGAAACGGACGTTATTTTCGGACTCGTCGCCCTCGACAAACATGTCTAAGGGGTATTATGGATGAACTTTGACCTTGACCCGAAATTTTTTTGCCGAGTCGGCATTTTTCGTTTTCGTCGATATCTCGGAAACGGTGCGTCGTGGAGCGAAACGGACGTTATTTTCGGACTCGTCGCCCTAGACAAACATGTCTAAAGGGTATTATGGATGAACTTTGACCTTGACCCGAAAATTTTTTGCCGAGTCGGCATTTTTCGTTTTCGTCGATATCTCGGAAACGGTGTGTCGTAGAGCGAAACGGACGTTATTTTCGGACTCGTCGCCCTAGACAAACATGTCTGAAGGGTATTATGAATGAACTTTGACCTTGACCTTGAATTTTTTTGCCGAGTCGGCATTTTTCGTTTTCGTCGATATCTCGAAAACGGTGCGTCGTAGAGCGAAACGGACGTTATTTTCGGACTCGTCGCCCTAGACTAACATGTCTAGAGGGTATTATGGATGAACTTTGACCTTGACCCGAAATTTTTTTTGCCGAGTCGGCATTTTTTGTTTTCATCGATATCTCGGAAACGGTGTGTCGTAGAGCGAAACGGACGTTATTTTCGGACTCGTCGCCCTAGACAAACATGTCTGAAGGGTATTATGAATGAACTTTGACCTTGACCTTGAATTTTTTTGCCGAGTCGGCATTTTTCGTTTTCGTCGATATCTCGAAAACGGTGCGTCGTAGAGCGAAACGGACGTTATTTTCGGACTCGTCGCCCTAGACTAACATGTCTAGAGGGTATTATGGATGAACTTTGACCTTGACCCGAAATTTTTTTTGCCGAGTCGGCATTTTTTGTTTTCATCGATATCTCGGAAACGGTGTGTCGTAGAGCGAAACGGACGTTATTTTCGGACTCGTCGCCCTAGACTAATATGTCTAGAGGGTATTTTGGATTAACTTTGACCTTGACCCGAATTTTTTTTGCCGAGTCGGCATTTTTCGTTTTCGGCGATATCTCGGAAACGGTGCTTCGTAGAGCGAAGCAGACGTTATTTTCGGACTCGTCGCCTTAGACAAACATGTCTAAAGGATATTATGGATGAACTTTGACCTTGACCTTGAATTTTTTTGCCGAGTCGGCATTTTTCGTTTTCGTCGATATCTCGGAAACGGTGCGTCGTAGAGCGAAACGGACGTTATTTTCGGACTCGTCGCCGTAGACAAACATGTCTAAGGGGTATTATGGATGAACTTTGACCTTGACCCGAAATTTTTTTGCCGAGTCGGCATTTTTTTTTTTCGTCGATATCTAGTATATATTATAAATTAATCATCATACCGAAATGCCTCCAAGGCATCTTTAGGCCTTGACGTCTAGTTGTATCTTCCGAACAAAGTTCGGCGGATACTATGGATTTGGCTTCGTCGTTCGCGTCCGCAGAGATTTTCTTGTGAACGCGCTACAGGCCGCAATTCTCACCCGATCACCATTATTTTTTCCAGGCACATATATAATGGTAAGATCCCGACACCAATCGATTTCGGTTGCCGTGGCAACTGAATTGGTCGTTTGGGGACACATTTTGCATTGAAAACAGCCTGTTTGAGACACATGGCTTGTGAACGCGCTACAGGCCGCAATTCTCACCCGATCACCATTATTAAGGCATTTCGGCAGAAATGCCTTTATGGTTTTAGCAGAATTTTTTTTTTTTTTTTTTTTAGGTTACCGGACCTATGGTCCGGTAACCTATTGGCATGGCGTTGCGTCCGTCGTCTGTCGTCCGTCGTCCGTCGTCGTCGTCCACATTTTTATCTTTTTTGTTTACGGGCGAATTCTTCTGAAATTTTGCACAAAAATACTTAAAAATAATTCAGGAAGGAGGTATTTTTTAGTTTTTTGATTATCGCATTTTTTTTAAAATGGCGGCCGTTTTCGACGAAAAATGCCTGATTTTGGACTTTGGTGGCCATTTTCTCAAAATCTGTTCAGTAACTTTTTTTCTTTTTGATACATAACACTCCTCATATGTACCCCTATGATGTCTATAAATTTCGTTGCGCTTGAATCGCTCGAAGTGGGCCATTTTGGCCCAAACTCGGCCCAGATGGGACTTTCCCATGTTAAATTCTCCTATGCTTTATAATGGGACACATTATGCCTAATATCTCACTTAATATTGAGATTAGAGACTAGGAATCAATTGTGGACATATAGGAAATGATATATGCTGAATATCCTCGTGACCTTGAATTTGACCTCTGACCTCAATTCAAGGTCAGAGCTTAAAATGGCTGATATCTCGCTTATTATCGACTCTACAGCTTAGCAATCAATTGTGGACATATAGGAAATGATATATGCTGAATATTCTGATGACCTTGAATTTGACCTTTGACCCCATTTTCAAGGTCATAGGACAAAATTGCTAATATCTCGCTTGTTATCGACTTTACAGCTTAGGAATCAGTTATGAACATATAGGAAATGATATATGCAGATTATTGTCATGACCTTGAAGTTGACCTTTGACCTCATTTTCAAGGTCACAGGACAAAATGGCTAATATCTCACTTATTATCGACTCTACAGCTCAGGAATCAATTGTGGACATATAGGAAATGATATATGCTGAATATTCTGATGACCTTGAATTTGACCTTTGACCGCATTTTCAAGGTCATAGGACAAAATGGCTAATATCTCGCTTGTTATCGACTTTACAGCTTAGGAATCAGTTATGAACATATGCAGATTATTGTCATGACCTTGAATTTGACCTCTGACCTCATTCTCAAGGTCCAAGGACAAACTGGCTCATATCTTGCTCCTCTATTGACTGTATGGCTTGGGAATCAATTGTGGACATGATATAGAAAATGATATACACTGAATATTTTGATGACCTTGAATTTGACCTTTGCCTCTTCATTTTCAAGGCCACAGCACAAAATTGCTAATATCTCGCTGATTATTGAATTTACAGCTTAGCAATCAACTGTGGACATGATATATGCTTAATGTTATGTATGCTGAATATTCACTTGACCTTGAATTCAACCAGTGACCTGGCTAACATCTAAAATATTAAACATTGTCCGGTAACCTATCTTCGGCCCTTGGCCTAATTTTTTTTCTTTTTTTTCTTCTTCCGCCACTTTTTGTTTCCGGACGATAACTTTAGATTGCCTCAACGGATCCTCGTCAAATTTTCACCACAAGTAAGAAATGATATGTGGAAGAACCCTATTCTTTTTGAGCCGGATCCGAGGTCCGTGAGGATGAAATCAAGGCTAATTTTGAGACTTGGTTTCCGGACGATAACTGGAAAAATATATAGGCAATAGTTGCAGAACTCTGCATGGAGGTTCATATGCCACCAGGGAAGAACCCTATTGATTTTGGGATCGATCCGTCAAACGACCTTTGACCTAGAGGTCGAAATAATTTTTTGCTGGTTCATCCTTGAGGCTTCCTGCATATCTCGGAAACCGTGCGTCGTAGAGCGAAACGGACGTTATTTTCGGACTCGTCGCCCTAGACAAACATCTCTAGGGTGTATTATTTTTTTTGATCCGGCTCCGAGGTCCTTGAGGTCCTTGAGGATGAAATCGAGGCTGATCTTGAAACTTGGTTTCCGGACGATAACTCGAAAAATATTCAGACAATAGTTGCAGAATTTTGCACGGAGGTTTATATATCAACAGGGAAGAACCCTATTGATTTTGGGATCGATTCGTCAAACGACCTTTGACCTAGAGGTCGAAATAATTTTTTGCTGAGTCATCCTTGAGGCATCCTGCATATCTCGGAAACGGTGCGTCGTAGAGCGAAACGGACGTTATTTTCGGACTCGTCGCCCTAGACAAACATGTCTAAGGGGTATTATGGATGAACTTTGACCTTGACCTTGAATTTTTTTGCCGAGTCGACATTTTTCTTTTTGGTCGATATCTCGGAAACGGTGCGTCGTAGAGCGAAGCGGACGTTATTTTCGGACTCGTCGCCCTAGACAAACATGTCTAATTTTTATATGGATGAACTTTGACCTTGACCCGAAATTTTTTTGCCGAGTCGGCATTTTTCTTTTTCGTCGATATCTAGTATATATAAATTAATCATCACACCGAAATGCCTCCAAGGCATCTTTAGGCCTTGACGTCTAGTTTTTTGCAGGCACATTACATCTATTATGGTAAGATCCCGACACCAATTGATTTTGGTTGCCGTGGCAACTGAATTGGTCATTTGGGGACACATTTTGCATTGAAAACGGCCTGTTTGAGACACATGGCTTGTGAACGCTCTACAGATAGCAATTTTTGACGAATCTCGAAAATATTTGGAAGTGTTGTTGGGAAGGGCTGTCACACGAAACCATTCGTTTTTTAGAATGATCATGTAAATATTAATATGTTAACAGCCTAACTTATTACAGAATTTTGAAATATCCATTTTGACATGTACGATCATTCCAATATCCTGTACAATGGAAGGTAATGACACTGGTTTCTTGTTCAGAATGGAGAACTGAAGTTTTCAGTGAAAACAGGACAATATTACTGAATAAGTTAACATTAGTTTTACCAGTTAAGTCTATTATTGTCCACAATAAAAATAGTTAAGACGAGAAACGTTTATTATTAAGCTCAACAAGGTAAAGGTTTTGTCCAGTACAGATTTCATGGGTGTAACTGAATAAGTTAACATTATTTTTAATAGTTAAGTCTATTATTGACCACAATAAAAAATAGTTAAGACAAGAAATATTTATTATTAACCTCAACAAGGTAAATGTTTTGTCCAGTATAAATTTCATTGGTGTAACCGAATAAGTTAACATTATTTTTACTAGTTAGGTCTATTATTGACCACAATAAAAATAGTTAAGTCTATTATTGACCACAATAAAAATAGTTAAGATGAGAAATATTTATTATTAAGCTCAACAAGGTGAAAGTATGTCCAGTACAGATTTCATGGGTGTACTGAATAAGTTAACATTATTTTTACTAGTTTAGTCTATTATTGACCACAATAAAAATAGTTAAGACAAGAAATATTTATTATTGGGCTCAACAAGGTAAAGATTCTGTCCAGTAGACATTTTATGTCTGTAACCAAATAAGTTAACATTTTTTTTGCTAGTTAAGTCTATTATTGACCTCAATAAAAATAGTTAAGATGAGAAACAATTATTATTGAGTTGCAACAAGGTTAAGATTTTGTCCGGTAGAAATTTCTGGGTGTAACCGAATAAGTTAGCTTTATTTTTACATGTTAAGTCTATTATTGACCACAATGAAAATAGTTAAGACAAGAAATATTTATTTTATGGGCTCAACAAGGTGAAGGCTTTGTCCAGTAGAGATTTTATGGCTGTGATCAAATAAGTTAACATTATTTTTTTGCTAGTTAAGTCTATTATTGATCACAATAGCTTTTTATGAAAACATTGATCAACTTTTACTTTGAATTTCAACTTGAGACCATGTTTGGCACAAATTATGAGTTAAAATATAACTTTATATGGTGAAAAATTCGATCTGGCTCCAATTTCGTCATCTTGAAATGCAGTTTTGGTCAACTTTTACTTTGAATTTCAACTTGAAAGCATGTTTGGCACATATTATAAGTCGAAATATAACTTATGACGAAAAGTTCTATCTGGCTCCAATTTCGTCATCTTGAAATGCAGTTTTGGTCAACTTTTACTTTGAATTACAACTTGAAAGCCTGTTTGGCACATATTATGAGTTAAAATATAGCTTATGATGAAAAGTTCAATCTGGCTCCAATTTCTTCATCTTGAAATGCAGTTTTGGTAAACTTTTAGCTTGAATTCCAACTTGAAACCAAATTTGGCACATATTATGAGTTAAAATATAACTTATGACGAAAAGTTCTATCTGGCTCCAATTTCGTCATCTTGAAATGCAGTTTTGGTCAACTTTTACTTTGAATTTCAACTTGAAACCATGTTTGGCACATACATGTATTATGAGTCGAAATATAACTTATGGTGAGAAGTTCAATCTGGCTCCAATTTCGTCATCTTGAAATGCATTTTTGGTCAAATTTTACTTTGAATTTCAACTTGGAACCAAGTTTGTAAAATATTCAGAGTTGAAATATAAATAGGTGAAAAGATTGATCTATCTGTATTTTCGTTATTCTATCAAACATGTCGAATGGAAATTCATATAAAGAGATTTCAGTGGTGATTTTGAATTCGACCTTCAATAACCTCGGAAAATCAGTGCAGCAATTTTGGTGGGGAAAAGAAAACAGTTGTGACTTGAGATTTAACATTTCTCTGGTAATCTTTTTTAGCCCTTGCTCTAGTTTTTCACACTTGACAGTGATATATTTGGGGCAACAGAGATGATAGGGCTATGGGGGATACACCCAAGCGGTCGTAGGCGACCGGAAGCGTCTAGTTTTTAGGTTACCGGACCTTTGGTCCGATAACCTATTGGCATGGCGTTGCGTCCGTCCGTCCGTCTAGCCGTCCGTCCGTCCGTCCGTCCCCGTCCGTCCGTCCGTCCGTCCGTCCCCGTCTGGACGTCCGTCCGTCCGTCCGTCCGTCCGGCGTTAACATTTTTATCTTTAAAGTTAACGATCGAATCTTTCTGAAATTTTGCACAAAAATACCTAAAAATATTTTGAGAAGGAGGTATTTTTTTGTTTTTTGATTTTCACATTTTTTTCAAAATGGCGGCCGTTTTTGTCGAAAAACGCCCAATTTTGGACTTTGACGGCCATTTTCTCAAAAACTGTCTGATCAGTTTTGAGTTTTTGGTTTCAAAAGATTCCCCTCATATACCTCTGTGATATGTATAAGTTTGGTTGCCCTAAATCTGCCGGTTTCCGTGTGGCGGCCATTTTGAATTTTTGGCGGGTCGGCGAAAAAATTTTTTTCGCCCCAAATCGCATTACTATCCATTTGGGGCCATTTCTAGGGCAAAAACAATTTTTCACCCTTTGAAAAAAATTTTGGACTTAGAAAATTTTCGGCACTTTTTCCCTTCATAATGGGAGCTGTCCGGACTGTACTCATAGAACGCTTGAAGATAGAGCTTAGAAATTGGCACTTTCAAATGGGAAGTCATATATGGCGACTTGTGTGGTGACCTTGAATTTGACCTTGGATGACCTTGAAAGGTCAAAACAGCCATTTTTGGTTCGAAAAACGCTCAAATTTGCACCTGGTCTGTATTTTCTCAAAAACTGTCTGATCAGTTTTGACATTTTTGCTTAAAAAGATTCCTCTTATATACCTCTGTGACGTGTATAAGTTTTGTTGCCCTTGAATCGCCGATCTCAGTGTGGCGGCCATTTTGAATTTTTAACGAGTCGGCGAAAAAAATTTTTTTCGCCCCAAATAACATTACTATCCATTTTTGAGCCAATTCTAGGCAAAAAAAAATTTTCACCCTCTGAAAAAAATTTTGGACTTTTTTCCTTCATAATGGGAGCTGTCAGGACTGTACTCATAGAACGCTTGAAGATAGAGCTTAGAAATTGGCACTTTCAAATGGGAAGTCATATATGGCGACTTGTGTGGTGACCTTGAATTTGACCTTGGATGACCTTGAAAGGTCAAAACAGCCATTTTGGGGTCAAAAAATGCCCAGATTTGCCTTTGTAGATGAAATGCTTGCAGATAGAGCTCATGTTTGCATTATGAACATATAGGAAGACATATATGGCACAACTAATGATGACCTTGAACTTGATGTCAGATGACCTTGAGTGCCAAATGTCTGACTTGGAATGTGTAAATTGACCTAGGCGGCCTAAACGATTCCACCCAACATATAGAATATCAAATGCCGCACACATACATGTAATGGTTACATCGAAGTTCATACGGATGACCTTGATTGGTAAATCCCAAGGTCATATGTTTACACTGCGAACCTTGATTGGTAAATCTCAAGGTCTGTTACCTGCCAATGCTGCCATGGCCAAACCAAAATTGTCCGGTAACCTATCTTAGCCTTTGGGCTAATTTTTTTTTGATCCGGCTCCGAGGTCCGTGAGGTCCTTGAGGATGAAATCGAGGCTGATCTTGAAACTTGGTTTCCGGACGATAACTCGAAAAATATTCAGGCAATAGTTGCAGAATTTTGCACGGAGGTTTATATATCAACAGGGAAGAACCCTATTGATTTTGGGATCGATACGTCAAACGACCTAGAGGTCGAAATAATTTTTTGCTGAGTCATCCTTGAGGCATCCTGCATATCTCGGAAACGGTGCGTCGTAGAGCGATACGGACGTTATTTTCGGACTCGTCGCGCTAGAGGGGTATTATGGATGAACTTTGACCTTGACCCCAAATTTTTTTGCCGAGTCGGCATTTTTCGTTTTCGTCGATATCTCGGGAACGGTGTGTCGTAGAGCGAAACGGACGTTATTTTCGGACTCTTCGGACTCGCCCTAGACGAACATGTCTAAAGGGTATTATTGATGAACTTTGACCTTGACCCGAATTTTTTTTGCCGAGTCGGCATTTTTCGTTTTCGTCGATATCTCGGGAAAGGTGCGTCGTAGAGCGAAACGGACGTTATTTTCGGACTCGTCGCCCTAGACAAACATGTCTAAGGGGTATTATGGATGAACTTTGACCTTGACCCGAAATTTTTTTGCCGAGTCGGCATTTTTCGTTTTCGTCGATATCTCGGAAACGGTGCGTCGTAGAGCGAAACGGACGTTATTTTCGGACTCGTCGTCCTAGACAAACATGTCTAAGGGGTATTATGGATGAACCCCTCTATTATGACCCAAAATTTTTTTGCCGAGTCGGCATTTTTCGTTTTCGTCGATATCTCGGGAACGGTGTGTCGTAGGGCGAAACGGAAGTTATTTTCGGACTCGTCGCCCTAGACAAACATGTCTAAGGGGTATTACGGATGAACTTCGACCTTGACCCGAAATTTTTTTGCCGAGTCGGCATTTTTCGTTTTCGTCGATATCTCGGAAACGGTGCGTCGTAGAGCGAAACGGACGTTATTTTCGGACTCGTCGTCCTAGACAAACATGTCTAAGGGGTATTATGGATGAACCCCTCTATTATGACCCAAAATTTTTTTGCCGAGTCGGCATTTTTCGTTTTCGTCGATATCTCGGGAACGGTGTGTCGTAGGGCGAAACGGAAGTTATTTTCGGACTCGTCGCCCTAGACAAACATGTCTAAGGGGTATTACGGATGAACTTCGACCTTGACCCGAAATTTTTTTGCCGAGTCGGCATTTTTCGTTTTCGTCGATATCTCGGAAACGGTGCGTCGTAGAGCGAAACGGACGTTATTTTCGGACTCGTCGTCCTAGACAAACATGTCTGAGGGGTATTATGGATGAACCCCTCTATTATGACCCAAAATTTTTTTGCCGAGTCGGCATTTTTCGTTTTCATCGATATCTCGGGAACGGTGTGTCGTAGGGCGAAACGGAAGTTATTTTCGGACTCGTCGCCCTAGACAAACATGTCTAAGGGGTATTACGGATGAACTTTGACCTTGACCCGAAATTTTTTTGCCGAGTCAGCATTTTTCGTTTTCGTCGATATCTCGGAAACGGTGCGTCGTAGAGCGAAACGGACGTTATTTTCGGACTCATCGCCCTAGACAAACATGTCTTAAGGGTATTATGGATGAACTTTCACCTTGACACGAACTTTTTTTGCCGAGTCGGCATTTTTCATTTTCGTCGATATCTCGGAAACGGTGTGTAGAAGAGCGAAACGGACATTATTTTCAGACTCGTTGCCGTAGACAATCATGTCTAAGGGGTATTATGGATGAACTTTGACCTTGACCCGAAATTTTTTTGCCGAGTCGGCATTTCTCGTTTTCGTCGATATCTCGGGAACGGTGTGTCCTAGAGCGAAACGGACGTTATTTTCGGACTTGTCGCTCTAGACAACATTTATCTTATATGTATTATGGATGAAGTTTGACCTTGACTAAAAAATTTTTTGCCGAGTTGGCATTTTTCGTTTTCGTCGATATCTCGGAAACACTGAGTCGTAGAGCGAAACAGACTTTTTTTTCGGACTCGTCGCCCTAGACAAACATGTCTAAGGGGTATTATTTTAACGGTAAATTTTTTTGCGGAGTCGACATTTTTCATTTTCGTCGATATCTAGTTGTACTTTCAATTTGTTAATCTAGATCAGTTCAGCTATATGTAGATCTACTGCCCATTATGCTACAATTTTCGGTGCCAACTTCACTTATACTGTAAAACTGTAAATGTCCGCATCTTTTCAGTTTTTGTGATCCTGTTTTATCTGTGGTTGTTTTATAACTTTGCAGGTTATTGACCATAAACTTCAAAATTGTGAATTGCATGAAGACGAAAAGATGCAAATCAAAAATGCATATCGGTTTATACACAACATTTTTTGTTTTTATAGTTCATCTCCAGATTCTTTCAACAAGTCTGACAATGGTGTCGACTTTCAACAGTTAGAAGATCTCATTAGAGATGTTGAAGTGAAACCTGAAAGGTATTACTATTTGACCGATAGAAATAAGCTTCCCGTACATGTACCGCATTGGTCTTAATAGTAGTATGGCGAGCTGGAGCAAGACCTCTTGCAACAACTCGTGCAAAATTGAGGTCAAACTTGATGTTGAATTTAAGAAAATCACTGAATAATATACCTATATCCTTCAATCCCCTCTATTATGATTCAAATAACAAAAAAATTGGATCGGATTGAAACACTCCAAGAGTTTATTAGAATGATATGAAGGGAATTACAAGATTGAAAAATTTAATATTTTTGGAAAAAAGATGGGGGCGCTCTGCTCTGCTTTTAGGATGTGTGCCACTATTTGGATCAATACCTTATACATGTACATGTTGAACTGTCAATCGTCCCTCTCACCTCAAGACGAATGATTAATGTACATTCGCTGGAACCTTAACCACTTGTCGGGCTTACATGTACATGTAGATTCCCAACTCATGCAGAGTCCATACGGCATTGAATCTTTGACACAACCCGAAGTTATTAAGCACATGAATCCTATCAGAAACCCATAAGAGATGGGTTTCTGATCCTATATATGTAAGGTGGTCACTCATGACTTAAGTTGTCAGTGCTCATAAAAATGCCGTATGAACCCTGCCTTGCCAAAGCAACGCATAGATCTACTATTTAAAGTACTTGTGAAGTGAAAATAATGGCGTGGGATCATATTAGAAAGCACTAAATGAACTGATCTGCTGGTTCTTTTTATTTTACTAGTACTAGTTAATCATCATCATCATCATCAGGTCCCCTTTCTTTCTTTCTAATTGAACTTTGACACTAACATATATATCACAGGGATGGGGTCAAATACAGATTGTCAAATACAAATACTCGAAGCCAAATTCAAATACAAATACACACTCCCAGAGCCAACCAAATACGAATACAAATACATTTCTTCAAATACAAATACAAATGCAAATATTTATTTCTTAGTCATTCTTCGTTTTTGAGTCATATTTTTGACGCATTCAGTGGGTTTTTTTGTCGCAGTTATAAATTTCCCCTTTTCCCCTTCAGATCACTATCATTGGTTATCCAATATACATGTACACAAGAAAATATGAGTTACGCCACAAAAAAATTCCCTTCTGTGTATTTGACTGTATTTGATTTCAAATACATCAAATACAGACCTCAAATACAAATACGCCAGTTTTGAAATTGTCAAATACAAATACAAAAACAAATACGAGATTTAGTGTATTTCAAATACAAATACAAGTACAAATATGTATTTTACCCCATCCCTGATATATCATATATATCAGCACTCAATTCCTGTAGATAATTATGTAGTAATTACATGTAAGAAAGGTGTTGATTACCCGGTACACTGATCATGAGTCTTCCTCAGTGTAAATATTAACAATCATTCTTTATGCTTACGTGTATCCCTGTTCATTAATCCCAGGTTTGAATGGTGTCGGGCAAATTCAATATTCTATGATAATTGCCAATTATGCATTAGACATAATATACCAGTCATATTTTCTGCTTTAAAGTTTTAATTTTGCAGTTTTGAGCAGTTTTCTGTTGAGCACATACATGTATGAGGACAAATTCTTTTTTTTGTGATACATGAACTTTGAGGACAAATTTTTATGCATGATTCATTAAATGCAGCTTTAAGATTAAAAGCCTCAGCATAATTTGTGTACAATGAATTTCATAGTTCATCTCACAATTTTACATTTATAACATGTTTGATTGAATAGTTTGTATGTACATGCCCATGATGCAGGGCATACGCTCATCATGCCATGCACTCATTCATGTGTTTAAAAATGAAAGAGAGATGTACAATGTATGGATGGATAATGCTACATTTATTATGCAGCCCCATGGATGTAGTTGTAAACGTTCCATGCTCTGACGGCATGCATCTCCATTAACATGATTAAAATTCAATTGCCAACGTGCACGGAAACTTGAAAATATCTGCAACGTGCATAATTACCTTGAATACATGTACATTGTATGTTGGTGAGGCAGACAGACGTGTAATTGTCTAGATTACACCTAGACAGGTATTGATTAAATGTTAATCGCGCACAATCTCCATTATCATGATTGTAAATCTATTTCATTATGTGTATGCACAGGTCAGTATGTAATGCTGTTGTACGGCGCAATTCTCCCAGGAATTCGCTGAAATCTATCTGTATTCCATTGAACACTACACATGCTACATGGGAGAGGGTTTGATGACCATGTTTAAAGGTATTTGTACTGATGACCATAACGACATAGCAGTAAATCTGGTACTTCATGTTGCTTTGTCATGTTCGGTTTGAAACACAATGTGGAGACTGAGCATGCGAAAATGGTTTGAAATATTCAAATTTTCCAATTTATCATGCATACCAACACAGGATACGGGTCATTGTGTCGTGTATAGAATTGAATTTCCCGAGAGTGTTGACACGAAAAAACCCTTGATTAACTTTGAACATGTAACCATATGGTATAATGAGTAATGTGTAAAGTGACTTATATGACATATATCAGCGATAACAATCGTGATAATAAATAATATAAACTTATAACTGAACTTGAGTGTGAGTGAGATAAGAGGTACATGAAATTTCTACTAGACTTTCTTCCAACATTTCCTTATATATAAGACACCATATTCAGAGGCGGATCCAGGAATTTTGATTAGGGCGGGCGCAAACAAAGTAAATGCGGTCTGGGGGTTCGGGGGGCGCCTCAAGCCCCCCGAGAAAAAATAGTATTTTGGTGTTTTATGAGAGCATTTGGGGTGGTTCCCGGAGACGTTTCTGGGACTATTTCTCGCCGCAAGCCCCCCGAGAAAAAATAGTATTTTGGTGTTTTATGAGAGCATTTGGGGTGGTTTCCGGAGACGTTTCTGGGACTATTGAATGCCTATTTCGTGTACTAATCAGGGACTGTAAGCCCCCTTTACTAATTGAAGTAGTATGAATGTATATCATACTAAATGAAGAGAGTAATGCATCCAGGGGAAGATCCAGGATTTAAGGGAGTGGACCAATGCGAGCCCGGCAAGCACCTCGCGGCCGGGGGTCTGGGGCCCGCTGAAAGGCCCCAGAAGACAGAGCCCTTTTCATGTTCTGTAGTAGCTTCCTGGCCTCTCCTGAGTATAAATTTCACTCAAACTCACTAAAACCACCTAAAACCAAGTAATTGTTAGTAAATCCAAATTAATTATTTTTTTCACCATCAATACCAAATAATGCCAATACCAAATTTATTATATCTCAAAGCATTTGGGGACAAAAATGCATCAGAACTAATATTTCGATATTAATATTCCCCATACATGTGCGCCATATCGCAATCAAGTATTTTGTCATTTCTGTACCGACACTACCCCCTAAATTTTCCATACTTATTTTGTGCGTGGGGTGGGGGGAGCGGGAGGAGTGGACAAGGCCCCCTTCCGTCCCCACCCCATGGATCTGCCTTTGGCACTTATAGTAGCAGAAATACATGTATTTCTGATAGTAGTTACCTTTTAAATCATCATTAGATACAGGAGAAGTAGCACCAATTTAAGTCAAATCCCTGGGCCAAAATTGGAACTTGCACGGGAACGGTCAATCATGCTGAATGAGAGGGTTCCAGTGGAAGAAAAAGGCAGAATCAGAACCCTTGGACACCCCCTCCCCCCAGATCCGCTCTTGTGGCCGACCATCGATGGGGATATAAAGGGATATTTTTCTCTCTCCCTCTCTCTCTTTTTTTTTCTCTCTCTCTCTCTCATTTTAGGGGGGCGCGCGCCGGGTGCGCCCCCCCCCTGGATCCGCCTATGATATTCTTATAGTTTCTTACATACCTACATGTGTGTGTAGATTGTACCCTGACAAAATGGGTATGTTTGTTCAAATACTGTTTTCATCGACATGATTGTATGATGTTGAATTTGAGGTGATGATCACATATGTACATTATCTTCTTCTGTTTTATCCTATCTACATTTTATCTGGCAGTAACATACATGTTGACCCTTTCAGTACAGTGGTATGAGGTATTATCAAATAATCTTGATAACCAGATTCAATACAAGACACTTTTACTTATTCAGTGTCTGATATGCTAGCTGTTCCACTAGGTAGTTGCAAGTCATTTCTACATATTATTGCAGAACGCCTCTATGACATGAACACATACGAGGCCCAGGTTATGGGCACGCTCAAATATATTCTATACATATTTGTATCATTGTTATTGAGACTATGGTTATCTGTTGCTGATATCACTTTGATTCGAGTGCCATCAGTATAATATCTCCTATTAATCCCGAGACCATGATCAGAAAATACGGTAAATAGTGATGTCAACGGCGATGAAGTCAGATATTACACCCCTAGAGGTTTATTACTTGCCGGAATCTACGATTTCGGCAAGTATGTTGGTCTGTTCGTGGATGGATGGATGTGTTTGTGTGTTTGTTTGTTTGTTTGTTTTCACTCTAGCGTCCACAGTTCTAGGTCGAATCCGTTCATATTACATACTCAATATCGGTAGGATACTGGGCAGGCACCGCACTATTTTGGTGAATCTAGGTCAAAGGTCAAGGTCAAGGTCAAGCAAAACGTCGAAAACACATAAGGGGCGATAACTCCGGTTCTAATCGTCCTAGAGACTTCAAACCAAGTTCATATTGTAGATATACTCGAGTTCTATCTTTTGTGACCTTGACCTTGACCTTTGATTTTGACCTTGAGAAGTTCGCCCGAGGTCGAATATTTGACCTTGGAGGTCACCTCCTCCGATTTTCGATCTGATGCTTGGAAACGATGTGAGACTGGTCCATTATGGTCAGTATCAATTTTTAGCGCGATCGGTCAATCCGTTATGACGTAATTGACGTTTCTATGGCAACGAAATCGGTCCCATTATAAGCGAAATTGCATGTTTCAAGCTGTCCATGCTGATAAAAGCGTCAATAATGTGCGTAAAAATGTAATGATACACCTGTTTATAGCCAAGGACAAGTTCTTTTGTTCCACGAAATTTCAAGGTCAAAGGTCGAAAGTCAAGGTCAATATTGACCCGCAAGCGAAAACCATGTAGGTCACTATATCTCAGGAAGTAAGCAAGATAGAGACACGAAAGTAAATCCACAGTATTGCACTCACTTAGCCTAACAACTTTTATATTTACTCCTAAGGCGTATGAGCGATAGCCTTTGCAAGCGCCTGAGGTCGAAGTTGACCTAAAAAATGACCTTGACCTTGACCTTTTGCAAAAATATCGAGTAGTAGCTCGTTTGAAAGGCCTTTGAGAGTAGTTTCCAAATCTGTTGTTATTTTCGGAATCAGACGTCAATTGACGTCATAATGACGTCAAACGTGATTTCAGACTGATATTCAGGCCTTTTGAGTGTCAGATGTGCAAAGATATAACATTTACTGCAGATCTAACAGATGCAAACGATGTGGTTTCTTTCTATGATAGTCTCTATCAATTTTTAGCTAAATCGATATATCCGTTTTGATGTAATTGACGTTTTTGTGGCAACAAATCGGTGAAATTTCAAAGGAAACTCATTATTTGAAGATATTATGAATTTGTACGGTGATAATATAACATATATAAACAGACTTTTATCATGCATATTCAAAAACTTTATTCACAGTATGTTTGCAGCATAGAATTGATGACAAATGACGTAACTCAAGGTCATGCAAAATGTCTAAAACACAGAGGTGGCCATAACTCCGGTTCTAAGCGTCCCCGAGTCTTCAAATCAAATGCATATTTTAGATAAACTCGAGTTCTATCTTTTGTGACCTTGACCTTGACATTTGACCTTGACCTTGAGAAGTTCGCCTAAGGTTAAATTCAAGGTCAAGTACGAAGGTCAGCGCACCACATTGAGTAGTATATCGTTGGAAAGGCCTTGAGCCTCTGATTCCAATGATATTTTATTTTTGGCGCTATAACGTACACTGACATCACAGTGACGTCATAAACGTCAAATTCTTGAAATTTCAAAAGGCCACAACATCGTCAATAGTGTATGGAATCCCTTGAAACTTGGTATGCATATTGACAGCATTGACCTCTACGAATAGAAGTACAAAGGTCAAGGTCAAAGTCAAGAAAAAGGTGAAAATATCATAAATGACAATAACTTCGGAACTAATCATCGTAGAGACTTCAAACTAGGACCATATTGTAACGTATCAAAAGGCCGTTCTTATGCGACCTTGAATGTCACCCTTGACCTTCAGAATTCCGGCAAGTGCGTCGCCTATGGCGTCTCGTTTTTAGATATCGGTACATGCATATATGTATGTGTGTAATCTAACAGTTTTCAACGAATGTGTGGAGTTTTATGGGTTCTACTGACTGTTCATTGAGGTGTTTTAAGTTAAGGGGGTTTAATCCGAAGGCGCATTTTTTTTTTTTTTTTTTTCTTCTTCCGCCACTTTTGGTTTCCGGACGATAACTTTAGATTGCCTTGACGGATCCTCGTCAAATTTTCACCACAAGTCAGAAATGATATGTGGAAGAACCCTATTCTTTTTGAGCCGGATCCGAGGTCCGTGAGGTCCATGAGGATGAAATCAAGGCTAATTTTGAGACTTGGTTTCCGGACGATAACTGGAAAAATATTTACGCAATAGTTGCAGAACTCTGCATGGAGGTTCATATGCCACCAGGGAAGAACCCTATTGATTTTGGGATCGATCTGTCAAACGACCTTTGACCTAGAGGTCGAAATAATTTTTTGCTGATTCATCCTTGAGGCTTCCTGCATATCTCAGAAACCGTGCATCGTAGAGCGAAACGGACGTTATTTTCGGACTCGTCGCCCTAGACAAACATCCCTAGGGTGTATTATTTTTTTTGGTCCGGCTCCGAGGTCCGTGAGGTCCTTGAGGATGAAATCGAGGCTGATCTTGAAACTTGGTTTCCGGACGATAACTCGAAAAATATTCAGGCAATAGTTGCAGAATTTTGCACGGAGGTTTATATATCAACAGGGAAGAACCCTATTGATTTTGGGATCGATACGTCAAACGACCTTTGACCTAGAGGTCGAAATAATTTTTTGCTGAGTCATCCTTGAGGCATCCTGCATATCTCGGAAACGGTGCGTCGTAGAGCGAAACGGACGTTATTTTCGGACTCGTCGCCCTAGACAAACATGTCTAAGGGGTATTATGGATGAACTTTGACCTTGACCCCAAATTTTTTTGCCGAGTCGGCATTTTTCGTTTTCGTCGATATCTCGGAAACGGTGCGTCGTAGAGCGAAACGGACGTTATTTTTGGACTCGTCGCCCTAGACAAACATGTCTTAAGGGTATTATGGATGAACTTTGACCTTGACCCCTCGGGATTTTTCGTTTTCGTCGATATCTCGGAAACGGTGCGTCGTAGAGCGAAACGGACGTTATTTTCGGACTCGTCGCCCTAGACAAACATGTCTTAGGGGTATTATGGATGAACTTTGACCTTGACCCCAAATTTTTTTGCCGAGTCGGCATTTTTCGTTTTCGTCGATATCTCGGAAACGGTCAGTCGAAGAGCGAAACGGACGTTATTTTCGGACTCGTCGCCCTAGACTAACATGTCTAAGGGGTATTATTGATGAACTTTGACCTTGACCCGAAATTTTTTTGCCGAGTCGGCATTTTTCGTTTTCGTCGATATCTCGGAAACGGTGCTTCGTAGAGCGAAACGGACGTTATTTTCGGACTCGTCGCTCTAGACAAACATGTCTAAGGGGTATTATGAATGAACTTTGACCTTGACCCGAAATTTTTTTGCCGAGTCGGCATTTTTCGTTTTCGTCGATATCTCGGAAACGGTGCTCGTAGAGCAAAACGGACATTATTTTCGGTGTCTAAGGGGTATTATGGATGAACTTTGACCTTGAACCGAAATTTTTTTGCCGAGTCGGCATTTATCGTTTTCGTCGATATCTCGGGAACGGTGTGTCGTAGAGCAAAACGGACGTTATTTTCGGACTCGTCGCTCTAGACAACATTTATCTTATATGTATTATGGATGAACTTTGACCTTGACTAAAAAATTTTTTGCCGAGTTGGCATTTTTCGTTTTCGTTGATATCTCGGAAACGGTGAGTCGTAGAGCGAAACGGACTTTTTTTTCGGACTCGTCGCCCTAGACAAACATGTCTAAGGGGTATTATTTTAACGGTAAATTTTTTTGCGGAGTCGACATTATTCATTTTCGTCGATATCTAGTATATATTATAAATTAATCATCACACCGAAATGTCTCCAAGGCATCTTTAGGCCTTGACGTCTAGTTAGATATTCACAAGATCATTTTCCAATAACTAAGAGATTTACACACCACATGTGCCTACTTGACATGTGCCTATTGATTTAGACAGTATTATCACAGTGGTGTTTACTTACTCATGAAAAATTATCTTTTGAAATATGGTCAAATTCCAGCATACACCGGGTGTTGGTATTTAATTAAAGGAAGTGACAATGTAGCTATTGGAAGGCACGATGAATTGATTTATAAGTGGGTATGAATTTCTGTAGCCAGATGATCCCACCAGGTGGAATGCGTACAAGAATCAGTTGTCAACCTGTTTCCATTGATCACAGATTGGTCAACAGCATATACAAGTAGGATTCATATTGTCACTGAATGTTACATACATGTATGACGATTTTTTTTTGTACATGTATTCCCCAAAGATCAAGTCAGCCTGTAAAGGAACCTGTGAAATAAGACTTCCTGCTCAGATAGGACCTCATTTTCCCTCCAAGAATTAAGTCTTATCTGACAGGGTATATGTATATACAGCTGTAGTTCATGCAAATTTTTTCAAACCAGAAGAAATACAGTGAACACGGGGAACCTGTAACATAGTACATTTCGGTACATGTAAGTTTGTCCAACCTCGCCACATCAATTTCTTCCTCCAAAAAAAAAAAAAAAAAATTGATAATATTGAGATTGTTATCTTTTCCGGAAAAACAAGACTATCAATCCTACAGGGCACTCAGCTTAGAAAAGGAAAAAGATGAATGTACAGGGCAGGGCAAATGAGAAAGAGAAGGATAAAAAATCAATGACCCTCCGCGATTGGAAATTGGCACTTTACGTCACTTCTCCCGGCCATTCATTTACGCAAATTGCCGAAGCGTGTTTGGCAACGAAAAGGGGCTGGCTAAATTTGGCGATACCATTCGAATGTGTTATAACGTGTATAGCCTGGCTTCCCTTCAGGCCTGCAACTCAATTGTTCGTTCGGAAATAAAACTTCTTGTTTAATAATGAAACGTGTATTCTGTCTAAATCTCTAAAGCTTAAATACATGTATAAGATGTTAAGACTTTCATACCATGAATGTTCATCGTCAAAATATTGTAAAATTACATTAAGTTGCTTCTGTTAAAAAAAGACTGCCATCTCTCATCGATTTGAAAACTGGGCGTTTGCACATGATACATGTACTCATGTATGTTTGTTAACGGTTTTTTATCAGGAGATCCTGCAAGTTTTTCAAGGTGATCGCGTAATCTGCCGAGATACTTTCGAGTGCAGTGCAAAACTCTCATTCCAAGACTCGTAACAGTTGGCGAGAGATATTGAGACGTGACTAACAACAGCTTTTTCTCTTTTCCAAGTTTGTCGGCCTGCTGCTGCGTTGAGGTTTGTCCGTCCACAGTATGTCCCAGTTCTTGGAGTCTTGTCTCGTCAATATTCTACGCTGTAATTGCACTAATCTTGCCAAATTTTTTTGCGTAACATGATTTCTGTGTGATCAACTTCACGATTGTCTCTAGCTCATGGACCAGCCAATCTTGAACATGATTGAATATTTAGTTTATTTGGCAAGAGCTTAAGGGGTTGTTACCCTCGCCATATTTTAGTCAGTGATGCGCACTGAATATTTTTAAAAATGTTTTTTCTTGAAGAAATGAACACATATTTCACATAAATGTTATATTATCATGTTAATAACTAATTGTATCCCCCGAACAAAGTTCGGCGGATACTATGGATTTGGCTTCGTCGTCCGCGTCCGCAGAGATTTTATTGTGAACGCGCTACAGGCCGTAATTCTCACCCGATCACCATTATTTTTTGCAGGTACATATATAATGGTAAGATCCCGACACCAATCGATTTTGGTTGCCGTGGCAACTGAATTGGTCATTTGGGGACACATTTTGCATTGAAAACAGCCTGTTTGAGACACATGGCTGGTGAACGCGCTACAGGCCGCAATTCTCACCCGATCACCATTATTTTTCACAGGCACATATATTATGGTAAGATCCCGACACCAATCGATTTTGGTTGCCGTGGCAACTGAATTGGTCGTTTGGGGACACATTTTGCATTGAAAACAGCCTGTTTGAGACACATGGCTTGTGAACGCTCTACAGATGGCAATTTTTGACGAATCTCGATAATATTTGGAAGTGTTGTTGGGAAGGGCTGTCACACGAAACCAATCGTTTTTTAGAATGATCATATAAATATTAATATGTTAACAGCCTAACTTATTACAGAATTTTGAAATATCCATTTTGACATGTACGATCATTCCAATAGCCTGTACAGTGGAAGGTAATGACACTGGTTTCTTGTTCAGAATGGAGAACTGAAGTTTTCAGTGAAAACAGGACAATATTACTGAATAAGTTAACATTAGTTTTATTAGTTAAGTCTATTATTGTCCACAATAAAATTAGTTAAGACGAGAAACGTTTATTATTAAGCTCAACAAGGTAAAGGTTTTGTCCAGTACAAATTTCATGGGTGTAACTGAATAAGTTAACATTATTTTTAATAGTTAAGTCTATTATTGACCACAATAAAAATAGTTAAGACAAGAAATATTTATTATTAACCTCAACAAGGTAAATGTTCTGTCCAGTACAAATTTCATTGGTGTAACCGAATAAGTTAACATTATTTTCACTAGTTAAGTCTATTATTGACCACAATAAAAATAGTTAAGTCTATTATTGACCACAATAAAAATAGTTAAGATGAGAAATATTTATTATTAAGCTCAACAAGGTGAAAGTATGTCCAGTACAGATTCCATGGGTGTACTGAATAAGTTAACATTATTTTTACTAGTTTAGTCTATTATTGACCACAATAAAAATAGTTAAGACAAGAAATATTTATTATTGGGCTCAACAAGGTAAAGATTCTGTCCAGTAGACATTTTATGTCTGTAACCAAATAAGTTAAAACATTTTTTGCTAGTTAAGTCTATTATTGACCTCAATAAAAATAGTTAAGATGAGAAACAATTATTATTGAGCTCAACAAGGTTAAGGTTTTGTCCGGTAGAGATTTTATGTTTGTGACCAAATAAGTTAACATTATTTTTTTGCTAGTTAAGTCTATTATTGATCACAATAGCTTTTTATGAAAACATTGATCAACTTTTACTTTGAATTTCAACTTGAGACCATGTTTGGCACAAATTATGAGTTAAAATATAACTTTATATGGTGAAAAATTCGATCTGGCTCCAATTTCGTCATCTTGAAATGCAGTTTTGGTCAACTTTTACTTTGAATTTCAACTTGAAAGCATGTTTGGCACATATTATAAGTCGAAATATAACTTATGACGAAAAGTTCTATCTGGCTCCAATTTCGTCATCTTGAAATGCAGTTTTGGTCACCTTTTACCTTGAATTTCAACTTAATACCATGTTTGGCACATATTATGAGTTGAAATATAACTCAAGGCAAAAAGTTTGATCTGGGTCCAATTTCGTCATCTTGAAATGCAGTTTTGGTCAACTTTTAGTTTGAATTTCAACTGGAAATCAAGTTGGGCAGGTATTATGAGTTAAAATATAACTCATGACGAAAAGTTTGATCTGGCTCCAATTTTGTCATGTTGAAATGCAGTTTTGATTAACTTTTACTTTGAATTTCAACTTGAAACCATGTTTGGCACATACATGTATTATGAGTCGAAATATAACTTATGGTGAGAAGTTCAATCTGGCTCCAATTTTGTCATCTTGAAATGCATTTTTGGTCAAATTTTACTTTGAATTTCAACTTGGAACCAAGTTTGTAAAATATTCTGAGTTGAAATATAAATAGGTGAAAAGATTGATCTATCTGTATTTTCGTTATTTTATCAAACATGTCGAATGGAAATTCATATAAAGAGATTTCAGTGGTGATTTTGAATTCGACCTTCAATAACCTCGGAAAATCAGTGCAGCAGTTTTGGTGGGGAAAAGAAAACAGTTGTGACTTGGGATTTAACATTTCTCTGGTAATCTTTTTTAGCCCTTGCTCTAGTTTTTCACACTTGACAGTGATATATTTGGGGCAACAGAGATGATAGGGCTACGGGGGATACACCCAAGCGGTCGTAGGCGACCGGAAGCGTCTAGTTTAAAGCATATCACGCGCAGTTATTATGCATCTTATGTTAAAATTGGTGAAATTGACTACCAAAATATCGGGACATCCGTTCTTGTGGAAAAAGTCGATTACGAATGTTCCTAGTATTTTTCTGAGCATTACTACATATGCTAGTTTATGAGCCAAGAAATATTTTTTTGAAATTCAAATCCATTGCATCACAAATGATTTTTGAAGTTCAGACACTTATGGACAATTAAAAAGTTTTCCCGAGTGGCCAGCACAGGCACTATTTTTGACATTAGAGCGTTGGGGGCGAAGCCCCCAACCCTCTACATGTCTATGTGCTGACTTTATCATGGAGGTTTCATGCCAACCTATCGACGCCCGTTTTGGCATGTAAACGTTTAGAAACCTACTTCAAATGAGAATTTTCTTCGTCCTTGACATAAAATCTCTCGAATTGATGGCAAACTTTGAATATTCCACAGATGTATAATGCATAAATCGATGTGTTAGGTTTGAGAAAATTACGCAAAATGCTGAGATTGTTTTGGAAACGTCAAAATGGCGGAGCCGATGGAAATTGACGTTCCCAGAATGCAAAGCAAATTTTACCGCAATGACGCGTATTTTGGAGCACACAATTTTCTGTGCAGCATCCATGTAAGCTTGCGTATGTCGTGTGGCATTCTTCGGTGTTATGAAGTGAACACAACGATACGTCTGCGATGCCACGGCTACATTTACCTTAATTTGACGTACCTTATATGTCAAGGTGTTGGCTTTGCGAAGCCTTCGGACAATCATTTATATTTTAAACTGGTCTTTTCATTAGCCCAGTGTAAATATGTTATTTATTACTGAGTATGATATCAGATGCAGATATTCCTTATAGTTTTCAATATTTTTAAGGATATTTTATTAAGGTTCAATATCATTTTAGCAGGCGTACAAATGTATCTGTTTCATTGAGTTCAAAATGAATGTTTACTTATGAGGCCTATGCTTTCATCATAATATACGGGAATGAATTGGAATCGTGTGGGGGAGGATATGGTAGCGTTTGTTGTGGGGGGGGGGGGGGTAGGGGGAGTAACGTTGAGTAGTATACATTCAGCTGTCAGGGTGCTGATGATGTGCTCGAGCTCTAATGTCGACTCTCGCAGTTAGCTGCATTTTCTTGTTTAACCCTCTAAGACACTGCCACAGCGAGAGGGAGACTTCAATATCATATGCTCCACTGTGCACAATTCAACTGGCCTTTACATGTAGAGTGCTACATGCTAGGGCTTCTGTGTGCATTGGGCCATGAGACTACTCTATTCACCTGATCAATGCAAATAATAACCCGTATTTCCAAAGTGACAGTTATATGTTTAAAACTTCTGGGGAAGTAACATCTTCTTGCATTTGGCATAATCCATAACACTCTGTGTTCATCGAATAACTAACAGTACATGTATGTCTTCACTGACCCTATTGTGCATAATGCTCGGTCTATGCATACAAAGAACACAAACCCCAAGCTAGATACAGGATACATCCTGATCCCAAAAACATGTAAATATCACCAGGCTTTTGATTCCTTGTCAACATGATTACATGTGACATTAAAGTATCATTATTGCACATGGGTTGTGTCAACATAATTGATGTGAAATTCACACAGTGGTAGCATTTTATTAGTACAATTCATCTTTTGACATACATGGATCACAGGTATATGATATCAAACATACCAGACAAGAAATGTCATGAATAAATAGTGTATTTGGTAGTATACTCCTTATCCATATGTTTATCTTACAAAGTTTGTACATGGAAGGTAAACAAGAACAAAATAAATCAAATATAATACCAATCAAAAAGATTATGAATTTATCATAATTGGCAAACAATATTGCACATGGCCACTTGATACACTGCCATTCAAATATTCATAATGTATTTCTGACCTACACATGTGTATCAATAACAAATTTTTGATACATACAATGTGTTGGCCACTTTATCCATTAAAATATAAAATATGAAAATATTATTAATTGGCCATTGAATCCCCAAATTGCTGTTGTATAAGATATCCAATTGCCTTACAGTGACATTATGGTGGTGTGCAATTCTGTTTCAGATATACAGATCCAACATGCACTTAATTTGAATTTATATATATATTGTTTTAATATACATGTATATATTGGTGCAAACTTCAAAACACAAGTTGTTGTTATGCTTTGACATCCATATTGTTGGCCAACTGAATGATTGCTCCTGGGTGCCTGTCATTGGGGGATCAGTCAAGTGGTGTGGAGCTGCTATTGCCTGTCTTCTGATTGAGACTTGAACCAGGATTTATGGAGCTTCTGGTTGTGTTGTCTTCTGGCTGAGCTGTCAGGAAAGTGGTGTGGAGTTGTCAGCAACATCTGGAGTCATCTTGAGTCAGAAAAATATGAGATGATGGATTTGTCACATGGCACTCTATTCTGTTGCTGATACCAATCACATTGCCTTGAATTGATCATTGGAATATTACAATCAAGTAAACTTCTTGATTTAGAGAAATATAATGTATATATGTTGGTGATATGAATAACTCATATAGCTGCTTATTAGGCATCCCGATTGAAAATCGGGAGGCCTAATATGTTTTTGTCTGTTTTTTTTTTAGGTTACCGGACCTTTGGTCCGATAATCTATTGGCATGGCGTTGCGTCCGTCCGTCCGGCGTTAACATTTTTATCTTTAGAGTTAACGATCGAATCTTTCTGAAATTTTGCACAAAAATGCCTAAAAATATTTTGAGAAGGAGGTATTTTTTTGATTTTCGCATTTTTTTCAAAATGGCGGCTGTTTTTGTCGAAAAACGCTCAATTTTGGACTTTGACGGCCATTTTCTCAAAAACTGTCTGATCAGTTTTGAGTTTTTGGTTTCAAAAGATTCCCCTCATATACCTCTGTGACATGTATAAGTTTTGATGCCCTAAATTCGCCTGTTTCCGTGTGGCGGCCATTTTGAATTTTTGGCGGGTCGGCGAAAACAAATTTTTTCGCCCCAAATCGCATTACTATCCATTTTGGGCCATTTCTAGGCAAAAAAAATTTTCGCCCTTTGAAAAAAATTTTGGACTTGAAAAATTTTTGTCACTTCTTTCCTTCATAATGGGAGCTGTCAGGACTGTACTCATAGAACGCTTGAAGATAGAGCTTAGAAATTGGCACTTTCAAATGGGAAGTCATATATGGCGACTTGTGTGGTGACCTTGAATTTGACCTTGGATGACCTTGAAAGGTCAAAACAGCCATTTTTGGGTCGAAAAATGCTCAAATTCGCACCTGGTCTGTATTTTCTCAAAAACTTGTCAGATCAGTTTTGAGATTTTTGTTTAAAAAGATTCCTCTTATATACCTCTGTGACGTGTATAAGTTTTGTTGCCCTTGAATCGCCGGTCTCCGTGTGGCGGCCATTTTGAATTTTTGACGGGTAGGCGAAAAAAATTTTGTTTGCCCCAAATCGCGTTACTATTCATTTTGGGTCATTTCTAGACAAAAAAAAAATTTTCACCCTTTGAAAAAAATTTTGGACTTGGAAATTTTCGTCACTTTTTTCCTTCATAATGGGAGCTGCCAGGACTGTACTCATAGTTCGCTTGAAGATAGAGCTTAGATATTGGCACTTTCAAATAGGAAGTCATATATAGCGAGTTGGGAGGTGACCTTGAATTTGACCTTTGAAGACCTTGAAAGGTCAAAACAGCCATTTTTGGGTGAAAAAAACATGCACAAATTTGCCTCTACAGATGAAATGCATGTAGATAGAGCTTCAGTTTGCATTATGAACATATAGGAAGTCATATATGGAACAACTAATGATGACCTTGATTTTGACCTTGGATGACCTTGAGTGCTAAATGTCTGACTTGAAATCTTGAAAATGGCCTCTGAAGCATAAACTTTTGCACATACAGGTTAGGATTGTGTATAAGCCTGTAAAAAGTCATGTATAAATGGCACATTTTTTGGTGACCTTGAACTTGACCTCAAAGACCTTGAAGGGCGAATCTCAAAATCTGAAATTGGCCTCTACACACGAAATACTTGTTGATAAAACTTATATGTTTGTATTATCAACATACGAAGTCGTATGCAGCATACCTGATGGTGACATTGAGATTCACAAAGATGACCTTGACTGGTAAATCTCAAAATCATATGTCACCTACAATGCTTGAAACCAAAATTGTCCGGTAACCTATCTTAGCCCTTTTTTTTTTTCTTCCGCCATTTGGTTTCCGGATCATAACTCTTGAACGCCCATTTTGGAAAAAAAAATCGGGCGATTCCTGTCAATGTCATAATTTGATTCAGGCAATTTCCAGGGGAAAAAAATTTTTTGGGTGTATTTTTTTTTTGGGGGGGGGGGGGGAACTTAGTATTTTTCCCTCGCCTGCACCCATGCAGATGCTGGCTATAACTGAGCCGTGCTACTGTATTCACAGACTGCAGCCTGCATGTCCAGCATGAGGCTAGGCTCTGCCCTCTCAGCCAGTGCAGTATATGAGAGCCCTGCACAGTCAAGCCTTACAAGATCAGCCAGTCTGTCTAGCACAGCCATAGGCTCCGCCCCTCTCAGCCAGCCCTGCTCAGTCATGCCTTACAAGATCAGCCAGTCTGTCCAGCACAGCAATAGGCTCCACCCCTCTCAGCCAGTCCTGCTCAGTCATGCCCGACAAGTGATACAGCAGTATAGCTAGCAATGTCCAACATTACCCTAGGCTCATATCCATGCATAATCGCCACTCCCCCCTCCAAAGCCTGGTTTACTAGTGTGTGTACATGGTAAAAGAATGAAGTTCCACCCCACAGAAAACAATAGTTGGTTAATAAGCCAACACACATGACACAACATGCTTGTGGAATGATTTGCCCTGTCTACATTTATATTGTACAAACATGTATTGTTTGAATGTTTTGTTATTCAACTCTATTTCACATGCAATGACCAAATCATCATTGTTTTAGTTAGCGGGGAAATGTTTGGCTTTGGTTATAATATGAATGCGAAATTTCGCTGTGTTGTACAAGTTTTGAAATCACAAAATTGGCCAAGATGACGAAGCATTCTTTTAGTCACGTATCATTTTACATTTGACAGGGGCACCTGAAAAATATCACGGAACATTCTGATTAAATATACTAGTACTCTGAATAATATTGGCTGGGTAATTGTCCATTCATTTTGGGTGGCAAATGTCTTGTGGGCCAAGTTGTCAAGATGATAGAAAGTATTTCTGGTAAGAACTGTCTGATGAGCTCTCACTCTTACCCACATACAATGGCCTATGTATTCTTTTTTCTCAGTCCAGTATGACCATTTGAAATGATGAGCACAAATTGGGGGATGCCACAAAGCCTATAGGCTTTTATGTCTAGTTGATAATTACCTTATATACTTGTGCCAATCAGGGTACCTGATTCAAATTGACGTCTAGTTCATCCTTGAGGCTTCCTGCATATCTCAGAAACGGTGCGTCGTAGAGCGAAACGGACGTTATTTTCGGACTCGTCGCCCCAGACAAACATGTCTATGGGGTATTTTTAGGTTACCGGACCTTTGGTCCGATAACCTATTGCCGTGGCGTTGCGTCCGTCGTCCGTCCGTCCGTCCGTCCGTCCGTCGTCCGTTCACATTTTTATCTTTAAAGTTTACGGTCGAATCTTTCTGAAATTTTGCACAAAAATACCTAAAAATATTTCCAGGAAAGGTTTCGTTGCGCTTGAATCGTTCCAACTTTTGGGCCATTTTGGGCCAAACTTGGCCCAAATGGGACTTTCCCATGTTAAATTCTCCTATGCTTTATAATGGGACAAATTATGCCTTATATCTCACTTAATATTGAGATTAGAGACTAGGAATCAATTGTGGACATATAGGAAACGATATATGCCGAATATTCTCGTGACTTTGAATTTGACCTCTGACCTCAGTTTCAAGGTCAAAGAACAAAATGGCTAATATCTCGCTTATTATCGACTTTACAGCTTAGAAATCAATTGTGAACATATAGGAAATGATATATGCCGAATATTCTGATGACCTTGAATTTGACCTTTGACCTCATTTTCAAGGTCATGGGACAAAATGGCTGATTTCTCCCTTATTATCGATTTTACAGCTTAGAAATCAATTGTGGACATGTAGGAAATGATATATGCTGAATATTCACGTGACCTTAAATTTGACCTCTGACCTCATTTTCAAGGTCAAGAGCCCGAAATGGCTAATATCTCGCTTATTATCGATTTTACAGCTTAGGAATCAATTGTGGACATATAGGGAAGGATATACGCTGAATATTCTGATGCTCTTAAATTTGACCTTTGACCTTATTTTCAAGGTCATAGCACAAAATGGCTAATATCTCGATTATTATCGATTTTACAGCTTAGGAATCAATTGTGGACATATTAGGAAATGATATATCCATAATATTCTTGTGACTTTGAATTTGACCTTTGGCCTCATTTTCAAGGTCAGAGTGCAAAATGGGTAATATCTCTTTTAGTATCAACTTTACAGCTTAGGAATCAATTGTGGACATACAGAAAATGATATATGCGGAATTTTTCCATGACATTGAATTTGGCCTTTGACCTCATTTTCAAGGTCAAAGCACAAAATGGTTAATATCTCGCTCATTATCGACTTTACAGCTTTGGAATCAGTTGCGAACATATGGGAAATGATATATGGTGAATATTCTCACGACCTTGAATTGACCAATGACCTTGTTTTAAGGTCACCAGACAAAAGGCTAAGATCTAAACTATATATTGTCCGGTAACCTCTCTTAGCCCTTGGGCTAATTTTTTAGGTTACCGGACCTTTGGTCCGATAACCTATTTTTGCCGTGGCGTTGCGTCCGGCGTCGTCGTCGTCCGTCGTCGTCGTCCGGCGTCCGAAAATCTTTCTGAAATTTTGCACAAAAATGCTTAAAAATATTTCGAGAGGGAGGTATTTTTTAGTTTTTAGGTTACCGGACCTATGGTCCGATAACCTATTGGCATGGCATTGCGTCCGTCGTCCGTCCGTCCGTCGTCCGTCCGTTCACATTTTTATCTTTAAAGTATACGGTCTGATCTTTCTGAAATTTTGCACAAAAATACCTAAAAATATTCCCAGGAAAGGTTTTTTTTAGTTTTTTGATTTTCGCATTTTTTTCAAAATGGCGGCCATTTTCGACGAAAAATGCCTGATTTTGGACTTTGGCGGCCATTTTCTCAAAATCTATTCAGTAACTTTTTTTCTTTTTGATACATAACACTCCTCATATGTACTCCTGTGATGTGTATCAGTTTCGTCGCGCTTGAATCGCTCGAAGTGGGCCATTTTGGCCCAAACTCGGCCCAGATAGGACTTTCCCATGTTAAATTTTCCTATGCTTTATAATGGGACACATTAAGCCTAATATCTCACTTAATATTGAGATTAGAGACTAGGAATCAATTGTGGACATATAGGAAATGATATATGCTGAATATTCTCGTGACCTTGAATTTGACCTTTGACCTCATTTTCAAGGTCACAGGACAAAATGGCTAATATATTGCTTATTATCGACTTTACAGCTTAGAAATCAATTGTGAACATATAGGAAATGATATATGCTGAATATTCTCGTGACCTAGAATTTGACCTTTGACCTCATTTTCAAGGTCACAGGACAAAATGGCTAATATCTCGCTTATTATCGACTTTACAGCTTAGGAATCCATTGTGAACATATAGGAAATGATATATGCTGAATATTCTCATGACCTTGAATTTGACCTTTAACCTCATTTCCAAGGTCACAGGACAAAATTGCCAATATCTCGCTTATTCTCGACTTGACGGCTTAGGAATCAATTGTGAACATATAGGAAATGATATATGCTGAATATTCTCGTGACCTTGAATTTGACCTTTGACCTCATTTTCAAGGTCGCAGGACAAAGTGGCCAATATCTTGCTTATTAGCGACTTTGCAGCTTAGGAATCAATTGTGAACATATAGGAAATGATATATGCTGAATATTCTAGTGACCTTGAATTTCACCCTTGACCTAAATTTCAAGGTTAGTCTTTTTATTTTCAAGGTCAGAATACAAAATGGCTTATATCTCGCTTATTATCAAATTTACAGCTTAGGGGTCCATAGTGAACATATAGGAAATGATGTATGCTGAATATTTTGGTGATCTAGAATTTGACCTTTGATCTCATTTTCAAGGTCAGAGAACAAAATGGCTAATATATCACTTATTATCATCTTTACATCTGCCCCTGATGACGCCAGTGTGTCTTTGGATAAACTATTTGGTCGGGCTTTGTTTCTATTGCAAAATGTTGTATTTTACGTTTCTTATTGGCATCATCAAAATTTGATTGTATTGGTGGTAATAGATTGATACTTACATTTATACCACTGAGTCGGTGTCACTGCTGGCGGACGTTAAATCTGTCCCCGAGGATACCATCAACTCAGTAGCCTTCGGGCTTGTGATTGGGTACTTTTGTACTTGTCATGTATCTATTCCATGGGGTTAGATTCGGATTTCTAAATTATTTTCATAGGTTGTTGGGCAGTTGTATACTAATTCCATCTGGTGTACAGTAGAAACAACTACATTTAACACATTGTCTGCCCCTGAAGACGCCAGTGTGTCTTTGGATAAACTATTTGGTCGGGCTTTGTTTGTTTCTATTGCAAAATGTAGTATTTTACGTTTCTTATTGGCATCATCAAAATCTGATTGTATTGGTGGTAATAGATTGATACTTACATTTACAGCATAGGAATCAATTGCGAATATAGAGGAATGATATATACTGAATATTTTCATGACCTTGAACTTGAACTTTGACCTCATTTTCAAGGTCACATCACAGAATGGCTAATGTCTCACTTATTATCGACTTTACAGCTCAGGAATTTATTGTGGACATACTAGAAGTGATATATTTGTTAAAAATTTCATGGCCTTGAATTTATCAGTGACTTTATTTTCAAGGTCACTGGACAAAAGGCTAATATCTAAAATGTATATTGTCCGGTAACCTTTCTTAGCCCTTGGGCTAATTTTTGATTTTCGAATTATTTTCAAAATGGCGGCCATTTTTGATGAAAAACAGCTAATTTTGGACTTTGACGGTCGTTTTCTCAAAAACTGTCTGATCAGATTTGAGATTTTTGTTTCAAAAGATTCTCCTTAGGCCATTATTTTTTGATCAATTGTTTTACAAACCCGCCGACTCTAGTCAAAATTGGCCGCTAATAAATAAATTTAGCAGTTCATGTTTTTATTTTTATTATCCCGCCGACTCGGAACAAAATACGCGAAAAAAAAGTGTGTGGCATCAAGATTGTATGTGGCTGAGAACTGTTGTATGGAGCGCATCTTCAACAATCGTACGTTGATAAAGCATGAAAAGATGAATGGATACATCAGTAGAGGTCTCTTAATCACATTGTCAAACTTTGTCACAAAATTTATGTAGTCTAATATTTAACAAAACAATGACAATAATCCTTTCGTTTATATACATGTTTCATGTGATTTGTTATTTGTGGTCAGGCTTTCTATTCTACTTTTGTTTTGTTTTTGGGTTTTTTTTTTACTTTTTACCACTTTTATGTGTTTTTTTATGCCTCAGAGTAGAGATGTGCATTTCATGTTATTGTTGTTTTCCGAAGTCATGTACATCAAACATAATGTTGAGTGATATTTTAGAAGCGATATAAAATCATTGCCACCATTTTATGTGTTTCCTGATACGTCTCGTTGGTATCCCACTACAAAATGACAGGAAGGTTTAGTACTATTGTACAAGGAGCGGAAGTACGAGCACTTCAGCATGTATAGTATTGAATTTATTGTCCAAAATTGGTTTGTATTTTTTTTTACCCGACCGACCACATATTTTCAGCTACATTTATTTTTATTCGCTCCTACCGACCGACTGTAAAGTTTGAGCAAAGTTTTTTTCGTAAAACAATTAAATAAAAAACAATGGCCTTATGTACCTCTGTGATGTGTATAAGTTTGGTTGCCCTTGAATCGCCGGTCTGCGTATGGCGGCCATTTTGAATTTTCGACGGGTCGACGAAAAAAAATTTTTTCGGCCCAAATCGCATTACTATCCATTTTGGGCCATTTCTAGACCAAAAAACATTTTTCACCCTTTGAAAAAAATTTTGGACTTGGAAAATTTTCGGCCCTTTTTTCCTTCATAATGGGAGCTGCCAGGACTGTACTCCTAGAACGCCTGAAGATAGAGCTTAGAAATTGGCACTTTCAAATGGAAAGTCATATGGCGACTTGTGTGGTGACCTTGAATTTGACCTTGGATGACCTTGAAAGGTCAAAACATCCATTTTTGGGTCGAAAAATGTCCAAATTTGCACCTTGTCTGTCTTATCTCGAAAACTGTGTGATCAGTGTTGAGATTATTTTTTCAAAAGATTCCCCTTATGTACCTTTATGATGTGTATAAGTTTTGTTGCCCTTGAATCGCCGATCTCCGTGTGGCGGCCATTTTGAATTTTTGACGAGTCGGCGAAAAAAAATTGAAATGCTTGCATATAGAACTCATGTTTGCATTATGAACATATAGCAAGACATATATGGCACAACTAATGATGACCTTGATCTAGATGTCAGATAACCTTCAGTGCCAAATGTCTGACTCGTAATGTGTAAATTGACCTGAGCGGCCTAAACAATTCCACCCAGATATATTTTTGTATTATGAACATATAGAATATCAAATGCCGCACACATGTCATGTAATGGTGACATCGAAGTTCACACGGATGACCTTGATTGGTAAATCTCAAGGTCATTTGTTCACACTGCGAACCTTGATTGGTAAATCCCAAGGTCTGTTACCTGCCAATGCTGCCATGGCCAAACCAAAAACAAATTGTCCGGTAACCTGTCTTAGCCGTTGGGCTAATTTTTTTTTTATTCGACTCCGAGGTCCATGAGGTCCGTGAGGATGAAATCAAGGCCGATTATGAGACTTGGTTTCCGGACGATAACTCGAAAAATATTCAGGCAATAGTTGCAGAACTTCGCATGGAGGTTTATATACCACCAGGGAAGAACCCTATCGAATTTGGGATTGATCCGTCAAACGACCTTTGACCTAGAGGTCGAAATAACTTTTTGCTGACTCATCCTTGAGGCTTCCTGCATATCTCGGAAACGGTACGTCCTAGAGCGAAACGGACGTTATTTTCGGACTCGTCGCCCTAGACAAATGTGCCTAAGGGGTATTATGGATGAACTTTGACCTTGACCCGAAAATTTTTTTGCTGAGTCGGCATTTTTCATTTTCGTCGATATCTCGGAAACGGTTCGTCGTAGAGCGAAACGGACGTTATTTTCGGACTCGTCGCCCTAGACAAACATGTCTTAAAGGAATTATGGATGAACTTTGACCTTGACCCGAAATTTTTTTGCCGAGTCGGCATTTTTCGATTTCGTCGATATCTCGGGAACGGTGCGTCGTAGAGCGAAACGGATGTTATTTCCGGACTCGTCGCCCTAGACAAACATGTCTGCGGGGGTATTATGGATGAACTTTGACCTTGACCAGAAATTTTTTATCGGAGTCGGCATTTTTCGTTTTCGTCGATATCTCGGAAACGGTGAGTCGTAGAGCGAAACGGACGTTACTTTCGGACTCATCGCCCTAGACAAACATGTCTAAGGGGTATTACGGATGAACTTTGACCTTGACCCCAAATTTTTTTGCCGAGTCAGCATTTTTCGTTTTCGTTGATATCTCGGAAACGGTGCGTCGTAGAGCGAAACAGACGTTATTTTCGGACTCCTCGCCCTAGACAAACATGTCTTAAAGGTATTATGGATGAACTTTGACCTTGACCCATATTTTCTTCGCTGAGTCGACATTTTTCATTTTCGTCAATATCTAGCAAACGGTGTGTCATAGAGCCCGTGGCAAACATTTTTTAAATATTACGAATTAGTCCTAACACCGAAATGCCTCCGAGGCATCTTTAGGCCTTGAAGTCTAGTTTCAAATTAATTTGTAACAATAGTTGCATGATTTCCGGCAGTGTCTTTTGATCACAAACCGCATGGGGAGTCAGTTACTACAAAATGTACATATATACTGTGCAAGGTAATAAACATGATGATATGTCCATTAATAATTTATATCCAAGTCAAAATCTGGTCCCAACAAAATGTACAATGTACATTTAAACAAAACTGTCATGTACATAATGAGAAATGGCTGAACATTGTCCCACTTTATGCTTAGTGTGGTCATCAGAATGCCCGAGACAGAACCCCCCCCCCCCCCCCCCCCTCCATGCTCTTCGTGTCACTGTGTCATGTCTAACATCGGTACATTCGAGTCATTGATTGACCCTGATTCTTCGATCTTTCCCGGCAAAACTCAATGTCACGTCAAATGTGTTTTGTTTGGAAATTCTAGACTGAGTTGTCCGTAAATGAATCCCCGAGTATTACCGGTGAATAAATGATATTGATAATGATGAAATCTCGAGAGTGCTTAAAAATATTTGAGTTTACATTTTAGGGAAACACATGTGCATGTCTAATGTTTCAAAACAGACAAATATGACATGCATGTACTGGTGAAATTATGATACAATTATGCATGGGTCAAAACATTTGTATTTACATTTTAGGGAAACACGTGTCTAATGTTCAAAACAATAAACAAATATGACATGCATGCACTAGTGAAATTATAGTATGATTGTACGGTCATTCATTCGTCCGTTTCTATTTAAAGTTGCTGCCTTCGAATGTATGCAATATTTTTTTCAAAACCAATTTTTTGTTAAACACATCTAATGCAATATAACAAAAGGTGTGCTCAATGATTTTGACGATTACAGTCCATCCAAGTTGTCTTTTCATCTGTTTTAGTGCCCATTTTGTGCCGGTTTTGTAAATAAACAAACGAAGTGTATCCATCAAACCCGAATGTAAACAAATCCTCAAATCACGCTTAAAAGTCCACATCGAGTCCACATTTTCCAGTTCGTATGTGCATATATAGTGTAGTTGTGAGAAAATAATCAGTGATATACCATGATGCTACCACTTCTATGCTTTGTTTACATCTGCGTGTGATGGATACAGTTCCTGTATTTACGTGATAACCACCTGTTCAAATGAGCAAAATTTCCCTGTGAACTGGTTATTTTCATTACATTTGATGTGAGTATGTTCCATTCAGTTAGTTCAGCATGTTTAGTATGAAATATAGTTTTTGACTGGTTTCGAAGGCAGCTGTTTTAAATACATACACCTATAGGATGCAATTTATATGGATGTGGGTATTTTTAGGTTACCGGACCTATGGTCCGATAACCTATTGCCTTGGCGTTGCGTCCGTCGTCCATCCGTCCGTCGTCGTCGTCGGCGTCCGTCCACATTTTTATCTTTAAAGTTTACGGACCCATCTTTCTGAAAATTTGGGAAAAGATACCTTGAAATAATTTGAGAAGGAGGTATTTTTTAGTTTTTAGGTTACCGGACCTTTGGTCCGATAACCTACTGCCGTGGCGTTGCGTCCGTCGTCGTCGGCGTCCGTCGTCCGTCGTCCGGCGTCCGTCAACATTCATATCTTTAAAGTTTACGATTGAATCTTCCTGAAATTTTGCACAAAAAAGCTTAAAAATATTTCGAGAGGGAGGTATTTTTTAGTTTTTAGGTTACCGGACCTTTGGTCCGATAACCTATTGGCATGGCGTTGCGTCCGTCGTCCGTCTAGCCGTCCGTCCGTCCGGCGTTAACATTTTTATCTTTAAAGTTAACGATCGAATCTTTCTGAAATTTTGCACAAAAATGCCTAAAAATATTTTGAGAAGGAGGTATTTTTTTGTTTTTTGATTTTCGCATTTTTTTCAAAATGGCGGCCGTTTTTGTCGAAAAATGCTCAATTTTGGACTTTGACGGCCATTTTCTCAAAAACTGTGATCAGTTTTGAGTTTTTGGTTTCAAAAGATTCCCCTCATATACCTCTGTGATATGTATAAGTTTGGTTGCCCTAAATCTGCCGGTTTCCGTGTGGCGGCCATTTTGAATTTTTGGCGGGTCGGCGTAAAAAAAATTTTTCGCCCCAAATCGCATTACTATCCATTTTGGGCCATTTCTAGGGCCAAAAAAATTTTTCACCCTTTGAAAAAAATTTTAGACTTGGAAAATTTTCGGCACTTTTTCGCTTCATAATGGAAGCTGTCCGGACTGTACTCATAGAACGCTTGAAGATAGAGCTTAGAAATTGGCACTTTCAAATGGGAAGTCATATATGGCGACTTGTGTGGTGACCTTGAATTTGACCTTGGATGACCTTGAAAGGTCAAAACAGCCATTTTTGGGTCGAAAAACGCTCAAATTTGCACCTGGTCTGTATTTTCTCAAAAACTGTCTGATCAGTTTTGAGATTTTTGCTTAAAAAGATTCCTCTTATATACCTCTGTGATGTGTATAAGTTTTGTTGCCCTTGAATCACCGATCTCAGTGTGGTGGCCATTTTGAATTTTTGACGAGTCGGCGAAAAAATTTTTTTTCGCCCCAAATAACATTACTATCCATTTTGGGCCATTTCTAGGCAAAAAAAAATTTTCACCCTTTGAAAAAAATTTTGGACTTGGAAAATTTTCGGCACTTTTTTCCTTCATAATGGGAGCTGTCTGGACTGTACTCATAGAACGCTTGAAGATAGAGCTTAGAAATTGGCACTTTCAAATGGGAAGTCATATATGGCGACTTGTGTGGTGACCTTGAATTTGACCTTGGATGACCTTGAAAGGTCAAAACAGCCATTTTGGGGTCAAAAAATGCCCAGATTTGCCTTTGTAGATGAAATGCTTGCAGATAGAGCTCATGTTTGCATTATGAACATATAGGAAGACATATATGGCACAACTAATGATGACCTTGAACTTGACGTCAGATGACCTTGAGTGCCAAATGTCTGACTTGGAATGTGTAAATTGACCTGAGCGGCCTAAACGATTCCACCCAACATATAGAATATCAAATGCCGCACACATACATGTAATGGTTACATCGAAGTTCATACGGATGACCTTGATTGGTAAATCCCAAGGTCATATGTTTACACTGCGAACCTTGATTGGTAAATCTCAAGGTCTGTTACCTGCCAATGCTGCCATGGCCAAACCAAAATTGTCCGGTAACCTATCTTAGCCTTTGGGCTAATTTTTGATTTTCGAATTATTTTCAAAATGGCGGCCATTTTTGACGAAAGACAGATAATTTTGGACTTTGACGGTCGTTTTCTCAAAAACTGTCTGATCAGATTTGAGATTTTTGTTTCAAAAGATTCTCCTTATGTACCTCTGTGATGTGTTTAAGTTTGGTTGCCTTTGAATCGCCGGTCTGCGTATGGCGGCCATTTTGAATCTTCGACAGGTCGACGAAAAAAAACAATTTCGGCCCAAATCGCATTACTATCCATTTTGGGCCATTTCTAGACAAATTTTCACCCTTGGAAAAAAATTTTGGACTTAGAAAATTTTCGGCCCTTTTTTCCTTCATAATGGGAGCTGTGAAGACTGTACTCATAGAATGCTTGAAGATAGAGCTTAGAAATTGGCACTTTCAAATGGAAAGTCATATATGGCGACTTGTGTGGTGACCTTGAATTTGACCTTGGATGACCTTGAAAGGTCGAAACAGCCATTTTTGGGTCGAAAAATGCCCAAATTTGCACCTTGTCCGTCTTATCTCGAAAACCGTCCGATCAGTTTTGAGATTTTTGTTTCAAAAGATTCCCCTTATGTACCTTTATGATGTGTATAAGTTTTGTTGCCCTTGAATCGCCGATCTCCGTGTGGCGGCCATTTTGAATTTTCGACGAGTCGGCAAAAAAATTTTTTTCGCCCCAAATCGCATTACTATCCATTTTCGGCCATTTCTAGGCCAAAAAATTTTTTCACCCTTTGAAAAAAACTGGACTTGGAAAATTTTCGGCACTTTTTCCCTTCATAATGGGAGCTGCCCGGACTGTACTCATAGTACACTTGAAGATGGAGCTTAGATATTAGCACTTTCAAATGGGAAGTCATATATGGCGATTTGTGTGGTGACCTTGAATTTGACCTTCGATGACCTTGAAAGGTCAGAACAGCCATTTTGGGGTCAAAAAATGCCCAGATTTGCCTCTATAGATGAAACGCTTGCAGATAGAACTCATGTTTGCATTATGAACATATAGCAAGACATATATGGCACATTTGACCTTCGATGACCTTGAAAGGTCAGAACCGCCATTTTGGGGTCAAAAAATGCCCAGAAATGCCTCTATAGATGAAATGCTTGCAGATAGAACTCATGTTTGCATTATGAACATATAGCAAGACATATATGGCACAACTAATGATGACCTTGTTCTTGACGTCAGATGACCTTGAGTACCAAATGTCTGACTCGTAATGTGTAAATTGACCTGAGCGGCCTAAACGATTCCACCCAGATATATCTTTGTATTATGAACATGTAATGGTGACAGCGAAGTTCACAGGGATGACCTTGATTGGTAAATCTCAAGGTCATTTGTTCACACTGCGAACCTTGATTGGTAAATCTCAAGGTCTGTTACCTGCCAATGCTGCCATGGCCAAACCAAAATTGTCTGGTAACCTGTCTTAGCCTTTGGGCTAATTTTTTTATTTTACATTTTTTTTTCAAAATGGCGGCCGTTTTCGTCGAAAAACAGTCAATTTTGAACTTTGGCGGCCATTTTCTCGAAAACTGTCTGATCAGTTTTGAGATTTTTGTTTAAAAAGATTCCTGTTATATACCTCTGTGACGTGTATAAATTTTGTTGCCCTTGAATCGCCGATCTCTGTGTGGCGGCCATTTTGAATTTTTGACGAGTCGGCGAAAAAAAAATTTTTCCCCCCAAATCGCATTACTATCCATTTTGGGCCATTTCTAGGCAAAAAAAAATTTTCACCCTTTGAAAAAAATTTTGGACTTTCAAATGGGAAGTCATATATGGCGATTTGTGTGGTGACCTTAAATTTGACCTTGGATGACCTTGAAAGGTCAAAACAGCCATTTTGGGGTCAAAAAATGCCCAGATTTGCCTCTATAGATGAAATGCTTTAGAGCTTATGTTTGCATTATGAACATATAGGAAGACATATATGGCACAACTAATGATGACCTTGAACTTGACGTCAGATGACCTCGAGTGCCAAATGTCTATATATCATGAACATATAGAATATCAAATGCCGCACACATACATGTAATGGTGACATCGAAGTTCACACGGATGACCTTGATTGGTAAATCTCAAGGTCATATGTTCACACTGCGAAACTTGATTGGTAAATCTCAAGGTCTGTTACCTGCCAATGCTGCCATGGCCAAACAAAAATTGTCCGGTAACCTATCGTAGCCTTTGGGCTAATTTTTTTCACAAACCTATTCGCAAAGTATACACATGATACATGTAACATATATATTGTGATGACGATCATATTGTTATGATTGTAAATACATATATTCATCTCTCATGCAGGAAACAAATATGTGATTACATGCGTGTGTGTGAGTGCTAGCAATCAATATTGGTGCCTATATCAAATATAACTGCATTCATATAAGGGAGAGCAGTGGGAAATCCATGGGAAAAACAGTCATTGATCTGTGTTATTAATTAATACAGGGATAGACCATTACAGTGTCAGACAATGTCTCATATTCTTTCATGGAAGCTGCCAAAGGTGATGGAAAAGAATGGAATGGAATGGGGTTGGAGGGGGGGTGTAGGGGATGGGGGGCGCAATACATGTGTGGGACTAGATCTTGTCATTATATTGCACCCAGCCGGTGGGGGACAATGCAAGGGTCAAAGAAATCCATAAGCGGATATTTGCTAGAGAAACTAGACGCTGAGGATGGATGAAATTTTGTGGGATTTGTCGTCGATGAATGTGATTCATATCAACGTCGGCGATAACTCTTCACATTTCGATAGATAATGAGGCAATCAACAAACGACAATTAAGTTGCTCATAGGCGACCGTGACACCTGACCACACAGAGCTATAACCTGATAACATGAGACATTCATCGTGTTCATGAGATATTCGACAATCAGGAAAGATCAATCGACCCAAACACACCCGAACCCACTCAACCATATGATATTGAATTCGCACATGTGCGCATTACGTGTATTACATGCACTAGTAGCAGTTCATTGACAAACTACATGAACCACATGTAGTAGTAGCACCTGTTACAGACAGAATGAATGTTTCAACAATGACGATGGCTGCCCAGTGAGGCATACCTATACATGTATATAGATAATTCATGAAACAGGCCAGATATCGGTCTTTTCCTGCAATCGCCAACCACCCCCCTCCCTCCCCCCTCCCTACCACACCCTATCCCCCCAACATCATTTCCTGTCACCAATGCGAGGGTTCAATCCAATACATGTATTGTGTTTTAACCTGGCCACACATTTGGAATTGATCCATGTGACGTGACCTCCCTGCCTGTCATCCGTGGAATACCTAACTTCCCCCTTGGGCCCCGAAGGCAAAACATTCAGTGCAGATGTATCGCTATATTATTAATGCACAGAAAATGTAAAAAAAGTGCAGTTTTAAGTAATGAATTGGAAGAAGTAGTTGAGACCAGTTGGGTTAGGGGATACATGTATCCCCTAACCCAACTGGTCTCAACTACTTCTTCCAATTCATTACTTTTAAAAACTGCACTTTTTTTACATTTTCTGTGCATGTAATACATGTAATATGAGAAATGATCGTAACATTTACTAATGATATAGTTAACTGCTGGATGATTGTGGTAATAATGTTGTCAAAAGTGCAGCAAGAGAAGATATAGCACACGTTGTTTTGAAAATTCATCTTCATATATGTGAACACATGTGTTGAGGAAGTAAAATGTTCAATATTTACCCAGACGTAACACATGTCAGGTATGTTCTGAATTATACATTAACATCGTACACGTACGGACAGAGCATGTGTACATGTATGTGCTGACCACACCTCGGTAAGATTTCTATACCCCGCATCACCCACGCCACAGGTTGGGGTCAAGAAATCGTCACATCGGATGAGTTCTCCAACTCATAATCTGCTTGACTTGGATTATCACAAGAACAGTGGACCCATCTGTCATTGCTTATTCGGCCCAAGTAGCGCACCTTACTCTGGTAATACTACTCGCCCACTGAATGTATACCATTTAATCTGTCTGGCACATTTGAAATCTTCATTGAATTTAGAAGAAATAGTAAGCTGCGCTAGCACACTGAACCTTGCATTTAGCACGTGCTAGCCAAACTTAGCCTGACCTAGCATCGTGCGATTTGATGCTGGCCTTGTGTGTGCGAGCATCGCCCGATGTTAGCATTGCTTCTTGGCACTCTAGCACATTCTCATTTAGCATTTTCTCGGTGAAGGCCATTATATGCTCACTTATGCTCACAAGCACATGGTTATACAGTCAGTAATATGTACATCGCCTACGCCAATGCAGTGTTCAAGTTCTGTATATGCGTTCAAAATCAAGGATGCACGCATCTGTGTGAGACAATGCTCGCCTGTTCAACTGAGACGGTCGCCTGATGCGTTGGCATCGCGCCACTGGTCGCACCATGCGAGTTGATGCTAGCATCGAGTTGCCCGTAATTGCATGGGCTAGCAATCCATGTGTGTCGCGTTGCATGCTCCGCTCCAAAGACGATCATCTACATGTATGTTTCATCGCTAGGTCGGGTCTCAAAACTTACGGGGACCAGGCCTTCTTAATGTCAGGACCACCATACTGGAACTCACTGCCAACCTGGGTCAGAACTAAGAACTCCCTACAATAATTCAAGAAAGCATTGGAATCAACTCTCTTCAGTCCAGCTATCCAGAAATGTAATCGTAGTTGGTTCAGTACATCTGTAGTCTTTTGTATTGTAATTCTTGTCTTTATAATCTTTTTATGCTCATCGAGCAACTTGTTCGAAGAGGCGCACTATAAATATTTGCCATACATACAAATTTCACAAGGAGGCTTAAGTATACCTTATCCAACCAAATTTAGCATTTATCATGGAAGTTAGTAGAATGAATCACAAAATTACAGTAGTCGGCTATAATAGCTTTGCAAAAAAGACCCCTGTTGGTATCAGATGAAGTCTATATTTCTGAATGAACACGATGAGTATAGATTTTTTTGGCCAATATTGACCGAGTACCATACAATAATCAATAGATAGTATCTGCACAATAGCATTTCCAATTTCACAAATAGATAGATTCCGATTGTATCTTTCACATTAGCTGTTGTATTTATGCCCAAGGCTGCCGCCAGGTATACGCACGTGTGTATAGTAAATTTTGGGGGAAATATACTCTGTGTAAAACTTTTGAGAACTGTCCATGTCTCAAACTGTTACAGTAATTGTATTTTCTTTTCAAAATATGGGGAAAAAGCACCCGATCTTTTGTCTAATAATGTTCAAACCAAAACGTATTGGAGGATATCGCAACCGACACCAAATATCATTCCCACATAATTACATATATTTCAGTTTCTTCACCATCAGGTAAATTACTTTGGAACTTGTTCGAAAAAATGACCCCTAGGATGCCCTAGATTTACCACCATTTACCACCAGGTCATTATCCGACATAGTGCATGATTCTCCCTCCCACACAACCCCAGCCCCATGCACCACCCCCACCCTTACACACCCCTCTCATAAATACTCAGTCGTTGAGTTCACAAACAACTCCTTGATATACATATATTGTGGACTCGCATTGTGCCTTTGAGTTGTTTTCTCTCTCAATAACTCAAATGCTGCCAGAGGGGCGCTTACCTTGCCACGGAAAGCTCCGTGACATTCAGGTTCATGAATGCAACACATAAATGCGTGTTCTGGATATGAACGCTTATTCGCTGGATACAGTTGCAAACACTTATTGATGTGTATGGCGCAAAATTTCGTGTGGCAGGATACGGTGTATGAAAAAGGAAACCAGCGAAGTGGTGAGTTATTTACCAATTCATTCCGGCCCAAACAGCGTATGCTGCGCTTTCTTATATTTTCAATTGTGATAAAGATTGCAGACGGATTACAGTAAATGCAGCTAGTGATCGAATTGTATTAGAGCGCAGCATATCCTACTTGGGTCCTGATTTCGGTTTGGAAGAAAATTAGCATTCTGAATATATTAACTAACTGGCTCGCCGCTGTATATGTATGCAATACAATATATGTAAAACGGATATATTACTATCATTAGGCATCCCGATTGAAAATCGGGAGGCCTTATGTTTTTGCCTTATGTTTTTTTTTTTTTTTTTTTTTTTTTTTTTCTTCCGCCGTTTGGTTTCCGGATCATAACTCTTGAACGCCTCGATCTATCTTTCCGAAATTTTCACAGCTCATCCGAAATACTTTGCTTCTAACCCCTATTGTTTTTCGTCGAGATCCGAAATCCAAGATGGCCGCCAGCGGCCATTTTGGAAAAAAAAATCGGGCGATTCCTGTCAATGTCATAATTTGATTCAAGCAATTTCCAGAGGAAAAAAAATTTTGTAGGTGCATTTTTTTTTTTTTGGACTTGAAATTTTTCCCTCGCCTGCGCCCATGCAGATGTAATACTGTAACTGAGCCATGCTACTGTATTCACTGACTGCAGCCTGCATGTCCAATGATCCGAAATCCAAGATGGCCGCCAGCGGCCATTTTGGAAAAAAAAATCGGGCGATTCCTGTCAATGTCATAATTTGATTCAGGCAATTTCCAGAGGAAAAAAAATTTTGTAGGTGCATTTTTTTTTTTTTTGGACTTAGAATTTTTCCCTCGCCTGCGCCCATGCAGATGTAATACTGTAACTGAGCCATGCTACTGTATTCACTGACTGCAGCCTGCATGTCCAGCATGAGGCTAGGCTCTGCCCTCTCAGCCAGTGCAGGAGATCAGCCAGTCTGTCCAGCACAGCAATGGGCTCTGCCCCTCTCAGCCAGCCCTGCTCGGTCATGCCTTACAAGATCAGCCAGTCTGTCCAGCTCAGAAATAGGCTCCGCCCCTCTCAGCCAGCCCTGCTCAGTCATGCCTGACAAGATCAGCCAGTCTGTCCAGCACAGAAATAGGCTCCACCCCTCTCAGCCAGCCCTGCTCAGTCATGCCTGACAAGTGATACAGCTAGCATGTCCAACATGACCCTAGGCTCATATCCATGCATTATCCCTCACTCCCCCCTCCAAAGCCTGGTTTACTAGTGTGTGTACATGGTAAAAGAATGAAGTTACATCCCACAGAATACAATAGTTGGTTAATAAGCCAACACACATGACACAACATGCTTGGGGGATGATTTGCCCTGTCTGCATTTATATTGTACAAACATGTATTGTTTGAATGTTTTGTTATTCAACTCTATTTCACATGCAATGACCAAATCATCATTGTTTTAGTTAGCTGGCAAATGTTTGGCTTTGGTTATAATATGAATGCGAAAATTCCGCTGTATTGTACAAGTTTTGAAATCACAAAATTGGCCAAGATGACACAGCATTCTTTTAGTCACGTATCATTTTATATTTGACAGGAGCACCTGAAAAATATCACGAACATTCTGATTAAATATACTAGTACGCTGAATGATATTGGCTGGGTAATTGTCCATTCATTTGGGGTGGCAAATGTCTGGTGGGCCAAGTTGTCAAGATGATAAAAAGCAGTTCTGGTAAGAAACTGTCTGATGAGCTCTCACTCTTACCCACATACAATGGCCTATGTATCCTTTTTTCTCAGTCCAGTATGACCATTTGAAATGATAAGAACAAAATGGGGGATGCCACAAAGCCTATAGGCTTTTATGTCTAGTTCATTCCTCATTTCCTGCTAAATATGAAACAGATTTGCATACGCGTATCTACAGAATTGCTGGTAAAACCATTACGACGACTCCTAAATACATGCATGTACCCGTGGCTTGATTTCACAACTGGTAGGCGTGTTCATTTCTGTGCTAATCGTGCATTATATATGTCCATCTGAATGTTATGTTCATATTGTTTTCATAATACATATAATAATGTGATAAATATATGTTTATATTATGTCCTACATTTAGAAACAAAAACATACACATTCCATCGTTATTTGCAGGGAAACTACAATATACGTCTATATCATCTCTGGAGGATTCCGTGGATACGTATATGTGGCATATCGCAGGATTAATGTCAAAACATACAAAACTCCCGGGACTGTGGACCTTTTCCAAGACCACATTCACTGGATTTCACAGAGGAATTTGCATAGGATTTTTACAGAATGCCGATATCTTCATGAACCAAATATCAAAAACATATCCACAAAACGGTGCCGACGGACAAGCCTTACCATTGAATTGTCGTCAAATGTTGTAATTAAGGTGTGATTGTGCGCTTTCATATGTGAATCCATAAAGCCTATGTATCATGGCCTATCTATGTGTTAAATGCTCTTTCTTATTCCAGCGATCTGGCGGGAGGTTATTTTCTAGATAATAACCTCCGGGCAGGTTAATATCTAGATATTAACCTCCGGGCAGGTTAATATCTAGATATTAACCTCTCGTTCCGGCTCGCTGCACACGACTCGGGCTTTTAGCTCGGATAACGACTCATACAAACAATGGGCCGCACCCCAAATCATGCACTATTAGATGTTAATTTGTGTTGTTCTCCAGCTAGAAAGGGATAACATACAATTTGCATACATTGATTCGTACATTATCATTGAACTCATTTCCCATTATGTCGTCCATATGGTATGGTATAGTACGGATGACAACAGGTGATGAATTCCCATTCTTTGGTATCATAATCCATTAATTAAAGCATTCTGTGCCCTATATGCAGAATGATCAATTACCAGTATATATCACTATAGATATATGTTGATGTAAATGATACGTATTGTGAAATCAAGGACAGTTGAATTAACATGATATTACACTGGTTAATTGTATCCTTCAAACAAGATGCCATGGATTTGTCATCAGCTTGTTTTTAGAGATTTTATTTTGAGCATTTACGTACCGTAGATCTCATGCGATTCCATCAATTTTTTGCAGGGAGATACAAGTCATGTATGACCTTGAGATGAATTGATCCAGTCAAAATGGCCAATTGTCTTGCTCAATTTGTGCTGCATATTTTGCACTTTACCACTGTAGACAATGAGTTACATTATGGGACTTTTATTAATGACATTGATGAAAGACATTCTCTGGACATTACACATACGTACTGGTATTTCATCTCAATAATCTGTTATGCGTGACAGGGATGATGGAACATCAGGGGGATACATCCCCACTGGTTGTCAGTGACCGGAAAGTCTAGTTTGATCTAGTTTAATACATTGTATGCTGTCATGATCACATGACACAGGTCTTTATGATAGCAAATCCAAATACATGAAGATAAAAAAGCAACAACAACTTGGAATGTTTTCAATTTATAAATTAATTCCTTCATTGAAAAATTATCATAAAGTATTTGTTTTTGATAATTGTACATGTACGAGTAGCAAGAATAGAAAAATTTTATTCCCTCATCATCATGACATTGTACATGTAAGTGTGCTTTAGAGTAATGAATGTCCGTACTCAATTGTGTCTTTTAAACCATTTTCTGCTAGATTACAAGGTTTTGTTCCTCGCAACTCCGCTCTTCTGCATAAAAAAGATGGGTGCAAAACATTTCTGGCTATCGTCAAGACACGTGTACGGTATCTCAAAGTTTTGAGATTGATTTTCCAATTTGGAATTTTGCTGCTCTAAACATTGTAGAGGATTGATACAGTATGTAAGTGGTGGAGGAAATATTTCCCCATATAGATCTGTCACAATTTAATAATCTCGATGGACTAAGCATTTTGAACAGTATTGGAACAAGGCACAGACCTGTAGGAATTTAACATGTTGTACAATGCACTTTTTTGTTGGCACTTGATCAAAATTGTGTAAAAATCAAGAAGTATTTTATGCAGGACACCATAAAAAAATCACGACCAGTCGACCACCGCTAGAATTTCCACAGGTTTTTATTCACCCAAACTGCCATAAACAAAATAAACATGTACCGGTATAAATTGGCTCAATGGCTTACCATATTCTGTGAGCAAATCTTGATTTACTGTATCAATGTGCGTACATACATCACCGTGGATAAAATATCTGCTGTCAGAGATAGCAGTGCACAGATAAAAAGCGTCGAGAAGTGGGCCTGAGAATGGCAGTATCTGGTACTGATAGTCCGATAATTATACCGCTATTGTATATAACAAGTGTCGATATCGTTGTGGTTATATCACTATCCCCCGGACAACACCAGATATGCAACATGCAGTCACCGCAATAACATACTTATACCTGAACACATGATCTATGAACCTGCAATTATAGGGGTCAATATGATTGTATTTGGCATGACTAAGGCAAACGAATAAATATTGAATATTCATTCATTCATCTTGCCCCCTCATGACCTGACGTTCACCAGATGTTAGGTCTTTGTTTTGTTATCAAGATTGTATTTTCCTTATGTGTGTGTACATTGATAATCGAAAGTCTCATTATGATTGGTATATTTTACATGTATTGACAAGAACTGGAAAGAAATGCATCAATAACTGAATATATTGATGTCATGATACAATGTGTATAGTGTTTACTCTTGCATTCATTTTTGAAGTCAAGACTGGCTCACACACACATATACAGCTGTATACCATTTGCTTCATTTGGCAATTAGTGCTTGGCTGCTTGCATCTATCTACATGTACATGTACATGTGAAGCAATGTCATGTACAGTACACAAAAACGGTACATGTAACTGATAATCATGATTTGGGGTTTTTTTTTCGTTTTGACGGACGATTTTATCGTAAATCTAATAATTTGAACATTTCAAAATTGAATTATTGTATCCCCCGAACAAAGTTCGGCGGATACTATGGATTTGGCCTCGTCGTCCGCGTCCGCGTCCGCGTCCGCGTCCGCGTCCGCAGAGATTTTCTTGTGAACGCGCTACAGGCCGCAATTCTCACCCGATCACCATTATTTTTTGCAGGCACATATATAATGGTAAGATCCCGACACCAATCGATTTTGTTTGCCGTGGCAACTGAATTGGTCGTTTGGGGACACATTTTGCATTGAAAACAGTCTGTGTGAGACACATGGCTTGTGAACGCGCTACAGGCCGCAATTCTCACCCGATCACCATTATTTTTCACAGGCACATATATTATGGTAAGATCCCGACACCAATCGATTTTGGTTGCCGTGGCAACTGAATTGGTCGTTTGGGGACACATTTTGCATTGAAAACAGCCTGTTTGAGACACATGGCTTGTGAACGCTCTACTGATGGCAATTTTTGACGAATCTCGATAATATTTTGAAGTTTTGTTGGGAAGGGCTGTCACACGAAACCAATCGTTTTTTAGAATGATCATATAAATATTAATATGTTAACAGCCTAGCTTATTACAGAATTTGGAAATATCCATTTTGTCATGTGAGATCATTCCAATAGCCTGTACAATGGAAGGTAATGACACTGGTATCTTGTTCAGAATGAAGAACTGATGTTTTCAGTGAAAACAGGACAATATTACTGAATAAGTTAACATTGGTTTTACTAGTTAAGTCTATTATTGACCACAATAAAAATAGTTAAGACAAGAAACGTTTATTTTTAGGCTCAATAAGGTAAAGGTTTTTGTCCAGTACAGATTTCATGGGTGTAACTGAATAAGTTAATATTATTTTTAATAGTTAAGTCTATTATTGACCACAATAAAAAATAGTTAAGACAAGAAATATTTATTATTAACCTCAACAAGGTAAATGTTTTGTCCAGTACAAATTTCATTGGTGTAACCGAATGAGTTAACATTATTTTCACTAGTTAGGTCTATTATTGACCACAATAAAAATAGTTAAGACAAGAAATATTTATTATTAACCTCAACAAGGTAAATGTTTTGTCCAGTACAAATTTCATTGGTGTAACCGAATGAGTTAACATTATTTTCACTAGTTAAGTCTATTATTGACCACAATAAAAATAGTTAAGACAAGAAATATTTATTATTGGGCTCAACAAGGTAAAGATTCTGTCCAGTAGACATTTTTATGTCTGTAACCAAATAAGTTAACATTTTTTTTGCTAGCTAAGTCTATTATTGACCTCAATAAAAATAGTTAAGATGAAAAACAATTATTATTGAGCTCAACAAGGTTAAGGTTTTGTCTGGTAGAAATTTCTGGGTGTAACCAAATAAGTTAACATCATTTTTACATGTTAAGTCTATTATTAACCATAATGAAAATAGTTAAGACAAGAAATATTTATTATTGGGCTCAACAAGGTGAAAGCTTTGTCCAGTAGAGATTTTATGGCTGTGACCAAATAAGTTAACATTATTTCTTGCTAGTTAAGTCTATTATTGATCACAATAGCTTTTCATGAAAACATTGATCAACTTTTACTTTGAATTTCAACTTGAGACCATGTTTGGCACAAATTATGAGTTAAAATATAACTTATGGTGAAAAATTCGATCTGGCTCCAATTTCTTCATCTTGAAATGCAGTTTTGGTCAACTTTTACTTTGAATTTCAACTTGAAAGCATGTTTGACACATATTATGAGTTAAAATATAACTTATGATGAAAAGTTCGATCTGGCTCCAATTTCTTCATCTTGAAATGCAGTTTTGGTCAATTTTTAGTTTGAATTTCAACTTGAAACCAAGTTTGGCAGATATTATGAGTTAAAATATAACTTATGATGAAAAGTTCGATCTGGCTCCAATTTCTTCATCTTGAAATGCAGTTTTGGTAAACTTTTAGCTTGAATTTCAACACGAAACCAAGTTTGGTACATATTATGAGTTAAAATATAACTTATGACGAAAAGTTCTATCTGGCTCCAATTTCTTCATCTTGAAATGCAGTTTTGGTCAACTTTTACATTGAATTTCAACTTAATACCAAGATTGGCACATATTATGAGTTGAAATATAACTCATGGCGAAAAGTTTGATCTGGCTCCAATTTCGTCATCTTGAAATGCAGTTTTGGTCAACTTTTAGTTTGAATTTCAACTTGAAACCAAGTTGGGCAGGTATTATGAGTTAAAATATAACTTATGGCGAAAAGTTCGATCTGGCTCCAATTTTGTCATCTTGAAATGCAGTTTTGGTTAACTTTTACTTTGAATGTCAACTTGAAACCATGTTTGGCACATACATGTATTATGAGTCGAAATATAACTTATGGTGAGAAGTTCGATCTGGCTCCAATTTCGTAATCTTGAAATGCAGTTTTGGTCAACTTTTACTTTGAATTTCAACTTGGAACCAAGTAAGTAAAATATTCTGAGATGAAATATAAATAGGTGAAAAGATTGATCTATCTGTATTTTCGTTATTTCATCAAACATGTTGAAATGGAAATTCATATAAAGAGATTTCAGTGGTGATTTTGAATTTGACCTTCAATAATCTCGGAAGATCAGTGCAGCAATTTTGGTGGGGAAAAGAAAACAGTTTTGACTTGAGATTTAACATTTCTCTGGTAGTCTTTTTTAGCCCTTGCTCTAGTTTTCCACACTTGACAGTGATATATTTGGGGCAACAGAGATGATAGGGCTACGGGGGATACACCCAAGCGGTCGTAGGCGACCGGAAGCGTCTAGTTTTTTGCAGGCACATATGTTATGGTAAGATCCCGACACCAATCGATTTTGGTTGCCGTGGCAACTGAATTGGTCGTTTGGAGACACATTTTGCATTGAAAACAGCCTGTTTGAGACACATGGCTTGTGAACGCTCTACAGATGGCAATTTTTGACGAATCTCGATAATATTTGGAAGTGTTGTTGGGAAGGGCTGTCACACGAAACCAATCGTTTTTTAGAATGATCATATAAATATTAATATGTTAACAGCCTAACTTATTACAGAATTTTGAAATATCCATTTTGACATGTACGATCATTCCAATAGCCTGTACAGTGGAAGGTAATGACACTGGTTTCTTGTTCAGAATGGAGAACTGAAGTTTTCAGTGAAAACAGGACAATATTACTGAATAAGTTAACATTAGTTTTATTAGTTAAGTCTATTGTTGTCCACAATAAAAATAGTTAAGACGAGAAACGTTTATTAGCTCAACAAGGTAAAGGTTTTGTCCAGTACAAATTTCATGGGTGTAACTGAATAAGTTAACATTATTTTTAATAGTTAAGTCTATTATTGACCACAATAAAAATAGTTAAGACAAGAAATATTTATTATTAACCTCAACAAGGTAAATGTTCTGTCCAGTACAAATTTCATTGGTGTAACAGAATAAGTTAACATTATTTTCACTAGTTAAGTCTATTATTGACCACAATAAAAATAGTTAAGTCTATTATTGACCACAATAAAAATAGTTAAGATGAGAAATATTTATTATTAAGCTCAACAAGGTGAAAGTATGTCCAGTACAGATTTCATGGGTGTACTGAATAAGTTAACATTATTTTTACTAGTTTAGTCTATTATTGACCACAATAAAAATAGTTAAGACAAGAAATATTTATTATTGGGCTCAACAAGGTAAAGATTCTGTCCAGTAGACATTTTATGTCTGTAACCAAATAAGTTAACATTTTTTTTGCTAGTTAAGTCTATTATTGACCTCAATAAAAATAGTTAAGATGAGAAACAATTATTATTGAGCTCAACAAGGTTAAGGTTTTGTCCGGTAGAAATTTCTGGGTGTAACCGAATAAGTTAACTTTATTTTTACATGTTAAGTCTATTATTGACCACAATGAAAATAGTTAAGACAAGAAATATTTATTATTGGGCTCAACAAGGTGAAGGCTTTGTCCAGTAGAGATTTTATGTTTGTGACCAAATAAGTTAACATAATTTTTTTGCTAGTTAAGTCTATTATTGATCACAATAGCTTTTTATGAAAACATTGATCAACTTTTACTTTGAATTTCAACTTGAGACCATGTTTGGCACAAATTATGAGTTAAAATATAACTTTATATGGTGAAAAATTCGATCTGGCTCCAATTTCGTCATCTTGAAATGCAGATTTGGTCAACTTTTACTTTGAATTTTAACTTGAAAGCATGTTTGGCACATATTATAAGTTGAAATATAACTTATGACGAAAAATTCTATCTGGCTCCAATTTCGTCATCTTGAAATGCAGTTTTGGTCAACTTTTACATTGAATTTCAACTTAATACCAAGTTTGGCACATATTATGAGTTGAAATATAACTCAAGGCAAAAAGTTTGATCTGGGTCCAATTTCGTCATCTTGAAATGCAGTTTTGGTCAACTTTTAGTTTGAATTTCAACTGGAAATCAAGTTGGGCAGGTATTATGAGTTAAAATATAACTCATGACGAAAAGTTTGATCTGGCTCCAATTTTGTCATCTTGAAATGCAGTTTTGATTAACTTTTACTTTGAATTTCAACTTGAAACCATGTTTGGCACATACATGTATTATGAATCGAAATATAACTTATGGTGAGAAGTTCAATCTAGCTCCAATTTCGTCATCTTGAAATGCATTTTTGGTCAAATTTTACTTTGAATTTCAACTTGGAACCAAGTTTGTAAAATATTCTGAGTTGAAATATAAATAGGTGAAAAGATTGATCTATCTGTATTTTCGTTATTTTATCAAACATGTCGAATGGAAATTCATATAAAGAGATTTCAGTGGTGATTTTGAATTCGACCTTCAATAACCTCGGAAAATCAGTGCAGCAGTTTTGGTGGGGAAAAGAAAACAGTTGTGACTTGGGATTTAACATTTCTCTGGTAATCTTTTTTAGCCCTTGCTCTAGTTTTTCACACTTGACAGTGATATATTTGGGGCAACAGAGATGATAGGGCTACGGGGGATACACCCAAGCGGTCGTAGGCGACCGGAAGCGTCTAGTTTTCAGCTGTTCTAACTAATTGAATAATTACGGTAACTACATTCAGTACAAAGTTTGGTTATGCAAATAAACACGCTAATACCCTGCCGATGATAATATGGTAATTAAAATTAGCAGACTAAAGAATACTTTGTCCACCAATACTTGTAAACATTGTATTATATGTACAGGCTGTATCACTGTATGTATACTGGTAAGTGATGGTTTTGTGTATATATGACTACATTTATCATTACCATAGCCTGTCTTTCCAAAGCCTTGATCATCTTCTCAATATTCATATTTGTACAAACTGACGCATCTACATTATAAACCGTCTTAGCTATTCCAATGAGGGCCATTTCTTTTTCAGTGCATCCAGTCATGGTATTGATAATACATGTACATTTACTGCTAGCTTTCCTAACATTCAACTCAGAATTTTAAAAAATATATTCTTAGATACATGTAGTAATATTGAATCGAAATATAATTTGTCAACTGTAAATATACATGCTGGTATGTCTGTATTCATGGTTTTGAGAATAATCATAAATTTATGTTTATAACATAATTTTCTATAGAATAAACACATTATGAACAATTAAGCATAGTTATCTGAGAAGCACATTCACTGAATTCTCCCGTCTACTCTCAGGTCGGACCCGGGTGGCGTGGTGTTGCCACAGGACGCGCGCGATATCCTGGTGAACCTGTCCCAGGGGGGCGGGGACATCAGCCCGCCGGGCATCTACAACTACCTGCCGCACCTGATGGGCCGACCCAGCGCGCTCCGGCCGGGGTTCAAATTTTCCCGCGGTCGGGTCGGAGGTAAGTCAGCTCCCCGTGGGGTTGAAGTTCTGTTCGTTTCCGTTTTGAAATAAAGACATAAAAACTCAACCGTGACGACATATAAATAATACTAGTAAAATTTATGAAGAAAAGTATTCAATAAATTATCTCCTAAAACAAATTTGATTGAGTTGATTGAGTCTGGCTTTAATATGTTTGTTGTAGCGTTTTGTCAGTTTTGAAAACAATTACCTGGAATGTTATGTTTATATGTTCACTTCAAACATGTTAAACAGAAACCATAAGGGAATTGTGTATGGACAGTAAAAGCAATAAAAACATAATCACAAATTGTACATGTATATCCACATACTTTCAGTTTCTATTGTGATGGGAGTTCCGACTATCAAGCGAGACAAGGAGGGATACCTGATGCAGACTCTGGAGTCTCTGACGTCAAATCTCAACGCCGAGGAGATAGAAGACACACTCATCATCGTCTTTGTGGCAGAGGTGAGCGTAATGACGTGGCCGACTCGATTTGTCCATAGATATAATTCTTAGTTTTACTGTCTATTGATCTAAATGTATTGAATAAGCCTCCTAGTTGAATGAGCGTCCTATTCAATATAGACGTAGAAATATAACCTAGAGGTATGAAATATAACGATTGTTGTTTCTGTTGCAGCCTGGTGATCCTGACTATGTAAAAACTGTAGCACGAGAAGTCGAAAGCAAGTAAGTACATATAAATGTCCGAAATGTGGCCATGGTAACCAGTTCATGCATACATGCAACATGTGTAATGTGTAGTCTGCTGACCCAACAATGAATTATTCGCATACGTTTATGTTTACATGTATTACTTGAGGGTTTGACATACCATTTCTTGGGTTGGTTAGTTTCTTTAAATTATTTTCCAGAATTTAATCACCTATTGATGGAAGTCTTATTAGATTCAGCTTTTATGTTTAAATGTTTAGAAATCATGATGCTGGTTTGAGACTATTTCTGTGTTGTCCTGTATGAATATAATAGTATGTATTTTCTCCCAGGTTCAAGGAGCACCTCAACTCTGGCCTCGTGGAAGTGATCTCCCCGTCCCCCGATTTCTACCCGAGCTTCGAAAATCTCCGCGAAACTTTTGGCGACCCATTAGAAAGAGTCAAGTGAGTTGAGGATAAACCACTGACAAATAATTGCACCTTGTAAAACATCCATATACAGTACTTTGATGGTAAAATGTAAAATGGGATTTATTTACAGGTATGATTGCGGTATAAGTGGAGTAGATCTATGTGAAATATGCATTTTTTTGTGATTCATGAACATGATGAAACTACATATCAGTTTTTGCATGTACGCTCTCATATATGTATTTCAGATGGAGAACGAAACAGAATCTAGACTTTTCATACTTAATGATGTATGCAAGGAACAAGGGCACATATTATGTACAGGTGAGTTTCGTCTTTAGCAATTTGTCGTTGAACAGCCTACTGTAATATTTGATTTTAATGATATATATGAACAAATACATGAACTGTTTGGGAAATGTTTTCGAAATGCAATCGTTTACATGTACTTACAAAGTAGCATGCATTGCAATAACATTTATGAAGACTTAAAATGTCATGAGATTAAAATTGTGCACCTTCTATATAATATTTGTTTTGTATCTGTTGTTTGATATAATTATTCTATTTTCGCATGCTGTACATGTCACTACCGGTATTTTAAAAAAATACTCATGAATATGCATGAAGTAGGATGTGTTTTCAGTTGGAAGATGATGTGATCACAAAGGGCAGTTATATGTCGACGATGAAAGCCTTTGCAGTCAACCAGCAAGTTGACGATTGGATTCTTTTGGAGTTCTCCAAACTGGGCTTTATAGGTAATGAAAACAGGGTCCCCAGACGAGAAAATATCCGAGATGCAGCTTAGGTCTTTTCCTTGCAGGTCCAGCTTGGTCCCAGTTTTATTCAGATAATTTGCATGCAGTGACTATAATAACAGCGTGAGCCAAAGTCACCTCCATTGAACTCCTTCAAGGTCACCCCGGGAAGACACAATTCTGGACTGAGTTTCCCTGTTTGTGTACCGGTATATCACGTATTTGTACATATTTTGACTTTCAGTGCACTACATGGCTTCATCAATTGAGACCGCAGGACAGAGAGCAGCCTCATCTATCTAAGCACTGGAGTTGTACACAATGAGTCAAACATTTATTGTCATCAGTCACTCACTGACATCTTTTTTTCTCGTTTTTTTTCGATCTGTGGAATGCATAGCTTGAGGATGATCTGGTCACAAAGCCCTCATATCAAACACTGATGAAGAATTTTGCACTGAATCAGAAAACGGATGATTGGCTCCTGTTGGAGTTCTCGTATCTTGGTTTCATTGGTAAAATTTTCCCAAGTGTTGTGAATGTGGAATGGTTTGCTGTTGTCGACGGATTTTGTGCTTGAATAAATTGCCCTGCTTCTATTTTGCTTTTATTTGAGTACTTTTTTTTTTCGCTTCTGCATGATTCGATTTCGCCTCTTTTTCATGTTTTTATGGTCAACTTTCTGTGAAGGATGTTAAAAATGACTTGTTACTTCGGCGTGACACAATTCTTATAACAGCGTTGAGAGTCTTTTGAATTCTAGGTTGAAAATTGCATAAAACCAAATAAATATGGATATGTACATGGAGTAAATATTGCTGTTTTTGGTCACAAGTTTATTATTGTTTCGTAATTGTACAAAATTGCCTGTCCTGTTGTTTGATGTCAGTTTGTTCTTATTAGGCATCCCGATTGAAAATCGGGAGGCCTTATGTTTTTGTCTGTTTTTTTAGGTTACCGGACCTATGGTCCGATAACCTATTGCCATGGCGTTGCGTCCGTCGTCCGTCCGTCCGTCCGTCGTCCGTCGTCTGTTAACATTTTTATCTTTTTTGTTTACGGACAAATTTTTCTGAAATTTTGCACAAAAATGCCTAAAAATATTTCGAGAGGGAGGTATTTTTTAGTTTTTTGATTTTCGCATTTTTTTCAAAATGGCGGCCGTTTTCGTCGAAAAATGCCTGATTTTGGACTTTGGCGGCCATTTTCTCAAAAACTGTTCAGTAACTTTTTTTCTTTTTGATACATAACACTCCTCATATATACTCCTGTGATGTGTATAAGTTTCGTTGCGCTTGAATCGCTCGAAGTGGGCCATTTTGGGCCAAACTCGGCCCAAATGGGACTTTCCCATGTTAAATTCTCCTATGCTTTATAATGGGACACATTATGTCTTATATCTCACTTAATATTGAGATTAGAGACTAGGAATCAATTGTGGACATATAGGAAATGATATATGCTGAATATTGTCGTGACCTTGAATTTGACCTCTGACCTCGGTTTCAAGGTCAGAGCGGCCGTTTTCGTCGAAAAATGGCCAATTTTGGACTTTGACGGTCGTTTTCTCAAAATCTGTTCAGTAACTTTTTTTTGTATTGATGCATAACACTCCTCATATGTACCCCTGTGACATGTATAAATTTCGTTGCCCTTGAATCGCTCGAAGTGGGCCATTTTGGGCCCAAACTCGGCCCAAATGGGACTTTCCCATGATAAATTCTCCTATGCTTTATAATGGGACACATTAAGCCATAATATCTCACTTAATATTGAGATTAGAGACTAGTATTCAATTGTGGACATATAGGAAATGATATATGCCGAACATTGTCGTGACCTTGAATTTGACCTTTGACCTCGGGTTCAAGGTCAGAGCACAAAATGGCTAATATCTCGCTTATTATCGACTTTACAGCTTAGGAATCAATTGTGAACATATAGGAAATGATATATGCTGAATATTCTCGTGACCTTGAATTTGACCTTATTTTCAAGGTCACATGACAAAAATGGCTAATATCTCGCTTATTATCGACTTTACAGCTTAGGAATCAATTGTGAACATATAGGAAATGATTTATGCTGAATATTCTCGTGACCTTGAATTTGACCTCTGACCTCGGTTTCAAGGTCAGAGCGGCCGTTTTCGTCGAAATATGGCCAATTTTGGACTTTGACGGTCGTTTTCCTCAAAATCTGTTCAGTAACTTTTTTAGGTTACCGGACCTTTGGTCCGATAACCTATTGCCGTGGCGTTGCGTCCGTCGTCCGTCGTCCGTCCGTCCGTCCGTCCGTCCGTCCGTCCGTCGTCCGTTCACATTTTTATCTTTAAAGTTTATGGTCGAATATTTCTGAAATTTTGCACAAAAATACCTAAAAATATTTCCAGGAAAGGTTTTTTTTAGTTTTTTGATTTTCGCATTTTTTTCAAAATGGCGGCCTTTTTCGTCGAAAAATGGCCAATTTTGGACTTTGACGGTCGTTTTCTCAAAATCTGTTCAGTAACTTTTTTTCTTATTGATGCATGACACTCCTCCTATGTACCCCTTTGACATGTATAAATTTCGTTGCCCTTGAATCGCTCGAAGTGGGCCATTTTGGGCCCAAACTCGGCCCAAATGGGACTTTCCCATGTTAAATTCTCCTATGCTTTATAATGGGACACATTAAGCCTAATATCTCACTTAAAATTGAAATTAGAGACTAAGAATCAATTGTGGACATATAGGAAATGATATATGCTGAATATTCTCGTGACCTTGAATTTGACCTCTGACCTTGGTTTCAAGGTCATAGCGGCCGTTCTCGTCGAAAATGGCTAATTTTGGACTTTGATGGTCGTTTTCTCAAAATCTGTTCAGTAACTTTTTTTCTTTTTGATAAATAACGCTCCTCATATGTACTTCTGTGACATGTGTAAATTTCGTTGCGCTTGAATCACTCGAAGTGGGCCATTTTGGGCCCAAACTCGGCCCAGATGTGACTTTCCCATGTTAAATTTTCCCATGCTTTATAATGGGACACATCAAGCCTAATATCTCACTTAATATTGAGATTAGAGACTAGGAATCAATTGTGGACATATAGGAAATGATATATGCTGAATATTCTCGTGACCTTGAATTTGACCTTTGACCTCATTTTCAAGGTCACAGGACAAAATGGCTAATATCTCGCTTATTATCGACTTTACAGCTTAGAAATCAATTGTGAACATATAGGAAATGATATATGCTGAATATTCTCGTGACCTTGAATTTGACCTTTGACCTCATTTTCAAGGTCACAGGACAAAATGGCTAATATCTCGCTTATTATCGACTTTACAGCTTAGGAATCCATTGTGAACATATAGGAAATGATATATGCTGAATATTCTCGTGACCTTGAATTTGACCTTTGGCCTCATTTTCAAGGTCACAAGACAAAATGGCTAATATCTCGCTTATTATCGACTTTACAGCTTAGGAATCAATTGTGAACATATAGGAAATGATATATGCTGAATATTCTCGTGACCTTGAATTTGACCTTTGACCTCATTTCCAAGGTCACAGGACAAAATTGCTAATATCTCGCTTATTATCGACTTTACGGCTTAGGAATCAATTGTGAACATATAGGAAATGATATATGCTGAATATTCTCGTGACCTTGAATTTGACCTTTGACCTCATTTTCAAGGTCACAGGACAAAATGGCCAATATCTTGCTTATTAGCGACTTTGCAGCTTAGGAATCAATTGTGAACATATAGGAAATGATATATGCTGAATATTCTAGTGACCTTGAATTTGACCCTTGACCTAAATTTCAAGGTTAGTCATTTTATTTTCAAGGTCAAAATACAAAATGGCTTATATCTCGCTTATTATCAAATTTACAGCTTAGGGGTCCATAGTGAACATATAGGAAATGATGTATGCTGAATATTTTGGTGATCTAGAATTTGACCTTTGATCTCATTTTCAAGGTCAGAGAACAAAATGGCTAATATGTCCCTTATTATCATCTTTACATCTGCCCCTGATGACGCCAGTGTGTCTTTGGATAAACTATTTGGTCGGGCTTTGTTTCTATTGCAAAATGTTGTATTTTACTTTCCTTATTGGCAACTTCAAAATTTGATTGTATTGGTGGTAATAGATTGATACTTACATTTATACCACTGAGTCGGTGTCACTGCTGGCGGACGTTAAATCTGTCCCCGAGGATACCATCAACTCAGTAGCCTTCGGGCTTGTGATTGGGTACTTTTGTACTTGTCATGTATCTATTCCATGGGGTTAGATTCGGATTTCTAAATTATTTTCATAGTACTAATTCCATCTGGTGTACAGTAGAAACAACTACATTTAACACATTGTCTGCCCCTGAAGACGCCAGTGTGTCTTTGGATAAACTATTTGGTCGGGCTTTGTTTGTTTCCATGGCAAAGTGTAGTATTTTACGTTTCTTATTGGCATCATCAAAATCTGATTGTATTGGTGGTAATAGATTGGTACTTACATTTACAGCATAGGAATCAATTACGAATATAGAGGAATGATATATACTGAATATTTTCATAACCTTGAACTTGAACTTTGACCTCATTTTCAAGGTCACATCACAGAATGGCTAATGTCTCACTTATTATCGACTTTACAGCTTATGAATTTATTGTGGACATACTAGAAGTGATATATTTGTTGAAAATGTCATGGCCTTGAAATTATCAGTGACTTTATTTTCAAGGTCACTGGACAAAAGGCTAATATCTAAAATGTATATTGTCCGGTAACCTTTCTTAGCCCTTGGGCTAATTTTTTCTTATTGATGTATTAACTGTACATATTTTGCATATTACTGAATATATGTTCTCTTTCCAGTTCTGATTGCGTTATACCTGACATTGCACATTCTTTCACATATACAATCCTTACCATTCGAAGTTAAGCCTGAGGCGAAGTGTTTGGGGTTCACTTCTTAATACGTCCCCCGAATGGTTTTGATTGCTATATGTCTATGTGTGTGTAGGTGTCTTTATGTTTCATTTAAGAAAACTTGTATTTCCCCTATTTAACTTCGTTAATTTCGGTATTAATATGAGAGAAGGCTGCGAGCCTGTGTATCTGTGAAAGATGCACACACAATCCCTTTAACAGGTGGCATGCATCCACGCGACCGCAACAAACCACAGATTGCTTTATGGCCCCATGGCGACAAAGTTAACGAGTTTAAATGCCCTCAAAAGCATGCCTCAGGAGCATGAGCAGACGGTTTGGTGATCACTGATCTAGGTTATAAAAGACAGTTAACCGGTGTTTGACGGTTAACCGGTTAATCGTTTGGAGATTTAACAGCCGGTTATTCGCGGTTATTAAAAAAATGCTAGCCGTCGGCGGTTAACCCATTAATCGTGCAGGCCCTATTTATTATTGACTTTACAGCTTAGGAATCAGTTGTGCACCTATGGGGAATGATGTGTACATGCCAAATATTTTGATGACCATTGATTCGACCTTCGACCTTATTTTCAAGGTCATGGAACAAAATTGCTATTTTGTTTTACTTGTTATTGAATTTACAGCTTAGCAAACAATGGACATATCGGGATTCCAAAATGTTCTATTTTACGTTTGTTTTTGGCATCATCAAAATATGACTATTGGTGGTAATAAATTGATACTTACTTTCATATCACTGAGTCAGTGTCACTGCTGGCGGACGTTGAATCTGTCCCCGAGGATACCATCAACTCAGTAGCCTTCTGGCTTGTGATTAGGTACTTATGTATTTGTCATATATCTATTCCATGGGGCTTGTTTCATATTTCTAAATTATTTTCATAGGTTGTTGGGCAGTTGTATACTAATTCCATCAGGTGTACAGTAGAAACAACTACATTTAACACACTGTCTGCCCCTGATGACGCCAGTGTGTCTTTGGATAAACTATTTGGTCGGGCTTGTTTCTATTCCAAAATGTTCTATTTTACGTTAGTTTTTGGCATCATCAAAATCTGACTATTGGTTGTAATAGATTGATACTTACATTCATATTACTGAGTCGGTGTCACTGTTGGCGGACGTTGAATCTGTCCTTGAGGATACCATCAATTCAGTAGTTTTCTGGCTTGTGATTAGGTACTTATGTACTCGTCATATATCTATTCCATGGGGTTTGTTTCAGATTTCTAAATTATTTTCATAGGTTGTGGGCAGTTGTATACATGTACTAATTCCATCAGGTGTACAGTAGAAACAACTACATTTAACACACTGTCTGCCCCTGATGACACCAGTGTGTCTTTGGATAAACTATTTGGTCGGGCTTTGTTTCTATTCCAAAATGTTCTATTTTACGTTTGTTTTTGGCATCATCAAAATCTGACTATTGGTTGTAATAGATTGATACTTACATATACATGTTTGCTGGATATTCTCATGATTTTGCATTTTGACCAGTGACCTTATTTTCAAGGTCACAGGAATATAAAACATATTTTGTCCGGTAACCTGTCTTAGCCCTTGGGCTAATTTTTTTTTTTTTCTTTCTTTCTTTTTTTTTTTTTTTTTCTTCCGCCGTTTGGTTTCCGGATCATAACTCTTGAACGCCTTGATCTATCTTTCCGAAATTTTCACAGCTAATCCGAAATACTTTGCTCCTAACCCCTATTGTTTTTCGTCGAGATCCGAAATCCAAGATGGCCGCCAGCGGCCATTTTGGAAAAAAAAATCGGGCGATTCCTGTCAATGTCATAATTTGATTCAGGCAATTTCCAGGGGGAAAAAATTTTTTGGGTGTATTTTTTTTTGGACTTACATTGGACTTACATTTGGACTTACATTTGACAGGAGCACCTGAAAAATATCACAAACATCCTGATTAAATATACTAGTACTCTGAATATTGGCTGGGTAGTACTCTGAATATTGGCTGGGTAATTGTCCATTCATTTTGGGTGGCAAATGTCTGGTGGGCCAAGTTGTCAAGATGATAGAAAGCAGTTCTGGTAAGAAACTGTCTGATGAGCTCTCACTCTTACCCACATACAATGGCCTATGTATCCTTTTTTCTCAGCCCAGTATGACCATTTGAAATGATAAGAACAAATTGGGGGATGCCACAAAGCCTATAGGCTTTTATGTCTAGTCTATTTTCTTTTGATTCGTTTTTACCAGTGTTTGAGGAATATTATAAGAAAATAATTTGCAGCAAAGAATTGAACCATTTCCATTCCTGCCTGGGAATTCCAGTTCGAAAACTGTCCGAATGCTATGAACCTGTATTACATAATATTCACTGTTCATGCGACATGCTTGACTTATTGGAACTTCATGGCATAATTAAGGCATGGTTGTTGAAAATATTTAACATCGAAAGTACATGTATACATTGAAATATAACTTAGTATTTCAAGTGTACAGTACTCAGACTGAAAACACATTCAGTCTTGCCTTTCAGTATGTAAATGCATGCGTGCAACTGTATTTGGAAGTTCCCGAGTAATCATAGTGATTCATTCACACCTCAATGTATTGAAATGTTGTTCTTGCATGTGTCATTTTGTGCATGGTCCTTTTCTACTTTGTGCCTTCCAACTGTGATAATATGCTATGTGTATGTATATACCATGTATAGTATGTTCAATTCTGGATTTTCATTTTCGTTTATGTGGAATCTTGCATATATTTTTAGGCATGGTATTTTGGGAGGATCTGAGGGAAATTTTATCATAATTTCTAAATGAATAAAAAACTTTTCTTCTCGATTAGCATTATCGGTAACATTAAATGAAAATTCAGCATAGTTTAGCGGCCAAGTAATGACTACCGGTATCTATATTTCAATTACAAAATGACCTTTAATATTAAAGAACACTTGTTGCAAAATTGCAATTTTTTTCCACCTGCATATACTAACCTGTCTGTATTTCCCGATGTTCCCAGGCAAGTTGTTCAAGGCTCGCGATTTGCCGCTGATCGTGGAGTTTTTCCTGATGTTTCACCGAGACAAGCCGATAGACTGGCTCCTCGACCATCTACTTTACGTTAAAGTCTGCAACCCAGAGAAAGACAGGGTCAGTTCACGTCTCGTCAGCGCAATATTATGATATATACTGGTAGTTACCAAGCTATTTATAGTTTAAGTATCTAATATTTCAACAATCAAGAATATCTGTGAGTATTCATGATTCATTTCTTCAATTATTAGGGCATTTCGGCACGAAATGTCTTTATGGTTTTGTCAGAATTTTTTTTTTTTTCTTTTTTTTTTCTTTTTTTTTTCATTTTTTTTTTGTTTTTTTTTTCACTTTTGGGTTTCTGGACGATAACGTAAGAACGCCTTGACGAATTTTCGAGGAATTTTCACCAGTTATCACATATATTACATAGATGAACCCTATTGTTCTGAAGCAGGCTCCAAGGTCCGGCCAGTCCGTGAGAGGATGAATTTTGTGTCGAATGGTTTCCAGATGATAACTCGAAAAGTACTTGTGTTACCATTCTGAAACTTGACATGTATGTTGATATAGTGTTGCAGAGGAGCCCTATCGATTATGGCGTCAATCCCTCAAACGACCTTTGACCCAGGGCCCAAAAACAATTTTGATGAGTCATCCTTGAGGCTCATTGCATATCTCGGAAACGGTGCATCGTAGAGCGAAACGGACGTTATTTTCGGACTCGTCACCCTAGACATACATGTCTAAGGGGTATTATGGATGAACTTTGACCTTGACCCGAAATTTTTTTGCCGAGTCGACATTTTTCGTTTTCTTCGATATCTCGGAAACGGTGCGTCGTAGAGCGAAACGGACGTTATTTTCGGACTCTATGGATGAACTTTGACCTTGACCCGAAATTTTTTTGCAGAGTCGGCATTTTTCCGTTTCGTCGATATCTCGGAAACGGTACTTCGAAGAGCGAAACGGACGTTATTTTCAGACTAGTCGACCTAGACAAACATGTCTAACGGGTATTATGGATGAACTTTGACCTTGACCCGAAATTTTTTTGTCGAGTCGGCATTTTTCCGTTTCGTCGATATCTCGGAAACAGTGCTTCGAAGAGCAAAAAAGACGTTATTTTCAGACTCGTCGACCTAGACAAACATGTCTTAGGGGTATTATGGATGAACTTTGACCTTGACCCGAAATTTTTTTGCCGAAGCCGCATTTTTCGTTTTCGACGATATCTCGGAAACGGAGCGTCGTAGAGCAAAATGGACGTTATTTTCGGACTCGTAACACTAGGCAAACGTGTCTTAGGGGTATGTTGGGTGAACTTGGCCCTGGGCCCATTTTTCCTTTGCTGAGTCGGCGTTTTTCCATTTTCGGCCATATCTCGGAAACAGTGCGTCGTAGAGTGAAACGGACGTTATTTCCGGACTCGTGATACTAGACAAACATGTCTTAGGGGTATGTTGGGTGAACTTGGTCCTGGGCCAGATTTTTTTATGCCGAGTCGGGGTTTATCATCTTAGGCCATATCTCGGAATCGGTGCATCGTAAAGCGAAACGGACGTTATTTTCAGACTCGTGACACTAGGCAATTATGTCTTAGGGGTATGTTGGGTCAACTTGATCCTGGGCCAAATTTTTTTTTGTTTTCTTGACATTTTTCATTTTTGGCCATTTCTCGGAAACGATGCATCGTTGAATGAAATGGATGTTATTTTTGGACTCGTTGTACTAGACAAACATGTCTTAGGGGTATGTTGGGTGAAATTGTGACTGGGCCTAATTTTTTTTTTCTGCTGAATCGGCATTTTTCATTTTCGGCCATATCTCGTTTATTTTCATTTATATCTCAGAAACCGTTGTCTTGGATTGAAATGGATGTATCTACATAATCATTTTGGTTGCAGAGTAGTCAGTAATTAACAATTCACCTGTGATTGTGTTGTGTATCGAAATGCCCTAAGGCCTCTAGGCCTTTACGTCTAGTTTTGTATGTATTTTTCATGACTTACTCAACTCCAACTCGTCTAGTGATTAGTTTATAGTTTTGTTATAAGATATTCACCAATTATATCTCATTTACAAAAACAAAAATAATCATGACTAATAATTAGGATACCTCACACTTCAGTAACGTCAGCATTTCAATTTTGGAGTCAAGATTACAACGAAAATCCATGTTAAATTTCTCTACTTTCCAATTTGCATCGACACACACCCCTGATATTGCAAACAGTGGCACTGCGCTATGTCCATTCAAGAATTGAAGAGAATTTACAGGCCCGACCTGTTTGAGGCAGTGCCTGGGGCCAGTTCCATGATTGGAACCACTGAGTCATCCCTTTTCACTGGGGATGACTGTCAGGATGTGAGTGATTGAGTTGCTATGGTTACCATGTGGTTGCCATCGTTACAGTGGTTACTAAGGAACAGAACGACGTTACCAGGGCTGGCTCCCATCTCTCCTCTATTTTGTATATGGACAATTTTAGGAAAATGCGGAAAAAAGGGCTCCTGAGTTTTTATTTTGTTGTTGGATTTTTTCCCCCAAGTCGACTGACTCGATAGGTAGGCTTCGCTGTCAGGAATCAGGATCAGTGTACATGTAAATTTGTTTACTGGTAATTAACAAGTTTGTAAACAGGCTTGTAGATGTCAAGAATGCGGAACACATTAAGTTTATGTCATTTCTGTCATATTTGTTGTCTATTCTCGAAGATGAAAATTGGCAAATTAAGAATGCTGCCTTTCAGTAATTATAACAAGCAAGTTTCACAATCAAGGTTTCAATAACTACTGGTACTTTCTGCTGCACGCCCATATTGGCTGAAAGCAAAATCCAAATTTTTAGGTTACCGGACCTTTGGTCCGATAACCTATTGCCGTGGCGTTGCGTCCGGCGTCCGGCGCCCGTCCGTCCACATTTTTATCATTAAAGTTTACAGGCGAATATTTCTGAAATTTTGCACAAAAATACCTAAAAATATTTCCAGGAAAGGTTTTTTTTAGTTTTTTGATTTTCGCATTTTTTTCAAAATGGCGGCCGTTTTCGTCGAAAAATGGCCAATTTTGGACTTTGATGGTCGTTTTCTCAAAATCTGTTCAGTAACTTTTTTTCTTATTGATGCATGACACTCCTCCTATGTACCCCTGTGACATGTATGAATTTCGTTGCTCTTGAATCGCTCGAAGTGGGCCATTTTGGGCCCAAACTCAGCCCAAATGGGACTTTCCCATGTTAAATTCTCCTATGCTTTATAATGGGACACATTAAGCCTAATATCTCACTTAAAATTGAAATTAGAGACTAAGAATCAATTGTAGACAAATAGGAAATGATATATGCTGAATATTCTCGTGACCTTGAATTTGACCTCTGACCTTGTTTTCAAGGTCAGAGCGGCCGTTTTCGTCGAAAAATGGCCAATTTTGGACTATGACGGTCGTTTTCTCAAAATCTGTTCAGTAACTTTTTTTTCTTATTGATGAAAAACACTCCTCATATGTACCCCTGTGACATGTATAAATTTCGTTGCCCTTGAATCGCTTGAAGTGGGCCATTTTGGGCCCAAACTCGGCCCAAATGTGACTTTCCCATGTTAAAATTTCCTATGCTTTATAATGGGACACATTAGGCCTAATATCTCACTTAATATTGAGATTAGAGACTAGGAATGAATTGTGGACATATAGGAAATGATATATGCTGAATATTCTCGTGACCTTGAATTTGACCTTTGACCTCATTTTCAAGGTCACCGGACAAAATGGCCAATATCTTGCTTATTAGCGACTTTACAGCTTAGGAATCAATTGTGAACATATAGGAAATGATATATGCTGAAAATTCTCATGACCTTGAATTTGACCTTTGACCTCATATTCAAGGTCACATGACAAAATGGCTAATATCTCGCTTATTATCGACTTTACAGCTTAGGAATCAATTGTGAAGATATAGGAAATGATATATGCTGAATATTCTCGTGACCTTGAATTTGACCTTTGACCTCATTTCCAAGGTCACAGGACAAAAGTTGCTAATATCTCGCTTATTATCGACTTTACAGCTTAGGAATCAATTGTGAACATATAGGAAATGATATATGCTGAATATTCTCGTGACCTTGAATTTGACCTTTGACCTCATTTTCAAGGTCACAGGACAAAATGGCCAAAATCTTACTTATTAGCGACTTTACAGCTTAGGAATCAATTGTGAACATATAGGAAATGATATATGCTGAATATTCTCGTGACCTTGAATTTGACTTTTGACCTCATTTTCAAGGTCAACAGGACAAAATGGCTAATATCTTGCTTATTATCGACTTTACAGTTTAGGAATCAATTGTGAACATATAGGAAATGATATATTCTGAATATTTTAATGATATTGAATTTGACCTCTGACCTAAATTTCAAGGTCAGTCATTTTATTTTCAAAGTCAGATTACAAAATGGCTTATATCTCGCTTATTATCAAATTTACAGCTTAGGGGTCCATAGTGAACACATAGGAAATGATGTATGCTGAATAGTTTGGTGATCTAGAATTTAACCTTTGATCCCATTTTCAAGGTTAGAGATATGGCGATTTCAGTGGTCACCTTGAATTTGACCAACTTTCTCGGCTCAACTCTGTATATTTCTCCGGTAACCTTTCTAGCCCATTGGGCTAATTTTTTTAGAATTTCAATGGTTGGGGAAAAAAGCAAATGTAAATTTTCTCTTTCAATCGACACCATGGAATTTATTATACAGTATAGTGTAGTGTACACTATCACATTTACATATCAGTATGACAGAGTGAATCTGAGTATTTAAATGGCAATTATTGTTTGAAGCTGATATTTTGCTTTTAGAAATAATGATACCCATGTACATTTTACAATGTATTGCTTGGTGTTTGCGTGGTTTTCACAGGAAGATTATGCAAAAAATAGCTCCGCTGTATATTCAGTCAGTGGTATAGTATGGCGAGATAAGAGCTTGACACTAGAACTAATGCATTTTTCATTGCTATTTAACGGTTTGAAAATAGTTTGTTAAATTTCACGAGTTTGCTCATCATAATTAACGTAGGAAAAACCAGGGATATAATATTCATTTTTTTGTGACAAGTTTGTTGAAAGTGGTTTTTGTACATACTGGTAGGTAATTACTAATTATGTGTGTATTGTGTACTGTATATATATAAAATATGTTTATTTATACTAATGAATATGTATATATCTTTTAAAATGCTTTAGGCTGGTATACTACAATGTATCTACAATGGTCCCTGTAAGATAAAACCTCACCTTTTGCAGGAAAAATGAGGTCTTATCTTACAGGAAGTCTTATTTCACAGGTTCATTTACATGTTAAATTGATCTTTGGGGAATACAAAAAAGTCTTTACAGACAGGGAAGTCTTATTTCGGAGGGGTCTTATCTTACAGGGACCACTGTATGTACAGTGATGTGTATGAAAATTCGAAAATGCTTTGGTTTTGTACAGATGGTGGGGGTTTCGAATTCAGTACTTCCTCATAATTATGAAACTTGCTATCAGTACTCACACTCCCGAACATGTTTACATACTTTGAAACACTCACGAAAAAGAATTCAGACAGGAATATTAGATATTGTAGATTGTTTTTTAGAAATATCAAGACGATTTCTCTTAAGGATATCTTTCATAATAAACGCAAACATATATAAATGCGAGTATTGTGGTCCAACGAAGACGATGATCATTCAAGTTTTGCCGTTTTTACGCACTTTACAGAAACACTGTCAGCGGTCAATCACAGAGTTGCGAAGACGCTTCAAACCATCTCTATTCCAGCACATTGGCACTCACTCATCGCTTAAGGGGAAAGTACAGAAACTCAAGGTACATACTGTGTGAATTAGGCGCCCACACGTCACATGAATATTCCGAGAAAAAACGCAAAAACAATAATTTCTCGGCATTTTAAGTTCTGAGTGTGGATCATGCAAAGAATTTTTTCTGAGTGTGGATCATGCAAAGAATCATGTTTTCTTGTGTATTTTCTGGTCATAGTTGTATCCCCCGAACAAAGTTCGGCGGATACTATGGATTTGGCTTCGTCGTCCGCGTCCGCGTCCGCGTCCGCAGAGATTTTCTTGTGAACGCGCTACAATTCTCACCCGATCACCATTATTTTTTGCAGGCACATATATAATGGTAAGATCCCAACACCAATCGATTTTGGTTGCCGTGGCAACTGAATTGGTCGTTTGGGGACACATTTTGCATTGAAAACAGCCTGTTTGAGACACATGGCTTGTGAACGCGCTACAGGCCGCAATTCTCACCCGATCACCATTATTTTTCACAGGCACATATATTATGGTAAGATCCCGACACCAATCGATTTTGGTTGCCGTGGCAACTGAATTGGTCGTTTGGGGAAACATTTTGCATTGAAAACAGCCTGTTTGTGACACATGGCTTGTGAACGCTCTACTGATGGCAATTTTTGACGAATCTTGATAATGTTTGGAAGTGTTATTAGGAAGGGCTGTCACACGAAACCAATCGTTTTTTAGAATGATCATATAAATATTAATATGTTAACAGCCTAACTTATTACAGAATTTTGAAATATCCATTTTGATCATTCCAATAGCCTGTACAATGGAAGGTAATGACACTGGTTTCTTGTTCAGAATGGAGAACTGATGTTTTCAGTGAAAACAGGACAATATTACTGAATAAGTTAACATTAGTTTTACTAGTTAAGTCTATTATTCTCCACAATAAAAATAGTTAAGACGAGAAACGTTTATTATTAAGCTCAACAAGGTAAAGGTTTTGTCCAGTACAGATTTCATGGGTGTAACTGAATAAGTTAATATTATTTTTAATAGTTAAGTCTATTATTGACCACAGTAAAAATGTTAAGACAAGAAATATTTATTATTGACCTCAACAAGGTAAATGTTTTGTCCAGTACAAATTTCATTGGTGTAATCGAATAAGTTAACATTATTTTCACTAGTTAAGTCTATTATTGACCACAATAAAAATAGTTAAGTCTATTATTGACCACAATAAAAATAGTTAAGAGGAGAAATATTTATTATTAAGCTCAACAAGGTGAAAGTATGTCCAGTACAGATTTCATGGGTGTACCGAATAAGTTAACATTATTTTTACTAGTTTAGTCTATTATTGACCACAATAAAAATAGTTAAGACAAGGAATATTTATTATTAGGCTCAACAAGGTAAAGATTCTGTCCAGTAGACATTTTATGTCTGTAACCAAATAAGTTAACATTTTTTTTGCTAGTTAAGTCTATTATTGACCTCAATAAAAATAGTTAAGATGAGAAACAATTATTATTGAGCTCAACAAGGTTAAGGTTTTGTCCGGTAGAAATTTCTGGGTGTAACCGAATAAGTTAACATTATTTTTACATGTTAAGTCTATTATTGACCACAATGAAAATAGTTAAGACAAGAAATATTTATTATTGGGCTCAACAAGGTTAAGGTTTTGTCCGGTAGAAATTTCTGGGTGTAACCAAATAAATTAACATTATTTTTACATGTTAAGTCTATTATTGACAATAATGAAAATAGTTAAGACAAGGCATATTTATTATTGGGCTCAACAAGGTGAAGGCTTTGTCCAGTAGAGATTTTATGGCTGTGACCAAATAAGTTTACATTATTTCTTGCTAGTTAAGTCTATTATTGATCACTATAGCTTTTTATGAAAATATGATCAACTTTACTTTGAATTTCAACTTGAGACCATGTTTGGCGTAAATTATGAGTTAAAATATAACTTATGGTGAAAAATTCGATCTGGCTCCAATTTCTTCATCTTGAAATGCAGTTTAGGTCAACTTTTACTTTGAATTTCAACTTGAAAGCATGTTTGGCACATTTTATAAGTCGAAATATAACTTATGGTGAAAAGTTCGATCTGGCTCCAATTTCGTCATCTTAAAATGCAGTTTTGGTCAATTTTTAGTTTGAATTTCAACTTGAAACCAAGTTTGGCACATATTATGAGTTAAAATATAACTTATGATGAAAAGTTCGATCTGGCTCCAATTTCTTCATCTTGAGATGCAGTTTTGGTAAACTTTTAGCTCGAATTTCAACACGAAACCAAGTTTGGCTCATATTATGAGTTAAAATATAACTTATGGTGAAAAATTCGATCTGGCTCCAATTTCTTCATCTTGAAATGCAGTTTTGGTCAACTTTTACTTTGAATTTCAACTTGAAAGCATGTTTGGCACATATCATAAATCGAAATATAACTTATGGTGAAAAGTTCGATCTGGCTCCAATTTCGTCATCTTGAAATGCAGTTTTGGTCAATTTTTAGTTTGAATTTCAACTTGAAACCATGTTTGGCACATATTATGAGTTGAAATATAACTCATGGCGAAAAGTTTGATCTGGCTCCAATTTCGTCATCTTGAAATGCAGTTTTGGTCAACTTTTAGTTTGAATTTCAACTTGAAACCAAGTTGGGCAGGTATTATGAGTTAAAATATAACTTATGACGAAAAGTTCGATCTGGCTCAAATTTTGTCATCTTGAATTAATGCAGTTTTGGTTAACTTTTACTTTGAATTTCAATTTGAAACCATGTTTGGCACATACATGTATTATGAGTCGAAATATAACTTATGGTGAGAAGTATGATCTGGCTCCAATTTCGTCATCTTGAAATGCAGTTTTGATCAACTTTTACTTTGAATTTCAACTTGGAACCAAGTAAGTAAAATATTCTGAGTTGAAATATAAATAGGTGAAAAGATTGATCTATCTGTATTTTCGTTATTTTATCAAACATGTCGAAATGGAAATTCATATATAGAGATTTCAGTGGTGATTTTGAATTCCACCTTCAATAACCTCGGAAGATCAGTGCAGCAATTTTGGTGGGGAAAACAGTTGTGACTTGAGATTTAACATTTCTCTGGTAATCTTTTTTAGCCCTTGCTCTAGTTTTTAGGTTACCGGACCTTTGGTCCGATAACCTATTGGCATGGCGTTGCGTCCGTCGTCCGTCCGTCCGTCCGTCTGTCCGGGCAAACGGAACGCAGTTATGGGGATTTCTTAGGGGGAATAAAGCTGAAAACGCCCCACAACCACAGTTTAAGCCAAAAGTGCAGTCTTATGGGGATTTTTTCAGGACTTATGGGGAAAGTTAAGATAGGAAATTTAACATTGGGTCCGCCCGTAACGCCCATCCGTTCACCCGTCCGGGCTAACGGAACGGAGTTGGGGGCCTGGGAAAAGCTGAAAACGGCCCCTAACTATGGTTTAGGCCAAAAGTTAGATTTTAGGGGCCAGTTTTGCAATTTTAGGGGCCAGTCGAGATAGGAAATTTAACATGGGAAAGGCCCGTAAGTCCGTTCCGTCTGCCCGTCCGTCCGTCCGTCCGGCGTTAACATTTTTATCTTTAAAGTTAACGATCGAATCTTTCTGAAATTTTGCACAAAAATGCCTAAAAATATTTTGAGAAGGAGGTATTTTTTTGTTTTTTGATTTTCGCATTTTTTCAAAATGGCGGCCGTTTTTGTCGAAAAACGCTCAATTTTGGACTTTGACGGCCATTTTCTCAAAAACTGTCTGATCAGTTTTGAGTTTTTGGTTTCAAAAGATTCCCCTCATATACCTCTGTGATATGTATAAGTTTGGTTGCCCTAAATCTGCCGGTTTCCGTGTGGCGGCCATTTTGAATTTTTGGCGGGTCGGCGAAAAAAAAAATTTTCGCCCCAGATCGCATTACTATCCATTTTGGGCCATTTCTAGAGCAAAAGAAAATTTTCACCCTTTGAAAAAAATTTTGGACTTGGAAAATTTTCGGCACTTTTTTCCTTCATAATGGGAGCTGTCAGGACTGTACTCATAGAACGCTTGAAAATAGAGCTTAGAAATTGGCACTTTCAAATGGGAAGTCATATATGGCGACTTGTGTGGTGACCTTGAATTTGACCTTGGATGACCTTGAAAGGTCAAAACAGCCATTTTGGGGTCAAAAAATGCCCAGATTTGCCTTTGTAGATGAAATGCTTGCAGATAGAGCTCATGTTTGCATTATGAACATATAGGAAGACATATATGGCACAACTAATGATGACCTTGAATTTGACGTCAGATGACCTTGAGTGCCAAATGTCTGACTTGGAATGTGTAAATTGACCTGAGCGGCCTAAACGATTCCACCCAACATATAGAATATCAAATGCCGCACACATACATGTAATGGTTACATCGAAGTTCATACGGATGACCTTGATTGGTAAATCCCAAGGTCATATGTTTACACTGCGAACCTTGATTGGTAAATCTCAAGGTCTGTTACCTGCCAATGCTGCCATGGCCAAACCAAAATTGTCCGGTAACCTATCGTAGCCTTTGGGCTAATTTTTCACACTTGACAGTGATATATTTGGGGCAACAGAGATGATAGGCTACGGGGGATACACCCAAGCGGTCGTAGGCGACCGGAAGCGTCTAGTTTGCATTTGGTTTTCAAACAGTTTCCGGTAAAGGAATCTTTCAGTTCTATTTTCCACAATTATGTATAAACACCTTAACTGTACATAAAGGAAACGCATACATGTAAGCCACCGGAAAAGAGAAAAACAACGATATAAAAAATTCCCATCAAGTTTTTTACCTGTTACTGTTGTTTTCCCCAGGACAAGGATTTTGGCAAGAACATAAATCTTCGGTCACACCTGAACCCGAACGCTGAAGTGTCGACAACACTGAAGATCTACCAGCACTTCAGTCTCGATCGGGCGTACATGGGCGAGACGTTCTTCTGGGGTCTATTGCCACAGGCCGGGGACACGCTTACATTCAAGTTCAACCCACCTCTACTCATAGACAAGTGAGTAGTGTGCAGGCTGATAAAGTCGAGGTAAAAAATATGGGAAAACATTGCGGATAAAGAATTTTTTTTTTCGCGTAAATAATACCGATTGTTGTCAGTAAAGAATAGAGTACCATTGTTTTCCCATGATAAATAATTGTATGAATGTAAACAAAATAATATATTTTATGCGAGAAACAAGAAGAATTCTTTACGGGAAAACGAAAGGTCTTCTTTATGCAGAAATAAACGGTATTCCTTACGCAGAAACAATGATTCTTTACACGAAAACAAATAATTTTCACGCGGAAAAAAAGTGATGTTCCTGCTGTTTGTCTGACAATTTTGAGTTGGTACGCTGTATTGTTTGTATGTTTACACCGATACCAGTACAATTTTAATGCACCACGCACACACAGATACCTGCTTCGTAGCGGCAATGCTGAGCATCCCGGAGACAAGTTCTTCAACACGACAGTTGAGATCCTGCCAGCGGAACATATAGAGAAAGAAAATGGCATTCTCAACAATCAGGTCAGTGGGTGTAAGAAACACAGATTCTTTGGCGAGCACACTGAACAATATCTTCGTTCATCAAAAATCACACACAAAATTTTGATCCAAATTTGTGAAAAAAATAGATATGACGAAATATTAAATGACAAAAAAACTTATAATGAAAAAAAACTTATAATGAGCATTATTCCGTTGTTACCTATTTAGGCACATGAGCACAGTGCTCAGAGAACCGAGGACGGATTCCTAATCGTTAACAAGTTCGACCCGCAGACCGGGCTAGCTGCTGGGACAGTAGACGAGGCGCTAGGACCGATCGACACGATGCGGCTACGCATGCTCTCCGACAGCCAGTCCTGGGTCATCATTAGTGAGGCAAGTTTTCCGAGGTCTTATGGTCGGGTGAAGTAGAAGTTGAAACATGATGAACATATACATAATGATGAACTTGTTTAAATCAAGCTTTGATTTGTCGTATAGAAGAAAAAATTAATTAATTTCAAGCCCATACTTAATGTTTATTCATAAATCTTGCCAAAATATATCATCATATACTTTTTGTTTTCCATTCAGATTTTGATTTCGCCCAAGGGAAGGTGACCGCGTTCATAGCAGTGTTCAGCAACTACTCTCCTTTATCAATGTTACTATGGTAACGGACATTGTGCGCGCCAGAGTGCTATCCAAACTGCTTAGGTCCATTGTTGACAAAATTCCAAGCCTCGAATGGAATTGTGTTTGAACTGTTGTTGTTGTCGTTTGTTCGTGTGTGTTCGTTGTTAGCTTTGCGAGTGGTTGCATGATAACTTCTTGCCACACTGAATGTGTACATTGGGAATTCTGGTCAAGTTGTTTTGTAAGATGTGTGTGTATAAACGCATAGAAATCATGCATACTGTATTGATCCTAATAGTAGCATGGCAAGATAAAGCAAGACCTCCTGCAGAAGCGCGCAAATCTGAGGTCAGACTTGGGGTCAAATTTAAGAAAACGACTGAATAATATACCTATGGCCTTCAATCCCCTTTATTATGATTCCAATAACATAAATATGTGGATTAGAACATTCAAAGATTTTATTAGAAAGATATGAAATGAATTATAAGGTTACAAAAATCGGACATTTTTTGGGAAAAGAGGGGGGTCGCTCGCTCTACTATTAGGACGCGTACCACTATTAGGACCGATACGGTATATGGTTGAATTTATATGTGTGCCTGATGCTACAGCATGTTGAGATATGCACGAAACATGCAGCATGCACGTTCAATGTGATGTAATCTATGGAAAAACATATGTATACCTCACTTTGTTGTGAAGAATTTACTTCTAAAATAAATCAGCAAGTTATTATTATAAATGTCAAAAGAACAGGGAAAGAATGAGGCTTGCTTCTTCATGATTCTTTGGTGTATGATAGTAATTCATCGGTATTTGTCGCTTTGTCAATTTGCTACCAAATTACGTGTATATATTGTTAAGGCATTTCGGCAGAAATGCCTTTATGGTTTTAGCAGAATTTTTTTTTTTTTTTTTTTTTTCTTTTTTTTCTTCTTCCGCCACTTTTGGTTTCCGGACGATAACTTTAGATTGCCTTGACGGATCCTCGTCAAATTTTCACCACAAGTCAGAAATGATATGTGGAAGAACCCTATTCTTTTTGAGCCGGATCCGAGGTCCGTGAGGTCCGTGAGGATGAAATCAAGGCTAATTTTGAGACTTGGTTTCCGGACGATAACTGGAAAAATATTTACGCAATAGTTGCAGAACTCTGCATGGAGGTTCATATGCCACCAGGGAAGAACCCTATTGATTTTGGGATCGATCCGTCAAACGACCTTTGACCTAGAGGTCGAAATAATTTTTTGCTGATTCATCCTTGAGGCTTCCTGCATATCTCAGAAACCGTGCATCGTAGAGCGAAACGGACGTTATTTTCGGACTCGTCGCCTTAGACAAACATCTCTAGGGTGTAATATTTTTATTGATCCGGCTCCGAGGTCCGTGAGGTCCTTGAGGATGAAATCGAGGCTGATCTTTAAACTTGGTTTCCGGACGATAACTCAAAAAATATTCAGGCAATAGTTGCAGAATTTTGCACGGAGGTTTATATATCAACAGGGAAGAACCCTATTGATTTTGGGATCGATACGTCAAACGACCTTTGACCCAGAGGTCGAAATAATTTTTTGCTCAGTCATCCTTGAGGCATCCTGCATATCTCGGAAACGGTGCGTCGTAGAGCGAAACGGACGTTATTTTCGGACTCGACGCCCTAGACAAACATGTCTAAGGGGTATTATGGATGAACTTTGACCTTGACCCCAAATTTTTTTGCCGAGTCGGCATTTTTCGTTTTCGTCGATATCTCGGGAACGGTGTGTCGTAGAGCGAAACGGACGTTATTTTTGGACTCGTCGCCCTAGACAAACATGTCCAAGGGGTATCACGGATGAACTTTGACCTTGACCCCAAATTTTTTTGCCGAGTCGGCATTTTTCGTTTTCCTCGATATCTCGGGAACGGTGTGTCGTAGAGCGAAATGGACGTTATTTTCGGACTCGTCGCCCTAGACAAACATGTCTAAGGGGTATTACGGATGAACTTTGACCTTGACCCGAAATTTTTTTGCAGAGTCGGCATTTTTCGTTTTCGTCGATATCTCGGAAACGGTGCGTCTTAGAGCGAAACAGACGTTATTTTCGGACTCGTCGTCCTAGACCAACATGTCTAAGGGGTATTTTGGATGAACTTTGACCTTGACCCGAAATTTTTTTGCCGGGTCGGCATTTTTCGTTTTCGTCGATATCTCGGAAACGGTGCTTCGTAGAGCGAAACGGATGTTATTTTCGGACTCGTCGCCCTAGACAAACATGTCTTAAGGGTATTATGGATGAACTTTCACCTTGACACGAAATTTTTTTGCCGAGTCGGCATTTTTCGTTTTCATCGATAACTCGGAAACGGTGCTTCGTAGAGCGAAACGGACGTTATTTTCGGACTCGTCGCCCTAGACAAACATGTCTAAGGGGTATTATGGATGAACTTTGACCTTGACCCCAGATTTTTTTGCCGAGTCGGCATTTTTCGTTTTCGTCGATATCTCAGGAACGGTGTGTCGTAGAGCGAAACGGACGTTATTTTCAGACTCGTCGCCCTAGACAAACATGTCTAAGGGGTATTACGGATGAACTTTGACCTTGACACGAAATTTTTTTGCCGAGTCGGCATTTTTCGTTTTCGTCGATATCTCGGAAACGGTGTGTCGTAGAGCGAAACGGACATTATTTTCGGACTCGTCGCCCTAGACAAACATGTCTAATTGGTATTATGGATGAACTTTGACCTTGACCCGAAATTTTTTTGCCGAGTCGGCATTTTTCGTTTTCGTCGATATCTCGGGAACGGTGTGTCGTAGAGCGAAACGGACGTTTTTTTCGGACTCGTCGCCCTAGACAAACATGTCTTAAGGGTATTATGGATGAACTTTGACCTTGACCCGAAATTTTTTTTGCCGAGTCGGCATTTCTCGTTTTCGTCGATATCTCGGGAACGGTGTGTCGTAGAGCGAAACGGACGTTATTTTCGGACTTGTCGCTCTAGACAACATTTATCTTATATGTATTATGGATGAACTTTGACCTTGACTAAAAAATTTTTTGCCGTGTTTTCATTTTTCGTTTTCGTCGATATCTCGGAAACACTGAGTCGTAGAGCGAAACAGACTTTTTTTTCGGACTCGTCGCCCTAGACAAACATGTCTAAGGGGTATTATTTTAACGGTAAATTTTTTTGCGGAGTCGACATTTTTCATTTTCGTGGATATCTAGTATATATTATAAATTAATCATCACACCGAAATGCCTCCAAGGCATCTTTAGGCCTTGACGTCTAGTTTGATTTGAGTTTTCCACGGAGAAAATGACGGAATTTGTATTGCATGAACGTTTGGGACGCACAAGTAGAAATACTAGCAGATGTATAATCTACATGATCTAAAGCTGAAATAATCAATGATCATATCGTATGCAGTTTTCTATTTAGTGTGTTCCTGTGTATAGTTGTAACATCTACAAATTGTAAATTATGATTTTAAATTATGTATATTTGTTGAAATTTCATGATTTGGACTCTACTTACAGTGAGAAAATTTTCAAGTGAGATGTACATGTAGATTGAAGTAATTCACCATTATCGGGTTTTTTTTTTCAATATTTGCAAGCTTTAAGTGACATGATCACAATGTAAAAGGAGAATATTTATGTCTCGAAGCTTGTAATCTACAAATAATTTGTCGCTTATTGCTTTCTGCTTGTACTTCTGTTGAGAAAGATAACTTTTATATGCCTGTTTTGTGAAAATTCGATTATGCAGCAGATTAACATGATTAACATTGGTAATTTATGGCTAATGATAATTATTGATACCTAGGTGTGCATGAATCATTCAAAATACTCATTGTTCAGTGACATTTTGGTGACTTTTGGAATTGAATGGATGAAATTCAAAGAACATTCCTGTTCTGAATTGAACTTCGACAAACAAACAATCCAAGATGTAGAGTGATGATAATGTGATATAAAAGTTGTAGTGTAATTGGTGGCGTACAAGGTCAAATATTTGTCTTAGTCTTAAACTTTCATTGGTGATTTTTTTTTTTCATTCATTTATTTCACACCTGAATTTCTGAACTTTTGTGGTACCCAAGATCCATCAACGAAAATTTTGTTAGCAAACTCAGGAAGAGATAAGACAAAATGTATTTGGTGAAAAAATAATCATTAGCTTCTTTGATATCAATGAAAAACAATCAATTCCTTATACACTTAGTAAAATTTTTGCAAGAAATCTTCAATTTATTCATCAAGCTCACCTGTCGGGCTTTGGGATATAATTCAACCCCATTGATTTATTCTGCGATATTCACTCACAGACTACTACTGATTCTTTCTCAGTCAAATATGTGTATATATATATGCACATAAAATGCTATGCTGGTTGGTTCATATCATTGGAGGGTCTGTTGAGCGTCGCTAGTCATTCTGCTCGCTGCATGTAAAATAGCCAGGATATTTAGATCAATATGCGCTTGTCGAAACTTGTAACTGCCAAGAAATTTCTCGATTAGCAAAAAAGTAATTATCACGGACATTTGGAACTGGAAACTCAATCTGTATCTTGTATGGAATATCTATATTACTGGTACATAGGGTGGATAAGATCGAAACGGAAAATGGCATAAGAATTTGCAGTATGCAAATGTGTTGTAAATATTTTCAACTTGTGAAAATGAATTGTTTAAATTAAAAGCTATTCATGTGTATATGTTCAAGTGCTTCAAATGTATGAAGGCAATGCACACCCTTTACGCACTGGTATTGAAATTTTGTGTAAAACAGTTCCTAGCTTATGAAAAAAAGCTCTGTCTCAGCTTGGATAATTCATGAATATGTAACTGGGACATGTATTCCCTATATAAAGGTATTTGTTTCATTTTGTGACAAAACATATATATATATATATATATATATATATATAAAACTTTCATTATGTTGATAATATATGTACTTTGTGTTGTATTTGACTGGTTACAGAAAATGGATGTAATTTTCTCAGATAAATAGCTTCGTTCTGCATATCCAGGTGTGAATTTTCTTCTGTATTAAATGTTACGGATGTTTTTATAATGAATGTAACTTCATGGTGAAGTGGTACCAAGTCTTTTTTGTTTGTTTGCAGAGGTGGCAAATCAAAAAGCATGTTCACCATAGAACATCATTACAGTCTTTCTTTCCTACTCGATGTAAATTTCATTTTCTTCTTCTCTGATGGTATATATATATGTTGGCATTTCACATTTCTTTGTATTTTTTTCTGCAAGTTCTACTCTGTTTGTGTATGAATGTTGATAATAGCGCTAATTAATTACTCATTTAATATGAGATGCAAATGAAAAATAATAAGTTAAGTGTGAACATGAGTACAATAAATAGTAATTGCTGCTGTAATAGAAAATTTACAATGTATTTGATACATATATTTATCTTGGGTTCAAATCAAAGTCGTTTTCTGTCAGAATGCAATCCAATGTCATTTACATGTATGTGGCATTCTGCTTCGAGTACAATATATTTTGAAAATAATTATATTAATATATATAAGTTAAGCCTATTCCTCCAATGAGTACGTGAGTATTTGTTGATGCGATGCTGCAGTGAAGTATTTTGTAAAAATAAAACATGTTGAAGATATATTATCTCTGTTGTGATATTGCGAGACATATCTATAGCTGTGGTGGTAGGGATTTCCAGAACACCTGCTCGATTTTCATGAATAACAAACAGTCATTCAAGACAATCCATGCATTTCATACTACATCTACAATATAGAAAAGCTCTAATTGTTCACTCCTGGTCATCCAATCTCAAATCAACAACATGGCAACAACCGATAATAATATTGGTTTTTAGGTTACCGGACCTATGGGTTGATAACCTATATTGCCGTCACGTTGCGTCCGTCGTTCGTCCACATTTTTTTAAGCTTACCGGCCCATATGGGCTGATAAGCTATTGTCGTGGTTTTTCGTGCGTCCGGCAATTAACTTTTTTTTTGCCTTGATGAATTTTTCTGAAAATTTTCTAAAACATTCCTTGGGCTAATACGTTTTTTTTTCAGTTTTTAGGTTACCGGACCTTTGGTCCGATAACCTATTGCCGTGGCGTTGCGTCCGTCGTCTGTCCGTCCGTCCGTCCGTCGTCCGTTCACATTTTAGGTTACCGGACCTTTGGTCCGATAACCTATTGGCATGGCGTTGCGTCCGTCGTCCGTCCGTCCGTCCGTCCGTTAACATTTTTATCTTTGAAGTTTACGATCGAATCTTTCTGAAATTTTGCACAAAAATGCCTAAAAATATTTTGAGAAGGAGGTATTTTTAGGTTACCGGACCTTTGGTCCGATAACCTATTGGCATGGCGTTGCGTCCGTCGTCCGTCCGTCCGTCCGTCCGTCCGTCCGTCGTCCGTTCACATTTTAGGTTACTGGACCTTTGGTCCGATAACCTATTGGCATGGCGTTGCGTCCGTCGTCCGTCCGTCCGTCCGGGCTAACGGAATGGAGTTGGGGGCCTGGGAAAAGCTGAAAACGGCCCCTAACCATGGTTTAGGCCAAAAGTTAGATTTTAGGGGCCAGTTTTGCAATTTTAGGGGCCAGTCGAGATAGGAAATTTAACATGGGAAAGGCCCGTAAGTCCGTTCCGTCTGCCCGTCCGTCTAGCCGTCCGTCCGTCCGGCGTTAACATTTTTATCTTTAAAGTTAACGATCGAATCTTTCTGAAATTTTGCACAAAAATGCCTAAAAATATTTTGAGAAGGAGGTATTTTTTTGTTTTTTGATTTTCGCATTTTTTTCAAAATGGCGGCCGTTTTTGTCGAAAAACGCGCAATTTTGGACTTTGACGGCCTTTTTCTCAAAAACTGTCTGATCAGTTTTGAGTTTTTGGTTTCAAAAGATTCCCCTCATATACCTCTGTGATATGTATAAGTTTGGTTGCCCTAAATCTGCCGGTTTCCGTGTGACGGCCATTTTGAATTTTTGGCGGGTCGGCGTAAAAAAAATTTTTCGCCCCAAATTTCATTACTATCCATTTTGGGCCATTTCCAGGGCAAAAAATTTTTTTCACCCTTTGAAAAAAATTTTGGACTTGGAAAATTTTCGGCACTTTTTTCCTTCATAATGGGAGCTGTCCGGACTGTACTCATAGAACGCTTGAAGATAGAGCTTAGAAATTGGCACTTTCAAATGGGAAGTCATATATGGCGACTTGTGTGGTGACCTTGAATTTGACCTTGGATGACCTTGAAAGGTCAAAACAGCCATTTTTGGGTCGAAAAACGCTCAAATTTGCACCTGGTCTGTATTTTCTCAAAAACTGTCTGATCAGTTTTGAGATTTTAGCTTAAAAAGATTCCTCTTATATACCTCTGTGACGTGTATAAGTTTTGTTGCCCTTGAATCGCCGATCTCAGTATGGCGGCCATTTTGAATTTTTGACAAGTCGGCGAAAAAAAATTTCTTCGCCCCAAATCGCATTTCTATCCATTTTGGGCCATTTCTAGGCAAAAAAAATTTCATTCTTTGAAAAAACTTTTGGACTTTTAGAGCTTAGAAATTGGCACTTTCAAATGGGAAGTCATATATGGCGACTTGTGTGGTGACCTTGAATTTGACCTTCGATGACCTTGAAAGGTCAAAACAGCCATTTTGGGGTCAAAAAATGCCCAGATTTGCCTCTGTAGATGAAATGCTTGCAGATAGAGCTCATGTTTGCATTATGAACATATAGGAAGACATATATGGCACAACTAATGATGACCTTGAACTTGACGTCAGATGACCTTGAGTGCTAAATGTCTGACGTGAAATGTGTAAATTGGCCTCTGAGGCCAATACAGGTTATGATTGTGTATAAGGAGTTATGTATATATGGCACATCTTTTGGTGACCTTGAACTTGACCGTAATTGACCTTGAAGGCCAAATCTCAAAATCTTGCCTGACCTGACATATGTAAATTGATCTCAACAGACGAAATATTTGCTGATAGAACTTATGTGTTTGTATTACGAACATATATCATATGCAGCATACCAAGTGGTGACATTGAAGTTCACAAAGATGACCTTGATTGGTTAATGTCAAGGCAATGCTTGAAACCAAAATTGTCCGGTAACCTGTCTTAGCTCTTGGGCAATATTGTTGTTGTTGTAACTTCATAATGAACTCCTGCTCAGAGTTAGTCTTCACTGCAATGACCGATTTGCATATTCAATTCATATGAGGTGAACCCTTCTCTCAGTGCTAGGCCTAGATCTGTTTTATGGTATATATTGTGTTGTAGTTTCTTTATTTGATATACAACAATGAATATCCAACTTTTTTTTTTAAATGCAGAGCCAATTATAAAAATTTGCAACTGACCTTTGGACATTTCCAAGTAGTATAGCTTTGGTCCTATAATCATTATACTATGACCAATGGCTATAATGAATTAGCATTGGCTAGTTATATTTTGGTGGTAATCCCAAAAAAAAAACAATGAAGAATATTAGACTTGACAAGTCTTGTTCTTGATTATATTTGGCCTTTGGAAAATAAATTTTACAATTCAAAATCTGGATTACCATTTTGTATAGGGCCCTACACTTTTAGGTCTGGTAAATATTTTGAGAATAATCTTTTATTATTAAATAAAAATTTGTATGACTGTGTCTGAACATGAAACTTAGACTCCTAAAATTGGACTACTTGGGGTTAACTAGCTCAAATTTAATATTACAAAAGCATACACAAGTTCAAGCATGATTAAGCACAACATTTTCTTAGACATATGCAAGAAACTCAATTTTACTCACGATTATTGAAAAGATTTGAACACGAATAAAGAACACCATATTCGACCGCACCTGAAATTAGATAAACAATGACACGTGTGTAAATGAATGATCCCGTGCAGGTGCCCCCTCCGGAAAGGGATCATTCCTTAAATATATCAGCGACCCACGTGAAATTTGTAAACATGTTAAAAAGAGCGATAAAAAAGCACAAAATTAACACAGAGAAGTCGCCAAATGAGACGAAACTTGTCAGGCAAGATTTAGAGAAGATAGATACAGCACTTGGGGAAAATTCAAAACGAGATGAAGCCGAAAAAGTGCTCGAAACCACCGTGCTTGGTGGGGATGAGGACCTCTTGGAAAATCTCGAAGAAACTTCAAAATCCAAGGTATTCCAGTTCAACAATGTATAAAATATATGGAATGAGAGTCTTTGTAACAAAAAAAATCGACTTGTCTGGATTAAAAGTGAAACATTCTGCCGTATTCTCTACATTTTCCTTCTTACTATTGTGAGCGATGATAGAGGTTTTTACACCTTAAATATGCACTCGTCACTTTGTTACATCAATAAAACTAAGGAAAGACGATACTGTTTGTCTGCATTTGACGTAACATGGCGATAAGAAAATGCCCACTGAATCCTTCATGTGCTCCAAAATACTATGTTTTGTGAAGTTGTCGACGAATACTGTCATAAAGGTACGGTGACTTCGGCCCATGAGGGCCTCGGCCTGGTGATCTCGGCCCGCTCTTTCAATTGCAATCAATAGTTCCGGGCCAGTATGGTTATGTTGTTCAATACTCTGTATGTAGGTGTGACTTGGTTTATGATGGTGTAAACTGGGCATTATGGGAGAAAACACAATTCGGATTTGAATCTTGCAATAAAGTGTGATTACCATTTTAGAAATAACAAATGGAATAAGTTAATTGGGACCAGTGTTCAAAACTAACAAAAAATTCAACCAGACCACAGGGCTGGTAAGTCTTAAAAGTTACCAGCCCTGCCCAAAAGTTACCAGCCCGATTTTGAAAGTTAAGTTAGGCCTATATATAGTGACCTTTTACAATTACAGAGCATCAGCAATTAATGTCATCTTATCTATTTGCGTCCTGGAAGGCACGCCTTTTCTAGCTGTCAATGATTGACCATTATTAGTCCTATTTTAGAGTACCCTAGATCTGGTAACTTCTGCACATTTTACATCGACGATCATTTCTGTTTTCATTAATGACGAGCCAAGTTTCACATTCATACTTTCATAAAGTGCTAGATCTATATTACGCTTTTTTGTAGTATCATACACTTCGTTGGCGGCTTTGCTATCAACTTTTTCTCTTTTTTTCGAGGCCAAGAAATTTCCGCATTCGCGTTTTGCTATTGCTATAGAGAATCGTTTTTGCCTGCTATCTAGTCTGTGATTGGCTGATGAAATGACGTTGCTCCACATTTGAACCAATGAGATAGCACGATGTGTTTTAGCATTGGAATGATGGCGTGGTTTTACCAACAACGGGATTTTTTCGGTTTTGCTGTTTTCGGACAGAAACTAGACGTACATTTTTTATGTTTATAGCTCTACTTCTGAATTAAACAAAAAGAATCATATTGCAGGCTTAATTACTACGAGACGACAAGTCTATCTAAGAAAAAACCCCACTATTTACAAGCATTTCGTAAATATCACTGGAAAATTCAACCGGACCATCGGGCAGGAAAGTCGGCAAAGTTACCCGCCCGTCAAAATAGTTACCCGTCTCGGGCGTGCGGGCGGGTGGTATTTCGAACACTGATTGGGACTAAAGTTTTGATCGTCTTTCATTTCCACTACAATCAATAACCATCATTGCGCAGACTCTCTTATCAAATTTACTATAATGAAAATAATTGGGTGAGTGGTATTGAAAGTTCATTGGACTATGTTGAAGTCAACAATTAAAATATTTTAGTAAGTAGAGATTCATTGATTGTATCAAATGATTCCAAATATTGCTTAAATTTTTTAATGATTCTAACATAATCATTCTTCTTGGCTGTTGCCGACATACAATTTATCATATTATCATTCCAAAGTTACATAGTCTGTATAGGTTCAAAACGTTTTTGAAGTTTTTGTTACTTCGATACAATTGACTTTGTAATAAAGTATTTAAAGTAGATAAACTTCATTGCATTGGGTAGCGAGCATAAACTTATGTCAAAACTGCCAACAAGATTTGAGTTCTGCCAACATTGAGTTCCATCTTCCATGTTCATTTCTTATCTTGTAATATCCTGAAATCGATATGATTTCATATATTTTCAGCGCCAGAAGAAGAAATGTGATAAAGAACAGCCAACCCCTGCCTGGAAGGATGACGATGATGATCAAATCAAGTAATTTGTTGACTCTTGATAACTTTAATGACTTTGCAATAAATCAATTACATGTACAACGAATCAGCTCCAAACTCCAAAGGATTGATAGGCATGAAATAGAGTTTGCTTTTTGTGAACTTTCAAATGAAATGAAACAGCTACATATATTTGTATACAAAAATTGTAATTATAAGTACTTGTAGTACAAGTTTGTGGATACAATGTGCTTTGCTTTCTCCAATGTATTCGCAGAGTTAAAATATCTGGTAAAGATTTCAAGCACAAATATTTCAAGCACAAAGAAGGGCAAGAAATCGAGGGGGAGAGCTACTCTCAGACACTGAAATCACAGTGAGTACACAAATATCAAGAACGCCTAAGAATTTTATGGGTTTCTGTTGATACATATGTACATACATATATCAAGCTTTTTGTTAATCTTAAACTGCGAAACAGTGTTGAAAGCAGATACCCCTGTAAATTAATTGTTGGAGTAGTTACTGCCTCACTGGTAAAGTATAGGCTTCCATGTTGATTTTGTTGAACCTTTACTTTTAGGTATGAGAAAGTCACGGGACAGCCAGAATGGGCAAAACTGAGATGGCAAAAGTCAGAAGATGAAGGTTTGTACATCGTTCATTGAGTTTGACAAATAAAATAGGTGAGCAGATCCTCAGTGACAGAAATATGCTTCTAGCTGAATTTATTTGAACCAAGAATGAAGTTGATAATTATTATTTTGAGCGAGTTATGTGAACTAAATGAGATATTTGGATGAAATTAGATTTCGACTGACAACATTTGTGTCGCATACGACTGTTACATTGGACACAGGGGAGAGTGATGAAGACACTGATACGAGAGATCTACTGCAGTCCACAGGACAATATCTGTCATCTTCTGAGTCGTTACCCCCACATGTTCTACAGGTAAAAGAGTGCACAGATGCCAACAAGGAACAGCCTTTCAAGGTAAATGCCACAAGAATCTAAATGAGATTGTGTTACCAAACATTGCTCAGTCAAAGCATATTTGATAATCTGCTGTATCAATCGATAAACTGCCACTTGCAAGTAATGTTTCATTAACTGCAGTGTAAATTGAAGGCAATGGAGTTCCACCCAACATCGCAGGTTATGTTAACAGGCGGAACCAATAACACACTGGCATTATTTCAGGTAAGATGATGATGTTTCCTCGAACTCACTTATCTATGAATGTGGAGATGCTACATAAATATGATAACAAATTTTTCTTTCCATAATTCTACACTCATGATACTTGTTTCACCCAATAGGTTGATGGCAAGCAGAATGCAAAAATCCAGAGTATATTTGTAGAGAAATTCCCAATCACTAACGCACATTTCACTAGAGACGGTACAGAAGTCATAATGTCCTCTGTATACAAGGCATTCAAATACTATGACATGCTCAACGGCAAGATCATAAATGTACCCCAGATAAAAGGTAGGTTCATGCTCTTCCATGCGATTATATATGGATGTAATCTTGGCATCTTGTTGCTTTCCATGTTGCTTTTGTAAATACGTGCATTTGTATGTACATGTACCAAGCAGTGAGTGCTTAAATATTTCATGGTAAGAAGAGGAAATATGTAATATGTAAATAATCAATCATATTTTGAGTTGAAACAATTCTGAAGACTTTAAGACTTGTCATAAAATGTGTTTCAGTAAAATTTTCTGGTTTGTCTTCAACTGACTTGCAAAATCGTGCGGAAAATTCAATATATTGTTTTACAAAAGATAACTCAGAGCAATTCAGTAATTATTTCATTTCATCGTTGTTTCAGCTCTTGAAGAAACCAAACTCAGCAAATTTGTGATGTCACCTGATGGCAAATACATAGTATTTCTCGGCAACTATGGACATATGCACCTCGTCTCTGCAAAGGTAACATGACAAACATTCCACGCGTGCTGAAAATAATTTTCGCTCAAATGTCTGTGTAGAATTTGTGGCGAATTTTGCTGCAGAAATTTCAGTTTCCATGTAATTTTCGCAGTCGAAGGAGTGGTTGCACACACTGAAGATGAATGGATCGGTAGAAGCTGTAGCATTTTCTCCTGATGGCTCAAGAATGTTTTCGCATGGTGGTAAGTCAACAATTTTACTTATCATAGAGAGTTTCCTATTGTCAGTATGAATCACTAACATAGTGATGTGAAAGACTGTATGTATGCTATATTATTATAGATTCAATAAAATGGTAAAACTAACCATTCCATTGTGTTATTGAGTGAAACAAATGAATTATCATGAAAAAATTGCCTTGTGGTAATTACCCTGAAAAATTACCTCGTAAAGATGCAAAGCCATATCGGTGCATGCATATCGAAGTATACAATTTTCAGATGCAATTTACTGATTTGTATGTAGTATGTATATAATATGTGGTATTTTACTTTCAGATGATGGAGAAGTGTATGTCTGGGACATGTCGACTCGTGACTGCATACATCGGTTCACTGACGATGGTTGCATCAAAGGAACATCCCTTGCTGTTTCAGGCAATGGCCAATACATCGCCACAGGGTATGAAAGAATAATAAGTTATCATGGGCTTCGGACCCCAATACGACATGATATCTGCCTGAAATCACTATATCCTGCAGCCTTGTGGAAAATGCTGACTGAAGGCATATATCATGCTGCTGTATTAGGCTCTGAAATCCATGGTAACGATTCTATCATTGGATTATAATATATTATGGAACTCTCGAAACGTCATTCCATATTGCCCACCTGAAGCCCACGAATAAAAAATATCTGTGAGCTGTGAGCTGCGTCACAGCTCTCCAAATATGGCGTGGTATTGTCGGGGAATTGACCAATCAGGACCACGCATTTGCAGCAATCCAATGATAACTACCTGTATTAATAGTACTTGCATAATCTTCACATACATATTTGCAATATTGATTTGTTCTTTTTGTTGCATCATCAGATCATACAGTGGAGTCGTCAATATCTACGACAATTCCTGTATAACTGAGAGAGCCCCAACACCATTGAAAGTCGTCAAGAATTTAAGAACTCCCTGTACATCAATGGTCTTCAATTCTACAACGGAAATCCTGGCGATTGCTTCAAATTTTGCAGATGATGCCATCAAAATGGTAAGTTTTGGAGTCGTTTCTCATCTCGAGACCTGGATCTGATATTTTCAATCATTATGCACAAGATGTTTCTCAACACAATTGACTGAACATTGATTTTGTAAATGTACAATTCAGCAAAATTGATTATATTTCCAGATCCACATGCAATCAATGACTGCTTTTGCGAACTTTCCTGATCGTTCATCCCATTTACGCATCCCATACACAATTGACATATCTGCAAATAGTGGATATTTTGCGATTGGAAATAACAGTGGGCAAGCATTACTATACAGGTAGACACTTGATATCGTTAAACACATTTAATAATACAGGTATGAATGTAAATGATATAACAAATCTCGAATTTAGTGTTTCAAGTCTTTTCAATGATGGTTGGTTTTCAAAATGGTTTCTTTTACTCCAGGTTGAAACACTACAGCAACTACTGACACAAGTTAGAGGAGAATGTTGAATATTCATGATGTTGTGAATAATTGTAAATAAACAAAAACAAAACCAAAGCATGCGTTTCAATTTTGGAATATATGATGAGGATGTAATGGTCATGTTCAAAATATTCGCCTGTCACTGATGCACCTATGTGTATCATGTTTCAATTGGAGACTTCAATTAAAATATCGCCATTATACTACTATAATCGTTGGAAAAATTGAGAACTATTCTCCAAAATAACTTGTGATTTCTTCATCATTTCATTATTCACTATTCCGCTACACAAAGCAAACAAACAACTTGTAATACTCCAGGTCTTATTAAGGCATTTCGGCAGAAATGCCTTTATGGTTTTAGCAGAATTTCTTTTTTTTTTTTTTCTTTTTTTTCTTCTTCCGCCACTTTTGGTTTCCGGACGATAACTTTAGATTGCCTTGACGGATCCTCGTCAAATTTTCACCACAAGTCAGAAATGATATGTGGAAGAACCCTATTCTTTTTGAGCCGGATCCGAGGTCCGTGAGGTCCGTGAGGATGAAATCAAGGCTAATTTTGAGACTTGGTTTCCGGACGATAACTGGAAAAATATTTACGCAATAGTTGCAGAACTCTGCATGGAGGTTCATATGCCACCAGGGAAGAACCCTATTGATTTTGGGATCGATCCGTCAAACGACCTTTGACCTAGAGGTCGAAATAATTTTTTGCTGATTCATCCTTGAGGCTTCCTGCATATCTCAGAAACCGTGCATCGTAGAGCGAAACGGACGTTATTTTCGGACTCGTCGCCCTAGTCAAACATCTCTAGGGTGTATTATTTTTTTTTGATCCGGCTTCGAGGTCCGTGAGGTCCTTGAGGATGAAATCGAGGCTGATCTTGAAACTTGGTTTCCGGACGATAACTCGAAAAATATTCAGGCAATAGTTGCAGAATTTTGCACGGAGGTTTATATATCAACAGGGAAGAACCCTATTGATTTTGGGATCGATACGTCAAACGACCTTTGACCTAGAGGTCAAAATAATTAAGGCATTTCAGCAGAAATACCTTTATGGTTTTGTCAAAAAAAAAATTTTCTTTTTTTTTTTCTTTTTTTTCTTTTTTTTTTCTTTTTTTTTCACTTTTTCCGCACGATAACTTCAGTTTGCCTCGATGTATCTTCGCCAAATTTTCACTGCTGGTCAGAAATGTTGTGTGGAAGAAGCCTATTGTTTTTGAGCCGGCTCCGGGGTCCGTGAGGTCCGTGAGAATGAAATCAATGTTTCTGGTTTCCGCACGATAACTCAAAAAGTGTTATGGCAATGACTGTGGAACTTTGCATGGAGGTTATATCACCAGGGAAGAAGCCTATTGATTTTTCGTTTATGTGTATATCTCGGAAACGGTGCGTCGTAGAACGAAACGGACATTATTTTCGGACACGTCGCCCTAGACAAACATGTCTTAGGGGTATTATGGATGACCTTTGACCTTGACCTTAATTTTTTTTGCTGAGTCGGCATTTTTCGTATTCGTCGATATCTCGGAAACGGTGCGTCGTAGAGCGAAACGGACGTTATTTTCGGACTCGTCGCCCTAGACAAACATGTCTTAAAGGTATTATGGATGACCTTTGACCTTGACCTTAAATTTTTTCGCTGAGTCGGCATTTTTCGTTTTCGTCGATATCTCGGAAACGGTGCGTCATAGAGCGAAACGGACGTTATTTTCGGACTCGTCGCCCTAGACAAACATGTCTTAAGGGTATTATTGATGACCATTGACCTTGACCTTAAATTTTTTCGCTGAGTCGGCATTTTTCGTTTTCGTCGATATCTCGGAAATGGTGCGTCATAGAGCGAAACGGACGTTATTTTCGGACTCGTCGCCCTAGACAAACATGTCTTAAGGGTATTATGGATGACCTTTGACCTTGACCTTAAATTTTTTCCCTGAGTCGGCATTTTTCGTTTTCGTCGATATCTCGGAAATGGTACGTCGTACAGCGAAACGGATGTTATTTTTGGACTCGTCGCCCCAGACAAGCATGTATATAGGGTATTATGGATGACCTTCAATTTGACCTTCAATTTTTTTCGCTGAGTCGGCATTTTTCGTTTTCGTCAATATCTCGGAAACGGTGCGTCGTAGAGCGAAACAGACGTTATTTTCAGACTCGTCGCCCTAGACAAACATGTCTTAGGGGTATTATGGATGACCTTTGACCTTGACCTTAAATTTTTTCGCTGAGTCGGCATTTTTCGTTTTCGTCGATATCTCGGAAACGGTGCGTCGTAGAGCGAAACAGACGTTATTTTCGGACTCGTCGCCCTAGACAAATATGTCTTAGGGGTATTATGGATGACCTTTGACCTTGACTTTAAATTTTTTCGCTGAGTCGGCATTTTTCGTTTTCGTCGATATCTCGGAAATGGTGCGTCGTAGAGCCAAACGGATGTTATTTTCGGACTCGTCGCCCTAGACAAACATGTACATAGGGTATGATGGATGACCTTTGACCTTGACCTTGAATTTTTTCGCTGAGTCGGCATTTTTCGTTTCTGTCGATATCTCGGAAACGGTCTCATTGGGAACTTATCATGTCAGCATTTTGTTTTTTTCATGCTTCACCCTGAAATGCCTCCAAGGCCTTTAGGCCTTGACGTCTAGTTTTTTGCTGAGTCATCCATGAGGCATCCTGCATATCTCGGAAACGGTGCGTCGTAGAGCGAAACGGACGTTATTTTCGGACTCGTCGCCCTAGACAAACATGTCTAAGGGGTATTATGGATGAACTTTGACCTTGACCTTGAATTTTTTTGCCGAGTCGGCATTTTTCGTTTTCGTAGATATCTCGGAAACGGTGCGTCGTAGAGCGAAACGGACGTTATTTTCGGACTCGTCGCTCTAGACAAACATGTCTAATGGGTATTATGGATGAACTTTGACCTTGACCCGAAATTTTTTTGCCGAGTCGGGATTTTTCGTTTTCGTCGATATCTTGTATATATTATAAATTAATCATCACACGGAAATGCCTCCAAGGCATCTTTAGGCCTTGACGTCTAGTTTTGATATTGAATATATATTATTGATGAACTTTGACCTTGACCCGAAATTTTTTTGCCGAGTCGGCATTTTTCGTTTTCGTCGATATCTTGTATATATTATAAATTAATCATCACACCGAAATGCCTCCAAGGCATCTTTAGGCCTTGACGTCTAGTTATGATATTGAATATATATTATTGATGAACTTTGACCTTGACCCGAAATTTTTTTGCCGAGTCGGCATTTTTCGTTTTCGTCGATATCTCGGAAACGGTGTGTCGTAGAGCGAAACAGACGTTATTTTCGGACTCGTCGCCCTAGACAAACATGTCTAAGGGGTATTATGGATGAACTTTGACCTTGACCCGAAAATTTTTTGCCGAGTCGGCATTTTTCGTTTTCGTCGATATCTCGGAAACCGTGTGTCGTAGAGCGAAACGGACGTTATTTTCGGACTCGTCGCCCTAGACAAACATGTCTGAGGGGTATTATGGATGAACTTTGACCATGACCTTGAATTTTTTTGCCGAGTCGGCATTTTTCGTTTTCGTCGATATCTCGGAAACCGTGCGTCGTAGAGCGAAACGGACGTTATTTTCGGACTTGTCGCCCTAGACAAACATCTCTAAGGGGAATTTTTTTTTTGATCCGGCTCCGAGGTCCGTGAGGTCCATGAGGATGAAATCGAGGCTGATCTTGAAACTTGGTTTCCGGACGATAACTCGAAAAATATACAGGCAATAGTTGCAGAATTTTGCACGGAGGTTTATATATCACCAGGGAAGAACCCTATTGATTTTGGGATCGATACCTCAAACGACCTTTGACCTAGAGGTCGAAATAATTTTTTGCTGAGTCATCCTTGAGGCATCCTGCATATCTCGGAAATGGTGCGTCGTAGAGCAAAACGGACGTTATTTTTGGACTCGTCGCCCTAGACAAACATGTCTAATGGGTATTATGGATGAACTAGGACCTTGACCCGAAATTTTTGTGTCGAGTCGGCATATTTCGTTTTCGTCGATATCTCTGAAACGGTGCCTCGTAGAGCGAAACGGATGTTATTTTCGGACTCGTTGCTCGAGACAAACATGTCTAACGGGTATTATGGATGAACTTTGACCTTGACCCGAAATTTTTTTGCCGAGTCGGCATTTTTTGTTTTCGTCGATATCTCGGAAACGGTGAGTCGTAGAGCGAAACGGACGTCATTTTTGGACTCGGTGACCTAGACAAACATGTCTAAGGGGGTATTGTGAATGAACTTTGGCCTGGACCCGAAATTTTTTTGCGAGTCGGCATTTTCCGTTTTCGTCCATATCTCGGAAACGGTGAGTCGTAGAGCGAAACGGACGTCATTTTTGGACTCGGCGACCTAGACAAACATGTCTAAGGGGTATTATGAATGAACTAGGACCTTGACCCGAAATTTTTTTGTCGAGTCGGCATATTTCGTTTTCGTCGATATCTCTGAAACGGTGCCTCGTAGAGCGAAACGGATGTTATTTTCGGACTCGTTGCTCTAGACAAACATGTCTAACGGGTATTATGGATGAACTTTGACCTTGACCCGAAATTTTTTTGCCGAGTCGGCATTTTTTGTTTTCGTCGATATCTCGGAAACAGTGAGTCGTAGAGCGAAACGGACGTCATTTTTGGACTCGGTGACCTAGACAAACATGTCTAAGGGGGTATTGTGAATGAACTTTGGCCTGGACCCGAAATTTTTTTGCGAGTCGGCATTTTCCGTTTTCGTCCATATCTCGGAAACGGTGAGTCGTAGAGCGAAACGGACGTCATTTTTGGACTCGGCGACCTAGACAAACATGTCTAAGGGGTATTATGAATGAACTTCGACCTTGACCCGAGATTTTTTTGCCGACTCGGCATTTTTCCTTTTCGTCCATATCTCGGAAACGGTGAGTCGTAGAGCGAAACGGACGTCATTTTTGGACTCGGCGACCTAGACAAACATGTCTAAGGGGTATTATGAATGAACTTTGACCTTGACCCGAAATTTTTTTGCCGACTCGGCATTTTTCCTTTTCGTCCATATCTCGGAAACGATGAGTCGTAGAGCGAAACGGACGTCACTTTTGGACTCGGCGACCTAGACGAACATGTCTAAGGGGTATTATGGATGAACTTTGACCTTGACCTTAAAGTTTTTTGCCGAGTCAGCATTTTTCTTTTTCGTTGATATCTCGGAAACGGTGCATTGTAGAGCGAAACGGACGTTGTTTTCGGACTCGTGGCTCTAGACAAACATGTCTAAGGGGTATTACAGATGAACTTTGACCTTGACCTGAAAAGTTTTTTTGCTGAGTCGACATTTTTCATTTTCATCCATATCTAGGAAACGATGTGTCGTAGAGCCAATGGCTAACATGTTTTAAATATTACGAATTAGTCCTAACACCGAAATGCCTCCAAGGCATCTTTAGGCCTTGACGTCTAGTTTATTTTTATATCTCTTTGGCCCCCTCCCTACACTGTTTGGAGCAGACTACATTAAGAGTATAACACATAATCATCATGTGATATGTAAACAAGGTAAATCCTACAAATTTTCAGGCATCTGATATCAGTTTTTGTTAACAATGTAGGTATAAAAATAGGAAGGTTTAACCTGTTCAACATGGTGAAACCAGTATTTATTACATACTGACCTCTATAATAAACACTTGGGTAATATTACCTGCTTTCAAATCAGAGTGAAATCATGGCATTACATTTTTTGGGCATATCCTCATAAAATGGCCTTTCTATGGCCCTCAGACTCTGCTGTACATAACTGTTTCTTGGTGAAACTGAGTAGAGTCATAGGTGTTGTCAATTATTTCTTGACGAAACTGCACCCTCAAAAACCCCATTACTTCATTTCTGAACATTTGGCAGGGGGGGGGGGGGGGGTGGAAGGGAAAATCACCATGTTTATTATATAGGTAAGTATTAATAAATGCTGGTTTTGACAGGTTAAAACTTTCTATTTTATGTTCATACTTTGACCTCTATAATAAAAACTTCTAGGTTATCCACAGAATAATCACGGTGGTGAGCTAGTGCCCTACTTCTACAGCATCATCATTGAGGCATATAGGGAACTAATTCAGTGTTTGAAAGAAATTAACACTTGAAAATAATTAATGTTTGAAATAAATATTTACAAACATATCACTGAATAGTACCTGGGTATGAGAATGCAGTTAGAGATGGAGGTGCTCCCACAGTTGGCTTGCTGACAGGGGGGAACTGAAAATTTCTGAGGCAAATATAAAACGGACAAACCTTCCGAGCCGACATCAGTCTGGCTGGATGTGTCTGTATATACAGGTGCTGAGCGACAACACTACAGACAAACCTTGATTTGGACGGCCACCACAGGTCCGAGATGGTAGCCCGAGCCATCCTCAATCCATAGCACTTTGCAAAAGTCGAGAGCCTGTTGATGACAATGACCATTTTGTCAGCTGAATATGACCTCGACGTGACAGGCAATCGGTCAGCACATTCATATTGTCTGGAATGGGCCGTGCCTTAAGGGAAATCTGACGATCGTGACACAAAAGGAGGTCTACAGTCAGATTACTCAGGGCACTTCCGGTGTCTAGCAGCATTACTCGCTGAGAGAACTGACGTTCCCAAAGCTGTAAAGCTAGGAACACAGCCCTCATCTCCAGGACGTTGATATGCTCGTCCTACTGAAAATGAGACCACAGTCCTGAGATTTTGTGAGAGTCCCAGTGAATGTCCAACCCTCCAAGCTGCCGCTCTTAAAGATCCCTGGAGGGAGGAAGCTGGAGGAAAGGAGTCCCTCGGAACAAGTCAACAGGATCCAACCACCCACGAAGGTCCTTCACCACCTGTCATGACACCGGCACCAATTGTGTCATGTCTCCAATTACTTGAGATCAGTTGGCATGGAGCTGATGCTGCAAAGACTACACGTGGAGACGTCCCAGCGGCACCATCTGAGTCCCGATGAGCGACTGACAATAAAAGGCAGACTATTTTAAGAATCTGTGGGACTACATGGATAACTTCAACCAACTCTCTTTGGTTGGTATAACAGACCTGGAAGTAGTCCAAAATTGATAGCCCAGAAGTCTTGACGAGAATATATATGTGGGACTTCGTTTGGTTGATCTTGAATCCCATGGACTAGCAAGTATCGACCACCCACTGAGCTTGGTGGGTAAAAGTCCGTGGGCAGTGATGAGCCAATCATGAGCTAATCATTCAGATCCTGGTACTAGACTATGCCATTGTGATGAGTCAGCACATGCATCTCTCTCACGCACATGGTGAAAATTCAAAAGGCGTTTGACAGGCCAAACGGCAACACCCAGAACTGCCTGATCTGACCCTGGTAGAAAAATCTGTGGTACACTTCTGTATGGACATTCTCATCAGAAGCCATCTTTCGGTCAATCGTTACGGCCACACATTGAAAGCCATCGCTGACCTGACCACCTTGGGCGTTTTCATGGTGAAGGTCGGGATGTGGAGATAGCGGTTCAAGGCCGAAAGATCGATCACTTACTGTCAGCTGCCCGTTACTTTGGGCACAACAAGCAGAATGCTGTAGAAGCCGGGGAATGTCCCGATGCCAGCTCTACCGCCCGATTTTCTATCATGGCCGAAAATCTGTCTACCAATGCCTGACGCCCTTCCGGGTCATGAGGAAGAGAGAACACCCTTGGGGTGAGTGTCAATAGTGGAAGCTCGACAAATTTTAGACCGAACCCTTGACACAGAGTGGAGACTCCAATGACTGGGTCCTATGCTCTGCCAACGAAGCCAGAAATCATTTATCGCACATCCACAGGCTTGACGATATGTAAAATATTTACAGAGCTTATCTGACTTTAACTCAAACATCGAGGAGCTTGTCTTACCTAAACTCAAACATCGCAGCGAGGAGCTTGTCTTATTTTTTTCCCTTGCAGACTCGGCTAGACTGGCGGATAGGCCACAACTACGACCTACTCGATAAAGTCCCCCACCTTGCTGGCTGCCAGCAGGGGCCCCTCGAATGTGCCCGGCCACTACGCCTTGAGAAGGAGGCCCTGTGACCCTGTTGGAACTGCTGTTGAAGGTGGTCACTTCCCTGATACTGAGCAAGCAAGCGGCACCAATGTTCCAAAGCCCGGACTTAAGACTGAAGTATCCGAAGAAGACTCTGCCCAATCTCGGTCCTCCTTGCGAATTTTGATTGACTCCGGGAACGACTGGGTGCAACCTGAGCTTAGCAACAACCTGATCCACGACCCTGAATTCTATCTCTTGGATGACTGCATCGCACATACAAAATTCTGAATTCCACCGAAGATGGGAGTCCAGGGTCGTCCTGTCAGCAACTTCTCGACCATTGAACTGCATCAGGCTCACCACTCCGTGCAGCACCCGAACGAGCTCGGCCCTGTCAAGGTTCTCATTGTTGAGCATCTGTTAATGGTGTGCTGTCACAGCAGTAGTGGTTGCGTGAACTAGCCAGTGCATGGTGGAATTTTTGCGAATCACAGACTGCATTTCCAAGACCTGAGCCCAGAGCAGCAAAACAAACTTGGGGGCCACATCACTAACCCGAGGCCTCGGGGCGTACGATCCCAGGTGATTGTGGCTCTTCTTGACCGTTTTGAATACATGGCAGCCATGGTGTTGTGAACGCATGGGGCCAAGGGAAATCTGAGAAAACCCCTGGGAATGGGAGGGTGTAGAAAATCATGTCCCATGAAAGAACGAGCCCTCATTGTCGGCAGAGGAGAGGTAGAGTGTAGAAAATCATGTCCCATGAAAGAACGAGCCCTCATTGTCGGCAGAGGAAAGGTAGAGTGCATTTCCTCCCCAGTCAAGCACCTAACATAGTCCAACATGTCTGAGCAGCCGCTCCAAACAGTGAGGGGAGGGGGTCGAAAAGTTTTTCAAAATAAATGACTGTATTAACAAGATCTAGAGCTTCAAAATGACATATTTACCCTCGCCCCGATAGGGGCAGAGGGTATTGCAATTGGGTCTGTCCGTTTGTTACTTGACGAAATTAAATTTCGTCAAGTATGTTGGTCAGTTGCGTTTGTTAGTTGACGAATTAAAAATTCGTCAACTATGTTGGTCAGTTCGGTTTGTCTGTTTGTTACTTGCCGGAATTTAATACTTGCCGGAATTTAAATTCCGGCAAGTATGTTGGTCGGTTGGTTTGTGTGTTTATTACTTGCCGGAATTTAAATTCCGGCAAGTATGTTGGTCGGTTGGTTTGTGTGTTTATGTGTTTGTTTGTTACTTGCCGGAATCTAAAGATTTCGGCAAGTATATTGGTCGGTTGGTTTGTTACTTGCCGGAATCTAAAGATTTCGGCAAGTATGTTGGTCGGTTGGTTTGTTTGTGTGTTTGTTACTTGACGAAATGTAAATTTCGTCAAGTATGTTGGTCAGTCGCGTTTGTCTGTCTGTTTGTTTGTTTGTTTGTTTGTTTGTTTGTGACCGCTCCACAGGTCACATTTTTGATCGTAGAATCCTGAAAATAGGTCAGAAGATGTGCAATCCAAGATGGATGGATGAGTTCATTTTTGGGAGGTCAAGGTCAAATATTGAGGTCAAGGTCACGCAAAACGATAAAAACACATAAATGGCCATAACTCCGGTTCTAATTGTCCTAGAGACTTCAAACTAAGTTCATATTGTACATAAACTCGAGTTCTATCTTTTGTGACCTTGACCTTGGGATTTGACCTTGACCTTGAGAAGTTCGCCTAAGGTGAATGTCAAGGTCAAATACGAAGGTCAGCGCACCATATCGAGTAGTATATCGTTGGAAAGGTCTTGACCCCCTGATTGCAGTGATACCTTATTTTCGGCGCTGCGACGTAAACTGACGTCACAATGACGTCATAAACGTCAAATTTCCGAAATTTCAAAAGGCTATAACATCATCAATACTGTATGGAATCTCTTCAAACTTGATATGCATATTGACAGCAATGACCTTTACGAATGTAGGTACAAAGGTCAAAGGTCAAGGTCAAGGTCATCGAAATCCCAGAAAAGCACGTTTCCGGTAATAACATCCGTTTGATTTGTCGTAGGTTCATGAATTTTGAACCGTGTCATTCAGAAGAGGTATAGTAATCGAGTGTATGTATCAATTTCATGATTGACCTTGAACTTTGTCAGGAAAATAAGGTCATATGAGGAAAACTTCAAGGTCAAATTTTCAAACTAACTGAAACCTATCAAGTAGTATATCAAATGAAAGGTCTTGATTCCCTGGTACATACTTTCTCATCAGTTTTGAGATGTGACGTTTATTGACGTCACAGTGACGTCATAAACGTTAATTTTTCGAAATTTCAAATGGTCATAGTGTCCACAAATCTTGTTTGATTCTAATGAAATTATACAGGTGTAATATATGTCTTCATGCACAGGCAATGCACAATTTTCGTGACTCAAGGTCAAAGATCAAGGTCAAGGTCACGCAAAATGTTAAAAACACATAAGTGACCATAACTCCGGTTCTATTTGTTATAGAGACTTCAAACCAAGTTCATATTGTAGACAAACTCGAGTCATATCTTCTGTGACCTTGACCTTGGCATTTGACCTTGACCTTGAGAAGTTCGCCATGAGGTGAATGTCAAGGTCAAGTACGAAAGTCAGCGCACCATATTGAGTAGTATATCGTTGGAAAGGTTTTGAGCCCCTGATTGCAGTGATACCCTATTTTCGGCGCTGCGACGCACACTGACGTCACAATGACGTCATAAACGTCAAATTACCGAAATTTCAAAAGGCCATAACAGCGTCAATAATGTATGGAATACCTTGAAACTTGACATGCATATTAATAGCATTGACCTTTACGAATTGAAATACAAAGGTCAAAGGTCAAGGTCAAGGTCATCGAAATCCCAGAAAAACACCTTTTCAGTTATAACATCTGTTTGAATCGTTGTAGTCTCATAAGATTTGAACCATATCATTCAGAAGAGGTATAGCAATCAGACTTATATGTCAATTCCATGACTAAACTTAAACTTGATCGGGAAAATGAGGTCACATGAGCAAAACTTCAAGATCAAATTTTCAAACTAACTAAAAGCTATCAAGTAATATATCAAATGGAAGGCCTTGAACCCATGATAAATAGTTTCCCATCAGTTTTCAAATGTGACGTTTATTGACGTCACAGTGACCTCATGTACGTAAATTTTTCGAAATTTCGAAAAGCTACAGTGTTCGGAATTCTTGTTCGATTCTGATGGAATTGTTCAAGTATAATTTATATCTTCATGCACGGGCAATGCACAATTTTCGTGACCCAAGGTCAAGGGTCAAGGTCAAGGTCGAAGAAAAGGTCAAAATCACAAAAATTGCCATAACTTCGGAACTATTCGTCATAGAAAGTTCAAACTGGGACCATATTGTAGCATGTCAAAAGGTCTTTGTCCGCTGAATGTACACTTTGACCTTGACCTTGAAAAGTTTGCCCAACGTAAAAATTTCATGAAAAAAGTATCTTTCTTCAAATGTTGAGTTGTTCAGTAAATCTTTTCAATGTGTAAATTATGGGTAAATGTTTTAAATGTAAACAAATGTTTAGTCATTTCGTCAAGTGTTGGCCTATGGCCGATTTTTTGTGTGTTTGTTTGTTTGTCTGTACGCCCTCTAGCGTCCACAGTTTTTGCTTGATTCTTTCCAAACTTGGTGTGCATATTCTCTAGGATGATGGCTCGCGACTGCACGTTTTTTGTGATTCTAGGTCCAAGGTCAAGGTCAAGGTCACGCAAAAGGATGAAAACACATAAGTGGCCATAATTCCGGTTCTATTCGTGATAGAGACTTCAAACCAAGTTCATATTGTAGATAAACTCGAGTTCTATCTTATGTGACCTTGACCTTGACATTTGACCTTGACCTTGAGAGTTCGCCATGAGGTGAATGTCAAGGTCAAGTACGAAGGTCGGCGCACCATATCGAGTAGTATATCGTTTGAAAGGTCTTGAGCCCCTGATTGCAGTGATACCTTATTTTTTGGCGCTGCGACGTACACTGACGTCACAATGACGTCATAAACGTCAAATTTCCGAAATTTCAAAAGGCCATAACATCTCCAATACTGTATGGAATCTCTTGAAACTTGATATGCATATTGACAGCAATGAGCTCTACGAATTTAAGTACAAAGGTCAAAGGTCAAGGTCAAGGTCATCGAAATCCCAGAAAAACATGTTTCCGGTAATAACATCTGTTTAAATTGTCGTAAGTTCATGAAATTTGAACCATATCATTCAGAAGAGGTTTAGCAATCGGACGTATATGTCAATTTCATGATTGACCTTGAACTTGGTCAGGAAAATATGGTCATATGAGGAGAACTTCAAGGTCAAATTTTCAAACTGACTAAAACCTATCAAGTAGTATATCAAATGAAAGGTCTTGATTCCCTGGTACATACTTTCTCATCAGTTTTGAGGTGTGACGTTTATTGACGTCACAGTGACGTCATAAACGTTAATTTTTCAAAATTTCAAACAGTCATAGTGTCCACAAATCTTGTTCGATTCTGATGAAATTATACAGGTATAATATATGTCTTCAAGCACAGGCAATGCACAATTTTCGTGACTCAAGGTCGAAGGTCAAAGTCAACGTCACGCAAAATGTTAAAAACACATAAGTGGCCATAACTTCTGGTCTAATTGTCCTAGAGACTTCAAATCAAGTGCATAGACGTGGAATCAATACCCAGTATCAAGTATTCCGAGCAAACAAAACAGGGTCCGTTATCCAATCTCATAGTCCGGGGACAGAAAGTCATATCAGGCATACGAAGTGAGAGAAAACAAAAATGACAGGGAAACTCATGAACCCCCGTAAATGGCCATCAGGAGGTGAAATCAGGTGTTCCGGAAAGAGTGAGCATTTCCTGCCCCACTAGTGGCACCCGTCATGAATTCCCCAAAATTAACATGAAAATAGATCTAGTTGCATGGCAGACATGGATTTGCTGTATTTATCAACCAGATCATGATGACGTCCATAGAATTTCTTAAACGCAGCGATAAGTTTTGGTAAAACATATCCTTGTCGTAGCAGTTTAGAGACTAGCTGGGCACTTCGATAGACAAAGTCCTCATATTTGCAACTAGCTCTGGAATAGCGTATAAGTTGAGAAACAAACACACCATATGCCGGTGACATAGGAATGTTGCTGCTTAGAAAAGGGAAATTGACTATGGAAAAATTGAAATCATCACGTTTGTCATATAATCTAGTTGACAGGTTAGAATCATTATCAATCTCCAACCTCAGGTCTAGATAGTTAGAAAAATTAGCGGATTCTGTAGTATCCTTAATTTCAAGTTCCTTAGGATATATGATATCCAAATAATCACCAAACTTGGGATTATTTAGCGACAATACATCATCTATGTATCGGAAAGTGAAATTAAAATTACATGTTAGTTTCTTAGAACCTCCTCTTTGTAAATGTTGGATAAAATCTGATTCATATGAGTATAAAAACAGGTCTGCCAATAATGGTGCACAGTTTGTACCCATGGGAATACCAATAGTTTGTTGAAATATTCGACCACCAAATTCCACAAAAATATTATCAATCAGAAAATTAACCATATTTACCACATCTATTTCAGTATATTTGTATGGGGCATCAGAGTCGCCTTTAACAAAATAAGCGGTATTATATAATACCGCTTATTATAATAATATATAATAAGGTCGATATTATGCATATCATAGATAAACTCGAGTTCTATCTTTTGTGGCTTGACCTTGACTTTTGACCTTGACCTTGAGAAGTTTGTATGAGGTCGAAGTCAAGGTCAAATACGAAGTTCAGTGCACCATATCGAGTAGTATATCATTTGAAAGATCTTGAGCCCATGATTCCAATGGTACCTTATTTTCGGCGCTGCGACGTAAACTGACGTTACAATGACGTCATAAACGTCAAATTTCCAAAATTTCAAAAGGCCATAACATCGTCAATACTGTATAGAATCTCCTGAAACTTGATATGCATATTGACAGCAATGACCTCTACGAAATTGAGTACAAAGGTCACAGGTCAAGGTCAAGGTCATCAAAATCCCAGAAAAACACGTTTCCGGTGATAACGTCCGTTTGAATTGCCGTAGGTTCATGTAATTTGAACCATATCATTCAGAAGAGGTGTAGCAATCGCGCATATATGTCAAAATCATGATTGACCTTGAAGTTGGTCAGGAAAATAAGGTCATATGAGGAAAACTTCAAGGTCAAATTTTAAAACTAACTGAAACCTATCAAGTAGTATATCAAATGAAAGGTCTTTATTCCCTGGTACATACTTTCTCATCAGTTTTGAGATGTGACGTTTATTGACGTCACAGTGACGTCATAAACGTTAACTTTTCGAAATTTCAAACGGTCATAGTGTCTACAAATCTTGTTCGATTCTGATGAAATTATACAGGTATAATATATGTCTTCATGCACAGGCAATGCACAATTTTCGTGACTCAAGACCAAAGGTCAAGATCAAGGAAAAGGTCAAAATCACATAAATGGCCATAATTTTGGAACTAATCGCCATAAAGAGTTCAAACTAGGACCATGTTGTAGCATATGAAGAGGTCTTTTTTATGTGTCTATGAATGTGACCTTTGACCTTGATCTTGAGAAGTTCGCCATAGGTCAATGCCAGGTACGAAGGTCAGTGCACCCTATCAAGTAGCATACTATTAGAAAGGTCTTGGTCTCCTGCTTCCAGTGATATCTTATTTTAGGCGCTGTGACATTCAGTGACGTCACAAAGACGTCATAAACGTCAGATTTTCAAAATTTCAATAAACCAAATCCCAGAAAAAAACACATTCTTGGTAATGACTTCTGCTTGAATCTTTGTATGCTCATGAAATTTGGATTATATCATTCAGAATAGGCATGACACACAGACTTATATGTTAAATGCATGATATAGCTTGAACTTGGTCAGAAAAATGAAGTCACATCAGCAAACTTTCAAGGTCAAATTTTGAAAATCATTGAAACCTGTCAAATATCCATTCCGGCAAGTGTGTGGCCTATGGCCTCTCGTTTGTGTGTTTGTGTGTTTGTGTGTTTGTTTGTCTGTACGCCCTCTAGCGTCCACAGTTTTTGCTTGATTCTTCCCAAACTTGGTGTGCATATTCTCTAGCATGATGGCTCGCGACTGCACGTTTTTGGTGATTCTAGGTCCAAGGTCAAGGTCAAGGTCACGCAAAACGATGAAAACACATAAATGGCCATAACTCCGGTTCTATTCGTGATAGAGACTTCAAACCAAGTTCGTATTGTAGATAAACTCGAGTTCTATCTCATGTGACCTTGACCTCGACATTTGACCTTGACCTTGAGAAGTTCGCCATGAGGTGAATGTCAAGGTCAAGTACGAAGGTCGGCGCAGCAAATCGAGTAGTATATCGTTTGAAAGGTCTTGAGCCCCTGATTGCAGTGATACCTTATTTTTGGCGCTGCGACGTACACTGACGTCACAATGACGTCATAAACGTCAAATTTCCGAAATTTCAAAAGGCCATAACATCTTCAATACTGTATGGAATCTCTTGAAACTTGATATGCATATTGACAGCAATGACCTCTACGAATTTAAGTACAAAGGTCAAAGGTCAAGGTCAAGGTCATCGAAATCCCAGAAAAACACATTTCCGGTAATAACATCCGTTTAAATTGTCGTAAGTTCATGAAATTTAAACCATATCATGCAGAAGAGGTATAGCAATCGGACTTATATGTCAATTTCATGATTGACCTTGAACTTGGTCAGGAAAATAAGGTCATATGAGGAGAACTTCAAGGTCAAATTTTCAAACTGACTAAAACCTATCAAGTAGTATATCAAATGAAAGGTCTTGATTCCCTGGTACATACTTTCTCATCAGTTTTAAGGTGTGACGTTTATTGACGTCACAGTGACGTCATAAACGTTAATTTTTCACAATTTCAAACAGTCATAGTGTCCACAAACCTTGTTCGATTCTGATGAAATTATACAGGTATTATATATGTCTTCATGCACAGGGAATGCACAATTTTCGTGACCCAAGGTCAAAGGTCAAGGTCAAAGTCAAGAAAAAGGGCAAAATAACATAAATGACAATAACTTCGGAACTAATCGTCACAGAGAGTTCAAACTAGGACCATATTGTAGCATATCAAAAGGCGGTTCTTAGGTGACCTTGAATGTGACATTTGACCTTCAGAATTCCGGCAAGTGCGTCGACTATGTCGTCTCGTTTGTTTGTTTGTTTGTTTATTTGTACGCCCTCTAGCATCCACAATTCCGGTTTGATTCTTTCCAAACTTGGTGTACATATTCCCTAGGATGATGGCTCGCGACTGCACGTTTTTGGTGATTCTAGGTCAAAGGTCAAGGTCAAGGTCACGCAAAATGTTAAAAACACATAAATGGCCATAACTCGGTTTCTATTCGTTGTAGAGACTTCAAGCTAAATTCATATTATAGATAAACTCGAGTTCTATCTTCTGTGACCTTGACCTTGGCATTTGACCTTGACCTTGAGAAGTTCGCTATGAGGTGAATGTCAAGGTCAAGTACGAAGGTCAGCGCACCATATCGAGTAGTATATCGTTGGAAAGGTCTTGAGCCCCCGATTGCAGTGATACCTTATTTTTGGCGCTGCGACGTTTATTGACGTCACAATGACGTCATAAACGTAAAATTTCCGAAATTTCAAAAGGCCATAACATCGTCAATACTGTATGGAATCTATTGAAACTTGATATGCATATTGACAGCAATGACCTCTACTAACTGAAGTATAAAGATCAAAGGTCAATGTCAAGGTCATCGAAATCGCAGAAAAACACGTTTCCGGTAATAACATCCATTTGAATTGTCGTAGGTTCACGAATTTTGAATCATATCATTCAGAAGAGGTATAGCAATCGAGCGTATATGTCAATTTCATGATTGACCTTGAACTTGGTCAGGAAAATAAGGTCATATGAGGAAAACTTCAAGGTCAAATTTCAAAACTAATTGAAACCTATCAAGTAGTATATCAAATGAAAGGTCTTGACTCCCTGGTACATACTTTTTCATCAGTTTTGAGTTGTGACGTTTATTGCAGTCACAGTGACGTCATAAACGTTAATTTTCCGAAATTTCAAATGGTCATAGTGTCCACAAACCTCGTTCGTTTCTGATGGAATTATGCAGGTGATATATATGTCTTCGTGCACAGGCAATGCACAATTTTCGTGACTCAAGGTCAAAGGTCGAGGTCAAGGTCAAGGGAAAGGTCAAAATCACATAAATGGCCATAACTTCAGAACTAATCGTCGCAGAGAGTTCAAACTAAGACCATATTGTGGCATATCAGAAGGCCTTCCATGAGTGACCTTGAATGTGACCTTTGACCTTGACCTTGATAAGTTCGCCACAAGTCAATATCAAGGTCAAGTACAAAGTTCAGTGTACCATATTGAATAGGATACAGTTGGAAAGGTCTCGGTCTCCTGAGTATAGTGATGTCTTAATTTTGGCACTATGACGTTCAGTGACGTCACAATGACGACTTAAATGTCAAATATCTGAAATTTCAAAAGGTCATAACAACATCAATACTGGAGGGAGGTCAAGGTCATCGAAATCCCAGAAAAACACATTACTGGTAATAACTTCTGCTCGAATTGTCGTAGGTTCATGAAATTTGAATCATATTCAGAACAGGCATGGCACTCAAACTTATATGTTAAATCCATGAAATCACATGAGTAAATTTTCAAGGTCAAGTTTTCAAACTCATTGAAACCTGTCAAGTATCATGAGTATGCGTTCCGGCAAGTGGGTGCCCTAGGGGCTCTCGTGTGTTTGTTTGTTTATTTGTACGCCCTCTAGCATCCACAATTCCGGTTTGATTCTTCCCAAACTTGGTGTGCATATTCTCTAGGATGATGGCTCGCGACTGCACGTTTTTGGTGATTCTAGGTCAAAGGTCAAGGTCAAGGTCACGCAAAATGTTAAAAACACATGAATGGTAATAACTCCGTTTCTATTCGTTGCAGAGACTTCAAACCAAGTTCATATTGTAGATAAACTCGAGTTCTATCTTCTGTGACTTGACCTTGGCATTTGACCTTGACCTTGAGAAGTTCGCCATGAGGTGAATGTCAAGGTCAAGTACGAAGGTCAGCGAATCATATCGAGTAGTATATCGTTGGGAAGGTCTTGACCCCCTGATTGCAGTGATACCTTATTTTCGGCGCTGCGACGTACACTGACGTCACAATGACGTCATAAACGTCAAATTTCCGAAATTTCAAAAGGCCATAACATCGTCAATATTGTATGGAATCCATTGAAACTTGATATGCATATTGACAGCAATGACCTCTACTAACTAAAGTACAAAGGTCAAAGGTCAAGGTCAAGGTCATCGAAATCCCAGAAAAACACGTTTCCGGTGATAACATCCATTTGAATTGTCGTAGGCTCATGAAATTTGAACCATATCATTCAGAAGAGGTATAGCAATCGAGCGTATATGTCAATTTCATGATTGACTTTGAACTTGGTCAGGAAAATAAGGTCATATGAGGAAAACTTCAAGGTCAAATTTCAAAACTAACTGAAACCTATCAAGTAGTATATCAAATGAAAGATCTTGACTACCTGGTACATACTTTTTCATCAATTTTGAGATGTGACGTATATTGACGTCACAGTGACGTCATAAACGTTAATTTCTCGAAATTTCAAATGGTCATAGTGTCCGCAAACCTTGTTCGATTCTGATGGAATTATACAGGTAAAATATATGTCTTCATGTACAGGCAATGCACAATTTTCGTGATTCAAGGTCAAAGGTCGAGGTCAAGGTCAAGGGAAAGGTCAAAATCACATAAATGGCCATAACTTCGGAACTAATCGTCGCAGAGGGTTCAAACTAAGACCATATTGTGGCATATCGAAAGGCCTCTCACGAATGACCTTGATTATGACCTTTGACCTTGAGAAGTTCGCCACAAGTCAATATCAAGGTCAAGTACAAAGTTCAGTGCACCATATTGAATAGGATACAGTTGGAAAGGTCTCGGTCTCCTGAGTATAGTGATGTCTTAATTTTGGCGCTATGACGTTCAGTGACGTCACAATGACGATATAAATGTCAAATATCTGGAATTTCAAAAGGTCATAACAACATCAATACTGGAGGGAGGTCAAGGTCATCGAAATCCCAGAAAAAACACATTACTGGTAATAACTTCTGCTCGAATTGTCGTAGGTTCATAAAATTTGAATCATATTCAGAACAGGCATGGCACTCAAACTTATATGTTAAATCCATGAAATCACATGAGTAAATTTTCAAGGTCAAGTTTTCAAACTCATTGAAACCTGTCAAGTATCATGAGTATGCGTTCCGGCAAGTGGGTGCCCTAGGGGCTCTCGTTTGTCTGTTTGTTTGTCTGTTTGCACAGTTTTGGCCGGATCATCACCAAATCGTACGGATACAATGCCTAGGTATATACCTGGAAACCGGTGAATTTTGGTGACCCTAGGTCAAAGGTCAAGGTCAAGGTCACACAAAACGTTGAAAACACATAAGTGGTCATAACTCCGGTTCTAATCGTTGTAGAGACTTCTGACCAAGTGCATATTGTAGATACACTCGGGTTCTATCGTCTGTGACCTTGACCTTGACATTTGACCTTGACCTTGAGAAGTTCGCCCAGGTCGAAGTCAAGGTCAAGTACGAAGGTCAGCGCAGCATATTGAGTAGTATATCGTTGGAAAGGTCTTGACCCCCTGATCGCAGTGATACCCTATTTTCGGCGCTGCGACGTACACTGACGTCACAATGACGTCATAAACGTCAAATTCCCGAAATTTCAAAAGGCCATCACATCGTCAATACTATATGGAATCTCTTGAAACTTGATATGCATACTGACAGCAATGACCTCTACGAATTTAAGTGCAAAGGTCAAAGGTCAAGGTCAAGGTCATCGAAATCCCAGAAAAACACGTTTCCGGTAATAACATCCGTTTGAATTGTCGTAGGTTCATGAAATTTGAACCATATCGTTCAGAAGAGGTATAGCAATCGAACCTATATGTCAATTTCATGATTGACCTTGAACTTGGTCAGGAAAATAAGGTCATATGAGGAGAACTTCCAGGTCAAATTTTAAAACTAACTGAAACCTATCAAGTAGTATATCAAATGAAAGGTCTTGATTCCCTGGTACATACCTTTTCATCAGTTTTGAGCTGTGACGTTTATTGACGTCACAGTGACGTCATAAACGTTAATTTTTCAAAATTTCAAACGGTCATAGTGTCCACAAATTTTGTTTGATTCTGATGAAATTTTACAGATACAATATATATATTCATGCACAGACAATGCACAATTTTTGTGCCTAAAGGTCCAAAGTCAAGGTCAAGGTCACGCAAAATGTTAAAAACACATAAGTGGCCATAACTCCGGTTCTATTTGTGCTAGAGACTTCAAACCAAGTTCATATTGTAGATAAACTCGAGTTCTATCTTCTGTGACCTTGACCTCGGCATTTGAGCTTGACCATGAGAGTTTGCCATGAGGTGAATGTCAAGGTCAGGTACGAAGGTCAGCGAATCATATCGAGTAGTATATCGTTGGAAAGGTCTTGGGCCCCTGATTGCAGTGATACCTTATTTTCGGCGCTGCGACGTACACTCACGTCACAATGACGTCATAAAAGTCAAATTACCGAAATTTCAAAAGGCCATAACAGCGTCAATACTGTATGGAATATCTTGAAACTTGACATGCATATTAATAGCATTGACCTCTACGAATTGAAATACAAAGGTCAAAGGTCAAGGTCAAGGTCATCGAAATCCTAGAAAAACACCTTTTCGGTTATAACATCTGCTTGAATCATTGTAGTCTCATAAAATTTGAACCATATCATTCAGAAGAGGCATGGTAACCATACGTACATGTCAATTTTATAATTGACCTTGAACTTGGTCGCAAAAATGAGGACACATTCAAAACTTCAAGGTCAAATTTTCAAACTAACTGAAACATATCACAGTTTAGGTCGGATCATCACCAAACTTTATGGGAACACTTTTTAGGCTCAAAGCCAGGCACTCATTTATTTTAGTCAAATTCGCCTGAAAAATGTTGCCATGGCAACGGAAAAACTGCTTTGCATTCTATTGTTATCATCAAAATCTAGTTTGTTCTTCGTATATTACCGCTCTACAAGCCACAGTTTTGGACGTATCATGACCAAATTGTACGTATAAAATGCTTATGTATATACTTGCAAATGGGTGAAATTTGGGGACCCTAGGTCAAAGGTCAAGGTCAAGGTCACATAAAGTGTCGAAAACACATAAATGGCCATAACTTCGGTTCTAATCGCCCTAGAGACTTCAAACCAAGTTCATATTGTAGATTAACTCGAGTTCTATCTTCTGTGACCTTGACCTTGACATTTGACCTTCGACCTCATTTTTAAGGTCAGAGCACAATGTGGCTAATATATCGCTTTTTATCGACTTCACAGCTTTGGACATACATGTATAGGAAATGATATATGTTATATCTTCTCATGATTTGAAAATTGAGGTCAGAGCACAAAATGGCTAATATCTCACTAAAACATATATCTAAAACATATATTGTCCGGTAACCTTCCTAATTCGTCAACTGCCGGGCCTATGGCCCCTCGTCTGTCTGTCTGTCTGTCTGTTTGTTTGTTAGCGCTCTACAGGTCACAATTTTGATCGTAGAGTGCTGAAAATTTGTCAGAAGTTGTGCAGTCAATATTCGACCAAGTGATTAACTTTTGGGAGGTCAAGGTCAAAAATTGAGGTCAAGGTCAAAGAAAAGGTCAAAATCAAAAAATCGAGATAACTCCGTTTCTAATCAATATTATTTTTTCTAGGTATTTTTATATTTTTCTATGGTCAATTCCGCATCATATGATGTATGCCTGATGGTCGTATGACCAAAACTCCCGATTTTCGGTCCAGGTCGAAAATTTGGGGGTCACGAATTTAGGTTTTTTTCTACCTCGCAATATTCAAAACCATATTATAGAGCAAATTCCCGATATATGTTGCTGATTTTCACTCAGAAGTTGTGCCTTATCACACAAAACACGATTGTGAAGTTATAGGACTCAAGGTTAAGAATTAGAGTTAAGGTCATAGTAAAGGTCAAAATTGAAAAATCACAATAACTTCGCTTCTAATCAAAATTAATTTTTCTAAACATTTTTATATTTTTATTTGGTCAATTCGACATCAGCTGACATATGTCCGATGGTTGTACGACCAAAACTCTCGATTATCGCCCAAGGTCGAATATTTGGGGGTTTTGAGATCATTTGTATTTTGTGCAATATTCAAACCGTTATTGTGGAGTCAGATTCTAATATAAGTTGCTGATTTTTAATCAGTAGGTGTGCCTTATCACACTGAACATATGTGTGAAGGTGTAGGACTCAAGATCAAGAATTACAGTTAAAGTCATAGTAAAGGTCAAAATCGAAAAATCGCAATAACTCCGTTTCTATTCAATGTTAATTTTTCTGAGTATTTTTATATTTTTTTATGGTCAATTCCACGTCCTGTGGTGCATGCCCGATGGTTGTACGACCAAAATTCCCGATTTTCGGTCCGGGTCGAAAATTTCAGGGTCTTGATTTTATGGTTTCATGTCTCGCAACTTCAACCCCATATTGCGAGGCCAGGTTCTGATATGTGTTATTGATTTTTACTCAAGAGTTGTGCCTTATCAAATTGAACAAATCTGTGGAGTTTCTTAACTCAAGGTCGAAAATTAAGGTCAAGGTCATGTAAAAGGTCAAAATCGAAAAATCGCAATAACTCCACTTTCGATCAACATTAATTTTTGTCAGTATTTTTGTATTTTTGTATGGTCAATTCGGCGTCAAATGGTGTATGTGCGATGATCGTACGACCAAAACTCCCGATTATCGCCCGATGCCGAAAATCTGGGGGTCATGTGCAAGTTGCATAGTGGCCGCAAAATTACCTAACATAAGTTGCCAATTTATAGGAAATATGAAATGTTTTATGCAGATTTGAATACACAAATATGAAATGTGGACTTTTCTTGCTCTAATTCTCCAATTGAGTTGACTGTGAAAGTTGGTTATCAATATTAGTTTGGGTTATAAAGTTACAGTTATTTTGGGATCGATTTCTTCGTGCAGTCATGCCGACATGCATGCGGTCATACATGCACAGTAAAAGTTGTTCTCCATGGGGAAGGGAATACGGCAACAAGTTGTATGATGGCTCGATGTTTTAAATGAGTCAGTCTCAAATGGCTGGGTCTTGCTCAGGAGACGTCATAAAATTTCAATATGTATGTCTGCTCAGGAGTTGTGCATTATTAATTCTAACAAATTTTTGAAAATTCAGAATTCAGGGACAAGTATTAAGACCAAGGTCACTGTGTAAATGAAGCAACTCTTGTCTAATTTCTAAAATTGTGAATTCTACTGCTGGGTGATGCTCAGGAGGTGTCTTAAATGTGTCAATTTCTAATGCTAGGAGTTGTTCAGTAAATCGTTTCAATGAGTAAATTCTGTGTAAATGTTTTAAATGTAAACAAATGTGTAAATAATTTCGTCAAGTGTTGGCCTATGGCCGATTTTTACTTGCCGGAATCTAAAGATTTCGGCAAGTATGTTGGTCAGTTGGTTTGATTGATTGATTGATTGATTGTTACTTGCCGGAATCTTCGATTTCGGCAAGTATGTTGGTCAGTTCGTTTATTACTTGCCGGAATCTAAAGATTTCGGCAAGTATGTTGGTCAGTTGGTTTGTGGATGTGTTTGTCTGTTTGTTACTTGACGAAATGTAAATTTCGTCAAGTATGTTGGTCAGTCGCGTTTGTCTGTCTGTTTGTTTGTTTGTTTGTGACCGCTCCACAGGTCACATTTTTGATCGTAGAATCCTGAAAATATGTCAGAAGATGTGCAATCCAATATGGATGGATGAGTTCATTTTTGGGAGGTCAAGGTCAAATATTGAGGTCAAGGTCACGCAAAACGATAAAAACACATAAATGGCCATAACTCCGGTTCTAATTGTCCTAGAGACTTCAAACCAAGTTCATATTGTACATAAACTCGAGTTCTATCTTTTGTGACCTTGACCTTGGGATTTGACCTTGACCTTGAGAAGTTCGCCTAAGGTGAATGTCAAGGTCAAATACGAAGGTCAGCGCACCATATCGAGTAGTATATCGTTGGAAAGGTCTTGACCCCCTGATTGCAGTGATACCTTATTTTCGGCGCTGCGACGTAAACTGACGTCACAATGACGTCATAAACGTCAAATTTCCGAAATTTCAAAAGGCTATAACATCATCAATACTGTATGGAATCTCTTCAAACTTGATATGCATATTGAGAGCAATGACCTTTACGAATTTAGGTACAAAGGTCAAAGGTCAAGGTCAAGGTCATCGAAATCCCAGAAAAACACGTTTCCGGTAATAACATCCGTTTGATTTGTCGTAGGTTCATGAATTTTGAACCATGTCATTCAGAAGAGGTATAGTAATCGAGTGTATATATCATTTTCATGATTGACCTTGAACTTTGTCAGGAAAATAAGGTCATATGAGGAAAACTTCAAGGTCAAATTTTCAAACTAACTGAAACCTATCAAGTACTATATCAAATGAAAGGTCTTGATTCCCTGGTACATACTTTCTCATCAGTTTTGAGATGTGACGTTTATTGACGTCACAGTGACGTCATAAACGTTAATTTTTCGAACTTTCAAACGGTCATAGTGTCCACAAATCTTGTTTGATTCTAATGAAATTATACAGGTATAATATATGTCTTCATGCACAGGCAATGCACAATTTTCGTGACTCAAGGTCAAAGATCAAGGTCAAGGTCACACAAAATATTAAAACACATAAGTGGCCATAACTCCGGTTCTATTTGTTATAGAGACTTCAAACCAAGTTCATATTGTAGATAAACTCGAGTCATATCTTCCGTGACCTTGACCTTGGCATTTGACCTTGACCTTGAGAAGTTCGCCATGAGGTGAATGTCAAGGTCAAGTACGAAAGTCAGCGCACCATATTGAGTAGTATATCGTTGGAAAGGTTTTGAGCCCCTGATTGCAGTGATACCCTATTTTCGGCGCTGCGACGTACACTGACGTCACAATGACGTCATAAACGTCAAATTACCGAAATTTCAAAAGGCCATAACAGCGTCAATAATGTATGGAATACCTTGAAACTTGACATGCATATTAATAGCATTGACCTTTACGAATTGAAATACAAAGGTCAAAGGTCAAGGTCAAGGTCATCGAAATCCCAGAAAAACACCTTTTCAGTTATAACATCTGTTTGAATCGTTGTAGTCTCATAAGATTTGAACCATATCATTCAGAAGAGGTATAGCAATCAGACTTATATGTCAATTCCATGACTAACCTTGAACTTGATCGGAAAAATGAGGTCACATGAGCAAAACTTCAAGATCAAATTTTCAAACTAACTAAAAGCTATCAAGTAATATATCAAATGGAAGGCCTTGAACCCATGATAAATAGTTTCCCATCAGTTTTCAAATGTGACGTTTATTGACGTCACAGTGACCTCATGTACGTAAATTTTTCGAAATTTCGAAAAGCTACAGTGTCCGGAATTCTTGTTCGATTCTGATGGAATTGTTCAAGTATAATTTATATCTTCATGCACGGGCAATGCACAATTTTCGTGTCCCAAGGTCAAGGGTCAAGGTCAAGGTCGAAGAAAAGGTCAAAATCACAAAAATTGCCATAACTTCGGAACAATTCGTCATAGAAAGTTCAAACTGGGACCATATTGTAGCATATCAAAAGGTCTTTGTCCGCTGACCTTGAATGTGCACTTTGACCTTGACCTTGAAAAGTTTGCCCAACGTAAAAATTTCATGAAAAAAGTATCTTTCTTCAAATGTCGAGTTGTTCAGTAAATCTTTTCAATGTGTAAATTATGGGTAAATGTTTTAAATGTAAACAAATGTTTAGTCATTTCGTCAAGTGTTGGCCTATGGCCGATTTTTTGTTTGTTTGTGCCCACTCTAGCGTCCCCAATTCTTGATCGAAACCTTTCAAAAGTCGTGTATATATTCTGTGAACTTGTGGCAAGGAAACGTCCTATTTTGGTGTGTAAAGGTCGAATAACAAGGTCAAGGTCACGCAAAACGTCGAAAACACATAAGTGGCCACAACTCTGGTTTTATTCATCGTAGAGACTTCAAATCAAGTGCATATCATAGATATACTCGAGTTCTTCTTTCCGTGAACTTGACCTTGACCTTTGACCTTGACCTTGAGAAGTTCGCCTGAGGACGAAGTCAAGGTCAAGTACGAAGATCGGCGCAGCATATCGAGTAGTATATCGTTGGAAAGGTCTTGAGCCCCTGAATCCAGTGATATCTTATTTTTGGTGCTGCGACGTAAACTGACGTCACAATGACGTCATAAACGTCAAATTTCCGAAATTTCAAAAGACCGTAACATCGGCAATAGAGTATGGAATCCCTTGAAACTTGGTATGCATATTGACAGCATTGACCTCTACGACTTGAAGTACGAAAGTCAAAGTTCAAGGTCAAGGTCATCGAAATCCCAGAAAAACACGTTTCCGGTAATAACATCCGTTGGAATCGTCCTAGGTTCATGAAATTTGAACCATATCATTCAGAAGAGGTATAACAATTAGACGTATATGTCAATTTTATGATTGACCTTGAACTTGGTCCGAAAAATGAGGTCACATGAGGAAAACTTCAAGGTCAAATTTCAAAACTAACTGAAACATATCAAGTAGTATATCAAATGGAAGGTCTTTTTCCCCTGACACACACTTTCCCATTAATATTCAAATTTGACGTTTATTGACGTCACAGTGACGTCATCAACGTAATTTTTTTGAAATTTCAAAGGGCCATAGTGTCCACAATTCTTGTTCGATTGTGACTAAAATATTCAAGTATAATCTATAAGACAAGGCACAATTTTCGTGACCCAAGGTCAAAGGTCAAGGTCAAGGTCAAAGAAGAGGTCAAAATCACATAAATGACCATAACTTCGAAACTAATCACCGTAGAGAGTTCAGACTAGGAGCATATTGTAGCATATCGAAAGGCCTTTCTTAGGTGACCTTGAATGTGATCATTGACTCTGACGCCTGAGGTCAAAGTTGACCTCAAAAATGACCTTGACCTCGACCTTTCGTGAATATATTGAGTAGTAGCTCATTTGAAAGGTCTTCAAAAGTACTTTCCAAATCTGGAATCGGACGTCTATTGATGTCATAATGACGTCAAACGTGATTTCAGACTGACATTCAGGCCTTTTGAGTGTCAGGTGTGCAAATTTATAACATTTACTGCAGACCTAACACCTGCAGACGATGTGGATTCGGCCTGTGATGCTCTGTCAATTTTTAGCTCAATTGATATATCCATTTTGACGTAATTGACGTTTTTGTGGCAACAAATCGATAAATTTCAAAGGAAACTTATTATCTGAAGATATTATGATCTTGTCAGGTGATAATATAACATATATAAACACGATTTTAACATGCATATTAAAGAAAAACTCATTCACAGTAAGTTTGCAGTATAGACATGACCACAACTGACGTCATAATTACGTCAAACTCACATAAATGGCCGTAACTTCGAAACTAATCGCCGTAGAGAGTTCAAACTATGACCATATTGCAGCATTTTAAGAAGCCTTTCTTATTGGACTTGAATATGACATTTGACATTGTTATTGAGACTTCGATGAGCTCAATGTCGAGGTCAAGTACGATGTTCAGCCCACCGTATCGAGTAGTATACCGTTAGAAAATTCTTGGTCTCCTGAGTCCAGTGATGTCTTATTTTTGGTGCTGTGACGTTCAATGAGGTAACAATGATAGTATGAGTAGTTTGTGAAGTAAAGTGAAGTAAAATGAAGTAAAGTAAGTAAGTAAGTAAACGTAGTAAGTAGGGAAGAAAGTTTCGTCAATTTGCCTAAATCCACATGTCATGTCATTGGCATATGACATACATTTTGGTTCCGGCAAGTGTGTGCCCTATGGGCTCTCGTTTATGTGTTTGTTTGTTTGTGCGCCCTCTAGCGTCCACAATTTTCGCTCGATTTTTTCCATACTTAGTGTGCATATTATGTAGGTACATGGCTCGCGACTGCACACTTTTGGTGATTCTAGGCTCAAGGTCAAGGTCGAGGTCACGCAAAACGATGAAAACACATAAATGGCCATAACTCCGGTTCTAATTGTGCTAGAGACTTCAAACCAAGTTCATATTGTAGATAAACTCGAGTTCTATCTTCCGTGGCCTTGACCTTGACATTTGACCTTGACCCTGAGAAGTTCGCCATGAGGTGAATGTCAAGGTCAAGTACGAAGTTCAGCGCACCATATCGAGTAGTATATCGTTGGAAGGGTCTTGACCCCCTGATTGCAGTGATATCTTATTTTCGGCGCTGCGACGTACACTGACGTCACAATGACGTCTTAAACGTTAAATTTCTGAAATTTCAAAAGGCCATAACATCGTCAATACTGTATGGAATCTCTTAAAACTTGATGTGCATATTGACAGTAATGACCTCTAGTAACTAAAGTACAAAGGTCAAAGGTCAAGGTCAAGGTCATCGAAATCCCAGAAAAACACGTTTCCGGTAATAACATCCATTTGAATTGTCGTAGGTTCATGAAATTTGAACCATATCATTCAGAAGAGACATAGGAATCGAGCGTATATGTCAATTTCATGATTGACCTTGAACTTGGTCAGAAAAATAAGGTCATATGAGGAAAACTTCAAGGTCAAATTTCAAAACTAACTGAAACCTATCAAGTAGTATATCAAATGAAAGGTCTTGACTCCCTGGTACATACTTTCTCATCAGTTTTGAGATGTGACGTCTATTGACGTCACAGTGACGTCATAAACGTTAATTTTTCAAAATTTCAAATGATCATAGTGTCCACAAACCTTGTTCGATTCTGATGGAATTATACAGGTAAAATATATGTCTTCATGCACAGACAATGCACAATTTTCGTGACTCAAGGTCAAAGGTCGAGGTCAAGGTCAAGGGAAAGGTCAAAATCACATAAATGGCCATAACTTCCGAACTAATCGTCGCAGAGAGTTCAAACTAAAACCATATTGTGGCATATTAAAAGGCCTTTCATGAGTGACCTTGAATGTGACCTTTGACCTTGACCTTGAGAGGTTCGCCACAAGTCAATATCAAGTTCAGTGCACCATGTTGAATAGGATACAGTTGGAAAGGTCTCGATCTCCTGAGTATAGTGATGTCTTAATTTTGGCGCTATGATGTTCGGTGACGTCACAATGACGACATAAATGTCTAATATCTGAAATTTCAAAAGGTCATAACAACATCAATACTGGAGGTAGGTCATGGTCATCGAAATCCCATAAACACATTACTGGTAATAACATAGGTCATATTGTCATAGGTTCATGAAATTTGAATCATATTCAGAACAGGCATGGCACTCAAACTTATATGTTAAATCCATGAAATCACATGAGTAAATTTTCAAGGTCAAGTTTTCAAATTCATTGAAACCTGTCAAGTATCATGAGTATGCATTCCGGCAAGTGGGTGCCCTAGGGGCTCTCGTTACTTGCCGGAATCTAAAGATTTCGGCAAGTATGTTGGTCGGTTTGTTTGTGGATGTGTCCGTTTGTTTGTTTGGTTGTTCGCCCTCTAGCGTCCACATTTCTTGCTTGATTTTTCCCAAAATTAGTGTGCATATTCTGTAGGACAATGGGTCGCGACTGCACATTTTTGGTGGTTCAAGGTCAAAGGTCGAGCTCAAGGTCACATAAATCGTCCAAAACACATAAATGGCCATAACTTCGGTTCTAATGGTCGTAGAGACTTCAAATTAAGTGCATAGTGTAGATATACTCGAGTTCCATCTTGTGTGACCTTGACCTTGACCTTTGACTTTGACCTTGAGAAGTTCGCCCGAGGTCGAATATTTGACCTTGGAGGTCACCTCCTCCGATTTTCGATCTGATGCCTGGAAACGACGTGGGACCGGGTCCTTATACTCAATGTCAATTTTTAGCCCGATCGGTCAATTAATTATGACGTAATTGACGTTTCTATGGCAACAAAATCGGTCCCATTATAAGCGAAATTGCATGTTTCAAGCTGTCAATGCTGATCAAAGCGTCAATAATGGGCGTAAAAATCTAATGATACACCTGTTAATAGCCAAGAATGGATTCTTCTGTTTCACGAAATTTCAAGGTCAAAGGTCGAAAGTCAAGGTCAATATTGACCTGCAAGTGATAACCATGTAGGTCACTATATCTCAGAAACTGAGCAAGATAAAGACACAGGAGTAAATCCACAGTATTGCACTCACTTAGCCTAACAACTTTTGCATTTACACCTAAGGCGTATGACCGATAGCCTTTGCAAGCGCCTGAGGTCGAAGTTGACCTAAAAAAATGACCTTGACCTTGACCTTTTGCAGAAATATCGAGTAGTAGCTCGTTTTCAAGGTCTTTGAGAGTACTTTCCAAAGCTGTTGTCATTCTTGGAATCGGACGTCAATTGACGTCATAATGACGTCAAACGTGATTTCAGACTGACTATTGGGCCTTTTGAGTGTCAGATGTGCAAAGTTATAACATTTACTGCAGAACTAATAGATGCAAACGATGTGGATTCTTTCTATGATGGTCTCTATCAATTTTTAGCTCAATCGATATATCCGTTTTGACGTAATTGACGTTTTCGTGGCAACAAATCGGTAAAATTTCAAAGGAAACGCATTAATTCAAGATATTTTGATCTTGTCTGGTGATAATATAACATATATAAACACAATTTTATCATTTTTATTCAAATACACCTATTTTGGTGTGTCTATGTCAGAGGTCAAGGTCAAGGTCACACAAAATATCCAAGACACTAAATGACCATAACTCCGATTCTAATCGTCCTAGAGACTTCAAACCAAGTTCATATTGTAGATATACTCGAGTTCTATCTTCCGTGACCTTGACCTTGACATTTGACCTTGACCTTGACCTTGAGAAGTTCGTCACAAGTCAATATCAAGATCTAGTACAAAGTTCAGTGCACCATATTGAATAGGATACCGTTGGAAAGGTCTCGGTCTCCTGAGTATAGTGATGTCTTAATTTTGACAATTTCAGAAATGTCAAATATCTGAAATTTCAAAAGGTCATAACAACATCAATACTGGAGGGAGGTCAAGGTCATCGAAATCCCAGAAAAACCCATTACTGGTAATAACTTCTGCTCGAATTGTCGCACGTTCATGAAATTTGAATCATATTCAGAACAGGCATGGCATTCAAACTTATACGTTAAATCCATGAAATTACATGAGTAAATTTTCAAGGTCAAGTTTTCAAACTCATTGAAACCTGTCAAGTATCATGTGTATGCGTTCCGGCAAGTGTGTGCCCTAGGGGCTCTCGTTTGTTTGTTTATCTGTTAGTGCTCTACAGGTCGCAATTGTACGGTGATTGTTACGTTACTTGGGGTATGTAATCTGTAGGATAATAGGCAGGCACCGCACACTTTTGGTGAGTCTAGGTCAAAGGTCAAGGTCAAGGTCAAGCAAAACGTCGAAAACACATAAGTGGCCATAACTCCAGTTCTAATTGTCGTAGAGACTTCAAATCAAGTGCATATGGTAGATATACTCGAGTTCTATCTTTTGTGACCTTGACCTTGACATTTGACTCTGACCTTGAGAAGTTCGCCTAAGGTCGAATATTTGACCTTGGAGGTCACCTCCTCCGATTTTCGATCTGATGCTTGGAAACGATGTCGGACCGGTCCCTTATGGTCAATGTCAATTTTTAGCGCGATCGGTCAATCCGTTATGACGTAATTGACGTTTCTATGGCAACGAAATCGGTCCCATTATAAGCGAAATTGCATGTTTCAAGCTGTCCATGCTGATAAAAGCGTCAATAATGTGCGTAAAAATCTAATGATACACCTGTTTATAGCCAAGGACGAGTTCTTTTGTTCCGCGAAATTTCAAGGTCAAAGGTCGGAAGTCAAGGTCAATATTGACCCGCAAGTGAAAACCATGTAGGTCACTATATCTCAGGAAGTAAGCAAGATAGAGACACGAAAGTAAATCCACAGTATTGCACTCACTTAGCCTATCAACTTTTGTATTACACCTCAGGCGTATGGCCGATAGCCTTTGCAAGCGCCTGAGGTCGAAGTTGACCCAAAAAATGACCTTGACCTTGACCTTTCGCGAAAATATCGAGTAGTAACTCGTTTGAAAGGTCTTCGGGAGTAGTTTCGATATATGTTCTTATTTTTGGAATCTGACGTCATATGACGTCATAATGACGTGAAACGTGATTTTATCATACTTCAATTGATTGTTTACATGAGATGCATAAACCATTTATGATTATTGTTGATCCGGTGCTCTGGTAAGTATTGGGGATACCTACTGAAGCTATTTGACAAATATCAGTTCAATAATTGCAGTGGTAATGGCCTAATTGACCTTTTTATGACGGAAAATTGGAGAAAATTTCATTTGTTTGTCTTTTCATACTCATAGCGTCCACATTTGTTGCTTGATTCTTTTCAAATTTGATGTAGATATTCTGTAGGATAATGGCTCTTGACAGAATGATTTTGAGAAAAATAGCTCTATTGATGACGTCACAAAAGATCCGAATCCTATCAGTCTTTCATGACCACAAACTGCTTATGCTAGGAAAGATATATAATACTTTTTTCAATGTTTTCCATCAACTGTACAAAATCTAGCAAAATGCCATTACTCATATTTAAAATAACCAGATGCATCAACTTTGCAAAAAATTCAAAGTCTTTGGTAAAAGTTCAAGGTCATTGCCAGCTATTCCGGCAAGTTAGTCGACTATGTCGGTTCATTTGTATGTTTGTCTGTCCGCGCGCATATCTCAAAGGAGAATGATCAACATGAAACTTATAGGGATGAAGCGGTATCTCAGTGGCTCGGTCCTCCTCGAATCTGGTCAAAATCGGACAAAAATTGTTGCCATGGCAACGGAAAATGTAAAAATCAATAATTGACCATAACTCCGGTTCCATTCAAGATAAATTTTTCTAACTAATTTTGTATTTTTCTATGGCCAATTCCTGATCATCTGATATATGGCCCGTGGTCGTACGACCAAAACTCTCCATTATCGCCCGATGTCGAAAAATTGGGGGTCACGGTTTCGATTTTTTTTTTGGCCAGCGACGTTTCAGTGCAAATGTCTGCGCTCATAACTCAAAGGCAAACGGCCCGATCGATTTGAAATTTATAGGGCAAAAGTGCTATGGTGCTGGCTCAGTCCCTTCAAATTTTGCCAAAATCGGATGAAAACGGTTGCCATGGCAACGGAAAAAAAGAAAATCACATAATTGGCTCTAACTCCGGTTCTACCTGATATTAATTTTTCCAACTATTTTTGTATTGTTCTTTGGCCAATTCCCGATCGTTTGGTGTACGACCGATCCTCGTACGATGAAAACTCTCCATTATCGCCAGATGTCGAAAAATTGGGGGTCACGATTTCGGCTATTTTTGGCCAGCGACGTTTCAGTCCAAATGTCTGCGCTCATAACTCAAAGGCAAACGGCCCGATCGATTTGAAATTTATAGGGCAAGAGTGCTATGGTGGTGGCTCAGTCCCTTCAAAATTTTGCCAAAATCGGATGAAAACGGTTGCCATGGCAACGGAAAAAAAGAAATTCACATAATTGGCTCTAACTCCGGTTCTATTTGATATTAATTTTTCCAACTATTTTTGTATTTTTCTCCGGCCAATTCCCGATCGTTTGGTGTATAACCGATGGTCGTACGACGAAAACTCTCCATTATCGCCCGATGTCGAAAAATTGGGGGTCACGATTTCGGTTATTTTTGGCCAGCGACGTTTCAGTGCAAATGTCTGCGCTCATAACTCGAAGGCAAACGGTCCGATCGATTTGAAATTTATAGGAATAGAGTGCTATAATGGTGGCTCAGTCCCTTTAAAATTTTGTCAAAATCGGAGAAAAATTGTTGCCATGGCAACGGAAAAAAAGAAAATCACATAATTGGCTCTAACTCCGGTTCTACTTGATATTAATTTTTTGAACTATTTTTGTATTTTTCTTCGGCCAATTTCCCGATCGTTTGGTGTATGACCGGTGGTCGTACGACGAAAACTCTCCATTATCGCCCGATGTCGAAAAATTGGGGGTCACGATTTCCGTTATTTTTGGCAAGCGACGTAATCGCCGACGTTTCAGTGCAAATGTCTGCGCTCATAACTCAATGGCATACGGTCCGATCGATTTGAAATTTATAGGGCTGGAATGCTATGGTAGTGGCTCAGTCCCTTTCAAATTTTGCCAAAATCGACTGAAAACGGTTGCCATGGCAACGGAAAAAAGAAAATCACATTATTGGCTATAACTCTGGTTCTAATCAATATTAAATGTTCAATCTATTTTTGTATTTTTCTTTGGCCAATTCCCAATCGTATGGCGTACAAGCGGTGGTCTTAAGATCAAAACTCTCAATTATCGCCTAATTTTAGTGACTAAATCTGAAGGGCGAGGGTCTGCAATCTCTGATTGTCTCGTTTATAGAGTAACTGATCAGCATCCTAAAACTGAAAAGAAAATAGGGGGTCACCGTATTCGTTCTTCTGGAAAACAAGATGCAAGATGTGAATATGGGCAAATAAATGTGTAAAAATATCATAAATTAAGTCATTTTAGTTAATGTTTGTGATTTTTGATCGAATATGTCGAAGAAACCAGCACGGTGACCCCCGATTTTCTTTTCAGTATTAGAATGCTGATCAGTTACTCTATAGAATATGTTATTTTGAAGAGATAATATTCAAGATATAACTTTTGAATTTTGACAATTCATTACCTCCCTGTTTGTAGCGTACTACGTTAAAGGGGTTCTTAGGGACATTATCTCCTTGCGAAGCCACATCCTTTTCATAGACTTATTTAGGCAAAACAAGCCCGGGCAAACCAAATTGAGACTAGCCGCTGCTGCAAGGCCAAAAAAGGCAAATCCACAGACCCCGACAACGAAGGAAAAAGCAATGGAGACGGGGAACAACGCTGGATTTCCGGGACCCTCGGGAGTGTTGAGTGGGTATCAGAATCCCTACATTCTGCACGATTGGTCAAGGAAGTCAGCCTTGTTAACACAGCGCCTGTCCATAAGGGACCAGTTTGTTTGCAATGGTGGCTATGATTCCTCGATTAATGGGCCCAAGTAACAAGTACCGGTAATGCTTGTTCTATATTCACTAAAGATGAAAAAGGTGTGAGTCGGATCAATGTGTGGTAAACTCATTATTCACTGACACCACATAAATGGTTTTGAGAAAATTGTACATCCTAAAACATTTGATCGGAAGGTTGTGATGTCCTGCTACATTATGACGAGGCTATTCAGTTAACTAGTAACACCATTTTAATGTTTTCAATCAACTTCTATATCCTGGAAAATCCTGGAAGGTGGTGGTGTAGGCGACACTAAAATCATAATATCCCAAATACGCTGGACCTATTTCACGATATGGCCCAATGAGAAACAAAGAATATATTTACTAAAACAGGATTTTTTTTACTGGTGGTCAAATAAGCCCTTGCCACGTTATGTTATTTATTAATAACACCACAATTATGGTTTCATAAGAATTATATATTTTGAATTTGTTGATAGGGTGGTGGTGTGGGAGGTTGGTTAGAAATGAGGGACTTTATGATGATATTCTTCAATTAATTATCATTAGACGGTACTATTATTCTTGTATAACTGAATGCTGACTTGATCATAACGTGTCATGGTAGTTTGTGTCAATTCATAATGCACCTTTCTGTTATTTTCTCAAACCCATAAGGATCACTCGAGTATTATATGTGCAACATAGCTGTAATCGATTGAAACTGTGTAGGTTCACCGAAATGTTCTATGTTAAATTCAAATTGTGTTCATTTTGCATAACCAGGGCACATGATATGTAAATGGTGTCAGTATCTGAACCCACTTAGCAACACCACAATTATAGATTCATGTGAATTGTATATGTAGTTTCAAGTGTAGTTGTATATAACTCTGTGTGGTCTCCCAATGACATGATCTGTTTGGAATTGATTTGTGTTAGCAATTCAGCATATTCAGGCTGGGGTAGATAACAACTGTATTGAATGGCCAGTACTCGAACATACATTGAAATGTAGGCAACACCCTCAGCAGTTAAACAATTCTATGAAGAATGTGAATTGATCATATTATGCATATTAACAACACATATTTGATTTCGGAATATATTATCAAGATGTAATAGTCACTGGAATTATTTGCAATTTACTGGTATTCATCATTTTGATTTGCACTATTCAACTACATCAGACACAAATGAAGAACAACATGTCAATATTCCATATTTTATTTTGATATTAAATATGTATAAACTGATTTGATCAGATTTTCGTCAAATATATTCAACATTTTATCCATTCATGTGAAAAAATCTATTCCCTATAGAAAAATCTCAATCATACATCTGGTACAAAAAAACAAAATTCGACAATCATAGACAACACATCTGATGCAAAAGTGAACATGAATCATGATTCATATGTGAATTTTTACAATGAAATATACAACATATAAAACAGCAGTACTAGCAGTGATATTAATAGTATAATATATAATCATATTAATGTGATATGTAAACACGGGTAAAATCCTACGAATTTTCAGCCATCTAATATCAGTTTGTGATAACAATGTACCGGTAGGCATAAAACACAACGATCACGCAATCCATGATATGAAACTGTGTGAAGGCCACATTGTGCTCCTACTATTATTCAATGAAAATGGGACTATATCTATCTAATACCGATCATTTGATTTTGATACCTAATTCTCGATTTTGTTCACCATTCAACACAATTACATGAGAACAAAGTAATAGTGCATGCAAACATAATATTCCAACTTGTTCATTAGTTAAGCACCAGCATATTCCTTTTCTTAATATTCTTGGGGGACATTTCTGGTCATGCATTAATAAACAAATATATCACAGTCTTTCGTATTATGTATTGCTATGAATACATAATGTTTCAACGGTACACAAATACACAGTCATGATTAATTGATTATGCTCATTATTTTTTACAAACATCTGCTTGATCAGATTTTACAAAGTCCACAATTTTTGGAGAATGTCAGACTATATAGTTCAAATCTACATGCTTACATAGAGTATACCTGTATGTAGCTATAGTTCATATATAATGAACTACATGCATTCATTATATAGCTTTGATAGGCATTTTTGGCAATCCATTCCGAGCACACTTTCGACAATATAATAAAATCAGCAGATGAATCAAAATTGATATGCAATATCGAAAATGTCTTGTAAGTTCAATGTCCACATAAGAATGTCTAATATACCGATAGTTTAATCCAAACTAGTTTTCAATTTTAATGCCAATATTCTCTGACACCAAATAAGGCCACATGAATTTAAACACAATGTACATGTTTGCAATGTAGTATGATTTGGTTTTGATTATCCGATGAAAACCCTGTAGTACAGAAGTTACACATCTCCAAACAAATGCAATCACTCTCCTTTAAAAGATAAAATCATAATGAAACCTCATACTGTGAAAGGGTAGACATTTAGGCAGAATTTGTGAAATTTTCATCGCATGATATTCTGTGGATAACGATTTTCAGACGATCATATGCTATCCCTGTGAGGCTGCCCTTTGTAAAAGTTACCCCTTTCACAGCATAGGTTATACATCTCATGAAACATTTGATACATTGCACATGGTATTCTACAAAATTTACTAAGCATGCATGTAACACAAATATAACAAAATAGCTATTTTCTCCATAATGTCTGTAGGTAATCATTTGACAGAGCTAGGAGTATGTGTATATCCTTCGCTAAGCTCATGGACATGAATAATTTACCATCAATGTATAGAATAACAACATGTATGTACTATTTTGCAAGGGACAACATAGTTCTATATTTGTATCTCCTGTTCTGAGCCAGAAGAGCCATGGTGTCTGACAATCACACCCCTCAGATCCTGCCGAAGGGGCGTGTTATGTCCGGAACTTGTGTGGCTGATGCCAATGTCCTTAGCACTCATCAGTGGGCTGATTGAAGGACTCCGAGTTGCCAGGGGCGACAGACTTGGCGTAAACGAAGGCGTCATCGCTGGCGACGTGAAGCTTGACTCGTAACTGAGAGGAGACTTTGGAAGACTAACGGAGGTCAGTTGGCTTGTCCGTGCTGAGTTTGCGGACTTTGATGAATGCAAGCTGGTCTGGCTGTGACTAGGTTTGTTGGAGTTTAGGCCCAGGGCTCCCATTGGGATGGACTTTGGTGGTGCATCTGTGATGATCGGTGGTGGCCTGTTCAGCCGACCCTGCTGCGCCAGGTGTGACTGCCGAAGTCCACTGCCCTGGGGCACTATCTGAGTGGGCTGCGTTTTGGGCTTCATGCTGTCGTCTTTGAGACGAGCGATCTCCAAGAACACATCAGCTAGGGGCTTGTACTGAGGACCCCAATCGAGCAGGTAGTCCCAGTTGTATGCCCCAGCAAATTCCTCATCACTGTTTATCACACTAGCCAGGGAACCAGCGCTGGATTTGTCGCCAAACTGATGTGTACCGTCCATTGCGGCTAAATCCTCGTTGGCATTCACTTCTCCCAACTTGGAATACACCAAATTGCCGATATCCAAACCATCACCTTCACCACCGCCCTCATCTGAAAACTGATGCATGCTCTCCACTGAGGTGGATACGCCTGATTTCACAGTTATGGGAGCGGTACTGTTGATTTTGAACTTAGAGGTGTCAATACCAAGTCTAGCGAGGTATTCCTGGTGGTTCTGCACGGATCGTTCTGAGACGGCGTCATCGTCCTGTTGGATCCCAGAGTCGGGCATCCTGAGACCTTGCGTCTGGAGTGGTGTGGCGTTGATCATCCTGATCTCTTCATCCACATCCTCGGCCTCCTCCACTGAGCCCCTCCCACTGGATGCTGAGTGTGATTGGTCGGAGATCTCGGAGGTAGTCATGTTGTGATGGTGGTGATGGTGCAGGTGAGGGTAGCCATTCGCTTCGTTATAGGGTGGAGGTGCGAAGGTCCCACGCATCGGCGGTGGTGGAACGTCAAGTGTCTCGAAGCTGCTGCTGTCGTACTGGGAGTTGTCGGCGAGGTCACCCTTGCGATCTCGTCCTCGGAGACACATGACGAGGATCACTATTCCCAGGACCACGGCCACTATGACGAATGCTATGATTAGAGCCATGGCTGTGGTGCTTATCTTTGTGGACCCGACAGGTGCATACGCACAACCATCACAAGTCCGGTCAACCATGATTAGAACTTGGACCTCGTCCGAAGGAAAGAGACTTGGGTGTCCGGCACTGGCAACCACAGTCAATGTGATGTTGTCATGTTCCAACGCTCGTCGACTGCGGTGTTTGATGAGGACAGATCTTTTCCTCCTCTTGTCATCTTGTGACTGGAGGTCCTTGATGACATAGATGTCACCACTAGTTGCATTAATTGCCATGTATTCTGATTCCTCCTTGAATGAATACCTGATCAGTGACGAAGGATTGCCATTTTTGTCGAAGGCTTGCACCTTTCCGACATGGTCGCCAGCCTTGGCATTCCCTGGCACATCAAAGTTGTAAGATCCACTGGTGAACTGTGGCTTGACTTGTGGCAATACATTGATGACTGTCAGGATTTTCGTTGATAGCCCCCCACTATCCATGGCTTTGACATCAAATCGATGCTCTTTGACAATTGTATAATTCAGGATCTTGCTGGTTGTGATGACTCCGGTGTTCGGATCGATCTGGAAGTATCCATCATCGTCATTCTCGAGGCTGTAGGTGAGGATGCCGAAGTGACCCTTGTCATTGTCATAGGCCTGGGCTTGAAAGACGTAGCTGCCAACCTCCTTCAGCTCCATCATGTCCTTGATGTACATCATCTGTGGGAAGTCAGGCCGGAACTCATTGACGTCCGTGATGTTGACAACGACCGTACAGAGTACCGACTTAGGGTTGTCCGCACTAGAATCCATCGCTTTGATGCTCAGCCTTTGAAGGGCAGCTGTCTCATGATCAAGGGGAGTCTTCACGGAAATCACGCCCGTGTCTCGGTGGATTTCAAAGTTGTTGTAGTCATTTCCCGAGAAGATATGGTACTGGACACGCCCGTTGAGGTCAGAATCATGATCATAGGCTTCAACTCGAGTCACATTAGTTCCGATCGCAGCACTTTCTTCAACGAGCGCCACATACTCGCTCGACGTGAATTCCGGTGAGTTGTCGTTGACATCTCTCACATTAATCGTGATGTCAATCGTAGAGCTCAGCGGTGGGATCCCGCGATCCTTGGCCATCACCGTCAAGACATAGGTTGTCGTCTGCTCATGGTCCAGGCTTCCCACCAGCAGGATCTGCCCTGTGCTCTGGTTTATGTCGAAGACGGGCTCCTGCTGTGCTGACACGATACTGTAGTCAATTTTCTTGTTGTCGGGGAGGTGATCAGCATCTGTCGTGTAGATGATGGTGACTTCTCGACCCTTCGGAGCATCCTCGGATATTTCCAGTCTGCGTGAGAAACACAGAAAACAAACTCAAGTCAAGTATGCATTTTATCTTTTTGGACAGTTGATACCAACTGGTTTTTACACAAATTTAAATTGCATTTCCTCAATATTCAAATGAAAAAACTTATTATAAGCAATACTCACTGAGTGTGCATGGGAACAAACTTCGGGGCATTGTTGTTGATGTCGATGACTTGGACTTGTACTGGAACAACACTCGTCTGTGCTGGGGTGCCGTGATCAGTTGCCGTGACGACCAGGTGTATGGCCTGGCTGGAAGTGTACTCGATCATTCTGTCCGTAGTGATCAATCCTGGAAGAGGTTTAAAGGAAAGTTTTCATACATTGTAGGAACATCAAAACCCTTTCACTTTTGGGTAGACGTGGAATCAATACCCAGTATCAAGTATTCCGAGCAAACAAAACAGGGTCCGTTATCCAATCTGCTCGAAACTCGGAATAAAGCAGCAGACTAAGGCCGTGATACGAGACACACCTGTGTTGGGGTCGATACTGAAGCTGTCCATGGGAAGCATGCTGTACGTGATGCGAGCATTATCACCACTGTCCGCGTCTGAGGCATTGACGACAATCACGGACACCCCAGGACCTGTCCGCTCAGGGATTGTCACCTGCAGCAAATAGATGAATGAATTGTGACTAGTCATGATAATTTTGAGCTTCATTGATTAATTCCATGGAATAATGGCCTTCAAATCCCACTGTGATTGTAAGCATAATGTACCTCATATGAAGACTGGGAGAAGATTGGAGCATTGTCGTTTTCATCATCCACATGGATAATCACTTCAGCCGTGTCATTGTGTCGGGTGTCTGATGCCTGAAATATGAAAGTTCAACATATAAATCCAACAAAAGACATATATACCTACTCTTATAAGTCATGTATTGCTACTCAATTACATATTGATAGGTGATATGCCAGCATACTAACCACGACAGTGAGGGTATATTTGCTCTGTTGCTCATAGTCCAGTTTCTTGGAGAGTGCGATCCTGCCGATGTATCGATCGATACTGAACATCTCGCCGGGATTCCCCTTCGGTGCAAACGTGTACGTCAAGCGTGGGTTCAAGTCTCCGTCATTTGCTGTAACAACTACGACCTCCGTTCCGAGTTCGGCTCCTTCCCGTAAATGCCGCATGTACATGTCCGGATTATTCGGGAAGAACGGTGCATTATCATTTTCGTCCACCACTTGTATCTTGAGAATGGCCGTGGAAGACTTCGGAGGCAATCCGCGATCTTCGGCTTTGACGACCAGTCGATAGGAACTGGTGACCTCCCGATCGAGAATAACGTTCGTCTTGACGATTCCGGTGTGTGAAGGGTCTATGACGAATGCGTCATATGTATTACCACTGATAATCGTGTAGTCGATCAGCCCATTATCACCGCTGTCATCGTCCGTAGCGATGACCTGTGTGACGTAAGTTCCGCGGGAATTCCCCTCCCAAACAGACGACGTGTAGCGGTCCTGAGCGAATGTTGGCGTGTTGTCGTTATCATCGACGAGGTTAATCCACACGGCTGTGTAACCATCGCCCTCCCGGCTGCTGGCGACAACAATCAGGCGGAGACGGTGGTTGTGAGTCGTCTCGTAGTCAAGCTGAGTCGGGTCGTTCACTGAGATGTAACCTGTGTGGTGGAAATAATACTGAGGTTTAACAAGTTCAGTACAAGAATTTAAGACTGAGGGGTGTGGAATTTATGATATCCTATTTTTCCCCCTAAAATTCATCAATAATATTTAATAAAGGTTCTTTCGATGTCCAATATTCCAAATTCAGTCATAGCTATGAAATATCATTATTGATACAAAACCAGTACAACAATGCTGTGTATTTTAAAAGGAACATCAACAAAACAAAGATCTGATTCACAAACCTGTGATGTGGTTGATGCTGAAGATGTCGTTCTCATTGCCGTTGGCAAAGCTGTATGTCACTACAGTATTCGCACCATTGCTGAGTCTAGCCGACACAGTGGTCACCTCCGTTCCTCTTGGCGCATGCTCGATAAGCGATATCTGATAGGACATGTTGGCGAACCTTAGTGTACTTGGAGATACGACCGTACCAACACTGACTTCAACGTGTCCGGTCGACTGTCTACCACCATCTGGTCCGAGATCTGTGGCGATGATTTCCAAACTGTATGCTTCACCCCCTGCATCCGTTAGAGAGCTAAGCGTCCTGATTTCTCCGGTGACATTGTCGATTTTGAAGTAGGGGCTCGGGTTTGTGAGAGAGTAGCGTACTGTTCCATTTTCGCCAGCATCTCGATCAAGTGCCGAGACGGTGGTCACAAGTCCGTTGACTGCAAAGTTTTGCTCAATGTCGGCTCCATAGGACACTTCTTGGAATACGGGAGCATTGTCGTTTACATCGAGGATGTCGATGTCCACGCGAACACTGCGAGATCGAGGGCCATACAAGCCGCCGTCAATCGCGTAAACTTCAAAGGTGTAGGCAGACTTCTTCTCACGATCAAACTCTCTGCAAAAGGTCAACAAAAATGTGATGAAAAAAATATATACATCCATACATCTTATAATCTCATGTTCATACATGCATATTGTACTGATAGAATACATAGATGAATTGAAATGAATTCTAGACTGGATTTGTGCTGGAATGATTTCTCACCCAGCGGTGGTGATGACCCCAGTCACATTGTCAATCCTAAACTGTCCATGTGCGGAGTTGTTGATCGAGTAGGCGATGAGAGAATTGACTCCTTCGTCGGCGTCTAGCGCGTTCACTCTGAGAACGGACGTCCCGTGAGGCGTGTTCTCGGGGATGGCTGCGGTGTACGGGGCTTCATCGAACTGCGGGTCGTTGTCGTTCACATCTAGTACGGTGATGTACATCTTGGTGAAGGCCCTGGATGGGGGATTCCCGCCGTCAGACGCCTCGATGGTCAAGTTGTACGAGGCTTGCTCCTCCCGGTCCAATGGCTGACATGACAGCTGTCCGGACTCCGGGTCCAGGGAGAACTTGTTCTGCATGTCACCTTCTGTACGTGTGCATTGAATAAATTCTAGTTCATTCAAATTTTATAAATGACTTATTCTTTTCTTTGCCCTTGATTTAGACATTCCAACAAATAACAGATGATTTTACCATCTTGGTGATTGCTGAATTTGCGGTGATTTCTATCAAACACTTACTAGTAGCATTGTCTTCGTTTCTGGCAGCAAATTGGTTCACATTTATTACATTTTTTGTTGCCTGACTTACCGATGATCTTGTAGGTGATTGTTCCGTGGGGCCCGCTGTCCGGATCAGTAGCTTTGATCGTGTGTATGACGGAGAAGTGAGCGTTCTCTGGTACTTCGAGTTGGTACATCGGCTCGTGAAAAGCAGGACTGTTGTCGTTCTCATCTAGCACGGTCACTAGGACAGTGGCGGTGTCGTAGAGGGCGGGGTAGGCACTGTCCCGCACATACACTGAAGAACAAACAGAATAGATCTAACTAGATACATTAAGGCTATGGTATATATATAATGTAAAGTTACAAATACCATAACATCAAAATCAATGGTAATATTATTAAGTTATCCTGACCTGTGATGAGCCACTCATTCTGTTCCTCTCGATCCAGGACGACGGAGCAGAAAATCTCTCCACTTGTGGCATCGATCCGGAACATGTTGTCCAGCGTTCCATCTGGAATTATGTACTCCAGCTCTCCATTGACATCTGGAATAAAACACATCGAATGGAATCAATAGAGTTGCTCACATGTCAACTGACAAGTCAATACATAAGTAAAACAGGGAATGGATACGCAGTTTGTTCCGTAAAAGTTCCTGGGGGAACACTGACCACTGTCCCTGTCCGTGGCGTGTATCTGCGTGACGAGAGCATCTACGACATTGTTCTCGGTGATGTTGGCCCGGTAGACAGGATGCTCAAAGGCGGGAGCATTGTCATTGATGTCCATGACAGTGATGTTGAGGGTCATACAGGAGGTGTGTCGCGGGTGTCCAAGGTCGTAGGCTTTCAGCTCCAAGCTGTAGAACTCCTGGGTCTCACGATCCAGCATGCTGTGTATGCTGAGTAGTCCTGAATCATTGTATCAAAAGAACATTATAAGTATATTGCTACAGAGGATATCATGACGTTTCTGTTTATAAATAGCCCGTAAAGATTGATATTTACAATTATTTTGTGTTTATCAGGTTCAATAATAATATGATGCATTTTGCTGGAAGATTGTGTAGAAAATCACTAAAATTACCAGAAAATGGATCCAGTGTAAAATGGTTGTCTTCATTTCCAGAGAGTATCCCGTAGGACACATTGCCATTTTCGTGTGAATCCTGATCCGTGGCGATCACATGCAACACTGGATACCCGACTGGCTCATCCTCGAAGATTGCTAAGTTATCTCTCGACTGGAACTGAGGAGCGTTGTCATTCTCATCTTCCAGGAGAACCTTCACAGAGATGGTGGAAAATAACGAGTCTTCCGTGATTGGCTGATCTTCAGCCTTGACGATGATCGAAATTTGTGTCATTTCTTCGTAGTCAAATACAGCATTTGTGTAGAGGAAACCTGTATCTGGGTTTATTGTAAACATGTTGTTGTTCTGCGACTCGGGTTCGATGGTGTATCGGATCTTTCCTCGGGGGCCGCTGTCTAAGTCAACAGCCGTTATCGTGGCAATATGGCTGTTGAGCCCAACCTTCTCGCTTACGGCAACGATGACGGGGTTGCATTCGAAGGTTGGGGAATTATCATTTCTGTCGATGATAGAGACATTAACACTTATGACACTACTCAACGGATACATCGGGTCGTTGTCTATTGCCATGATCTGCATTGAGTATTCTGAACATTCTTCAAAATCAATCGGTCTTGCGATGTAGATATCCCCGGTGGTGCGATTCACCCCGAATGTACTGTAGAGGTTCCCTGACACTATGTAGTAGTAAACCTTGACATTTGGACCTGTGTCGGCATCTTCTGCTTGCACTCGACCAATGATCTGTCCAGGCGGGGTGTTTTCAGCAACTGAGAACGTCTCAGAAGAGCTGCTGAATATTGGCGGGTTTTCGTTCTCATCATCAACGGAGACTTCAATGGTGACCATTGAGCGTCGAGTCGGGATTCCACCGTCCTTGGCGACTACTTTGAACGCAAACTGTGGCTTTGTCTCATGGTCGAGGATGTCGTTGGTGGTGATTTGGCCTCGAGTTGGGTGTATTTGGAACATCTGCCAGTCAAGGTTGTGGTCATCTGAAAACAGAAGAAAAGTCAAATATTTTATTTTGTCATGTTCTCAGGTGTTCAATTTGCCATAGTTACATGGTATATGACAGAATCATTTTCCAAACTGACCTCTGAAGAGTGAGTATGTTATGGTTCCATTGGCTCCGCTGTCCCTGTCAGATGCCGACACTGTGGTTACCATAGTTCCCTTAGGTTTCTTCTCGGCAATCCTTGCGGTGTAATGACCGCCCCTGCTGAACACAGGACTGTTGTCGTTCATGTCGAGTACTTGGATCGTGAACTGGATGGCGGAGCTCCTAGGGGGATTTCCTCGGTCAGAGACGACGACGGTGACGGAGTGATTCTCCTGAGACTCCCTATCCAGCTGCGTCCTCGTCAGGATCTTGCCGCTCTCACGGTCGATGCTAAAGTGGTCGCTGGATGGCCGCAGAGTGTAGGAGAGATTGTTCGTGTTGTCCAAGTCGGAGGCCGTCACAAAGCCAACTGTGGTGTAGGGGGGTCGGTTTTCTTCGACGAAGAACTGGTATGGGGTGTCCATGAAGATGGGACTGTTATCATTCGCATCCAAGATCGTGATGTGGACTTCTGCTGTCGCTGACTTGGATGGGATTCCGTTATCGACAGCAACTACTTGTAATGAGTAGGATGCCTGTGTTTCTCTGTCTAGTTGTTTTTTGTTGTAGAGGAATCCAGTGTCACCAAATATTCCAAAGGTCTCAAGATCTTCGCTGTTTGGGATCAGGTATGTCACTCGTCCATTGTTCCCTTGGTCCACATCGGAAGCTATGACTTGGTCAAACTGGTGGTTGGTCTGGACAGCTTCGGAAACTCGGAAATTATATCGACTTCTCCCAAACACCGGTGCATTGTCGTTCACATCTTGAACGTTAATTTCAAGGTCCAATGTTGACGACAGCCTCGGGGACCCAGCGTCTCTTGCCGTGACCACCAGGTGGTGCTGCTGAGCTTGCTCGAAGTCAAGAGGAGTGATGAGCCGAATCTCACCGGTTCCTGACACTATGCGGAAGTGCCCAGAGGGATCCCTCATGCTGTATGTGATCTGGCTGTTTTGTCCACTGTCCCTGTCTGTTGCTTCAACCGTGTAAATCAGAGACCCTACCGAGGTGTCTTCACGCACGGAGAGCGCCAGGCTGTTACCAGACACGGAGAACTGAGGTGGGTTGTCGTTGATGTCCGTGATCAAAATTCTCACCTGTCAATGATAAAGAGGACAATTTATATGTGTTTTCATGCATGTAAGTAAGCAAAATTTTATTCAGTCTCAGATGATGTGGGGGATGACTCAATTTCAAATCAAAGTTCTGACGGGAACTTGACTCCAACCAATCAGACCCTGGATCCATACCTGTGCCTGTCCGTAGGTAGGTGGGTTGCCCGCCTCGGCCTGGATACTCAGCACCACAGACGGGGAAGTGTCGTGGTCCAGGAACTGGTTAGTGCGGATCTCCCCGCCACTAGATGTGATCATAAAGTAACCAAGTGGATCGCCTGCCACAATCGAGTACAGTACGGCATCTGTGATGGAATAGAAAAGATTTAATTTAATTTCTTCAAAATATTCATTGGATGCAAGCTCAGTCCTAGCAGTTACGGGCTCAGTTGTAGACACCTCACACATGAATTCAATTTTGTCCTGATATCAAAGAAAGTTAGAGATACACACTGCATGTCAGAACTAGTCAAAAGACAAGTACATAGCACCCAGATACCCACCGGCGCTAGTGGTCGCCAACACGTGGCCGACAAGTGTCATTTGGGTGGCGTCTTCCGGGACGGTGAAGTCATAGACAAGCTTGGAGAACTCCGGCTGTGGGCTGGCGGGGTTCAGGATGCTGATGCGAACACGTGTGGGTGGGTCGGAGAACAGGCCGCCCCCGTCCCTCGCCTGCACAGAGAGGGTGTACAGACTTGTGGCTGGCGGCAGGCTTGACCGCAGTGTGATCTGGCCTGTACATGTAGGTGAGCAAAGCAAACATGGTAACTTGACAGAGGATAGTGTTCGAAATTATGATGTCTCAAAAATTTGACATCTTGACCTCATTCGATAATGTCCTCCATGAAATTATTCCATTACTAGAAAAAACACCAAACATTAAGGGTACCAAACATTAAATTTTTTCATGACACGTATACAACATAAGTATCAAACCGACCTGTGCTAGGTCCGATGGCAAAGAGCTGGTCGTCGTTGCCACTAGCGATGCTGTAGGTGATCCGCCCAAAGGATCCGGAGTCGAGGTCCTCGGCCTCAACGTTGACGATCACTGATAGCGGTTCCGTCTCGCGGGCCAGGTTCAGGTTGTACGTCGACTGCTTGAAGATCGGCCGGTTGTCGTTCACGTCAACAACGTGGACTTTGATCATGGCGGTGTCATGGAGGTCCGCTCCCGTGTTGAACGTCTCGTCTGCACAAGGGGAAATTTGAATTGAAATGCAAACTTTTATTCACCCATCAGGACTCTATGATTGATAACAAGATATTTGGACGGAATCTCTATATCAGATCTATAGGCCATTATTACGAAATGGCTACACGGAAATGGACGCATTATTCGCAGTCACTACCTTCACTGTCGTCTGTGGCCATGACTTGGAACTCGTAGAGGCGCCTGGTTTCATGGTCGAGGGCGGACACCAGACAGATCTCGCCAGTCTGGCGAATCTCAAGCTCCCGTGGAATCTGGAACCCCAGGTTGTTGGGGATTGAGTATGTGACCTGGCCATCGCCGCAGTCCAAGTCACTCGCTGACACCTGTGAGTAGAAAGGAATATCTACATGTAGTTCTCAACCAGTTAAAGGATGCCGTTTACTCAACATCAGGTCACGAATGTACATTTACATATTATTAGAAGCCCATAACAGAAATGGGTTTTCGTCATTATATATTTTGAATTCCATTGACGATTTGAATGGATATAAGGCTCTGGTAAGGGTTAAATATCACAACAAGAGCAGCTGTAGCAGTACTGAAGATCTCCAAAGAGTACATGAATGACTTGTTTGATTTATGCCATAGAGATGTACTGGTCTTCACTCGGCAACCAGCATGCTTCATGCCTCTTGTTTACACATATATATCCCTTTATTGCCAAGTCAAGGATGTGCGTTTCTCGGCAACAAATGACACCAGGTGTCAGTAGTGGTTAGGGCATAGAATACTACTTCAGGGGCCAAAGCCCAAAATAACAAATTGTAGAACAGTACAGTGGAAACTGCCCCTGACCACTCGTCACGACTCACAATAAACAAAACTCCGGGAATAATGTTTGAACTGGTACCATCAATGGCAGCCGAGGAAATGGAGAGAAAAAAAGAAACCACTGGATGTCCGACCCCTCCAGGTATACAAGTCGTGGAACAGCTGACCACATACCAGTGTTTGTTTTCACAATGTCCAGGATCTTGTGTAAACCATTGATTCATGCAGAGGTGAGGGAAAAGCCAGAACCCTAATAATCCAAGCAGGCACTTTGGTTTTATCAGTTAATCCAGTGTCTTGAGGGGAGAAACTTGACCTCAGCTCGGGCGCCACTGGATCCAATCTCCGGGTACCTGAGTGGTATGTGCGTGGTGACCATGGTGACCAGGCCAGGCCTCAGGGGGTGACCATGAAGATTTTTTTAATCTTTGAGGGAATCAGAGTAGGGCCAATTTTTAGCTGTGGACTTTTGCAAACAAACAAATTGGTCTATGCACTAAAACCCATGCTTGCTACATTAGATTATTGTATATTATGAACCATGGGGAAAGTTAATTTTGTTCAGTTTTCATCATTTAGCCAGATGATGTATGCTGAATGCATGACTGTGTACGCCGTTTATTTGTGTTGAGAACATACAATAAAAGACATTCTTTTGCATGCTACATGTTTTTTTTGAGATGCATGATCGTTTGGGCAGATGTTGTGCATGCCTCAGCACTGTTTACAGAGTAGCGCTCCATTGCAGAAAACAACTAGACATAAAAGCCTATAGGCTTTGTGGCATCCCCTAATTTGTTCTTATCATTTCAAATGGTCATACTGGACTGAGAAAAAAGGATACATAGGCCATTGTATGTGGGTAAGAGTGAGAACTCATCAGACAGTTTCTTACCAGAACTGCTTTCTATCATCTTGACAACTTGGCCCACCAGACATTTGCCACCCAAAATGAATGGACAATTACCCAGCCAATATTCAGAGTACTACCCAGCCAATATTCAGAGTACTAGTATACTTAATCAGGATGTTCGTGATATTTTTCAGGTGCTCCTGTCAAATGTAAAATGATACGTGACTAAAAGAATGCTGTGTCATCTTGGCCAATGTTGTGATTTCAAAACTTGTACAATACAGCGGAATTTTCGCATTCACATTATAACCAAAGCCAAACATTTCCCAGCTAACTAAAACAATGATGATTTGGTCATTGCATGTGAAATGGAGTTGAATAACAAAACATTCAAACAATACATGTTTGTACAATATAAATGCAGACAGGGCAAATCATCCCCCAAGCATGTTGTGTCATGTGTGTTGGCTTATTAACCAACTATTGTATTCTGTGGGGTGGAACTTCATTCTTTTACCATGTACACACACTAGTAAACCAGGCTTTGGAGGGGGGAGTGAGGGATTATGCATGGATATGAGCCTGGGGTCAAGTTGGACATGCTAGCTGTAGCACTTGTCAGGCATGACTGAGCAAGGCTGGCTGAGAGGGCGGAGCCTATTGCTGTGCTGGACAGACTGGCTGATCTTGTAAGGCATGACTGAGCAGGGCTGGCTGAGAGGGGCGGAGCCTATTGCTGTGCTGGACAGACTGGCTGATCTTGTGAGGCATGACTGAGCAGGGCTGGCTGAGAGGGGCGGAGCCTATTGCTGTGCTGGACAGACTGGCTGATCTTGTAAGGCATGACTGAGCAGGGCTGGCTGAGAGGGGCGGAGCCTATTGCTGTGCTGGACAGACTGGCTGATCTTGTAAGGCATTACTGAGCAGGGCTCTCATATACTGCACTGGCTGAGAGGGCAGAGCCTAGCCTCATGCTGGACATGCAGGCTGCAGTCAGTGCATACAGTAGCATGGCTCAGTTACAGTATTACATCTGCATGGGGGCAGGCGAGGGAAAAATTCCCAAGCAGGGCTGGCTGAGAGGGGCGGAGCCTATTGCTGTGCTGGACAGACTGGCTGATCTTGTAAGGCATTACTGAGCAGGGCTCTCATATACTGCACTGGCTGAGAGGGCAGAGCCTAGCCTCATGCTGGACATGCAGGCTGCAGTCAGTGCATACAGTAGCATGGCTCAGTTACAGTATTACATCTGCATGGGGGCAGGCGAGGGAAAAAGTCCCCCCCAAAAAAAAAAATACACCCAAAAAATTTTTCCCCCCTGGAAATTGCCTGAATCAAATTATGACATTGACAGGAATCGCCCAATTTTGTTTTCCAAAATGGCCGCTGGCGGCCATCTTGGATTTCGGATCTCGACGAAAAACAATAGGGGTTAGGAGCAAAGTATTTCGGATGAGCTGTGAAAATTTCGGAAAGATAGATCAAGGCGTTCAAGAGTTATGATCCGGAAACCAAACGGCGGAAGAAAAAAAAAAAAAAAAAAGCAGACAAAAACATAAGGCCTCCCGATTTTCAATCGGGATGCCTAATGAATTCATTAACCTGCCTATTCCCTTCAACCCAAATTTGCTACCAAATTGTTCAACCTTTTGAATTAAAATTTTTTTTTTAAATTGATTGCAAATTTCATTCAAATCTCCGAAGAACATCCTCGTGTAATTTAAAAGCACACCAATGTAACCATTGTAATGGCTGTTATATACCATATGTACAGTCATCTATGTTTTTTGGATGGTACCATAAGAGAATCTTTTTCAGCATGTTCAGCATCCTTGCTGTTTTGTACACTAATACAAGTTTTATCACACCACAAAAGCTATGAATCACTGAGGCACATTCCACAGTGATGGGATGTGCCTCTAAATGCTAAATGCACCCAGTCACTGGTTCCACAATCACACAATGATGACCAAGTACCATTTCTTTTCTGTCCGATACATTGTACTCTATTTATGAAAACTATGTAGCTGGAAAACACAAAATTGTTGCAGCCCAACATCAACAAGTCAGCTTGCTCAAGAGAGACTGATGAACAACAAAGAGTACGTTAATTTTTTAGTCACTATTAATTAGTTATTGTTGCTATATTTTGTGTGGATTCAACAAAGGTTTTCTCAATATAGCCAGTAAGTTATTCATTCAGATCAAAAGTATTTATACAGAAAATGACTGATGTTATAACAATTTTCATGGCTTTGACTTCACTTTAATGTGTAAGAACCTGAGAAAATGTGTTATTCTGGACATTTACAATGGAAATTTCGAACCAAAAATTCACCTTCAGCCAAAAACCATGAAAACTACAACAGGTATTTCTTTCATAAAAGTCTGTAACCTAATATTCAATTTTTCATGGCAGCGAATGACAGTTACATGTACACCCTCAGACTGAATACCCAGGTGGCTATCCATACACGGCTACCTACTGTTTTGGCAATATATATCGCAGCAGGATTCAGTAACGTAAAAACATAAATCTAACACCCTGTTATAAACACTGTACCATGAAATGTTTGCACCTGCATGCATACAAGATTTAAAGTCAAGTGATTATGAATGAACATACTATATACCCCAGTACTATGAGTGATTATTTTCATTTGACAAAATCTTATATCATTAGCAAAGTATTCATGGTATTTTGTTTTTATTGTAAAGCCATTTGTGGGAGTATGGTATCATATGGTATCTGGTAAATTGTGCTGTAACCTATGCCCGCCAGAATGTATAAGTATCAAGCAACATTTCCTCGTACCATCTTCAAAAGATTTTCGCAAGGTAATCAAGCTATTGGAATGCGTCTGACCGTGGCGAGGATGGCAAGATGTCCTGCCTATAGGGAACATATCTGGATCCACGGGTTTCATCGAGGGAAACCAGCCGAGTTGGGGGCACGTGGTAGATGTCGTAAGTTCAGAAGGGAAACGATCAAAGGGTGGAAGTTTGATTGGGAAAGTAGGGAGTGTAACAGCATGTTTGACGTTAAAACCCGTGCAAGATGGATGAATTGTGTAATAAATAATGCCCTGGTATTTATTCGGCGATGATCAAATTTTTACTCTTATAACTTCGATAACATCTTCATCTTGTTCATGGGAAAAACATTTGCCACACACATTGATCAAGGTCAATTATTTCAGTTCTTCATAATACTCTAAAACATTACGGAGTGAGTCAATGAATACATTAATTATGCTAGAATCAGGGCAAAAAATACCATGAAAATGTTTTGTAAACGTATCAGCATTGTTTTCCAAACAAAGACATTTATCTCAATCAGGTCTATCAGACAATTGTTAACACCAATAATCTTAGAATTGTTAAATCTACAGCAACTATTTGGATAGAAGCAATTGACTCCCATTAGCAAAGTGAGATATGGTTATAACCACTATCATTGTGCCAATTTGAGTCATAGAAAACCCTCAAAAAACACTGATTTATTTAGACTGTTTTCTTTTTTTCTACATTTCAACATGGTGAAAATTTTAAGAATTTCGTTGTCAACTGAGAAATTCTTACCAAATCTAGACATGTACATGCGTTAGAACCTGCACGACACCCTCCAAATTTGGACTACTTGTATGTCAAGCAAAGAAAAACCATAGCTGTGTGACATACCCTTGGCTAGGATTCGACAAAGAAACATGATTTCTTCACAGATAACGCATAATGAGCCTATTACGAACCCGACACCGATGGTGTAAGCAGAAAAAGGTAAAAAAGAATTTTTTTCTCTCCAGACTGAGTGAGAGACGAAAAAATACCTTTGACATTGAATGAAGTATAAATGATATCATGGCCAAGATTTTCATTCAAATGGACAAGTCTGAAATACGCGAGCTCAAACATCGCTGGCGACTTGGTGGCTAGCCACACGAGTCTAACACCGTAGATGCATGTGCGACAAAATAAATGAACATCAACATTATACCTGCCAGGCTTTCTTCAGAAACGGTCTTTTTGGTTGGTAATGAACTTTTGATGAGTAAGAAAATCGTCTTTCTCTTATTACAAATAGAGAAAGTACTGTATTTTTAGCTCTGGTTTTTAGACAAGTTTTTTTGTCTTTTTTTACATGTGCATTCACTGTTCAAAGCAAGTGACAAACGACCCTTTTTGAAGAAACGCAGATAATATTTTCAGGAAGACAACACTTTCTTGGGTGGTTTCAGCCTTCCATTGAAGATTTTAGGACTTGTTGTCAACATGCGAAAGACGAAACAGACATATATGACCCTTTGTGGTGGAAGCTGTTACCTATATTTTCATTTCATCATTGAACGAACTGAAATAATGAAACAATAATAAATACCCAGACAGTGAACTACCTGGCGTTTCGCTGATATCTGAGAAAATGTATTACATTTCAAGCACCCAAATATGTTTGAATAACCTCTTCACATAAATATGTCTGGGGTTTCCAGGTATCTAGGTTAATTTGTCAGCATTTCCCTTGAGAAATAGCTCAAAATATGGCAAATTCATTTTACAGTTGAATCCATTACTAAGTGTATGTAATTTCACAGGAATGTCAAAAATACAAACATCCGATGACCTGATTGACAATCATAAATATCCCCCTATTCTTGTTACGACCCAATGACATCTACTGATGTATTCCAGCTTTTGTTTGTGTCTTGTTTTTTTACATATTTTTTGAGGAAAACCTGGCAAAAATTACCGCCACAAAGCTGCAAAATGTGCTGTCGATTTTAACAAATGGCTTTCCAGTTGCGTCATCCATCAGCTATCGGCCAGTTTTGACATGTGGCGCCTTGCATCTGCAGAAAAACTGTCAGCATAACTCCTAAGTAACCGTATTGTGCCAATTTCACGGATTTCATAGAAAGCAACAAAAAATATACTGTTAGTTTTAATTATGTGACAGGTCATACTGAAAGTCTGATGGATCGGTCATCACTTCAATCAAAATTTGTGGCACAAATACTGGAATAAAAGTACAAAACATGTATAAAAAGTCACATACCACGAAGGAAAGGGAATAGCTTTTTCGCTCCGGGCGGTAAAAAATCTAAACTTGGATAATTGCCTCCCTTGGAACACAAAAGTCACATTTCACTACTAGAAAACTGAAGCTGTTTGGAGATATCCCATTCCTACGTGACTTCCGAAGTACCATGCATTATAACCTGTGGAAAGGGTGGGGTGCAACATATCATCTGCCTGTACATGTACAGCTCTAGACAAACCCCCTAACAAAAATAGTTGAAAAGTCAGTTCCTTCTTTCGTTGCCCTCCGGCTACGAACCAGGAATTATAAGTACCGGAGATAGTCTGGTAGACTCGACTGGGACATAACTGCAATGTCCTCGGGGCAGGGGACCTGGTGTATCGCAAAGTTATGAGCCCCTGTATTTTTTTATCGGCCTCTACTGCCCGCGGGCCACACTTGGCTTACATCATACTTATAAACTGCGGCTTTGCCCGGCCATTATAACCTGTGGAAATGCAGACAAGTGGGCCTTTGACTCCTAGGTGGTTACTTCATAAACTCTGTTCTGGAAGTTCATGTCTGCTGGACCTAAGCTACCATAGTTCAGTATATTGTGATGTATTCGGGCTCTCGACACAGATTAGTTGTGGTTCACTTAGCAAAGGAACAAATTGCACCATCACTGCTGTTTTCCACACTCGTGTGTTTCAATAACTTGTTTTCGTTTACCGGTACTCCAGTTACAATCAGGATATTACCCAGTCCTTTGTCACCAAATTAGTACATACATTCCTGCAATTATAATTCTACAGTTTAAACAACATGGAAAATATGTAAAAATAATATATGGGTATTATCTGTAAGTTCACTACTGGTATCTTTACATAATTGGAGTACAAAATTGAAAAAATCAGAATTTCCCGGCACTATTGGAATCACCTGGCTTCTAATCACTAAACACTATCATACCTCTACAATCTGCAGGTGAAAAAAGTTAAACAACTGTCAAAGCTCACAGCACGACTTGAACATGCGACTAATATTAACAGACAGATGCCAAAAACCCTCGAACTATCGACCGCGACAACTTCATACCATCTCATGCAGAAATACGCCGTGTACCCCGCGCACGGTGTGCACACACATCGGCGCTCGATAATTTCCGATCGAAAAAAAACGCTGGTCCCCAAGAAAATTTACCCAGCCCGAGAGTATTTTCATCAAAACGCCCGGTCAGTCTCTGTTTGCTTTGCAATGATATTCGACACGGGAAAATTCTCGGAGGCACAAAGCTCGGATGAATAGAAGGAGCAAATGCCTTTTAGCCCTGGGCACTCCATATTGACATTTCAGTTACTGCCTCCATTAATGTTTGTCTAATATTCCGAGCAAATAAACACGTGAACAGGTAATTTGAGGTCAGACACTGTCGATAAGATTTTGGCACATGGCGTTTACGTGTCAAAGGTTTCTTCACTGTCTTGTCTGTGAGCTTAGCTGTGTATTGAATTGTACGCAAATTAGGCAGTATTCAAACTTTAAACAGTCCCCGATCTAACCCCCGAAATTTTCCCAAATCTGGGAACATCACACACAGCTGTGGTGTGGCCATAAAACTTGGCTGGACCGTCCTAACGACTCTGGAAGTCACCTCCAGATACAGTATACTGCCGGACAAAAGTTGTGTCCTGAAGCCAAAGAATCATAATATTCCCTTGAAAATATTTATATAGGAATGCTAATTTTGGTACCTTAGGAGAGTAAAAAAATCTACATAAATTATATCTATCATATAAATTGAGAAAAATGCATAAAATACTGGCATAACAGTAATTTTACTGGGAAATACTTGCCTCTGTACAATACGAGCGTCATGGTAGGGCATCATATCCCCATACCCACCTCCACCCAACCCCCAACTTTCACGGGCCCTTGCACGGGCATCAGAGTGGACCGGTTTGTTTACTCTGGATACCTGTTGGAAGTATTGTCAGCCAGCACTGGGTCAACTGCTTCATGTGCTTGGAGCATCAGCAAGTACTTGACTCCATGCTCGTTTCTTTCCCTTTTTTATGAGGCAGAAATACCACCCCTCTCCTTTCACCTGTTCCCAACTGACATCAACAAACAGGCCGCTGAAGGGATGTATGTGACCCCTGGGCCAATGTACTAATAGTTTAACTTAAGTACTGAACATGCTCGTACATGTAGGGAGCTTCTGGATATTATGCTGTGTAGAATACCAGGCTTCATACAATGCATGTAGACTGCACCTTGGAATTGACATCCAGTAATCAGAATTGGCTTCACTCCAAAATCATTGGAGTGTACCATGATTATATTTAATCCATATTATCACAAACCCATCTCATTTCAGAAGTTTATGGAACTTAACAAGGACCAAATTTGTATTCTGTTGAGTGTATGGCACAAATAATAATAATCTCGTCACTTTGCTAAGTTATTATGAAATTCCCGGTTTTGACGGAATTTAGCAATGGTCCTAGTACTATTGAAAGACATGGTACCCAAAGCATGTGCCGGGCCAGGATTCGGAACATGATATATTGTTGAAAACTAATCATGCTAATAGCGCTGTTGAAAATTAGTGTATGACTCTACCTAATACAAATAGTATTACAGTAAAATAGTATTCAGAAACATTTAGTATCTACATGTATATTGTACTCCAGAGATTCTGTGGTTAGGGTGATATTTATGAATCGATCAGTTACATGTAAGTTCAAATTCTTTCAAATTATTATGCATAGCACGTCCATTGCAGTCCCAACCAAACTGACAGTATTCAGTAATCATGAATAGTGTAATCATACAATAACATGGCTTCTGATAAGATATGCTTGGGCACCAAGGAGCGTACCGAGATATTCCTACAACTCAGGCGGTCAACTGGACCATTCTTGTTTTCACAGGCTACATAATTGAAATGTGAGGTTAAACATCCCCACTCAAGACAAGATTTGGTCATTAACCATCCCAGAGAAATTTGTGTTGTGTTGTGTTATTCATGTGTTACCACAAGAGCACAATCTTTACCTGTATCAGCCCAATACATCCGATATTTTCCATGTGGCATACATGTACACCACAGTGTATGTATACTGTGTGTAGGCGAGGTCCCTTACTTGGGGTAAGCAGTGTATGAGGTGTGCTAATTACAAACATGCCCTGCAGAGGCCGTCGGATCCCACCTTTTTATGGATCCTGAGGGATTAGAGCCGGACCCCTCAAAATTCGAGATTTAATGGCTTTTTGGGGGTTAGATCAGAGACTGAAAAGCATTCATTACATATGCTGAATACTGAATGATTTGAACATCATGAAATCCGACGATCATTACCAACACGCCCACAAAATTTGCACACAAAAAGGTACTGCGGAGCATAAGCGTAACAACCAAACAACTTATTGATGGCCACTTGGTCGAGATATCCCATCCATATTTGAACAAATACCACAATTGCCATGCAAAACATGCATAGAACAAGTACACTTGGGCATTTCATAGGCCTAATGTAGTGTTCCATAGTATTTCCATACATCGGTATTGATAAATTGATGTTCATCTTGGCTCAAGAGGCTCTTTCGCAACAATAACGTGCACTCGTAGCAAAGATTAATCTCTCTCTCTCCGCATAGACAATGTCAAAATGCATCTTGTAATTCGTATTTTTCATTCATGAATAAAGACAAAAGACACTTGGTGGTTAGACTGACAAATGAATTGGATGCGAGATGACAAAATACTGGGTCTATTCTCTTCTGTTTTTTTTGTTGAGTTTTTGGGTTTTGTACTTTATTGATACCTAATTAATTTATTTCCACAAAAGATCTATATTTTGTTAGTATACAGTCTATAGTATATTATGATTAAGTTAATATTTGACCAAATAAACAACCATTATTTCTAGATCACAAAACAAACAATATTTATAATATTACATTATGTACACCTGAGCAAATTTGGCCAAGGACAATAGCTATCAAACCTACACTTGACATATGCCAAACAATAGCAAACGCAATCACACATACGCGGAAAATGCATCAGCTAGCAATAGTTTGTGTGACAACCATGAATTAGTATGCATGACAGCGAGCGCACAAGTGTTCGTCTCATAACAAATGCTGAAACTTCATGTCGTATCAGTCCGCGCGTTCATACTGAGAATGGGTTGGTCAACGCCGTACCACTTGAAAACGTCCCTGCTTGCAAAAAAAACACCCACACACCCTGTTTGTTGGAAAAAAGCAATTTCACCAAAAGACAATCGGTCTCTATCACACAATGACATCACTCATAGTTACGAACATAGTAATATTTGGAATTCTTCAGTGTGTCCGAAAAAGTCCAGGAAGTAGGACGCATATCATTATCTTGTAAAAATCTTTTTTTGAAGACTGATAATTATTATGTGGTTATTTTGACACCTCTAGGGCATAAACCCATAAACATGATCCATATCTGACCAAATTGAAAATAGGAGACGTTACCTGAAGGTCTCTCCTATGGGGAATATTTTGCCAGGATATTAGATTAGACCCAACCCTCCAACCCTACTTCATACAGTAGCCTGTGTATCAGCTATGACCACCTGTGTCCGATTGCTGTCACCTGCATAGTTTGAACATCAGTAGTGCTCTATCTCTAGACTACAAAAGAGCACACAAAAGGCTCACGGGGTGGGTTGATCTGCATGCGCAAAACACATGTATTTTATGCGCTTGATTAGATTTCGGTCGGTCGATAGTAGCTAGCTGATGTTGATATGATATGACTTGGTTTTGTCATGTGTCTGGACTTCACACATGCGCATGAACTGCTGTAAACCAGCGCTGTGGGCACATGTAGGCACAAACATATCGGCATTTCATTCAACTTTGGTCCAACGCTTGTATTCTGCATGCAGTTAAATATGTACCGCTGTGTTTTTCACGCATATCATTATTACTATTTTTATGCATGTGACCAAAGCTTTGATGTCGATATCACAGTGACCAGCCCTAATTAATAGGAATATGGCGAAATCACGTGCTGTTCTATGTATGGGCCATACATCTGAATTGGGAATGTTATATTCAAATACCCATGACGAATTGATCATTGTGAGTTTGTAATCATGTGCATGACTAACATGCATAATGAACTGGTCAGCCATGAATACCATTACTTGTGAGGCTAAATATTACATAAGTATCATGATAGCCATCATATTACAATATCACAACCATTTCACAACATTTCTGTCGGAGATGCAAAATCATCAACCAGTGAAGCCCCCCCCAAAAAAAAATCCTGATATTTTCACGGCAGATAGTAGCAATATTAGAGACCTATACTGCTTCTTTGTTATCAATATGAATAAGAATTTATGACTTAATTATGGTCAGCATGTGTGTTTGCTAAGAGACTATATGGAGGTGGGGGAGGGGGGTTTGAGGGGGGCACCATGTATACAATGCAGATAGTGGGTTGTAAATATTACAAAACGCTGACAGGTCACTCACAGTATTTACGACATCAATTAATGAGGACCACGTGTGTGGTTTGATTCACAGCAAATACTGGTCGTGTACATGTTTCTACAAGATGGATTTCTTCATATTGTGTCTGGCAAACATGCTAAAAGATTTTCTATGGCTGCCTCTATTGTGTACTTGTTCGAACAATGAAGGTGTTTTGGGGGCTTTGCTGTGTGCGCCGTTCTGTTCTTGCCGAATTATATCGAGCCTAGTTAATATGTCCAAATACGATCAAGCCATTGGCTTGCATTATAAGCGTAGTTGACTGTAAATTGTGCAGTTCATTCAGTACATGCCCCAACTATATGAATTTATGAGAAATACATTGAATTTCACAAGAGTTCAAATGTTCATTTGTCATATTTATGAACCAAATACATCTACACGATATATGCAGCATCCAAGGTCTTCAAATGTCCATTCATCATACTTATCAAGGAACCCAACTTCCAAAGTGACGGGTCTAACAGAGATAGTGTATCCTTTTAGCATTCCACTATATGTTAACTACGATAGATTAGTGTTTGATGTTGTTCTTCACAGAAAAATTCGGGGTTTTTTTTTTTCCAGCAGTGGAAAGATCTTAGGACATAAATGTGAAATTCGAGGTGCTCTTCTAGTTTTTCGGGGTCAGGGAACATTTCTCAAGAGATGGCAGCTGCTTAAGTGCCGTGGATGATGGAAGCTGTCAATATTTAGCTAACTATGTTACTTACATTAGGCGCTGATACATAATTTTCGTGGAAAAAAAATCTGAGCTGACAGATGTGAAAACGAAAGGATGGGAAGCGTTCTGTGACAGTTGCTCTGCGCATATAAAAACTGTGATGGGCAGAAAGATGAAAGCGACATTGCACAGATAATGAACAACATTTTGTGCATAATTTCCGCTAGATGGTTTGGGTTTAGAATATAACACTGTAATGACAATGGAATTTCTTGCATCGAAAAAATTGTGACATTTTTGCATGAAAAAGTGTTGATGGAGAAGCTAATTATCACTAGAATTTTGTTTTTCTTCTCTATATCTTTCTATATTGTGCATTATTTTTTTCTATAATGTTTGTTTCCTGATAAGTTTCTGACTTCATTGAAATACAAATGCAGTTATTTGGCGCTACTTTGTACTGATCAATTGTTACATTTAGGTTTTGCATGAAAACCACTACACAATATATTTTAGTCCAGATAAGAAAATTACCTCTTCCAATGTCAATACATGTATGGCAAGCATGCAAATAGTTGTTGTGTATGTGTAGAACTCTAATGCTGGGAACATCAAAGAAACAACTGCCCAGCACCTACCCACTAACTCACCTCTGTCAGGCGAGCTAAGGTCAAGAAATGTCAACATCTAGCTGACCAAAACCGTTAGTTCAGTCATTGTAAGGCGATTACACAAGTGCTGTGGGAATACTCCCTAAATAGATACAAGCCCTGGCTATATTCTTTGATCCTTGCTGGAAAAGCCAAGTCAAAGAGGCAAAGAATAGGCTTCCCCACTTATCACAAGCACATGATGAATTTCTGTGCAATTAGACCCATGATGCCACTTTAGGATGTGATATTTATGGAACATATGGGCAATGAGGGCTGACCAAAGTTAGGTACATCTCGGACAATGGACTGATTTGTTTTCTGTTTTTATTGCCCTATTGTAGGCCTAATAATGACTGACCAATTTCACCTGTGCATTGTTACGTAGCAGTTGTATCATTCTATTCCAATGGGCTTATTTTTTTTCTAATGCAAGCCCAGGCTTTTATATTTATTATGCAACGTTGGTGATAATGTTCTTTAGTGATGTAACCTGTTCGTTCCATATATTGTCAATATTCCCACATTTAATTGTATAATTGAGCTCTTTGATCTTGTTGTTTTCAAATACTGTGTCTATTTTATCATAGAAATTATTTTTCACCTAATTGTTTTCAGTAACACATGTTCTAGAACATCAAGAAGAGAAGATAATATACCATAAATGTCACATTTAAAAAATTTTCAAATGACATTTATTGCTTCAGTCTAAAAATTTTCAAAAAATTCAAAATCTACCAGCTAATATGCTAAATTTGACATTATACCGGTGCTCATTTTTACCTATATCACAACAAACCGAGCTACCAGGAAACAAGAAAAGTATGAACCCCCCCCCCCCCTCTCTTATATTATCTAGTCTGAAGGCCTGAAGAGGGGGGGGGGGGGTAAGGGGTATTCCGAGGAAATCTGCACCTATTGGCCCTGCAGGCTCCCTGTGAGAAGAAGTGATGATGATTTAATTAGAGGATCTGTTACACCTGATGAGCTCCACACCTCTGACAGATGCCGGCATTAATCCATTCCAGAATGGGGGCCAGAGTTTATTATGGGAAACTATGTGGAAGGGTGGATTTGGGGGGGGGGGGGAGGAGTCAGGGTCCACAGAGGTGATTGATTTCATATGTTGTCATTTCATGGTTTGATAGCATTTTTTCTCAGCTTTTTATGATATGCAATGTAATGCATGGAAAACATTATATCCCCTACATAATTGAATACGTGTTTTCCTGTATTCACCATTTCAATTTGACAATATGTTCACTGGCTATCAAATGCAAATGAAAGGCAGTGAAACACATCTAAACATTGACAGTTTTGATCAAAAGCTGTCAGAATCCAGAAGCGACCCATATGTACAGATTACAACAGTAACGGACTCGAATTCAGCATTCATGCAGTGGGTGGATTTACAGAGTTTCCGACAACAAACGTACAACCACAAAGCTGTTTGCACTTCCCACTGAACCACGAAAGCTGAAAGTTACAGTTTCAACCATGTTATAAAACATGCCAAATGTTGATACATCTGTACATATGGAGAACTTTGGAAAGGTCCCATGTGAATAAAAATTAGCCCAAGGGCTAAGATAGGTTACCGGACAATTTTGGCTTTAAGCATTGCAAGTGACATATGACTTTGAGATTTACTAATCAAGGTCATCTTTGTGAACTGCAATATCACCATTAGGTATGCTGCATATGACTTCATATATGTTCGTAATACAAACATATAAGCTCTATCAACAAGTATTTTGTCTGTAGAGGCCAATTTACACATGTCAGGTCAGGCAAGGTTGTGAGATTTGGATTTCAAGGTCATATATAAGGTCGATTTCAAGGTCTCCAAGAGATGTGCTATAAATACATGACTTCTTGTTAGCTTATACACAATCCTAACCTGTATGTGCAAGTGTTTAAGCCTTGGCTAATTTACATATTTCACATCAGACATTTAGCACTCAAAATCATCTGAGGTCAAGGTCATCATCAGTTGTTCCATATATGACTTCCTATATGCTCATAATGCAAAGTCCAAAATTTTTTTTCACAGGGTGAAAAATTTTTTTTGTCTAGAAATGGCCCTAAATGGATAGTAATGCGATTTGGGCCGAAAAATGTTTTTTTCGTCGACCCGTCGAAAATTCAAAATGGCAGCCATACGCAGACCGGCGATTCAAGGGCAACCAAACTTATACACATCACAGAGGTACATAACTAGAATCTTTTGAAACAAAAATCTCAAATCTGATCAGACAGTTTTCGAGAAAAGACAGACAAGGTGCTAATTTGGACATTTTTCGACCAAAAAATGGCTGTTTTGACCTTTCAAGGTCATCCAAAGTCAAATTCAAGGTCACCACACAAGTCGCCATATATGACTTTCCATTTGAAAGTGCCAATTTCTAGTGCCTGCACGATTAATGGGTTAACCGCCGACGGCTAGCATTTTTTCAATAACCACGAATAACCGGCTGTTAAATCTCCAAACGATTAACCGGTTAACCGTCAAACACCGGTGAACTGTCTTTTATAACCTTGATCAGTGATCACCAAACTGTCTGCTCATGCTCCTGAGGCATGCTTTTGAGGGCATTTAAATTCGTTAACTTTGTCGCCATGGGGCCATAAAGCAATCTGCGGTTTGTCGAGGTTGCCTGGATGTGTGCCACCTGCTAAAGGGATTATGTGTGTGCATCTTTCACAGATACACAGGCTCGCGGCTTTCTCTCATATTAATATCGAAATTAACGAAGTTAAATAGGGGAAATACAAGTTTTCTTGAATGAAACATAAAGACACCTACACACACATAGACATATAGCAATCAAAACCATTCGGGGGACGTATTAAGAAGTGAACCCCAAACACTTCGCCTCAGGCTTAACTTCGAATGGTAAGGATTGTATATGTGAAAGAATGTGCAATGTCAGGTATAACGCAATCAGAACTGGAAAGAGAACATATATTCAGTAATATGCAAAATATGTACAGTTAATACAGTTTAGTTCATTAGTTATACATATATGTTCAGGTTATATTTCAATAGTTTCCAAATCTTCAGCAAGAAGTAAAAGATTTAAAAAAATGAGGTCAAAGGTCAAATTCAAGGTCATCAGAATATTAGGCGTTTATCATTCCCTATATGCCCACAACTGATTCCTAAGCTATAAAGTCGACCGTAAGTGAGATATTAGCCATTTTGTGTTCTTGACCTTGAAAATGAGGTCAGAGGTCAAATTCAAAGTCACAAGAATATTCAGCATATATCATTTCCTACATGTCCACAAATGATCCCTAAGCTGTAAAATCGATAATAAGTGAGATATTAATCATTTTGTCCTGTTACCTTGAAAATGAGGTCAAAGGTCAAATTCAAGGTCATGACAATAATCTGCATATATCATTTCCTATATGTTCATAATTGATTCCTAAGCTGTAAAGTCGATAATAAGTGAGATATTGGCCATTTTGGACTGTGACCTTGAAAATGAGGTCAAAGGTCAAATTCAAGGTCATGACAATAATCTGCATAATATTATCATTTCCTATACGTCCACAATTGATTCCTAAGCTGTAAAGTCGATAATAAGCGAGATATTAGCCATTTTGTTCTCTGACCTTGAAACTGAGGTCAGAGGTCAAATTCAAGGTCACGAGAATATTCAGCATATATCATTTCCTATATGTCCAGAATTGATTCCTAGTCTCTAATCTCGATATTAAGTAAGATATTAGGCTTTAATGTGTCCCATTATAAAGCATAGGAGAATTTAACATGGGAAAGTCCCATTTGGGCCGAGTTTGGGCCCAAAATGGCCCACTTCGAGCGATTCAAGCGCAACGAAATTTATACATGTCACAGGGGTACATATGAGGAGTGTTATGCATCAATAAGAAAAAAAGTTACTAAACAGATTTTGAGAAAACGACCGTCAAAGTCCAAAATTGGCCATTTTTCGACAAAATGCCGCTCTGACCTTGAAACCGAGGTCAGAGGTCAAATTCAAGGTCACGAGAATATTCAGCATATACCATTTCCTATATGTCCACAATTGATTCCTAGTCTCTAATCTCAATATTAAATGAGATATAAGGCTTAATGTGTCCCATTATAAAGCATAGGAGAATTTAACATGGGAAAGTCCCATTTGGGCCGCGTTTGGGCCAAAATGGCCCACTTCGAGTGATTCAATCGAAACGAAATTTATAGACGTCATAGGAGTACATATGAGGAGTGTTATGTATCAAAAAGAAAAAAAGTTACTGAACAGATTTTGAGAAAATGGCCGCCAAAGTCCAAAACTGGCCGATTTTCGACGAAAACGGCCGCCATTTTGAAAAAAATGCGAAAATCAAAAAACTAAAAAATACCTCCTTCTTGAATTATTTTTGTGCATTTTTGTGCAAAATTTCAGAAAGATTGATCCGTAAACAAAAAAGATAAAAATGTGGACGACGCCGACGCTGGACGCCGGACGCAACGCCATGCCAATAGGTTAGCGGACCAAAGGTCCGGTAACCTAAAAATTATTGGGCACAAACCATGCGTCCAAGCTGTTTTACACTTCACTCACATATTTATTAACAAACGAGCCTATATCTGCAGAACGTGAAACCGAACAAAATCTTCTGACACCAGAAATTATCTCTCTGAAATATGACAACATCCAACAACTTCTAGCCCTGCTTTTATTATTTCTGCCCCACGCGTGCGGTGTGATATTTTTTTTCACAAAGGCGGCCGTCCAGTCAGTCGTTGGCTGGTGAGTAGTAGGCAGAAACTTTTCCCCGAAAAAACGAAAACGCTCCCCGATATTTATTCCGGATGAGAGTCGCTATCTTTGGAGAAATGATCAAAGCCCCAAACGCCAGCAGCTCACTGAAGCCATAAACTGAAGATCGGAAAAAGTCGGCTCCAATTAGTTAGATTTCGGTAATGGATACCTTCTCCTCCCAAACCCACCCACCCCCTCCCACAAATCTTACACTATACCTCCCCCCCCCCCCCCCAACTCTCCACGAGGATGAAATCATCAGGTCATCATCGCCCGATCATCATACGCCAACATTTCCTATACTAAACTTCACCCAAACGATCCAGAAATCTCAGTGAGATTGATATGTAAGCCAACGCACATGTACACTTTTGGCGCATTACTTTCAGCTTCCCAGCCATTTCTCTGTAGACAGTTTTCCAGAAGAAAAGCCCAGGTAACTTCTGAATGGCTTTTACTTCAATCCAAAAGGCCATTTTTCTTTCAAATGAAAAGTAACACACATTGTATAGATATATACATGTATCTAGTTCAGGCTTACATTTAATATATATATATATATATATATTCACATGTTCTACTACAAAATGTTTCAGTACAATCATGGTTATTAAAACATCAATACATGTATTCGCACACATAAAATACAAATTGTGGTTCCATATTCACATCAATGATGTTTGTATCGGGGAGGTCAGAAATTTCAATGCTATTGTAAGCTGGTTTCTGCCCTTGGCGGACACATCTTTAGGCTCAGCGGTACTCGAAATATCAATATCATTGTGACACCTGCTTGGAATTGAGAGTCTTGTGTTGGAGGTCTTGAACAATTATTATTCTGTAGGCCTCTAACCTACTCTAATATGGTTCACTGCGGGTGTTCATATGAAAATCAAACAGGGTCACACCTTGCTTTGAACAAATCAGGCACGTTTTCATAGATCTAATTGAAAAAGAACTAATAACACACGCTTTTTTCTCATACTTCCCAGAGAAAAATGGCCAGGTAATTTATCATAATATGTATAAAACTTTTCAACCAGTGAGAGAGAAAAAACGTTCTAAGAAAATAACGACTACCAACTAAATTGCCATGTAAAGAAAACTTGCAAATGAAGTGGCTACATAGCTTCTAGATTTGTTTGAATTGCTTGGCAATACATGGAATAATATGTTTTCATAGTCACAGGCCCCGGACCGAACCCAAACAGCTGAGGACCAGCAATTGGCGCAATTAAGTGGCCATAATTTCCATGAGCAAATTGCCGAAGCAAAACATTTCACTTCAGTGGCTGTCGCCTCACCAGAGGGGGTTTTATCAAGATTTGATTTCTCACTCAGGAAAAATGTCCATAATGCTTCATGAGCTACATTTATGTGGATCATGGTTATTATGTTACCAGAAATGGTATTATTGTTATCCATGTGATCCTTGTGCCTTGCATCTTTTACATCCAAATTTTCTGCAGGTACCTAGCCAACTTGATTTACAGGGGTAAATTTACCTGTTTCCATGTAAAAGATATATACTTTCTCAGCTTTAATAATCCTACGTGTTTTCCTGGATAGATGTATAATTTGCCCAACACAGATCAATTTATTCCACTATTTCAATTCCCTGTATGATCCAATGCATCAATACACTATCAACGTGCATGGATGTCTCATTGCAGGTTCTAAATGTTCCACACCTGGTCATCATTGCATGGTGTTGGTAGGGGCAGCCCAGCTCAGGGAGGTGGTGTCGGGAATCTCCGAAGGAAGAGGGAGGAAAGGGAGTTATGGGTCAGAGCTAGTTCACCTATCCAGGTTAATCAAGCCCCAGTGGTGAGCAGTGGTCTAGCTATGTGTCTACTTTACCCCTGTGGAGACTTGGAGGGGGTCCCAGATAACTAATCTCACTAGCTTCAGGAGCTGGGGACTGGGGAATGTAAATAGTCAGCTATTTACATGCTACGGATTCACGGGCAAGGACATGAAAAAGTTATGGATTTATTTAATAAACATTACATGTTATTCACATACGCCACTGGCACACTGCTTTGTACATATTTGACTGTATTTTTGAGATACTTGGTTGTCTCTTTGTTTATGTAAACATTAGACATGATTTTTTTTCTTCTTCTATTTTCTATGACCCTAACAATGTGAGAAGAATCTCTATTCAACTGAATACTCCCATTGGGGTATCAAAAGTCTATCTTATTCCATTTCAATCAAAAACTGCAAAAGGTCTTAATGGCAGACGTTCGGGGAGGAAAAGGCAAAAACCTGCCAGTTGTTGTCAAGATAAAACTGTAACGGAAACTGAACAAATGAGCGCTCTTTGAAGATGGGGACTATCCAAGTATGTCAACTGAACGTAATCCTTCAAGTTGGCATCTCGAAAACCCCGGCATTCAGTGCTTCGGCGCTCATTCACGTGTGTCAATATTGGAGAATCGATCAGAAATCAGCACGGCGCGGGGAAATCCCATGAAGGGGTGTGAGTGTTTTCATCTGATGGCTGCGACCTGGGCAAATGTCGCAGAAATGTTGTCAACAGAATGTCATGTTTGTGACGTTTGGTGGCATAAATTCACAAGGATATACTCATATTTATGGCAAAGGCTTAGGCATATGCACAGATTTATAATTCATTCTACATTTTGAATGCAAAATGATAACATGTGCATAGTTATTATTTTGAAGTGTCGGGGAATGTGATCACCGCAAAGCATATAATTTCCGTGGCTACACTGTTATATTTCAAAGGAACGTATCACTGTAAGTTTATTGTCATGTTGCAGAACAGTGCTTCAAATAACTCAAAATATGTATGTATTTGACGAGCAAATAGACTATCGTGTAGTATATCATCTACACGACATGGTGCAGGCAGCTAAAAGAATTAACAGATGTGTCTAGAGACATAAAACCTGTCGTTACTTCTCCAATGGACGGAGTCACTTGAACAGAGTAAACTCAGCTGTCGATCAGTTCATGATGCCAAATATGGCTACCCCTCTCCACCCCCCCCCCCCCCCACCATCTTCAACACATTCCATTTCTCATATCTTGAAAGTACAAGCTCATTAACAAAGCCCAGTACCTGGGAATCAATATTCCTGAACACCTGCCCCTCCGCCTAGGTACATGTTGGGGGAGGTTCCCGCTAATGCTATCATTCTGTCAGTTAAAGAAGACAGGGACATCCCATAAGTCTATTTCACATCATTATTTTATCCCCATTTCTGTCAGTTGATTTTCTTTGCAGGTGCACACAGTTCATAGTAGGCAGTGAAATGCTAAGTTAGCCGAATTTTCGAGTAACAAAGTTCATGAAACAGGGCGTGGTTGAATCGAACACTAACAAAATTTTTTGATGATTTGCGATCAGTCCTATAGTGTATACATTAGAATATTATTGTCATGGTCAAGTTGATCATTACGTTCACCAAAAACTTGCACAGGATATGAACTTTTTCCTAGCATGTACGTGTGTACCGAATATTTCCACTAAAGTTAACAAATTATTTCAGCAGAACATGTAAAGTAGTTCTTTTTCAGCTGTTATGAAAACTCAGGCCCAAAATTTCATCATCGGTAAACACTGTGAAGGCAGTCTGGATAATTTACTGTGCCTGGAGGCTAATGCCGTGCCAGATAATTCATGCAAACAACTTTCCCGTGCCAGATTTTTCACCGCACCTCGCCTCTTATCTTTCTCGCATGACTGGCCACAAAGAATTCATCATTTTCAGGGAACGGCCACCATTTGAAGGAGGAATTTAGCGAAGTGGAGCACTGGTGCAGTGGTAACTGTGCAAACAAAAGTTAATTCTCTATACCCTGATTTTTCTAACTCGTTTACACAGTTTTTCGCTGATATTTTTGCGATGCTAAATGCTATCGTTCTATAACTTTGCATGCTTCACCTGGGAGTCAAACGGTAGTTATTTACGGAATTTCAGACTTCTATCACGAAAATTGAAAAAGTTGGCAATCTACCCCTATGTTAAATTTAGCCCTGTCATTTGATTTCTGGGTCCGCACACAATTTCGTACATTTGCTCGGTTTTGTAGTGGTGCAATCTTTCAAAATCAACATGTTTGTGTAGAATACAGCCACCAATGTTTCATCTGGTCTAAAATTACAACAATACTTCGAATCCTGTGAATATTAACATAATCAAATCCTCGAATAAGCTCAGATTCTCGAGATCCCGTTTTTAGCTGAAATTTAACATTGGGGTAGATTGCTAACTCCTGCAATTATTGCTATAGAAGTCTGAAATTTGGTAGAAAATTGCCGTTTGGCTCCGATGTGAAGCATGCCAAGTTATAGAACGATACCATTTAGCATCGCAAAGATATCGTCAAAAACCGGTGTAAACAAGTAAGAAAAATCAGAGTATAGGCTATATTGTCAAAATTTCGAAATTGCATATTTCGGTTTTTAGAATATTTGCCAGCTACAAAGCCTTCAGAAACTTTTTGATGAGGTGGCATCTTAAAATCTTCATTGCCAGTTGCCACCCACAAGTATTAACAATTTCAGCTCAACGCCTATATTTGTTGAATTTATAACAGTGAACAGTATATTAAATATGAGTTTTAAAAAATGACAACTTTACAAACAGTTATGGAACACCAACCAAGTATTTGAAACACAAAATGATGAGGTATTTTGGGGAATTTTTTCATTGCGATTCAACAATAAGATTCTCTTCACACAATCTCAGTGACTTCTCCAGGTTGATATAAAGTGCTCTTGACATCGTGAGTCCTGCCTCCGCATTTTTCATTCCACAAAAACATGCCGTAACTATATTATTTGACAACATTTGCCTGCAAAAAAAAACACCATAATTTATTTTACTTGAAACCTCCCAAAACTTGGCGACCGGTGAGAAGTGTTCTTCAGCCCAGGAGGAAGAAAAAAATCCCCGCTAATTTCGCCCACTGAGACAAATGTCATTAATTAGTTCGCTCTCCGAGATTAATCACGTCTTGCCCAACCCTCTTGCACCCCATCCAAACACCTAGATGCTATTTTCGTTGTTCGCAAGTGCCATACATTTCACTCCAGCGCAACCACATTTATAGCAGCGAATATAAGCTAAATACCGCGATATACATGATATATTACCTAATACGGGAGCTGTCATCGGTGGGGGGTCTTTTCTTCAAATATGCTCGGCATACCGCAAGCAACACGTATACGGACAATTGGTCGGTATTTGCCGTTTTTAGCCGTATCTTGCTACATGTAGACATGGTGTTTTTGACTGGGGATGTTAGAAAACAAGTCATTTATACCTGTCCAAGGTGTCATCTTGTGGAGACAAGTTGGGAGCATACTTGTTCTTTTCGATGATTTTCGAGCCTTTTTTCGAGTTTCCGTCAAGTGGTTTGGATGGACTGTACATCTGTAGCTACAATGCAAAAGTCTGTCTACAAACAGGTGATCCCCTCTCTACATACATGCACCTTAGAGACATGTGGCTTCACGGTGGGGGTCCCGTACCAAGTGAGGACATACCCTCTTGAATCCAAAGCTGGTGCATTTTCATATAAAATTCTGTTTCCTTTGAGGCGCCTTCGCATGCATGGGATATCAGCGCAATTTTATTAGTGTGTAAATGCTGACATGTGATTCGAGATGTACTGTACTGCACTGTGATGGAAATAATTTACACTTGAATGTGTGGATGAAAGTGTTCTATCTATATTTTCCAAGCTAAATTCAGTTTTAACTATGGAAGGGACCAGGACCTCATCAATTAAAAAATTTTAGTCCAGTGTGAGCCTGTCTATGGAAATCATATTAAAGACCGCTGGTCAGTAATTATCGCAGAATACCTACTGATTATTTCTATTGACCAACAACAAGTGACTGTATTAGACTCGATGGTCGATGCATCATAGGCCCAATACGGGGCGACAACGCGGACATTTCTTTGAAAAAACTTGACCTCGGTTCTTTTCGTACTGACATGAAAGCAACTGCACATGCAGGTCTCTACGATGTCCATCGGGCTTTGACATGCATTCATTAGATCTGAGGGTCTGTGTAGCACAACACATGGCCTGCACATAGAGAATATTCAAGATAATGAGTCCATCCCATAAATTTTCCATAGATTTTACCCAATAATTGCCCACAGAAATACAGGCTAGATGCACTTTTGCATCAGATAGACATTTTTATCTAAGTTATTTTGGGATAGCTTGCGGTTTTTATGTATATTAGATCTATCTTTATCATCTATATAAAGGAATAAACTACACAGGGGTAATTATGCAAGTTATCATAAATTCATCGCCCTGTGTTACTCAAAACATGAATGAAAATTGTAGGTCGGCAGGTACGCAACAATTTGTTTTCTAAAAATTTAGGCCCCATCAAAATTCCAGACCCATTTCCAGTAGCTCCTTTCCATATCTTTTCATCATGTATGCTTCAATAAATTTCACATTCAGAATTTTTATCAAAGTGTAGAACCCACTATAATTACTTTTCCTGCCGCATGTACATGCTCTAGGGGTATTCCAATTTCTGCTTATTGAATGCTCAAACAACTCCCACGAAATGACCTTAAATTTCGCACGAGACACCATGCTACCGTAATAAAATCACCCAAAATCAGAGTTGACATTTTCATTGCTTCATTTCACTTCCATTCAATCCGATCAATTGTCTACTTTAACCTGGACCACCCCCCCCCCCCTTCCCGCCTTCAACACAATGCCTGGGCCAGTCCCCAGGGGGAAACTTTAGGGGTAACATGCAGGGGAGTGTCAATGTCGGGGCATGAATACTCATCAATAGAAGCTATAGACTTGTCAGCACTTCACCGATGCTGCAGCTTTTGTCAAGGGCTAGGATTACAGATTTATGTAAATGGGTGTGACCATTATTTTGTTCCATTGTGGAACATCGGGAATCGCCAACAGGAATTGTGAATAACTCATATTTTTTTGTTTGGGGGGGGGGGGGGGGGGGGCATGCTCGATGTTATTGTGAATAGCTGATGACACAAATTTACATTTTTTCGATGTTACAAGTCATTATAATCTAAGGTAATATGCCGAGGGAATCAACTTCTCGTGATTGTACAACTCAGAAATTCATGACTGTGACATGGTATGCTTCAATGACATCAGCCACTAATATCAGTTGTTACCATGGTTACAAAAGACAGACCAAGTTAAAAGCAAGATCCTAATGTATAATTTGCGTCTTTTATACCCACCCTTAATTCTGCTTCCGCTCCACAAAACCAGAAAATGCTAATAACGGAAAATTGACCGGATACTCTATTTGACATTTTATTTGACCATTTGACAGTTTCAGTCCAATAACCAGTCAAATATTGACAGCTACCACCTCCACATAAAACCTAGCGTCCAACCCTGCGACCATGCTGTGCTTATTAACTGGATATTACACAGGTGAATGGTCAGAACTTCTTAGCGAGGTGAAAAGTGGTGACACTGCCCGTAAAATTGTCATAAGCCTTGGCCATTAACTGGCACTTTTCATCACCATATGCCAGGAATCGTTAAAGTGGAAACATTGGGACCTTTCAGTAAATATGATTTGTCAGACAGAGTGCTCAATGGAATGGCACATTATAAAAGGAATTTTTATTTCTGTACGAACAGGTATGAACTCTTGGGCAAATGATGATGTGGGACAAAAGAACATTTGATTTCAGAAAATTACTAGAAGTAAATCTGAAAATATTTCTTTATAAGTTTTACTAAACTTGCCATGTCTTCTGACACAGACAGAAATTGAGATTATACATGTATGTACATGGTATCAATTTAGGCCAGCAATGAAGATACATGGACAATTAGTTAAATCTCCCAGTAATTAATGATTGTAATTTGCATTTTGTCTATTTGCTCTACGAAGTTTCACAGTCAACTCATTGCGCAAAAAAAAAATACAACATTACATGTTGACTTCAAAAGGCAACTCACCGCCAATGATGTTTGTATTTGTCTAATAAATCTGATAAACTCTCGTGTATTTCAATGTACATGACTGGATTGTTTTTCAGTTTTATACATGTGTATGTAAATCAGCGTTGCATTCAACAGCACTTGATTCAACAGCCATACAAGTCTTCACATGAATCTGGTAGATGCTGGACCGAAAAAATTCTGAAGTGGACCCGATTATGCACATGCATGAAAAAATCTCGCTAAAAAAATTAAGAATGTATAAAGGATTTCAACGAGAATAATTGTTAGGCCATTTAGATAATTTAAAGAATTTTTTCAGGATATTTTTGTGTATAGACTGCACAGCATACAGGACAATATTCATGTTCGAATCCAAAGAAGAGTTGTGTACAGCTACAAAAATATCATGTTGACATAATCAATGAGAAAGATCAGTCATTTTTTCTTCGCACTTCAAATTGGAGCCTGCGGAGAGCGAACAGACTGAATTATGACATCAATATTATTCTTCAGTCAACTGCTCTATATGCCACTTGGCTACGACCCAGGTACGATCGAGTCACGAAAATCTGATGTCAATCATGCCACATTTTGACTGCAAACTATCTAATCTTACTGAAAATATTGCTTGCTTCTTTTTCAAAATCGGGGAGCTAAGCATGTCACAAAATTTTGTTGTGATAATTTCACTCGCAGATCAGTAGTAAACAAAAATATGTTTCATTCTGGGGCCCTCTTGCTGGTTAATCTTGGAAATGGCTTGTTTCCACAAATAAATTTCAATCCACGGAAAAATTCAGAGAGGAATCTCTCAAAATGTAAACTGCAGTCCAAAGTCATTACTCATGTATAGACAAGTTCAAACTTTCCCATGTCTGTCAAACGTTATCCAACAGGAACTTCTTTTATCAATCTGGCATTTCTACAGCTTACAAAACATGAACACACTTTCATGCTGAGGTTTCTTTCTGCACAAATCCTCAGAACAGTTCTGATCTAAAAACGCCATTAAAGTGCAACACGATATAAACATTCAATCACAAAAAATATACAGTTAGGTGCATGCAACATCCTCAAAATAGTTTGACGAAACAATACTTCTTGTTATACGGATACAGGTACATGTACAGATGGAAAAATTGTGAGAATTCCACTTTGTTTCGCTTGATAACCATGATAGCTAACTGTCAATACATGTACCTGTTTTCATGGTTTTCTACACTTTTTCTTTTACAGCAAGAATTTCATCTTGAACATGCTGGAGGGAAAATAATCATTACAAAGTCGGCCTTTCTCGGCAAATTTATAGGATACTTTTCCAGTGGGAGAAATTGATGTATATGGCAGTTGCCTTGAGGCAAAAAAAAAGTCATTTCAGTGTTCAGTACATGTATACAGCATGATAGTTGGGACAACTTTTGGGATACTGCATGCAGAAGTAAAACTGATAAAATCACCGGGAACAAAATTTGATGACCTTTTTTTTTAATGAATAAACGAAATTTGACCTTGAAAGTAGATTGAGAAAAGAAGTGGTTTCAATCTTATTTTGTGTAAATTACCAAATGAGAAAGTACTCATGTATTTGTATTAAAATGTGTTCCAAGTGACAATATCAGAGATTGGTTTCCATCTACCATGTTTACATTTGCCAAGGTATGCAAACAAAATTATGCATATATCGACAACTGAATTTGCTCGTCAATATCTGACCTATTAATGTACATGTAGTACAATCCTGCATGGTTCTTGTATAAACTTGCGTCATTTGCCTTGATCGTTAGTTGCTTGTCATGTACACGTATACTTGTACAAAGCAGTTATTTGTTTATGCGAAACAACTTCCCGATATTGATTTACATATGAAACCAATCAGATAACCTGGGTGTTCAATATTTACCTTTGTGTCTGTGAGCAATCACGCAGCACCCCAACAAATTTTTATCTTTACTGATTTTTTTGATGATGAAATTGTGTTCGATAATATGTGTCATTTCTAATACCGTGCATTCTTTTTCACATCAAAACAGTCTGAAAGTTATATCGGGAGGAATAGAAATACATACATTTTGCATTGTTTTATGAAAATGTTATTCAAATCAACCTGACAAAGCTAAACGCGATGAAAATTGACATGTGCTTCAGGACCTCCTGGTGTTTTGAAAATAGCTTGATCGGGTCGGCGAACGGAATCCCTCTCGGCATGCGCAGGCAAGGTTTTGATACACTCCAAACAAAAAACGTCCCAATTACTGCATCGGGGAGCTCCAGTTTCACGGAATAAATTTTCCGTGCTTCGCTGATCAAAGACGGTAACCTAACCTCGTGTCCTGAACTTCGCTGAAGATTCTCCAAAAATTTACTTTCATACTTTTGCTTTTTTTCTTCTACTTCTGTGAGACGTACACGTGCATTTGACCTGCTGTTCGGCACAAAAGTCCACACTAATAATATCTGTAAATTTGTGTTTTGGGGTTTGATATTACAGTGTGAATTTGAAGAAAAGAGTGTACAAGAAAGAGGCGAAAAATACCAAAATCGAGTGCACTTTCCTGCGACCTTTCACCTCGCACGTAGCCAAAGCATGAAGTGTGAAAAACTCTGCGAACAAGAATTGTATAGAGTTTCGGAGTATTTAATGGAGCTAAATTACTCATAAATGAGTTAGAATACATTGAGGGACGACTCAGTAGTGATGCTTAATTTGATCACGATGCTTCAGTAAATCAATGACTGAAAATCTTAATCATCTACCAATATATCAAATTCTACCCTTTTTTTTTTAAGCTTGCTGAGAAAATATCCAAGCTTTGTACAGTAATTGTACACTCCAAATAGATGACACCTTTAGACACCAACCCGAGAAAATAATTCTCATAAAATTCAATTTCGTCTAATTTTATTCCGATTTTGACATTCGACCCAGCCGAGCATTCCCAATGTTGACAGGCCTGTCTATCAAATCGACATTGGTTCTGTACACTGGTTCTTTCTGTTGTCATGAAGAAATGAAGTGTAATTTACACATGACCCCCATATTAGTTATACCGATGTCCTGAGAATGTACACAAATTACTTCGGCCGGCTGAAAGAGGCCTGTCCCCACTGGAATAGACGCCTGTCCATCACTTCAGTATTATGTACCGAACTCAGTCAACACAAGTAATCCCCATCCCCGAAGTGGGAAAAAATTCGGACAATGGGCACCAGGTAAGGTGAGGCTTTGGAGCGTCTAAGCGTCCCAGCATAGTGCAGTGTAAATGTACATTTTTGTAATGCACTAAGATGACGAATATAGAGTACTTGGACATATCAGTGCAATGCAAGATATTATCTCTTGCGTTTCACTATATACATGTATATACTGTAGGCCTATATAGGATTCCATATGCCACATGTACATGTATGTTCACATTGTCATTCTGATGATGTTTACCGACAATCTTTGACACAAAACCCAGCCATTTCAACCGCGAAATGTACAAAAGACGGCCTTGGACGCAACGCACACAAATTTTCAGTGCAGATGCCGGCCTTCTTTGGAAACTTGCTCTTCTTAGGTGCTCGAGAAGAAAGACCCCCACGTGGATATTAGGCGAACGATTCGAAAGCAGTGGAATAAAGCGCCCCACGTGTGTTTTGCTGTTCATAGTGTCAACACACGAGAAATTGACTTTATATGCGAAAACACTTTGGAGACCATTTTTAGGGAGGTGTGTGTATGCACATGAGCATGCATGGGGTATGTCAAATAAACCTGTAAAACTGGCTCCACATAAACCCAGGTACCTTTACAGCATATAATTTTTATTTGTGGAACTTGAATAAAAAATTCAGAATATTTTCAAGTTCAATATCATGTTATTTTCTTGAACAAACTTTGCTCACAATAAGTTTTCTTTGTGTATACATATATTGCAGTGCTTTCATAATCTTGTAAATAATCCATAATCTTGCAAAATAAGGAACATTCCGTATAAAATTGTTTCAAAGATCTCTGCATTAATTTCGGACCTGAGAATCTCCACGAGAATCTCCACAACTTCCCTCGATTTGATCTTCTCAGATTTTCAGATCAAACGAAACGGGAAAAGAAAGCAGCCCTCTTCGGCTTCCTCCAGAGCAATGTCCCTCTGTATACAAACATTGGCTCTGAGATCAGTGGTCGCTTCCCAAGCAACAATTAATCTCTCTTTGGGAGCAAATCTCGATTCAGTTCCACTAGCGGCCTTTGAAGCTGTTCCCAGTGTGGACATGTAATAGCTGCGCTGACATACACGCCTGCCCCGACAATTTGCCAGAGGTGCCAAGACACCAGGAGAAAAATCTCGGGATTGATTTGATACTGCCATTGACTTTAATTTACTGCCACACCCAAGAAAGCTTTTGTACATAACACAGCTGATACTGTATGTAACACAAAATTCAAAAACTTATAAGACAATTCTCCATGGAAATAAACTCAACACCATCTTTTCCATGCAGTTTGCTAATCAAAACCACCATTTCACCAGTATCTGAAATCCAGGCACCAAAGAAATCCTGAGAAGCCACTGGAAATTCACTGGTGCATGGCAAAGTCTGGCGGCACCTTCTAGGATTTCGGAATTCTCTCCAGATCTAGAAATCATGGAAAGGTGTGCGCAGGAAGGCAGACGACAAGCTCGCTCAGTCAATCGCTGTGGAATCCGACAGCTGGCAGGCTTCTTGAGAGAGACTTTGTCAGATTTTCTCAGCACTGACAGCTCGTACTGAGAAAGGTGTCAATGGAAATCTATCAAATAACCTAACCTAAAGACTCCCAGCCCTTGCCCCCTCGATCCCTACCATGCACCTCAGCAGGAACAAGCTACAGTAGCTTTCTGGCAGAAAGTAAAACAGTAAAGTTTGTATAGCTGACTGTATTGCATAATGACTGATGGCCCAGGAATTCAATCAGAATCAAATGGCATCCACAGGCAAGATACACCATCAATGCCAAGAAATTTCACCTCTGCCACCCCCCTTAATTTCATCCCAGTCTGAAACAAAATCCTAGCCAAATGACTCCCTTCAGGATCCAAGTGGTCCAGACTTGAGACAGAGCACAGCCTACATCCATGTGATGTGGAGATACACCAACAGGGGAAGTGTCTGCAGGGCTCACTCTGGGTTGAGCAATCGCTATAAATCTCAACCCCTGCAGCTAAAATATTCCCTCCAATCAGCCTCGCAGCTTATACGTGTACGTACATAAACCATTTGTGAGCAACGGTACAGGTATATAACACACCTGGTTCTCTGCACATAGAGGAAAGTACAAAATGTATATTCCAGTAGAGCAAGAATGATTTTGTACTGGAATCATTCTGTCATAAAACGAAATTGACTTAGTTATATGCGATGTTTGCAATTATTTCAACAGTTATTTGCAAAATGATATGTAGTGCGCATGTTCATGTACATGTATATCAGAAAGTATGTGTGAATTTGTTAGTCTACATAAGTTTTTATCACATCGCGGTTGTCGCCTAGATATAGTCGACCTGTGAATGAATTTTGAATGTGACTCTTGACCATGTCCATTGGCAATTTGTGCGTGAATAGACCATACATGTGCGTATACATACTGTGAGCTGCAAAGTACATGTACATGTATTGAGCATGGTGAACAATTCACTGTATTTTACGATAACATCGAAATTGGCAAACATACTTTTTTCCACACGATCACTGCCCAACGGGATGGCCTTCGAACATAAACAATGATTGTTTTCCAACGGATGTTTGTTCTTTGAAAACAGCAGATTTCAATCAAAACACATCTGGTCAGCTTTTCGGCCAAAAGATAACAATAATGAAACACCTTTCCCCGGCCGATTGCAAACGATAAAATCGACACTGAAATGCCACTAACTGAAATCTTTGAACAACTTCCCTCCAACAACAAAATCCCAGGGATTTTTTTAAATAGTTTCTCACCGCAAACTCATCCCGTTTAATCTGCGTGTTCATCGATGCTTGTCGCTGAAGGTTCCACGGAACCTTGTCTATTTTCACGACTGACTGAACACCCTTCCATTACAATCAAAACTTGATTCTCTATTGAATTTCTCTCTTCACACTGCGATGCATTCTGTGGCTACAGCAATCAAACAACTGGCCTAAATCTGTTTTGAGATGGAGTTACTTGCATCAAGCATACAGAGCGTAAAGCCAAATTCCGGAAACTGCCTACAAAAGTCCACGAACAATACCTGCATGGATTGAGAACATTTCAGAAATGCCCACCCTCCAGCTAGACACTGATAGGGCGGGTGCACATACTAGTAGTAGAATGGATGCTGTCCGCAGATCGAGCTAGATCAGGATATGGATCTAGCAGAGTTTAACAGCAGAACACTGCATGTTCTGTATTAGTGCCACTAGGAACAAACATCACATTATAAATTGCATGGGAAAAGTTATTGCATCAGTCCGTCTGGAAAATATATTTTCCTGAAAACTCTTCGAAGCAAAAGTCAAAAACCACATAATGTACATGTATACATGGAATCTTTTAGAAAAAGTCAACCACCGCATTTGTACACCTGCTAAATACCGAATCTTCACTGCATCATCATTATTAACTTATTTTCGTTTCTAACGATACCACTTAAAAGTTAATGCAGCATTAACTTATAGCTTCTCCAATCATACTTAACCCTACAAATATGCAAGCAGCTTACAGAAATACCTCTATTATTCTCCAATCTATAGTGGTCACTTGAGACTATTTATGCAACATGCTTATAACCAAAGTAACATTATATACAGACCAAGCAACACCCACATAATACAGGTATATTTACCGTGTTTACACACGAGTTCATTTTCTACAAAAGTACGAACCTATACCATGACAAAATAATATACACTAGTTACAAGGCGTATCAGGCAATTTACATGTATTGAGTGCCCTTCCGTATTCAGGGAAATCGGCAGTCGAGAGAGTATCGTAACTTTGACCATGTCTATGAATATTAATTGTCTAGTCATGCAAACTTCCAGAATATTTTACCATGTTTACACGTGGTTATCGTTAAGGTGGGAAATTGCTCATTTCTCATACAACACACCAGCTAGCGAAACGATGGACCACCAGTGTAGAAAACGCAATAAATGCTCCTAGTTATAGCTAACAAATGAATGTTGTTCACAATTTGTTATGGTTGATAACAACGGTTTTGTTGCCTTTGCTCTCAAGCCATCGCTATCATGCATATTAGAGATAATTAACAATGGAAGGTGCACACTGAACGTTTCGTAATTTTCTTTATGATCAGAGTAAAAAAAATCTTGATTATTATGAATAGTTATGTACTCAAACAATATTCTCACTCAACATGGCAATGTCTAATTCAAGCCAATTATTAGACAGCTGTGACCAACTGCATTGAACTGAACAAATATCACTTGTAAATTGTGAAATTATCCAATTATCTAATAACATTAGGAATTTTATTGCATAAAGGGGAACATGCACGAAGATTTCAATTCAAGCCAAGTTATTTAGTTCAGAAAAATTGCAGAATTTTGATTCCAAATAACGTTACATGTATTTTGCATATGAACAACACTATTTTTGCCAATGGTGCTATATGGTTCAAGAAATACAACGATGTCTCAAATTGCACTATGAATTCTACACTTGCGATAGCTTTGGGCGCCAGGCAGAAAAGTGCCCCAAGAAGTCTCAAATCCTTTTGAAAACAGCCCACAATGGCGAACATTGTATGCGGACTGTCGGTTATGTCATGGTCAAAGCTGTCTTCTAAACATCGAATGTTTGGACAAGGTATTATTTTGGAAGTGCATGTGACCCAGCATTCAAATACAAGAGCCCCTATTATATATGCAACACACCCAAACATTTAATGGACCCTATGCCCTAACAAAAGTTGTACCTGTCTGTCTAAACCTCACAACACTCCCCCCCCCCCCCCCCCCCAAATACTTGCAAAACATTCGAGGCAGACACACATGCACCTGAAGTAGATACAGTTCTTGAACGATAATGTTCGCTGTGGCCGTGCCGTAACCAACAGCAACCAAATATCATGGTGATTCCTGTTAGCTGACACCATGGAAACCGGATGTTGCCACCGGCAGTAGTCGGAAATCTCTTCCACAAAGCCATGATCAGAAGCCAGTTTGTAAACAAATGGTTCCAGGATAAATTCATACATGTACACGGAGGCAATATTCACCCCACAAAAAACCATAAGATAAAGGCACTGAAAATTTTGGAGAAACTTTCAACAAATAATCTCTTTCTAATATTTTTCGAACCACATACACTACATGTTCCAATACACTATTTAAGAGTTATTATGGTCTCCAATTAAAAGCAATTATCACTATCTTCGTCCCATCATCACAGTCAAAATTCCCTAACAAACAGACAGACACACTTACACTTGTGCAAAGTATGGAACCCCTGTGGAGCTTTATCAAAAGTATCAAGAGCCCACAGGAATAAACTCCCTTTAGCCCTTCCGTAAAGCATTTGACCCCCTGCCAAGACCAGACCATAAGACGGTGGAAGCCACTCTATTAAAATGCCTCTAATTGACGCCTAATGAAAACAAAGCATGCAAAGTATTTTAGTGACCAATTACGCCTTCCTTGTTTTCACAACTGATGCAATGTTCCATAATAGGGGCTGAATAATTAACCAAATGGGTATGATTTGAACAAAAACAATCTTGTTTACTTTAGGTATCACACAGTTACTTAACTTTGCACATGTATTAATCACTGTTCAAATAAAACAAAAATCCTTTGAATAAATATACTTCTTGCATTTGGCAAATTTCTTTTTCTTTTTCTCAGGCAGATCCAAACGTACATTTTAAAAAGATAGCAAATGGTTGGCATTCCACTCCATAGCATTTCAAACAGAATTAAAATGGCTACTCGAAAACATGCTCAAGGATTAATCAAGTTTTTTTTTTTTTTTTCATGGAGCTATAAGTAACACAGTGTCGGTTCACTGCACAAAGTTGTTTATTTAAACCACAAAATTTTTTGCTCTTCAAATGAGTATGTGAGACCCACATTTTTCCAAACCAACAGAATTAAATTGGCATTCTTTTCTTTAAACATTGATAAATACTGGTGAATCTTTCGCTCTTTAGGAATTAAGTTTAGAAAATTCAAAGTAAACACCTTACAGACAGAGAGTTTTAAAATTCTAATAGCCATCGCCCGCAGGTTTTAGTAAGTAGTAAATATCTCTTATGAATAAAATGTAGTGAAATAAATATCGGCAAGTATATCCTGCATGACTGATTTGCACAAATGACATTTGAGAGAACCTGCTTATGTCATTTTACCACATTACTTATGTCAATATACAACTAAAACTAAATAGCTAATGAATATATGTGATAATTCGAAAACATAGCTTGCATACTTTATGTCAATAAAACAGTAAGTGATTCATATGTCTGTAATATAACTTATATAAGATATTATACTAGTGAATCATAATTCATTAATCCTTCTTTCTCAGTACATGTATGTATTGGTCAGATTTCTGTGTAAATCACAACGATAATAGAGTCAATGTTGTATACATATATTATACATTAGGTCCACCCACATTATGAACCTCAAAGTCCTTAGTTAGCTGACCAACTTACTTAGCTCTTGCGAAAACAAAGTGCCAGCTTTAACGCTGGGGTATTTTCTTTAAAGCCCGGCACAGTGCAAATAGGCTTTCTTGGGAGATTAGAAACAATGCAAATGTCAATCTCTTGCCAAAACACAAAACAGAATTGACCACACGTTCTTGGGTCTCGACTGGCTGCGATATAGGACCTGTTTGCATAGCGTATTTTGGAGTTAATATCAGGTGTGCCGTTTGCTTGAAATGTGTGCGCAGAGTATTTTGTACTCCACTAGCATGCTAGATTCTAATCGAATTAGCCCTGAAGCTGTTAATCCAGTTTGGACATCAAAGAACATTTTTTTCGAACAGTTACACTTCTTCAAAGCCATACCAAAGCCTTATATTTTTCCCCTGAAAATCAAACTACAGATATACTACATTCTGGTATGAATTTGTTCAATTAATATCACTTACCGTGACCACACACGTTCTAACTTCCGCATTTTCCGGGACAGAGACATTATACGAACTCTGATCAAATCTTGGCGGGTTATCGTTGACATTGCGTATTCCAATAATAACGGTTGTGCTTCCGGAAAGTGGTGGTACTCCTGAATCCGTGGCGACGATCGTGAGCCGCGGCTCGGAAAGCGTCTCGCAATCCACTCGACTCCTTGTCGTGATTAATCCCGTCGTGGAATCGATCTGGAACCAATCGGAATTCGTGTCCGGGGTGTGAAGAATCTCATAATATAAGAGCGAATTATTTCCTGCATCCAAGTCAACTGCCGTCAAATGTATAACTGAGGATCCCGGGGGCACAGCCTCTTGAATGTGCGCGTGGTATGTGGATTCCTCAAAGTACGGGGCGTTGTCGTTCAAATCTCCGACTTCAATGCTAAACGACTTTCTGGAGGTCAACGGGGGATCTCCAGAGTCAACTGCAGTTATCGTCAGATTGAAAAACGGAGTTTCTTCCCGGTCGATGGTTTCAGCAAGGATGACCAAGTAGACCGTGTTGTCTTGCGTGACGAGGCCGAAGTGATTGAAGCCGCCTTGCAAGGACACATTTACCTCGGGACTGCTCACGTCTTCGTCGTTCACGGAGATCCTCGCGATGTACGATTCTCCAGGCTCAGCGTTTTCCACGACGTGGCCGATGGACTCGGTTCGGTCTTGTTCGGAGAGAAAGAGCAAATCCACGACGGGGTAGTTGTCATTCACGTCGGTTATGTTGATCGCGACAACCGTGCTGCCCTGTCTTGACTGTGCACCACCGTCCCTTGCAATAATCACAACTTTGTAGCTTTGTTTATGCTCGTAGTCTAGGGGTCTACTCACTGATATTTGCCCAGTTGTGGCGTCTACATGGAAGGCATCTGTGAAGTCACTCAACCCATAGTCGATCTCATACCGGATTCGTCCATTGTCTCCAGAATCCTGATCTGTGGCATTCACTTGCATAACGACAGAGCCGACTGTCGCATTCTCAGGCACACGAGCTGCATAGTAACTGTGAGCAAAGGATGGTTCATTGTCGTTTTCATCCAATAATGTGATATTTATACGAGCGGTGCTGGATTTCGGAGGTGAACCGCCATCATAGGCTCGAAGTAGAATCGAAAAGAATGGGGATTCTTCATAGTCCAGTCCAAGGTTGTTATTGACGACAAGATCTAGCACCAAAATGTTCCCCTGTTGCCGACTGGTCTCCAAGTAGAACGTACCCTCGGTGTTGCCCGCTACGATCTCGCAGCCCTGCGTGCTATTTATTCCTCGATCGGGGTCGACAACGCTGCCAAGAGGGATCTTATAGTTGAGGTTGGCCGTCTCTGACAAGGTGAAACTGTTCATGCCTTCGCGAAGCCTGAATGTCGGACTGTTGTCGTTCACGTCCGTCACTAAAATCCGGACTTCCCGGTGTTTTGATCTGCCAGATACGACGAAAAAGTTATACGAATCCTTCTCTTCCCTGTCGACTGGGCCATTCACCAAGATTACTCCGTCAGACGACCTAATTTCAAACACTGGAAACGAGGATACTGCTGTATAAGGCGGCGGAAAGTCACTGACTTCATCGCCGATAACTCCAACTATCGTTCCTACAGGTGCGTTTTCCTCCACGTAAAAGTCGATCTTTGGTTGTTGACATGTCCCATGTTTGACCAACAGTGCCAGTGTCAACAAAAAAACATATCCGAATGACCACGACATTCCACACTTTGGCACTGCAGGCATGGGAAGCTGCCACTTCATGGGCACTTCCACTTTCAGTCTAGTCCTGAACTTGCTGCATCGTCTGCATGCTGTCACCAAGTCTCCGTACTCCATGCTGCTTTTAGATGATGACGATATGCCATCCGTGGCTGCCATATCACTGAGTTGCTGTGGATGCAGACACTATCCACTGCCAGCACTTGCCATGGCCTGCTATTTTTGTTTTGGCTATCACAACATTGTTTGGGTTATGGCTGTTTCCACTGTCCACAGTCAACTGCCTGTAACTGTCAACTGGCCAGAACCTGCAACAAACAAAGTGTGTTAATAAAATATAGATAGTTCATTACATGCATGGGAAAGTGTTACAACAATATAGGGGAATATTTACACAGCATTTAATGTTGCCACCAGTGTTTATTTTATTGATAGTGTGCAATAAATATGTTGCTTCTATAATTTTAATTTATTTATTCTGGTCCGAACACAAGTGTCCAAATCTGTTCACACAGGTACAAAATTAACTGCAATCGATTCAGATCCATGGGGGAATTTAACTTGATTGCCTCTACCAATTATAATAAATATGTATACATACCACCATTCCATTAGTCAAAATAATCATTATTATTTTAATAATTTATTAAATTATAACGACTGGATCGATTCCTGAAATAGGCACCTACATGTAATAGGTCTATGCAGGCACTACATACAGCCGCTAATCGAGTACAATGATTTACCTTGTCAAGTCGAGCAGCCCATGGCCACAGTCAAAGCACTGCACTTCGCGTCAAGCAAGCACGCGGAGTAAGCCAGCGCCACAATGTGTAGGCCGCCCGCATGTGATATAGAGCTTCATCCAGGTGTATATCCCTGCTTTATCCAGAATGAATCACGGCGGAGTTCCTAAGTGACCACAGGCTTGTACAAAGTGGTATCCTACGTTGTCATATCCAGATTGTTTCGGCTGTGTCGAGCCGGTATCCAGCAGAAATATCCGTCTACATTCAAGACCCGTCGCGTCTTGATTGCCCCCCTGCCAAGGCATGGGCCATTCAATGAGTTTAGTAAACAAGTGGTGTATGGCAACACACCGCACCGACCGCCTTTCTTCACCTGGCCAGCTCTCAGCCAATCAGCGGGCGAGTTGAACTGCGGCGGTGTTGGTAGTTTGGGCCAGTTTTGGAGGCTCGAAAGGATCGAGAGAGTGGTTAAATTCCGGTAATGGCATGATTTGTACGCATTAATTGTAAAACCTACGGATACGCATCGAAAATAAGAATCATTGTTTAAATATAGGCCTAGATTTTTAACTAAGCTTCACAATGAAAACTAGTGATATTTTGTTTAATATTAACCAAAATATACAATTGCAGGAAATCGCTCATTGTTTATTAGCCAGGCGGGCTTACATTGGCCTTATGGTTCACCTGAGCAAGTTTTTAGTCACGGTCTAGTGAACTAAGTATCTTCAGAAGGGATGCCCTTGAAACAGACACTGGTTTGATTAGGCAACTCGTGTCCCTTCGTTTTCGGTTACACGGAAATAGAATAATAAATTTTATCACTCTCGGTATTATGTAGGCCTACACCGGCCATTTGCTGGCACAATATGTTTCCCTGCTTTTCTTGGTTTGGCGCTGTACATGTAGCCTGTGTAGGCTTATACGCACACAATGTAATTTTGTGGACGAAAATGCAGTTGGAAAAGTGTCGTATTTGCGCACAAATTCACAATTTTAATGTATATAATCAAGCCTGCACATCATGCTTCATCATTATTATCACTAAAAAGTATAAATTATGATGTATCTGATTCCAAATTATTCAGTTTCTACTCCAAATAATTAAAATATACCTCCCCCCCCCCCTATTTCTTAGAGATTTGGACTTCATTCCGTTATCTCCCAAGATGTTTTTTCAAGCTTTGAAATTCTCTAGAACGGATGTTGATAATCCTTTTTAGAAGTCAAAACGATCAAGTGTCCATTTTGCTGTCTGTATCAACTTACGAGAGAATCGTTCGAAATTACGTCCCAGAAAAAAAAATCGGGAGGACAACTATCAACTAGCATGGTTTCATGGAGAAACGTAGAACGTTTAACATTTTGATAAAAAAAAAAGTATGTACACTGACCGCAAAAATTATATACAAGTATATCATGTTAAAGCTACTCGACAAGAAAATATGGCACGTGATATAGCCTATCAGCGTAATTACGTCACAGTGCAGCAACAACATAACGACCGGTAAGTGTTGTCAAATACACTGTATACGTACTGGCACAACACTTATTTGGGAAATTCATTATAATGTTACGATTTGTGAGAGTTGGTAAGTCATCTAAAAAGGCTTATTTCATCCACGATCTCCGGTGCCAATTCTCGGAGAATGACAGATATGATTGAAATTTCAAGAAAAAGAGTAGGATGAAAAGTATCCAAGTCCAAAAAAGTGTGGAAAAAAGTTCGTTGTATTAAAAAAAGAGAAGCTTAAGTACTTTTCAAAAAGGATAGATCGACTGAGGCAGCGCGCAATGTGAGCTGTCGTAAATCATAACGTTTTTCGGAGACAGTTCATGGCTGGTTTGGAGGGAATCAGATATAGAGGCCGAAAATATCATAACGTGTACTTGACACGACCTGCAGTATAAGTTCGGGAATAAAGCCCCAGTCACACAAGATCAGGAGATCCCTATATGTTTGGTCCGTGCACCTCAGCATTGGTCCATCGTAGTCAGATATATTTTTCTATGTCAAATTTCTGGACGAGTGTACGATGTATATTCATCTGAAAGAAAACGCTGTTGGGAAATAATGACCAGATTTTCAAAGCAGTATATCTTGCTAGCGTTCTGCTGAGGAGCTGGGGGAAGCGACGGGATTTCTCATACATTCAAGCTTCTCACGCAATGTCCAATACGTTAACTGATAAACTAGATTAGTAGTTAGACGGGGATTTCTTGTTGAAAAAGTGGCTATTGACCAGTAAAGTAAGACCATTTAACATTGAGTTGAATGGTCAATTCAATGGATAATATCTGTGATTTGCAAAGTACATGTAAAAATGTAAACATAATCGTAGCATGTGTAACGCTCCATAAAGTGGAGTGCCGGGCGACGCGAGACACGACCGCCACCGAGTCACCAACGCCACCCAGGTCAGTACGTCTGTCAGGCCACCACACACTTGGTTAGTACTGCACACACGTGTCGCCCCTTTGTGCACAACGGCAGGGGCTTCCGCGTGGGCTTGCTACTGAAAAGTTAAATGTCGTGAGTGCATTGAAGTTACTATGTGTACATTTAGTTGCCCTCGGATTTGACTCCATATGACAATTAATTAAAGATTACTGAGTATTTGAAGCATTATCGTTTCAATTAATTTATGTTCCATAACATTGATTATTAAATGTTAACGTTAAACTTTGTCTGAAATACCATAGACAGGTAAATACATTGTACAGACTATGTGTGCATCTGCTCAACACAACTGCAAATGACGTTCCTCATGCACTAATTACTTTCCTTAATCCGACGCATCGAAAAGAGTGGGTAAAACTTAAACGATACCTTTAATTGACAATTATAAAGGTGCGCTTCGTCATAAACACCACAATTAAGGTATCGCCCCAGGGATGGACAAGGATTTCAATTCTAAGGGCCTTCAGTGGTGTGACGAGAATATAATTCATTAAGTACCTATTAATACATGGTTTATTTCATAACGGACCGGTTATCGGGACCAAGTGTCAAATAACGGACCGAGCGACAGCGAGGTCTGTTACGACACGGTCCCGATAACCGGTCTGTTATGAAATTAACCATGTATTAATTTGCTTATTACACAACATATCTAAATTTAACTACCAGTAAATAGACTAGAAACGATTAGATTTAATTGTCGGGGAAATTGTTTCAATATGACATTTCATCTTTCAGTCAGTTGTTTGAAACACAAATATTCTAATTTGGTAATACGAAGACACTGTGCAAGCTAGGAGCGTATGACGCGGCATCGGTCTGTTATTCAATTTATTATAGAAACGTCATTGCGAACTCATATCGGACCAGCGGGGCACATATCGGACCGGGTGGGCTGATATTGTCTGGTGACATACCGCAATATCGGATTCGTTGAACCGTGCACGTTACGCTTCAGTATCTGTTAGATGTGTAATAAGTCGATATAAAATACAACAAACAACATTGGTGAAATTAATCGACTGTATAAAAAATAAATGGCATAGAGACTAAATATGTATAATAAAAAGTGATTATGTACATTATACCTTGTGCCAGATAAGTACATGTCCCGGATTTTGAATACTGTATTTAATCATAGATCTAAGATTTAATCAAATTGGTTTTAGTGGTTACAATGATGTTGATAATGAGCATATTACTTTCAAATTTTTTGGTGTATATTAATTTAGAAACATAATTGAAGTGTTGGCATACTTATTTATATGTATTATGAATGCAGTAACTGCGGTAGGTAGTTCATGGTAAGCTGACGCGAAATTAGCTCCCACGAAATCTTATCCAGTGCAATAATATATATTTTATGCGACGGCCATGCGGCGGTCCGTCAGAGCCACCCTGTAGCGTCGCTTCACACTGTTTCTGTTTATGTGACGGGCAAGTGACGGTCCGTCGGATAGCCGTTGTAGCGCCACATAAGAACATTTCTCTTTCTCCAAGTGACGGCCAAGTGACGGTCCGTCACATGGACGTTATAGCGCCACATAAGAATTTTTCCCTTTCTCCAAGTGACGGGCAAGTGACGGTCCGTCACATGGACGTTATAGCGCCACATAAGAATATTTCCCTTTCTCCAAGTGACGAACAAGCGACGGTCCGTCAGATAGCCCTTGTAGCGCCACATAAGAACATTTCTCTTTCTCGAAGTGACGGCCAAGTGACGGTCCGTCACATGGACGTTATAGCGCCACATAAGAATTTTTCCCTTTCTCCAAGTGACGGGCAAGTGACGGTCCGTCAGATAGGCGTTGTAGCGCCACATAAGAATTTTTTTCTTTCTCCAAGTGACGGTCCGTCACATGGACGTTATAGTGCCACATAAGAATTTTTCCCTTTCTCCAAGTGACGGGCGAGTGACGGTCCGTCATATAGTGACGGGCAAGTGACCATTAGATAGGCCTTGGAGCGCCACACAGCCATATTTCCCTTTCCCCAAGTGACGAGCAAGCGACGGTCCGTCAGATAGCCCTTGTAGCGCCACATAAGAATATTTCTCTGTCTCCAAGTGACGGGCAAGTGACCGTCAGATAGGCCTTGGAGCGCCACATAGCAAGATTACCCTCTCTCCAAGTGACGGGGAAGTGACGGTCCACATAAACAATTTCTCTTTCTCCAAGTGACGGCCAAGTGACGGTCCGTCACATGGACATTATAGCGCCACATAGCAATATTTCCCTGCCCCAAGTGACGGGCAAGCGACGGTCCGTCGCATAGACGTTATAGCGCCGCATAGCAATATTTCCCTTCCCCAAGTGACGGGCAAGTGACGGTCAGATAGCCCTTGTAGGGCAACATGAACAATTTCTCTTTCTCCAAGTGACGGGCAAGTGACCGTCAGATAGCCCTTGTAGTGCCACATAGCAAGATTACCCTCTCTCCAAGTGACGGGGAAGTGACGGTCCGTCACATAGCCCTTGTAGCGCCACATAAGAATATTCCCTTTGCCCAAGCGACGAACAAGTGACGGTCCGTCAGATGACCCTTGTAGCGCCACATAAGAACATTTCTCTTTCTCCAAGTGACGGGCAAGTGACCGTCAGATAGGCCTTGTAGCGCCACATAGCAAGATTACCCTCTCTCCAAGTGACGGGGAAGTGACGGTCCGTCACATAGCCCTTGTAGCGCCACATAAGAATATTCCCTTTGCCCAAGCGACGAACAAGTGACGGTCCGTCAGATGACCCTTGTAGCGCCACATAAGAACATTTCTCTTTCTCCAAGTGACGGGCAAGTGACCGTCAGATAGGCCTTGCGGCGCCACATAGCAATATTATCCTTTCTCCAAGTGACGAGCAAGTGATGGTCCGTCAGATAGACATTATAGCGCCACATAGCCATATTTCCATTTCCCCAAGCGACGAGCAAGTGACGGTCCGTCACATAGCCCTTGTAGCGCCACATAAGAACATTTGTCTTCCTCCAAGTGACGTGTAAGTCACCTTCAGATAGGCCTTGGAGCACCACATACCAAGATTAGCCTATCTCTAAGCGACGGGCAAGTGACGGTCCGTCAGATAGACGTTATAGCGCCACATAAGATTTCTCCCCTTTCTCCAAGTGACGGGCAAGTGACGGTCCGTCAGATAGACGTTATAGCGCCACATAAGATTTCCCCCCTTTCTCCAAGTGACGGGCAAGTGACGGTCCCTCACAAGGACGTTATAGCGCCACATAAGAATATTTCCCTTTCCCCAAGTGACGAACAAGTGACGGTCCGTCAGATGACACTTGTAGCCACATAAGAAGATTTCTCTTTCTCCTTGTGACGGGCAAGTGACCGTCAGATAGGCCTTGTAGTGCCACATGGCAAGATTAGCTTTTCTTTAAGTGACGGGCAAGTGACGGTCCGTCAGATAGACGTTATAGCGCCACATAAGAATTTCTCCCTTTCTTTGTGTGACGGGCAAGCGAGGGTCCGTCAGATAGACGTTATAGCGCCACATAAGAATTTTTCCCTTTCTCCAAGTGACGGACAAGCGACGGTCCGTCAGATAGAGGTTACAGCGCCACATAAGAATTTTTCCCTTTCTCCAAGTGACGGACAAGCGACGGTCCGTCATATAGATGTTATAGCGCCACATAAGAATTTTTCCCTTTCTCCAAGTGAATGACAAGCGACGGTTCATCAGATAGATGTTATAGAGCCACATAGGAACATTTCTCAGTGTACAAGTGATGGGCAAGTGACGGTCCGTCACATGGATGTTATAATGCACATATCAATATTCCCCTTTCCCCAAGTGAAGGGCAAGTGACGGTCAGATAAGCTTCGTAGCGTCACTTAGCAATATTCCTCTTTCAGCAAGTGACGAACAAGTGACGCTCCGTCACATAGCCCTTGTAGCGCCACATAAGAACATTTCTACTTGTCTGTGTGACGGAAAAGTGACGGTGCTTCAGATAGATGTCATAGCACCACGTATGAACATTTCTCTTTCTACAAGTGACGGACAAGTGACGGCCCGTCAGATAGAGCTGATACCCCCACGTGAAAAACACTATTAACTTTGAAAACTGGACAATTTCTGATGCATTGGGACATATTTCCGGAAATCAAATGAATATTTTGAGAAATAAATCTCTGCGTACATTGGGTGAGAAGCAAGTATTGTTTTCCTTGTGGACCTTTGATATCCGAACATCAAACAATGACAAGCATTTCAAAGCGATATCCGACCAAATGATAATGATCCCAACATTGGCACTGATTGTGCTTTAGATATAAACATCATAGAAGATGCTTATATTGTCAGTTATATGCAATTAGTGGATACTGCTGTCACAGATGACTTGGCTGATAAACCTGAGACAAAAGACAATGGGGTTTATACAAACAGTGACATCAGACATGGGCCCAGAGGGTGAAGGGGGGGGGGGGGGGTTAATCAGCAATGTTCTTTCATTGTGGTGAAAAATAGCACCCCAATATTTCTACACATATTAAGGGGCATTTGACTGCCATATTTTAACTTGTTGGAATAAAACTTTGACCAGTCAAAGACATGTTCATTTATTCCTCAATATTATTCATTTTGGGCAATGGTTAATGATATCATGCTATACTTTCCTGGCAATCACATCACTGAATGTTGTTATTTTTCTGAAAAATCTATCAGTTCTAGGTAATTAATTACTGTCGCTGCTGTAGGGGTTGAAATGTTTGCAATATTTATTTGTATATGTAAATCAAATGACACATTGGAGTAGTGAAAGTAATGACTCCACAACAAATATTCTTGGTTAGAGCAGAAAAATGCTTTCACGCATATCCATTGCCATTTGTTTTCAACTTACTGACACAAGTTTTAATGCAATGAACTAGTAAAACCAATGTTGTCTTAATCATCAATAATTTTCCAGTTAACCATGGTAACAGCAGACCTATATTTCTAGACATATCCAGTCTCATTCGTTTTCAAACAACTGGCACATATTCTAACTTGTTGGAATAAAGACGTTTACCAGTAAAGGTAATGTTAAGCTATATCATTCCATTTTAACCAATGATAATTGGTATCATGTCGTACTTTCCTTTCAGTGGCATCACTGATTGTTATTAATCTTTTGACAAATTTAGCAGTAGCAATTAATGAACACTTTCGGGTTACAATTGTTGCAATTTATCATGTTTATTTGTATATATGTAAATAAAATAACACACTGAAGTAGTAAAGGTAATGTTAACTAAATCAGCAATATTATTTCAGTTCGAGCGACCTATTTAGGATACCATTTCTTTGTACATAAAATAACACACTGAACTTGCAAAAGTGATGTTAACTTAATCAGCAATATTTTTCCAGTTAGAGCACACCTATATATTATGTACCATATAATTGGTCACTGTTTAAAGGGGAACATGGCAAAATGTTCCCTCGAGGAGACAATGTTACCGGAGGCGAAGCCGAGGTTAACATTGCCTTTGAGGGGGAACATTTGCTGACAAACGAGTGACCATTTATTTTATTATACCGAATGTCACTGATTTTATTATGACGTTATACACATATCTGCAAATGTACCTGTGGCGATTTTGCCCTAAGCACGCGGCAGGTGATTGTAAACATAAAAGCCATTGATGTGGCCTTTCTGTACTTGGCCTTGTTTTGACATGCTCCGTTCGAGCGTGCGTTGCCACGGCGACGTATTGTAATTTACGCTCCAGTAAACTATAACAATGGATCGATTTAACCTCGCGTGCGCCCTGCAGTTTCTGGTGTATTATATATACACTGGAAGCGACTCGTTCGAGGAGATTGTCCAAGATCGAGACTAGGACGCACACGAGGCTCGCCATGAGCTTTGTGTTCCCTGGGTCTGAGTAGTGGGCTCCTAGAGCCCTGGGGACGATTTCCGTGGGGAGGCCCGGGCTGGGAGAGACGAGTTGCTGACTCGGGGGCCTTCGGCCCTGTGGATCGCCAGCTCTCTCCCTTCCCGGGACATGTGACAGAGGCTCTGGCCAGCATGTCGGACTGTACGGGGTTCCGTCCCCGAGGCAGACCGCGGCTCGCCAGGCCCCGCCAGTTAACACCGTAGGGATGAACTAGTTTCTGAACGGTGTCCGTAGGCCTGGGAGTGTCGGGTGGGCTGTTACCTGGTTACCGTTAATGATGAAGTAGTTACCGTGTCCGCCGCGACCTCCGGTGAGCGGCCCTGCCGCGAGGATCCGGAATAGCGGATGCGCGTCCGCAAGGACTCGGATGAGAGAGGACTATCCTCGAGGATCCCGAAGAGCGGACGGTAGTCAATAACTTTACATTGGTGCCGTGACCAGGATCAGTCCGACAGTGTTCCATCGCAGCCTACCGTCACAGTGTTGTAGCCTCCTTAGTCCCTGGGGATCGCCCGCTCCTCAAGGACGTCTCGAAAAATGACTAAAGAGAAAGATAAGGCCAAAGATAAGGCCGATGAATCCAAGGGGAGGGATAAGGGTGGAAATGTCGCGGACCACACCCGGTCGCGCGACAGCCACCGTGAGACGTCTCCGGACGACTCCGGTGGCCGGAAGGAACGCGCGGAAACCTCCGTGGACAAGACCCCGTCCGCGGAGACGACTCCGGCGTCCCTGGCCCCGTCTTCGGACGTAGGGTCGAGCCCCGCGGGGCCGCAGCAGGAGTTGCCGTCAAGGCCGGACCTTGACGTGTTAGGCGCGGTGGGTGGAGCTGGCAACGGCTCTACGCCGCGCCCGCCCGTGCCCAGAACAGATCCGTGGCAAACGGCACCCTTCCATAAGACGCCTTCGAGCGTCCGGAATCGAGCGCCAATGCATGCGGGTCCTTCTGGACGAGCGGACCAGTCATACCAGATGCCGCACCCGGCCGGGTGGACTCCCTCGCGAGCCTCCGGCATGGGTTCTGGTCGGTCCGCACCGGGCAGTGTGGTGGATCAGCTCACCGACGCACTTGGCGAGCTGGCCCCCCTCGGGCGCTATGACCGCGCCCGGTCGCCCCATCAGGGACGATCAGACCGGCGGAACCGCTCCCCTTCTCCGCTGTCACAAGGCAACTCGGGGCCTTTGACGGAGAGGGAGAGGTGGCTGATATCCGAGGCGCTTGTACTGTTCAAGCGGAATCAGCTGCATTCGAGCGTTGACCCGTCGGTCACCCTAAGTCCGGGGATGTCTGGGCCAGTAGCCCCTCCCCAAGTCCTGCCGAGTCCGCAGGTGCCAGTGGCCCCCGCAATGGGACCCGCGCCTGCCCCGCGGCTCGGAGGCACCACGTTGGCGACCGCGTCGACCGTTCCGACGGTTGGAGCGCAAGCCGCGTGGTCGACTTACCCTGGCACGTACAGTGTGTCGGACGGGCAGTGGCAACAGGCGGCTTCGGCCCCAAGCTTTGCCGCCCCTTCTGGAGCCTACCCAGTAGGTTCGATGGGAGCCCCGCCCGCACCTAGCCAGAGTGGGTTTTCAGCGGGAATGATCCCGGCGGCAAACGTGAGCTTCCCTGCTCCTATGTCCGCGGCGTCGATGTTTGCTCCGGCAGACTCCGCCGCAGGCGCAGGAAGCGCGCGGAACTTGCCGCAGTACACGGACGACCCCGGAGCCGGGACCGCACGTCGGGCGCGTAGCAAACGCGATGACGGGCCCGACCACTCTTCGTGGCGGAAACGGTTCAACGGGGATAACGCTGACTTGGAGGACTACTTGCTCCAGGTATGGCGTACCGCCGTGTACGAAGGATGGTCCCAGCCTGAAGCTGGACACGTCCTCGCGGGGAGCCTGGAAGGGAAAGCTCTCCGCGTGATGCCGTGTCTGCCGGTGGGAACAGTGACGTTCGGCGAGGTTGCTCGTCAACTTCGCCTGCTGTTCCCGCCGACGACCAATCGGCGGCAGTCTGAACGAGAGTTCAAGGCGCGTATCCGCCAGCCGACTGAGTCCGTGACAGACTATGCGTACAGCTTACGCATACTCGGCCGGAGAGCTTTTCCGGACATGGACTCCAGACGGTTTGAGACGATGCTGATCGATCAGTTCATCGATGGCCAGCCTTACCACCTAGCGTACGGGCTGGCCACCCATGAAAAGCGATCGATGGAGGAGGCGATAGACTCCGCGCTTGCGCTTGAGATGGCTGTCCGTCCTAGACAGTTGCCTCCAGCCTCGGCTCCGGCCTCGGCTGTACCCGCGCAGGTGGCGACTCCTCCTCCGGTCAAGGCATCGCAGGTAACCCCGTGGCAGGACCCGGTCGTCCGGGAACCCGCCAGGGAACCTACCCAGCAGTGGGTTAGTGCGCCGGCACCCTCTACAGGGGCGCCCGCACATGCGGCACCGGTCGCCGCGCCGCGCTCGCCTTCGGACGAGTGCGACATAGAGGAATACGACCTCGGCGCCGCGCAGATGATTGCGCACTGCGCCGGGCTCGAAGCTCCGGGAGCCGCAGAATGTTGCGCGTTCACCTCCGGACCAGCTCAGAACCGTCCCTGCTACTTCTGCGGAAAGCAGGGACACTTTTGGCTGAAGTGTCCGGAGTTGTTGGAACGCCTGCGGTCGCGCGGATACCAGGGAGCTCTCCCTGGCCCGCAACGGAGGAATTCCTTCCGGTCTGGTCCTCCGGGACAGCAGAATCGGAACCCGCGGCAGGGAAACTAGATCCGGACGTGGTGGCGACCAACACTGCGTCCGGGGATAGTTGTTCGGTGGCAAACGATGCCGCCCCACCCGCTGATGAGCAGGACGGACCCCAAGTAGATATGACTTCTCCGGAAGTAGTCCTTGGAGACCAGTCTAGCTCCTCCGCGGCTGAGGCGGATGGCGAGGACTCCGTAGATGAGCCCAGCGCGTGCGAAAGGTATCGCCCGACCTGCGCGCTGGTGAGGGACCCCTGCTGGTACCTGCCCCTGTCCTTCGGACGGGAGCCGGTCCGGTTCCTCATAGACTCAGGCTCGGAGGTGACCCTCGTGGCCGCCGGAACGTTTAGGAAGGAGCCCGCACTCCGCAACCTCGAGTTGCGAGATCCCGGACCGTACAAGCTCTACGGAGCGGGACACAACCGCATCCGTATCCATGGCATCATCGATCTGCCTATTACCCTTGGGGACAAGGTGTATCTGACAGAGGCGATCGTGGCGGATATCGGAGCGGCCGGGATAATTGGGATGAATTTCCTACGGGTCCACCGGGTGATTGCCAACTTTAGCGCTGGCGAGTTCCGGATGGGAGAGGACACACACTTCCTCTTCCGCTCGGGCCCGATGCATTCATTCCAGATGCGGACATCGCGCACTGTAGTAGTGCCGCCGATGAGTGAGATGATCATCGAGACGAGGCCGCGGCGTCCCCGCATGCCCCTCGATGGTCGACCGTGTATAGTGCAACCCGTGAGCAGTTTCGCCGCAGGAACTGGGCTCGTGCTGGGTGGGGCCCTGGTCATGTCCAACCCCCGCGCGATGCCCATCCTCGTGGTGAATCCTACGGATGCTCCGATTGTACTGAAGCGCGGATGCATAGCAGCTACTGCTATTCCCGCGGCTTCGAGTCGTGTCATCCCCGACGATCCGGTCTGCCGCGCTGCGTGCGCGACGGCGGCCGCCGGAGATGATCCGTTCACCCTGCCGGACCATTTGGAATCTCGCGTTCCGAAGGACCGGTTGGATGAAGAGCAGCGCCAAGCGCTCCGCAGACTGCTGCGGCAGTATGCGGATGTGTTCATGGGTCCTGATGGTGCGGTTGGCAAGACTGACGTCGCCAAGCACCGCATCGACCTCGTGGACGAGCGTCCTCTCAAGCAGCGTCTTCGTCGGGCAGCAATAGTGCACCAAGAGGTCATAGACCAGGAGGTGCAAAAGATGCTCGACTTGGACATCATCGAACCCAGTGACAGCCCTTGGGCCAGTCCGGTGGTTATGGTGAAGAAGAAGGACGGCTCGTGGAGGTTCTGCGTGGACTATCGGAAACTCAACGATGCCACGCGGAAGGACTCATATCCTCTCCCGCACATTGAGGATACCTTCGATGCCCTGGCCGGGTCGCACTATTTCTGTGCTCTGGATCTGGCCTCCGGGTATTGGCAGGTGGAGATGGAGGAGAGTGATCGGGCGAAGACTGCCTTCGTTACCAAGAACGGGCTCTACCAATTCAAGGTAATGCCGTTCGGGCTCTGTAACGCACCAGCGACATTCGAGCGCCTCATGGAGATGGTACTCAAAGGGTTCCTCTGGAAGCGATGTATGGTCTACATCGACGATGTCGTCGTGTATGGCCGGTCGTTCGAGGAAACCCTCACCAACCTCCAGATGGTGCTCCATCGCATCCGCGGAGCAGGGCTTAAATTGAAGTCAAGTAAGTGCGAGCTATTCGCGCAGGAAATCCTGTACTTGGGCTTCATGGTAACGGGCACCGGAGTGAGACCAGACCCCGCAAAGGTGGCGGCCGTGCAGAAATGGCCTCCGCCATGTAACGTGGCGGACGTGAGGTCCTTCTTGGGCTTCGCGAGCTACCACCGCAGGTTTATTCGCGGCTTTGCGGAGATCGCGCGTCCCCTTACTATCCTCACGGAAAAGGGCGCCGATTTTGTTTGGTCCGCCGAGCAGGCTAACGCCTTCTCGGGACTCCGGCAGGCCTTGGTAGTGGCCCCGGTGCTGCGGCACCCTCGTCCGGACTGCGAGTTTATCCTGGACACTGACGCGAGTAACTTCGCACTCGGCGGTGTCCTCTCGCAGATCGTGGATGGGCAAGAGCGGGTAGTAGCTTATGCGAGTGTGGCCTTGAGCCGCTCTCAAATGAACTACTGTACCACTCATCGCGAGTTGCTCGCGGTGGTTACGATGACCAAGCGTTTCCGGCACTATTTGTTGGGACGCCATTTCCGCTTGCGGACTGATCATAGTTCGCTGAGATGGCTCCTCAACTATAGTGAGGCCGATGGCTTGGTGGCGCGGTGGCTCGTCAAACTCCAAGAGTATGACATGCAGATAGAGCATCGCGCTGGTAAGTTGCACGGCAACGCGGACGGCCTGTCCCGTTGTCATAAGTGCAAGAATCCGGGTTGTGCAGGGATGGCACCATTCCAGCAAGCCGCGGATTCGTCCTCAGACTCGGAATTGGACGTTCCGGGGAGACCGCAGGCCGCCGCCCCCTCTAACAACACGGCGGCCGGAGCGTCTAGGGCTCATCTCCGCGCGCGGACCCGCCGATATCGGCGAGGGCGTCCCGCATATGAAGCGGAGGTGCGGCTCAGCTCCAGCGAGTCTTCCTCGAGTCCGGCGGTGTACTCCTCGTGGGTACCCTCGTCCTCTGGAGAGTCTGAGTATGAGCGGTCCTTGCCCCCTGTGGTGATGGCCGCTGCGGCGCAGCCGGACGCGACGGATGAGGAGCCTAATTACTTGGGTGGCTACTCTCCGGCGCAGATAGCTGCGGCGCAGAGAGCTGACAGAGCTCTGGCACCGGTAATCACAGCCCTTGAGGCCGGCCAGAAGCCCTCGAAGGATGAGCGAAAGACCTACAGGGAGGAGACCTTGTCTCTAGTATCTCAGTGGGAACGACTCTCCTTGAGGGATGGCCTCTTATACCGGCGCTATGAGCCACCGACCCCACTGCCTCCAATATGGCAGTTGGTGCTTCCGGCGGAGCTGCGGAAAGAAGTACTCCACCAGTTGCATGACCTCCGGGTGACCGGTCACTTGGGAATCCGGAGGACCGTCCATAGGCTACAACAGCGCTTTCATTGGCCTGGTAGCGGCTTGGACGTGCAACGGTGGTGCGCAGCCTGCCCTCGGTGTCAAGCTCGCAAAGGAGTCCCGACTCCTGGCCGCCACCCCTTAACCACGGTTAAGGCGGGCGCACCGTTTGATCGGATAGCTTTGGATATACTGGATACCCACCGGGTCACCCCGCGCGGTTTCCGGTACATCCTGGTGATATCCGACTATTTTACCAAGTATACCGACGCCTACCGACTGCGCCGCCAGACTGCGGACGAGGTAGCTCGGTTATTGGTGAATAGATGGGTGGTGTACCATGGGGTACCTAAACAGGTACATTCGGATCAGGGCACGCAATTTGAGAGCAACCTGTTCCGGAACCTAGCACAGATGCTAGGGAGTACCAAGGTGCGGACCACCCCCTACAGGCCCCAGTCTGATGGCCAGGTCGAACGCTTTAATCGATCGGTCCTCAACATGCTGGCGGCCTTTGTGAATGATCGTGCGAATGATTGGGATGACCACCTCCCGTATGTCTTAATGGCGTACAGGTCGTCGGTCCACTCTTCGACCGGAGTTACTCCGCACGCGATGTTGTACGGCCGGGAGTTAAATTTGCCCGTGGATATTATGTATCCAACTGCGGCAGAGACCGGCGCGGTACCCCAGTGCGGTCCGGAATACGTGGAGTGGATTCGCCGCGCCCTGGCGAACGCCCATGATTTCGCGCGCGCGCGCCTGGACAAGTCTGCCCTCCGGCAGAAGCGAGGCTATGACGCCCATGCTAAGGGTAGGCCAGCTTTTGCGGAAGGCGACAAGGTGCGCTACTATTATCCGCCGCTTAAGCAAGGCAATAAATTTGCTAAGCCGTGGATAGGCCCGTTTACCGTACTGAAACAGGTGACAGATGTGGACTACCGGATCCGGAGGGATTCCGATCCGGACAGGGTTCTGGTTGTCCATATCGATAATCTGAAGAAGTACGAGGGCCCGCTTGTCATGGATCCGCTAATTCAAGATGCGGAACCGGATGATGCTCCCGTATGGGATCCGTCCGGTCAGCATCCGCGGACTCCGGACGAGCGTGTGCGCCGTATGGTGGGCCTCCCGGACCTCTCTGACCCGTCAGATGATGGACTGGGTGGCTATCAGCCAGATGACGGCGATCCGCAGGTACCCCCACTCCCTCCAGTACCTGCGGATGACGGGCGGCCACGCCGGAAACCACGTGCGCCAGCCCGGTATGGGTGGGAATAACCTTCCGCCCATGCGGATGCGTCTGCGGTGCCCGTCTGTCATACTATGGATGGGTTTTAGGTCGTTCCGTGAGAGTCCGCACGACTTACCTCCGCGGAGGACGGGTGCAACTCGCCCCTGCAGTCTCCGGGTGCGCTGACTCAGGAGGACTACCCGGGCTTGCTCGAGGTGACGGTACCCGCGGGTCCGTCTGAGGGACGGGTGGTGGCAGACACCTCCGCCTCCTCGAGTACCGCGTCGGCGGTCCCGCCAAGGACTCCACGCGTGACTCCCTCGGTTGCGAGCAGTAGCGGACGTGCGGTACCTCTCACGAGGTCGGCGTCCGCGTCCTCGTTGGTAGTTGAGGGGACGTCCGCAGGGTGGCAAAGCACCGCCTCCCTGGACTTGGACCCCCTCGACGCCATGGCGGACGTACGCCGGAGGCTCGGTCCCACGACCGCCAGCGTCTACGAGACTTTCCGCGAGTCTGTAGGCCAGGCGGTCGGCCATCGTCGCGATGGTATGGACCGGATCCCCGGTGATCCAGCGTTGGTGAACCTGCCGGTGCCCCGAGCCATTCGTGACTTGGGGTCCGCAGGTGTAGCCGCGTTGGTCCGCGCTCGGGAGGAGCACCCCTGGGATCACCCCCAGCGTGGTCGACTCACCCGAGCGGCGGAGTACCTTGTGGCGGAGATGGACAGCTCTCTGGATCGGTTCAGCCGGTGCCGCGCCGAGGCCTCCCGTGTCGCATGCGATCTCGCATACGACCAGGGCCTCATGGAAGGCACCCGGCGGAGCCTAGAGAGCTACCGGACTTTGTCGGCCGTCATTGAGCGGTGCGCGTTCGACCAGGGTCGGACCGCCGCTCTTGCCGAGCAGTCCGGGGCGTCCGCCCCCGCCCCAGAGGTAGCCGCACGGATGGAGCACCTGGAGGCTGAGAATGAGCAGCTACGGCGTCGTCTTGACGAAGCCGAGGCCGCTCGGACTCGCCTACTCCAGGGCGTCGATGACCCCGAGTCGTCCGCCCTGAACCAGGCGGCTCTCCGGCGCGCGGATGCCGCTTTGGAGCTGGCCATCTACCCATACCTAGTCCAGGTGTGGGGAGAACGGACGGCCGGTCCACAGCGCACCCGCGATACGGTGGAGATGTTCCGCGCCATTGCAGATCTCGGCGCGACATCTCTACCGGCCTCCGTTGTGATGGCTCCGTCAGGACCCGGATTGCAGGGCTCACCACAAAAGCCCGTGCAAGCTCCACCGGGCCTGCCTCATCCGCCAGTGCAGCCGGCTTTCACTATGCCGGCTCCGCTGCGTCCGCGGCGTAGGGACCCGTCACCGCCGCCAGACCCCAAGACAGGCGGCACGGATGAGTCGCCGATGACAACGGAGGAAGGCTAGGGTGCTAGCCTCGTCGCTGCACGTGTGCGGCGGCGTGCCGGAGTCGCTCCCGCGGCTCCGCCCTGCCTCAGACCCGTTCTGCGGATCTGAGGAGCCGGCCGGCAGGGCGGTCGGCAACATTTTAGAGGTACTATCACTTTTGATCACTCGGTGTGTCGTTTTACAAAATTTCTAAATTTAAAGTCTAACCTTAAAGATATTCCAAAGACTCGACACACCGTCCTTTTATAATGGATGACCTTTCAAGGTCATCACACGGTTTTGGACCACCTCGGTCAAAATTTTAGCTTGTTTATGAGGGTTTATTCAAAATTGCAAAGCGCGTTATAGTTTACTCCGTAAGTCCGGGGGTAGTTCCCCATTCTTCCAAAAGGGACTCTTAAAGTCCTAGTGTTTGCGCCGTGACTTCCGGGCGTTGCCATCTTGCCTTCTTCCGGCCCCCGCCATGCGAAGCCTTCGTCGGGTTTCGAGCATTTTGGGCGCGGGCGGAACATGTTGGGGACCAACATTGTAAGAAGGGGGTAATGTGGCGATTTTGCCCTAAGCACGCGGCAGGTGATTGTAAACATAAAAGCCATTGATGTGGCCTTTCTGTACTTGGCCTTGTTTTGACATGCTCCGTTCGAGCGTGCGTTGCCACGGCGACGTATTGTAATTTACGCTCCAGTAAACTATAACAATGGATCGATTTAACCTCGCGTGCGCCCTGCAGTTTCTGGTGTATTATATATACACTGGAAGCGACTCGTTCGAGGAGATTGTCCAAGATCGAGACTAGGACGCACACGAGGCTCGCCATGAGCTTTGTGTTCCCTGGGTCTGAGTAGTGGGCTCCTAGAGCCCTGGGGACGATTTCCGTGGGGAGGCCCGGGCTGGGAGAGACGAGTTGCTGACTCGGGGGCCTTCGGCCCTGTGGATCGCCAGCTCTCTCCCTTCCCGGGACATGTGACAGAGGCTCTGGCCAGCATGTCGGACTGTACGGGGTTCCGTCCCCGAGGCAGACCGCGGCTCGCCAGGCCCCGCCAGTTAACACCGTAGGGATGAACTAGTTTCTGAACGGTGTCCGTAGGCCTGGGAGTGTCGGGTGGGCTGTTACCTGGTTACCGTTAATGATGAAGTAGTTACCGTGTCCGCCGCGACCTCCGGTGAGCGGCCCTGCCGCGAGGATCCGGAATAGCGGATGCGCGTCCGCAAGGACTCGGATGAGAGAGGACTATCCTCGAGGATCCCGAAGAGCGGACGGTAGTCAATAACTTTACATACCTACAAAGTCATTGTTGAAGTCGACAATTTTCTGAAGTCTTCGACGGCAGCGGTAAACTGAATCAGCAATATTCTTCTAGTTAGAGCAAACCAATATGATACACAATTTCTTTGTACAAGTAAATAAAACAATGCACTGATTTGGTAAAAGTAATGTTAAAGTCATAGTAGCAAGGTACCATTATATGGTTTTATTCCTGTTCAGATAAAGGCATTGTGGACATTTGGTGATAAAAAAAATGTTCGCGTTAATTGGTAATTAATAACAGCGACATATAATCGAGTATATTGAGCCAAAAAAAAAAAAAAAAATAGCTTCGGCAGTTTCCGTAATCGTGACGTCAGTTGAGGCAAAATGTGCTTTGATGGCTGGCCAAAAACGTAAAACACATAATTTGGGCGGTCAGCTCAAAGATAGAAAACCACTCCAAAATGCATGAGATTCAAAAGAAAACACATGAAAACCAACAAATACTGGACATCTTGCAGTTCAACAAACCTCCCTTCTGGGAGAATGAATAGTACTGATGCTAAATATCAAGACAAGAAATGCCGTATTCCAACCATCTCACCCGTTCACTTGAATTGTCAAACATACGCAACGAGAATGAATATGCGACATGCAGTTTACCTTGCTGGCTACAGGTACTTTCAGTACTGCCTCAAATGACGTCACAAACCACGCGACCCATAATAAAATCGTGATCAAAATCTTCGGCAATATACGGAAGGAGTGCCTATTTGATTCAATATCTCGAAACCCATTGATTGTATTTGTAAAATTTGTTCGAATTTACAGATAACTATTCATAATGGACTAAATGAAAAGCACTTTCATCGACATGCTACTAGGTCTTTAACTTAAATAGCACTATTCTTCCAGTTAGAGCAAACCTACATAGTATGTAGAATTTATTTGTACAAGTAAATGAAGGAATGCACTGAACTAATAAAACTAATGTTAACATGATCAGCAATATTCTTCCAGTTAGAGCAAACCTACATATTATTAGAACTTATTTGTACCAGTAAATAAACTAACACACTGAACTAATAAAACTAAGTTTAACTTAATCAGCAATATTCTTCAGTTAGAGCAAAGCCACGTAATATATAGAATTTATTTGCACAAGTAAATGAACTAACGTACTGAAGTAATAACAGTGATGTTAACTTAATGAGCAATATTCTTCCAGGTAGGGCAAACCTACATAGTATTTAGAATTTATTTGTACAAGTAAATAAACTAACCCACTGAACTAATATAACTAATATATGATATCTATAATAATAACTAATATTAACTTAATCAGTAATATTCTTCCAGTTATAGGAAACCTACATGGTGTATAGAATTTATTTGTACAAGTAAATAAACCAGAACACTGAACTAATAAACTAATGTTAACTTAATCAGCGAAATTCTTCCAGTTAGAGCAAACCTATACATAGTATATAGAATTAATTTGTACAATAAATAAGCCAGCACACTGAACTAACAAAACTAATGTTAACATGATCAGCAATATTCTTCCAGTTAGAGCAAACCTATATAATATGTACAATTTTGTGTTCAAGTAAATAAATTAACACACTGAACCAATCACTGAATAAAGCCAATTTTAACTTAATCAGCACAATTCTTCCAGTTAGTGCAAACCTACATAGTATATAGAATTTATTGTACAAGTAAATAAACTAACGCACTGAACTAATAACACTAATGTTAACTTAATTAGCAATATTCTTCCAGTTAGAGCAAACCTACATATCATATAGATTTTATTTGAACAAGTAAATAAAGTAATGCACTAAACTAATAAAACTACTGTTAGCTTATTCAGCAATATTCTTCCAGTTGGAGCAAACCTATACATAGTATATAGAATTAATTTGTACAATGAATGAGCCAGCACACTGAACTAACAAAACTAATGTTAACATGATCAGCAATCTTCTTCCAGTTAGAGCAAACCTATATAATATGTACAATTTTGAGTTCAAGTAAATAAATTAACACACTGAACCAATCACTGAATAAAGCTAATTTTTTTAACTTAATTAGCACAATTCTTCCAGTTAGAGCAAACCTACATAGTATATAGAATTTATTGTACAAGTAACTAAACTAACGCACTGAACTAATAACACCGATGTTAACATAATCAGCAATATTCTTCCAGTTAGAGCAAACCTATATAATATATACAATTTTGTGTTCAAGTAAACAAATTAACACACTGAACCAATCACTGAATAAAGCTAATGTTAACTTAATCAGCACAATTCTTCCAGTTAGAGCAAACCTACATAGTATATAGAATTTATTGTACAAGTAAATAAACTAACGCACTGAACTAATAAAACTAATGTTAACTTAATTAGCAATATTCTTCCAGTTGGAGCAAACCTATACATAGTATATAGAATTAATTTGTACAATAAATAAGCCAGCACACTGAACTAATAAAAATAATGTTAACATGATCAGCAATATTCTTCCAGCTAGAGTAAACCTATATAATATGTACAATTTTGTGTTCAAGTAAATAAATTAACACACTGAACCAATAACTGAATAAAGCTAATGTTAACTTAATCAGCACAATTCTTCCAGTTAGAGCAAACCTACATAGTATATAGAATTTATTTGTACAAGTAAATAAACTAACGCACTGAACTAATAACACTAATGTTAACTTAATCAGCAATATTCTTCCAGTTAGAGCAAACCTATATAGTGATCAGCACTATTCTTCCAGTTACAGCAAACCTACATATTATATAGAACTTATTTGTACCAGTAAATAAACTAACACACTGAACTAATAAAACTAAGGTTAACTTAATCAGCAATATTCTTCCAGTTAGAGCAAACCTATACATAGTATATAGAATTGATTTGTACAATAAATAAGCCAGCACACTGAACTATCAAAACTAATGTTAACATGATCAGCAATATTCTTCCAGTTAGAGCAAACCTATATACTATGTACAATTTTGTGTTCAAGTAAATAAATTAACACACTGAACCAATCACTGAATAAAGCTAATTTTTTTAACTTAATTAGCACAATTCTTCCAGTTAGAGCAAACCTACATAGTATATAGAATTTATTGTACAAGTAAATAAACTAACGCACTGAACTAATAACACTGATGTTAACATAATCAGCAATATTCTTCCAGTTAGAGCAAACCTACTTATCATATAGATTTTATTTGAACAAGTAAATAAAGTAATGCACTAAACTAATAAAATTACTGTTAACCTATTCAGCAATTTTCTTCCAGTTGGAGCAAACCTATACATAATATATAGAATTAATTTGTACAATAAATAAGCCAGCACACTGAACTAATAAACAATAATGTCAACATGATCAGCAATATTCTTCCAGCTACAGTAAACCTGGCTGATCATGAATTCCAATGATGGTTGCATTTCTGATTCTTCTGATGTTATACTAGGCAACAAAGTTCCTTTGATTGTCTCTAAAGTTCAGATCATGGATTACAAAATGGAACTGTTTGTAACACATGTACATGTATGGTTACATTTCTCAATCATTGAAAACTTCATTACAACATGTAACTTCGAATAACTGGAGGGACAGTCCAAAAAAGAAACACATATCGAAACACACTTTCAACACTGAGATACATGTATATCTATTGCAATCTGATGACCTCTGTGAATGGAAAGTACTGCAAACGATATGATAATGATATTGTGAGTTCCCACCAAGACAGAACTGTCTAAATGTAGATACTGTAAAAAGACTAATTTTGGCAGCTATTAAATTTGGCGGTTGTGTGCCCCCACGTTATTTGGAGGATATTTAATTTGGCAGTTTCAAAACCACATATATTTCTTAACATGTGTCTACTTAATTCGGCGGACGATTTAATTTGGCGGTTTTTCCCCTACTGCCAAATCCGCCAAATAAATCGTCCGCCAATATTAGTCGTTTTACAGTATTAATTCCTTGACAGAGAAACAGACCCCATGGATGAAAGTAATTTTTCTGAAAAACAGACCCCATGGATGAAAATTATTGTCCTATAGTTAACATGATGCAGAATCACAATTTGGCCATCTGACATGTACATGTAAACTGTACCCTTCTCAATATTATCATCATTGTCTTTAAAAATCCACCTGAAGTGCCCTTGTCCTCCACGCCACCAGTGCAACACTGATGTCCTGCATTCTATATCATCTGTGCATGTTCCCCCGACCCCCCCCCCCCCCCCAACCCCCTTCCCCTCCCCCTCACCCTAGCTCACCCTCTGGGCCCATGTCTGATGACACTGTATAAACCCCAGTCGTTCTTACTAGGCTTATCAGCCAAGTCATATGTGACAGCAGTATCCACTAATTGCATAATGACTTGTGACTAAAATCTTCTATGATGTTTATATCTAAAGCACAATCAGTGCCAATGTTAGGGTCATTATCATGTGGTGAGATATTGGTTTGAATTGCATGTCATTGTTTGATATTCCTGATATCAAAGGTCCACAAGGAAAACAATAGTTGCTTCTAACCGGATCCCATGCATTTTGAATATGTACACAGAGATAACATTTATTTCTCATCAAATATTCATTTGATTTCAGACAATACGTCTTTATGCATCAGGGATTGTGCAGTGTTCACCACTTGTAGCGTGTTTTTCATGTGGCACTATATCATCTATCTCACGGACAGTCACTTGCTCATCACTTGGGGAAGGGAAATCTTGCTGTGTGGCGCTTTTTGCCCATCACTTGCTGAAGGAATATATTGCTATGTTGCGCTATAATGTTTATCTGACGAACTGTCGCTTGCTCATCACTTGGCGAAGGGAATTATTGCTATGCGGCGCTATAACGTCTATCTGACGGACCGTCACTTGCCCGTCACTTGGGGAAGGGAACTATTGCTATGCAGCGCTATAACATCCATGTGACGAACCGTCGCTTGCCCGTCACTTGGGGCAGGGAAATATTGCTATGCGGCGCTATAACGTCCATCTGACGGACCGTCGCTTGCCCGTCACTTGGGGCAGGGAAATATTGCTATGCGGCGCTATAACGTCTATCTGACGGACTGTCGCTTTGCCCGTCACTTGGGGCAGAGAAATATTGCTATGTGGCGTTATAATGTCCATGTGACGGACCGTCACTTGCCCGTCACTTGGAGAAAGGGGAATATTGCTATGTGGTGCTATAACGTCCATGTGACGGACCGTCACTTGGCCGTCACTTGGAGAAAGAGAAATTGTTCATGTGGCGCTACAAGGGCTATCTGACGGTCACTTGCCCGTCACATGGAGATAGAGAAATGTTCTTGTGTGGCGCTACAAGGGCTATCTGACGAACCGTCACTTGCTCGTCGCTTGGGGAAAGAGAAATAGGGATATGTGGCGCTCCAAGGCCTATCTGACGGTCACTTGCCCGTCACTTGGAGACAGAGAAATGGTGTTATGTGGCGCTACAAGGGCTATCTGACGGACCGTCGCTTGGTCGTCACTTGGAGAAAGGGTAATCTTGCTATGTGGCGCTCCAAGGCCTATCTGACGGTCACTTGCCCGTCACTTGGAGGAAGAGAAATATTCTTATGTGGCGCTACAAGGGTTATCTGACGGACCGTCACTTGCTCGTCGCTTGGGGAAAGAGAAATATGGCTATGTGGCGCTCCAAGGCCTATCTGACGGTCACTTGCCCGTCATTTGGAGACAGAGAAATCTTCTTATGTGGCGCTACAAGGGCTATCTGACGGACCGTCGCTTGCTCGTCGCTTGGGGAAAGGGAAATATGGCTATGTGGCGCTCCAAGGCCTATCTGACGGACACTTGCCCGTCGCTTGCCCGTCACTTGGAGAAAGAGAAAATTTCTTATGTGGCGCTACAAGGGCTATCTGACGGACCGTCACTTGCCCGTCACTTGGAGAAAGGGAAAAATTCTTATGTGGCGCTATAACGTCCATGTGACGGAACGTCACTTGGCCGTCACTTGAGATAAAACAATTCTGATGTGGCGCTACAACGGCTATCTGACGGACCGTCACTTGCCCATCACTTGGAGAAAGGGAAAAATTCTTATGTGGCGCTATAACGTCCATGTGACGGACCGTCACTTGGCCGTCACTTGGAGAAAGAGAATTGTTCTTATGTGGCGCTACAAGGTCTATCCGACGGACCGTCGCTTGCTCGTCACATGGGGAGAGTCATAGCTATGTGGCGCTATAAGGTCTATCTGACGGATCGTCGCATGGGCGTCACATACAATTCCAAGAAAGTGGATGAGGAGAAATAAAAATTTCGCGGGTTCTTACCATGAAAGGGTAACCGTAACTGCAGTATATGAAAGGGTATTCTGAATTAAAAGGTAGGAAATTCTTTCTGGGAAATCGACTGTCCCACGTCCATCACCAGATAGCCTGACGGTTCAAGTCATGTAGTGTCTTAAATGATCGAGAACAAGGACATTTTAATTAATAGATTAGTTGCAACTGTTAGTGGGCAATAATTTGAGTGCACAGTTGTGGTTTCCATAATGTTGTATACATGTTTTCGACTTGTGATATGTGAATTTTAATAATGCATCCATCTCTCCTTGTGAGGAAGTAAACGTTATCGATGCTTTCACGGAGTTGAGTGTACTTGGAATTTGACCCACGCTTATTATACATGTAGATCTACAGGTAGTCTCAACCGCCCCCATCAAAGATAACAAAATGATTATATACAAGCAACATTTATAAAAACACATACACCTAAATAGCATGCTTGAACATGATCGAAACATCATAGACGTGTATTTGTTTACACGCATTTCGACAATTTACTATTGGCTAAAGACCACGAGATAAGTTAATCATAACTGGGCAAAGATAATCTTTCTTTTGTTGAGAACATGCCTCCCAGGAAGAGGTCCTCTGCGAAATCAGGTGAGCTTCAAAGGTCGTTTCTTGTTGGCGGGAGACGCGAAACAGTGGAGGTAAAATTTTGGATAGCAACAATGCAAACAAAGCACGTGTGCACATAATTTCCGTTGATCCGGTCGTTAATTTCTCCACTTTATGAATGTATGATACACACAGTCTCAGAACCGAAAATACACTGTTTTCTTTGTATATTGTATGAACTGATTACCTCTCAATATATATTCTGCATGACATGTATGCACAAATATAGTATCATAGCTAAATTGATATAACTATAAAAACATATCTTCAGAATATATTATAACTTCAATGAGTACCATATTTCTTACCACGGAAGGAAGAAACGACTACAACAAAACGTCTCAAGACAACGCGGCACTGAACAGGTCCCTGGAGGGAATGAGCAGAGCTCTGGAGGAAGCCCTAGATAGATCCAGGGGCCGCTCTCCCTCCCCAGCCAAGGAGCCATTGTCTGGAGGATATCCAGGGGTCAGCGCGGGAGTCTCGGGGCCGGAGAGCGAGGCACACCGAGGTGGAATGTCTGCCAAGAGGGGTTCATCCGTGCAAGGTCAGGGAGAGCGGGGTAGAGGGAAGGAACGTGGAGTAACGAACAAGGGCAAGGGATCCAGCAGTCTCTTGAGCGCTGTGCTCCGGTACGGGGAAACTCCACCAGCGAAACCGACCCTGGAGACAGCAGATGACTCCAAAGGAAGCGATATTGCTCATGTACTTCTACGTTATGGAGCTCAGCCTAAAGAGAGCCCGGCTAGCTTAGAATCACTGCAAATCTCGGAAAATTCTGACGCAAACACCTACCAAAATCTGCCACCATTCAGGTCAAACCCAGAACAAAGGCGAACAGAGAGGGACGAAGCCTCAAAGTCAAAGTCTGAATATGCCAAATTCAATATCGTCATGCAATATGGAGCTGCACCAAGGGAAAAACGCGACACGACAGCGGACGATTCGTTTGCCAAAACTATTGGTGCCGTTGCCTCGGAGCTGAGATCGAGCACCACAAAGAAATCGAAACTGAAACGAGACGGTGATCGTGGCAGCTCAACCCGCTCAGATGACATCAAAGAAATTGGTCGGCCCGTCTCGAACCCAATCATCCGACCAACTGACACCTTGGAGAGTCGCGATTCTGCCGCGTTCCATGAGTACCAGGACATTGGAGACTACTTGTTGCCCGTGGCGACCAGCGGGGACCCAGTGGTACACACATCCGCGGGGGTTGGACAGCGTGGGGAGACTTCAAGGCCCGGGAAGGGGGCGAGTGAGGGGAATCTGTCAGCGAGGTACGGCGAGGCCTACGACAGCATGTCAGACTTAGGTAAGACTCAGAAGACTCGTAGGAAACCTAAGAAAACTTAACCACCATACATATACGGTGACTTTCTTTTTTGTTTTATGAACTGTGTGACCATACTATCTTTCTAGATATGAGACCTACACGTGTTCCAGTCTCTTAGAATATACACTGTATGTATATATTTCTAGCATTCCAATCATTTTGTACATATCATTTTGTTTGTGCGGTGTTGTTCTCTGTCCAGAGTGAATTTGATTCTCGAGCTGTTTTAAAAATAAAATGTTGCACGCCCTTGGTAACGTTCTTGTGTGAAAATTTAAACAGAATTGTAACTGGACTCTTCTATTATAATGTTCAAGTCACACATACTTCTCTATGAATCATTTTAATAATTATCACTCAAAATCATCTGCAACATGTCTTCATCATTATGTGTCAAACCTAAAGAAATGAACCCTGTTCAACATATACCCACTATATAGCAGATAGAGTATCTTGGCTATGGGAACAGCTATCCATAAGTTATTCGAACTAGACATGCAAATTAGTTTGGTGAGTGTTAAGGCACTAGCCGTACTACTCCAAAACATCGAGGATGTGAGGATTGTATCCATAGACTGTATCCACCATACCGTACAGGTGGATAGGTGTCCATACTGGTCGAGGTCCATACATGTACAGATGGACAGGTAATACTGGTTGAGGGAGTCGAACTAATTTCGGTTTTCAGAAATATTTCATATGAATGGATCCACGTGAAATTATTTCATGAATTTATGAGTGAATGGGATGATTTATAAATGGGATGAATCAGTATTCAGTTGTAACCATGGCGAAGGTGTCACTATTAGGTGGAAATTTTCACGCCCACACATTACATCAACGCGATAAACCAGTCTATGGCTCCATTTTGCATTCAGTTTCATGAATAATGTGTCACCATGAGAAAAACTCCACAGGCCTACACGTAATGGTAAATCAAAGGTGCACATCATCACGCAAATGCCCCTGTAAAAAAACGCTGTCGGACGAAGATAACAGGCGCCCAACCCGGACTTTGGATGTGATGAGGGCCGTGTGGATTTCCCTGCTGATTTCGGGAGGCTCCTGCACGTCATAAGCGAAAGTTGTCTCGGGTGCTTAGGTCAACAATAGTTTTTTTTTGTGCGCGGCCCATGGTAGCTTTTTTTCAGCCGAGCCGTGTGTCATTTAGCGTTTAGGAGACAACGCAGAGAGAGAGAGAGAGAGAGAGAGAGAGAGAGAGAGAGCTGTGGCGTGAAAGCCAGATTAATCCATCCCCGCCCCAGTGGCTTTTGTCTCGCCATAGATCCGCGTAACTGAAGCTAGATACATAGTTCTATAGAGAGGAACGCGAGACAAAATCAGAAAATGGAGTTTCGTTTACACAGGCATCAGCCCCGCGTCACCTGATAGGGGGAACTGTCTGTCTGCGCTTTCCGAAGCGACAGAAGTTTATTATGGACAGGAAAATAATACATGACACAATTTCCTGCGTGACAACAGAAACTTGTATTGTACATGTACGCGCAACTGTGATAGAGTGTTTTCGGGATTAAACTCAGTCGGATTCTCCAACAATAATTGGTCTGGTACAAACAAAAACGATAATAGTGGACGAACTACTTGTCAAACGTCGGATTTTCCAACAAAATTTGGTCTGGTGCAAAGAAAAAAAACGAAACAGTGGATTGACTACTTGTCGAACGTCGGATAATCCAACAATAATTGGTCTGGTGCAATAAAACAATACTAGTGGACGAACTACTTGTCAAACGTCGGATTCTCCAACAATAATTGGTCTGGTGCAATAAAACAATACTAGTGGACGAACTACTTGTCAAACGTCGGATTCTCCAACAATAATTGGTCTGGTGCAATATAACAACAATACTGGTGAATGGACTACTTGTCAAACGTCGGATTATCCAACAATAATTGTCTGGTGCAATATAACAACAATACTGGTGAATGGGCTACTTGTCAAACGTCGGATTCTCCAACAATAATTGGTCTGATACAATAAGACAACAATACTGTTTATGGACTACTCCGAAAGTTGGATTCTCCAACAAATTTGGTCTGGTGCAAAAAAACAACAACAATAACAGTGGGTAGACTACTTTTTGAACATCGGTTTCTCCAACAATAGAACCACAAGTTGCTGACAACCGTATCCCACACACATTCATTATAATTTGAATTGAACTAAGCTGCCTGAAGAGAATCTAATCTTTCGTAGATATTAATTGTTGAATCCAGCTCAACACCAATTACAAATGAGCCTCAAATCAAGTATCGCGTCCTATATATGGAATAATGCCACTCATGGGTGAAACGGATCTAATCCCGACAATGAGTCCTTCCATCGTTATAACACAGAACACGTTGGACTGAAATCCATTTATTTAATTAAGAGTTTTTACATGTCGCCTCGTGGATTAGTAAAAGGGTAGCATGAAATGTGAGCGATATTGATTTAATATGGCTGGGCATTCACGGCGAAACGAAGGACTGTTAATCGTTCAACGCACAAACAAAAACATGTCCTGTCGCCTGTTGATGGAAGCTACATATGGATGAACTGTTTCAGTCAGGGTGTTCGTAAATTCTAGAGCATGGAAGCCCCGGCAGTGCGAACTAAAAGCCTATCATGTATGGGAAAACGCCATAAAATTACCTAACTCAAGGTTGGGAAGTCCAGAGGAAGTTTCACATGATTTAGGATACCTTTTTACATTACGCTATGGTAGTTCTAACACAATGGGAAATTATGTTCACCACAGAAGCAACTCACCATGGAATACTTGACAAGCAATTTCATGAATATGCTATATTTTGTGCTCGTCAAAATACGATGGAATATCAAGGATTCAAAGAACGAGTTATCAGCTGAATCAACACCATGAGCGATGATTATACAGAAACAGGTTAGTGTTTGTGAATATCAACTCACAACCTACCATATCATACAATACAACAAAATTTATGCATCATAATCTCAACATACCTGATGCTTTTATCATCAAACACTTTTTGTTCCATTATTCAAATCGGAATATATATATATTTTTTTTTAACTTCAGAAGTTCGCGTTGGAGAGATAGAGTATACGGCCGCGAACTACGTGCTTTGGGTGCTCGGTGTCGGCATTATCGCCTTCTTCGCCGTCGCTCTAGTGGCCATATACGTCACACACCGACGTCGCTCGTCGGCCAAGAAGAGACAGCAACTGCTGCAGCGTCGGCGCAAGGCCATGCAGTACTGTCGACCGACGTTGGCGATGCACGTCGACGCGCCGACGGAAACAACATCAGCGTGACCTTGAATACGTAAGAGAATCTTCGCGTTGTTCAATACGAGCAGAAAAGCTACAGTCTTTCGCGGGTTCCCATTGCCGATTAGGTCTTCCTTTGGAACGCAATTATACATGTAGGCCTACATATATGATTGAATGTACTGTTATTATAAGTGTATAGGCTAGATATATGCATACATGTATGTAGGCTACATGCATGATTTCAGGTCAGGTCTTTATATATGCTGTCCGTGATTTAATTTTGTCGGGCATTTAGTGGATAACCGAGTTATGCGCAAATTATGATATGTGTATTAAAATAATTAGAGTTTTAATTGTTTAATTATAGTTTTGTCTCAAATGATATAGTTCATATATTATCATGTGTTAATATTTAGGAATGTAGCTTTAAAATGGTTTTGCAAGTATTTCCCTTCTGGGGACACCCGAAAACGAGTTCCAAGTTCCGAGTTCCAAGTTCCAAGTTCCGCATTTAAAGTCCCAAGAAAGTGCAGTTATCGTTTTTATATTTCTGCATCGAGTCTCTCCAAATCATTAAATCACTTTCTTGTGCCACTTTCATATCACAAAGTCGAAAATTAACCTTCCAAATTTCTGGTACGCGCTACCCGTATACGCGCGGACCCCAGAGTGCCACGTGGGTATGATTTGAAATTTCGGATAGTTTGCGGATTTGGGTGTGTTTTTCGTTCAATTCTATTTAGTTCGAATGTATTTTTATCACCCCCTGTTCGCGGCACAGCGGTAAATCAATTCTTGACGTTATCGGTGCTAAATTCTTGACGTTATGCGGGAAATTCTTAACGTTATGCGGGAAATTCTTGACGTTATCTTTGTTTATGTTTTGTTCTATGGCGATCTCAGCATGAATTATCCCATTTCCCTCAGGTAATATGTGAAAGGGTGAATATATACTCGAGTTATGTGCTGGATGAAGCATTATGACATCCCAATAACCCAACGAAATGTCAAAAAAGTTGAAGATCATGCCCCGCAGCTATTCGAATGTACTATATGCAGTTTGTTCCCATGTAATGAATCATTTATTAATTCAATTTGAGCTTCAATATAATGACAGTTAATTTATGAATAAGCATTGGAAGGGGCAATGCCCAGATCATGAATTAGACATAATTGCCAGTCGTTTTCCACCAACAATGTAAAGTTCGGTATTCTTGACGTAAGTTCGTCATGCTTTACCTTATTGATAACGCCAATAATTTAGCGCCATGCAGAAATGGGAATGCATGCATGTAGATTCCCTCATCAATAATAATTGTTTCATATCAGCTTTATCTCATTATTTAATGCACTTATCAGTCCTTTCCGTGGCTATACAAATCGATACCATCAAGAACCATGTCCATGTCGTCGAGATTTTCCAACATAACACCAAGAATTAGGAACCGATAACGTCAAGAATTTATCTACCGCTGTGCCGCGAACAGGGGGTGTTTATATCATTTCTATATTTTACATTCACAAAATTAAATACAAATGATGGGAAAATTGAAAACAAAGGCGAGTGAAAATAATACTTATTGCATTATGACAGATTAAATTCGATCGGATCTTGTCAATTTCTTTTGTTCAGGCAATCAATCATCAATTATTTGTTCAGGCATCACCAACGAACTATGCTGTGGATGACTGAACAAATATTTAATAGAAGAAGTTGATATTTATCATTTATTCGAACGTGTAACACATAGTGGTGCTGCGCCTTCAAACTGACGCCAGGATCCCTCGTCTCGGGTTCTAATATACGCCGGGTTCTAATAGACGCCGGGTCTAGAGTGTAACTGAAATCATAGACGCCCGGCCGGGCATTTAGTCGAAGTTTTACGGTACTGACTGAACACCGACGACACCTTTTTCTTAGAACTTAATGCTGCCTTCAAACCAAGTTGTGAAGACGGTGAAAATGGAGGCGCTAAAATATTTCCCACTTCACCGCTGGTGAACACCGTTGGTAACGTGGCTTGAATGGAAATCACTGGTCGTGAACTGGAAAACACCGTCTTCACGCAGCATTAAACGCGGAACTTGGAACTTGGAACTTGGAACTCGGAACTTGGAACTTGGAACTCGTTTTCGGGTGTCCCTTCTTGCTATGAATTTTGAATCGCAACTTGTAACGAATATATTGTGTATGTAAAGGGGCTATACGTTGATTGGATCACTGATACAACAAAATGTATTGCTACAAAAGTATGCATGTAATGTAATAATTAATGACATGTACATACTAATGTTGGATACGATATATTATGTTGATTTATTGGGCAAATAATGTTCTTTGTGTTTGTTGATTCGATGAGCATGGAGAAAAGTAGGGCATTCTTGTAATATTAACGGTGTTTTACAATGGAATACAATGGAAACAAATGCTACAATAAACATAAAAAGGACCCAAATTGAGTTTATTGTCTGCTGTCTTTGTTTTTTGTTGACGTACACAATACAATAATATAGCATACATGTGCGAGTACTTCACATGTAAGTGGACACAATGGATTGATCGAAGAGCAAGAAGCCAATACAATTGGCATTGTCCATGTCCAAACATTAATCTACCATGGGTAAATACTGCTCAGGCCTCACGGTCAAGGCCAAACGGATTGGTGTCCCATCTAGGGAAACGTCCCACTATACTAGAACGCTCGAGGCAAAAATCGTTTTATAGATAAGGGACTGTCAAAGTTCTTCCTGTGCAATAAATATTGTACATTTACACCATACTACTCATGATGTTGCACTGGTAAATGGCTGTCGGAAGCGATTGACTTTTTACTAAAAGTCCCCCCGTTATGTTCCGGGGATTCGCATGTCCTCGAATTTCCGAGCCAGTCAGTGATAAGAGTTGTAACGCGGCACGAATCCTTTTCTCTGTCAGGCGCGTCTGTCATTCTGTGGGGTCGCATTTGTTTGCAAAAATGATCGATGTTATTTCAGCCTGGCAGCCGATACATCATACATGCATGCCATGGATTGTTCAGCTTACACTGATATTCAGAAATTATACAAAAATTCGAGGATTTACAAATATTAAAGGAGTCCTAAATATCGCATGCCAATTCTGGACATCCTATCCATCCCAAGTTTTTTTTTTCATTGTGTAATCACTCATTTTCATGTGGACCATTTACATAATAAATGTTTTAGTACAGCATATCAAGCCAGAATAGATAAAAAAAAGTTGGACCAAACGTGCTTACTTACTTTCACTCTAACATGTCTAAATGGCAGTTGACATTGCGGATGGTCATCAGAAGTGCTCCTGGATATTTCTCGCACATGAGAATGACTGGAGCCTACATTGCTCATATTTCAGCAAATATTTGTAATAGTACAGCTAAATACACGACAGAGTAAATTATCAAACCAAAGCTGTGATACGTTAACGGAACCATGGTATATATCAACCGAGGACGACGTACATTGCTTGATGAAATAACTAAATCAATTACTTTACTACATTTTTGCCATCGATGAAAGGTGATTATTATTGGAAGCCATGTTTAAATATCGAATATATCAGTACAAAAATTGTGGAGTGAATAGTTATCGTACATTTAGAACACAGAATACCGCTTTGAAAGGGTTTTTGGTGGGAGATATATTTCTGTTTTCTCTCGTGGCCTACATTGAGAAAAATCGTAGTGAAAACATTTCGAAATAATCAATTGTAGCAGAAAATAGATCCAGCTAGCCGTTGACATTGAACCATTCAGTTTGGAGAACTCTCAGGCGAAAATTGACCTTCGCTTTCTAGGTGTGTGTATTTTCCACCGTATTACCTGACAATAGCGGGCAGTATTTCACAATTCTACAGGGCAAACGGGAAATGGTGAAGGTTAACAACACAGAATTGATTTCGATTGATATTTAAGACCCGATACTCAGTCCATCACCATATTCTACAGTTTTATCTATGAAAATTTATGGTTGAATATCCTGGTATTTCCTGGTGAAAAAAAAAATACTTTGAAATAATTCAAAAAAAGGGAGGGGGGGGGGGGGGGGTACCAAAATGTCGATTTTAGGACTTTCAAATATTAAAACGTCTTCACCTACGAGACTCCTTGGTGGGTACTTCTAAAACTTTGCATGATGATACTATAATAGATCTCACAAACGCATCTGTTAGAACACCAGACCAAATGGGACGATGAGTCATTGTCGGGATCTGTGATGCTTTTTGACAAAATGATTTTCTATATTCGTCTGATAATATTCCGGACTTTTTTTTCAATTTTAGGTTACCGCACGTATGGTCCGATAACCTATTGGCATGGCGTTGTGTCCGGCGTCCGTCGTCGTCGTCCATCGTCGTCCACATTTTTATCTTTTTTGTTTACGATCGATTTTTTCTGAAATTTTGCACAAAAATGCTTAAAAATAATTCAAGATGGAGGTGTTTTTTTTAGTTTTCTTCATTTTCGCGATTTTTCCAAAATGGTGGTCATTTTCGTCGACCATTTGTGGCGGCCATTTTATCAAAATCTGTTCAGTAACTTTTTTTCTTTTTTTGCAAAAGGATGCTTTACTGTATGTCCTTCATAACATTTATGAAGATGAATATATGACGAATATTCTGATGACCCTGGACTTGACCCTTGACGTTTTTTTTCAAGGTCATAACACAAAATGGTTAATATCTCGCTTATTATCAACTTTACAGCTTAGGAATCAATTGTTGACATATAGGAAATGATATATGCTGAATATTCTCGGGACTTTGATTTTGACCTTTGACTTCATTTTCAAGGTCAGAGAACAAAATGGCTGATTCCTCACTTATTATCGACTTTACAGTTTAGGAATCAATTGCGAACGTGGAAGAAATGATTTATGCTGAATATTCTCATGACCTTGAACTTGTGGACATATAGGAAATGATATATGCTGAATATTCTTGTGACTTTGAATTTGATCTTTGACCTCATTTTCAAGGTGAGAGAACAAAATGGCTAATTTGACCTTTGACCCGATTTTCCAAGGTCACAGGACAGAATGACTAATATCTCACTTATTATCGACTTTACAGCTTAGGAATCAATTGTGGACATATAGGAAATGATATATGCTGAATATTCTCGTGACCTTGAATTTGACCTTTGACCTAATTTTCAAGGTCACAGGACAAAATAGCTAATATCTCGCTTATTATCAACTTTACAGCTTAGGAATCAATTATGAACATACAGGGAATGATATATTCTGAATATTGTCATGACCTTGAATTGACCTTTGACTTAATTTCCAAGGTCACAGAACAAAATGGCTGATATCTCGCTTTTTATCGACTTTACAGCTTAGGAATCAATTGTGAACATATAGGAAATGATATATTCTGAATATTGTGGTGACTTTGAATTTGACCTTGACCTAATTTTCAAGGTCACAGGACAAAATGGCTAATATCTCGCTTATTATCGACTTTACAGCTTAGGAATCAATTGCGAACATAGAGGAAATGATATATATGCTGAATATTCTCATGACCTTGAACTTGTCCTTTGACCTCTTTTTCAATGTCAGATCACAAAATGGCTAATATCTCACTTACTATCGACCCACCAGCCTAGATTGTGGACATACTAGAAATGATATGTGCTGCATATTCTCGTGACCTCGAATTGATAAATGACCTTATTTTCCAAGATCAAGGGAAAAAAGGTTATATCTTAAATATATAACGTCCGGTAACCTTTCTTAGCTCTTTGGAAGATTTTTTGAAGTAGTCGTTTCTGGCCATTTGTTGGCTATTTAGTGACCAAAATACAGAAGTTGTCGTCCAGAGACAACACGCATGTAGATGGAGATTAGGTTCGTAATATGAGTGTATAGAAAGTCGTGTATGGCGAGCCTTTTGATGACCTTGAGCAATCAAACTCATCTTCGTGAACGTCAACGTCACCATTAGATGTGCTGCATATGACCTTCTAGATGTTCATAACTCAAACATATAAGGTCTCGTAAGTATCTTGTCTTTACAGGCCAATTTAAACAGCTGAGGTCAGGCGAAATCTACCCTTGAAGGTCGTCTGATGTCAAAGTCAAGGTTCCCAAACGATGAACCGTATATATGAGCCTGTGAATGCAAGCGTTTAAGCCTCAGAGACCAATTTTCATATTCCATGTCAGACAGTTATCAGTCAAGGTCGTCCGAGGTCAAGCTAAAGGTCATCATTAGTTGTTCCATATAAAGTACGACTTCCTATATGCTCGTCATGCAAACATAAGTTCTAGCTACAGCCATTTCATCGAGGGCCAAATTCAGGGTCACCACACAAATCGCCAGATATGACTCCCCATTTGGAAGTGCCGATATACATATATTATATTCGAAGCATATATTAGAAGCATATAGCATGTTTATATTAGAAGCATATATTATCTTTTGATGACCTCGACCTTGACATACAATAAACTCATGATGTGATCAAATGCAAGATCATGTGCACCACAAAATGCACGTGGTCGTTGGAGGCAAAAATTAAATCGTGATCATAGAGCTCATGTTTGTATTTGGAGCATATGGGAAGTCATATATATATTACCTATTGTCATGGCGTTGTGTCCGTCGTCCATCTACATTTTTATCTACAAAGTTTACGATCGGATCTTTCTGAAATTTTGCACAAATATGCCTAAAAATATTTCGAGAGGGAGGTATTATTTGTTTTTTTTTTATTTTCACAATTTTTTTTCAAAATGGCGGCCATTTTTGACGAAAAACGACCGATTTTGGACTTTGACGGTCATTTCATCAAAATCTGCTCAGTAACTTTTCTATTGATGATTAACATTCCTCATAATATATACCCCTGTGACGGGTACCCCTGTCATCATTAGTTGTAACATATAAAATACGACTTCCTATGTGCTCGTCATGCAAAACGTAAGTTCTAGCTACAGCCATTTCATCGAGGGCCAAATTCAAGGTCACCACACAAATCGCCAGATATGACTCGCCATTTGGAAGTGCCGATATACATAAGCTCTCTCTCCAGGCGTTCAAGGAGTACTTTAAGAAGCTCGCGTTATGAAGGAAAAGAGTCCAATTTTCCCCGCCTATATTGGCCCAAATTGGATAGTAATGTGATTTGGGACAAACTTTTTTTTTTCACCAACCCGTCATGAAAATGTTCACCACACGCAGATCGGTGATTTAAATTATACACATCACAAAGTTATATAAGGGAGTCTTAGGTATAAATTAGAGAAGAGTTTATCAGACAAACTTTGAGAAAATGGCTGTCAAAGTCCAAAATTGGCCATTTTTCTTGTCAAAAATATCTGCCATTTTGAAAAAAAAAAATCGAAAATAAAAATAGTAAAAAAACCTAATAAGCTTACGTGTTTATATTAGAAGCATATATTATCTTTTGATGACCTCGACCTTGACATACAATAAACTCATGATGTGATCAAATGCAAGATCATGTGCACCACAAAATGCACGTGGTCGTTGGAGGCAAAAATTAAATCGTGATCATAGAGCTCATGTTTGTATTTGGAGCATATGTGAAGTCATATATATATTACCTATTGTCATGGCGTTGTGTCCGTCGTCCGTCTACATTTTTATCTTCAAAGTTTACGATCGGATCTTTCTGAAATTTTGCACAAATATGCCTAAAAATATTTCGAGAGGGAGGTATTATTTGTTTTCTTTTTTATTTTCACAATTTTTTTCAAAATGGCAGCCATTTTTGACGAGAAACGACCGATTTTGGACTTTGACGGTCGTTTCATCAAAATCTGTTCAGTAACTTTTCCATTGATGATTAACACTTCTCATAATATATACCCCTGTGACGTGTATAAGTTTCGTTGCCCTTGAATCGCTCGAAGTGGGCCATTTTGAGCCCAAACTCGGCCCAAATGGGACTTTCCCATGTTAAATTCTCTTATGCTTTATAATGGGGCACATTTTGTCAAATATCTCACCTAATATTGAGATTATGATATATGCTGAATATTCTCACGACCTTGAATTTGACCTTCGACCTAATTTTCAAGGTCACATGACAAAATGGTCAATATCTCGCTTATTATCGATTTTACAGCTTAGGAATCAATTTTGAACATATAGAAAATGATAAATTCTGAATATTGTCATGACCTTGAATTTCACCTTTGACCTAAATTTCTAAGTCACAGAACAAAATGGCAAATATCTCGCTCAATATCGACTTTACAGCTTAGGAATCAATTGTGAACACATAGGAAATGATATATATACTGAATATTGTCATGACCTAGATTTTGACATTTGAACTCATTTTCAAGATCACAGGACAAAATGGCTAATATCTCGCTTCTTGATGACTTTACAGCTTAGGAATCAATTATGAACATATATGAAATCATATATACAGATTATTCTCGTGACCTTGAATTTGACCTTTGACCTAAAGTTCAAGATCACAGTACAAAATGACTAATATCTCGCTTATTATCGACTTTACAGCTCAGTAATCAATTGTGAACATATAGAAAATGATATGCTGAATATTGCCATGACCTTGAATTTTCAAGGTCCTCATTTGACCTCATTTTCAAGGTCAAACGACAAAATGGCCAATATCTTACTTCTCTATTGACTTTAAAGCTTGGGAACCAATTGTGGACATACAGAAAATGATATACACTGAATATTCTGATGACCTTGATCTTATTTTCAAGGTCAGAGCACAAAATGGCTAATATCTCGCTTATGATCGACGTTAGAGCTTAGGAATCAATTGTGCACATATAAAAGATGATATATGCTGGATATTGTCATGACATTGAATTTGACCTTTGGGCTCGTTTTCAAGGTCACAGCACAAAATAGCTAATATTTTGTTTATTATCGACTTTTCAGCTTAGGACTCAATTGTGCAAATATGCGGAATGATGTATGCCGAATATTTCGATGTCCTGGAGTTCGACTATCGACCTCATTTTCAAGATTATAGGACAAAATTGCTATGTTATATCTTCCTTGTTGTTGAATTTACAGCTCAGCAGTCACTTGTGGACATATGAGGAATGATATACATCATTTACATATATTCAGGATATTCTCATGACCTTGAATTTGACCAGAGACCTTATTTTGAAGGTCACGGGTAAAAATGGCTAATATCTAGTATATAAAACATAATTATATTGTCCGGTAACCTGTCTTAGCCTATGGGCTAATTTTTTTTACCTTGATCTTGGCCTGTGTTGACCCTTTACACTCAAATTCAAAGTTTTGTTTAAAACAAAATGTGTAAATTAGAGTTTGGAGACAATATTATGAAAGAATGGGATTTCTTTTTCCAATATATATGGAGACAATCCTTGTAATAATGATTTAACCTGCCCCTTTAACCTGCCCGAGCTAAAGGACCACTCGTCCTATGTACAAAGTGTTGTAGCTCGACCCCGAAAGTAGATCGAAACAGATGGACTCTGCCTCAATTATAAGGATATTGCATGTATAATATATACAGATTATGCTACTACGATTCATACTCACTAGTAATGAAGTAAAATATTATAAATATTTGTTTATTGGTTTTTGTATTATATAGCATTCACATAATACACATATTCACTGAATAGTACAATTTGCAATTCATGGTTGTCAGTTATCAATGCATGCATTCATTCTTCAACATAACATGGTGATCAAATATAATGTACATCTTAGTATTTGACTTCATTTGAACAAAGCACGCGATACGCTGACCCTCGTAAACTCATAAACCATTGAATATGACATAAATAATTCATCGTAAGCACCATCTGGAGGTATTAGGGAACAAATTGTACGGCCACAATACATGTACATGCATACAAATGTTGTAAATTTCTTGACCAGTGTCTACGATCATCAAGACTCTGATTGTTTATTGAGCTTGGACATGAGAGAAGCGTTCTCCTTCTTAATCGCTTGGTAGTCTGCAGTGATCTTCTCTAAATTGTCCAGTACCTTCTTCTTGCTCTCCTGTTCGACCTACAAGGAAATTAAGACGTTACTCAGTTGAATATTGATACCAATGTATAATGGGTATATTTTGTGCCCATTTTTCTTAATCTGCGTGCAATAGGAGAATGTCAAATTCTATATCCAGTATACAAGTATGTATATCAAGGGCCACGGTAGTATATCCACAGCAGTACATTTATATCGAGATAATGTAAACATGAGAACTGTGCTATAAATTCCAGTGTTCATGTACATACCTGATCTTCAAGGTCACGGATTTCTCTGAGAATCACTCCTGTTTCCTCAACTGTCTGTATCACCGAGTTGCAGTTCTGAATTTAGACAGAGCATGCATCAATGATTACAAATATCCATAGCAACATTCTGTGTCAAAATCCGACAATACTATAATTTCAATATGATTACATGAATCTTTGCACACCTGGTGTAGAGCGGCCAAGTTTTTGTAAGCTCTTCTCACGGCATCGTCTTTCTTGGCATCCTAATGATGGAAACCATCCATTCAATGCATCATTTTATCTCTCAGAATATGCATATATAATTGCGATTTTAAAATGGTGACATATTTACCCACCTTAAAAATCAATTCGTCAGTGACGGTGAAAGTTCTGTCCAGCTTTCCAGTCAGTTGGTTGATCTCTTTCTGGACAGATTTCGTGTCCAAAAGAACCTGGCAAATGATTGAAAACGAAAACTGTAGAGAACAATTTTCTACATCAATCTAACAGTCAATTCAATCTTCACAACATGTGCAAATTTTACAGCACACATACGTCAGTAGCAAATATGAAGAAATCAGGATGTTTCACGTACCTGGTCAATTTGTTTCTTCTGTTTTTTGATGTTGGAAACAATCTCCAGTATTCGCTTTGTGTATGCAGACCGGTTGACATCTCTGGTCATGTTCTCGAAGTCTGCTCTCTATGTGATAATTGAAAAATAATTGAATATATACCAACAATAGGAGAAAATCCTTAAACTGGAATGCAATATAAGGATAATCCACTCCTGGATTATTTACATGTATAACAAATGCAGGCAGATAACAAATGTATCTCAATCATTTACATTTTCCAACCTCGACATACAAGGCCCAAAATCACGGTGCACTAGAGCATTACTCACCACATGGGAGAGCTTCTTACCAGTTGTTTGAGGTGTTCATCTTTAGTTCTCGCCTCAGCAGCAGATTCCTTCATCATTTCCCGCAGCTCTTGTATTTCAGCCATTAGCTTATCAACTTCACTCTAGTGACCAAAAAATAATCATCCCTCTCTGAGCCCACTTTGATATCTCATATAAACACTAAGGGCAAAATGCCCAGCCTCAGAATGTCCAGCATTTCACCGAATACAACACTGAATCTGCTGCATGAAAAATACAGATTACAGAGTGGAATTCTAACCTGCTGTGCTGTACTGAGCTGCTTAAGGTCACGGTATTTCTCCACTAGCGGTACCCGATGTTTCTCCCACTGCGATGCTAATTTGACTAGACGCTGAGAGCTCGCTTCCACCAGATCCTGTTGTAGTAGATTTGTTACATCAATTAGAATGCTAATCATCTAAAATCTTGAAAATGATTCACAACACAACCTTTTTACATGTATATTAATTTCTTTTCAAGGATGGATAGGTTTATTGCTTGGGTACCTGTAGTTTGGCGATATTGTTATCAGCATCTGGCAACAAGTCCATAGTCTTCTTCTTGACTTTGTAAGCTTCTTTCTTCTCTCTGTTCTTGTCTTCTAATACTTGTGCATGTTCTTGACTCTACAAAACGCAAACAGTGCATGGCAATTTCCCATGAAATAGATTGTGTGTTTTTCTGATAGTTAATCTTCGAGCTTAAGTACCTGTTGCATTCCAGCTTTTGATTTCCTGATGCTAAGTTGAACCTCCTCAAGTCTGGAACTGATGCCTGCAAGATCATCTTTCAACTGGCTTATTTCTTCTTCTCTGTTCTTCTTCAATTCCTGCTTCGTGAGATAAAAAAATCATGAGTATTGTCCCTACATGATTATCAATAAAGTTCCCACAACATCTAGTGGAATCAGGCAATGCTGGGACGAAAGAACGACAAAAATACATCACCTCTTCCGTATCAGCTTTAGCGCTGTCTCCGACACCAATCTGACCAGCAGCCTTTTCCTCATCCCGAGCGAACTGAAGTCTCTCCGCATGTGTGAACCTTGACCCCTTCGTCTTTGGTGCAGCTTTACCACCGAGGGCGTCCAAGGGCCGGAGGAACTCTTCCCCGCGGTCTCTAGCCTCGGCCGCTTCCTTCAAGCTCTGGCGTATCTGCTGGCTCATCCGCTGGTGGATCTTCTGTCGCTTCTTGGACTTGTACTCCTAATAATGGAACGTTGCCATACAGACTGTATACACAAGTAACAAATGACTGTTTTAGTATAAATATCATAGCCATAGAAGCGACGGACTGCCAACTCGCACTCAGGGACCTCGAGATTGCGTCCAGAGGACGAGGGGTACATTATATTTCATTTCGGGTTTGGCGTTTTCGAGGAAAAGTGAATTGTCAAAATGCACCAAATACCATACAAGCCGTCATCACTCGGAGCATTAGACTGAATAATGGCAATACCTTGACAACGGAAGTGAAACATCTTTATTCCTCTGACATCTTGTGACCTCAAGTTCAACTAGACATAAAAGCCTATAGGCTTTGTGGCATCCCCCAATATGTTCTTATCATTTCAAATGGTCATACTGGACTGAGAAAAAAGGATACATAGGCCATTGTATGTGGGTAAGAGTGAGAGCTCATCTGACAGTTTCTTACCAGAACTGCTTTCTATCATCTTGACAACTTGGCCTACCAGATATTTGCCACCCAAAATGAATGGACAATTACCCAGCCAATATTATTCAGCGTACTAGTATATTTGATCAGGATGTTCGTGATATTTTTCAGGTGCTCCTGTCAAATATAGAATGATATGTGACTAAAAGAATGCTGTGTCATCTTGGCCAATTTTGTGATTTCAAAACTTGTACAATACAGCGGAATTTTCGCATTCATATTATAACCAAAGCCAAACATTTCCCAGCTAACTAAAAAATTAGCCCAAGGGCTAAGATAGGTTACCGGACAACTTTAGTTGAAACAGGACAGGCGAGATATGACGTTAAGATAAACCAATCATCTTCGTGAACTTCAATGTCATCATTAAGTGTGCAGCATATAACCTTGTATTCATGTATGTTCAAAATACAAATACAAGGTCTATCTACAAGTCTTTTGTCTATAAACGAAATTTACACATTTCTTGTTGGACGTGACACTGAGATATAGCACTCAATGTCATCTGACGTCAAGTTCAACGTCACCCAAAAAAGCCACATATATATGTGGTATACATGTATATGACTTCCAATTCCAGCTATACCTACAAACATTTTTTGGCAGTAGAGGCCAATTTACACACTCAAGGGGCCTTTTAAGCAATTCAAAGCACTCCATCTTTATACACAATGTCAGGGACCCCAATTAGCATGTTTTATAACAAAAATCTCAAAACTGATCAGATAAATTTGAAGGAAAACGACCAAAAATTAAATTTGGGGCCTATTCAGCCTAAATTTCTAGCCTTTTGAGCAATTCAAGGCACTTTATACACTATATACATATTTATACACATCATGTCAAAAACCCCAATTACTATGTTTTGAAATAAAAATCTCAAAAGTGATCAGACAGTTTTCGATTAAAGACAAACAAGGTGCAAATTTGGGCATTTTTCGACTCAAAAATGGCTGTTTTGACATTTCAAGGTCATCCAAGGTCAAATTCAAGGTCACCACACAAGTCTTCATATATGACTTCCCATTTGAAAGTGCTAATTTCTAAGCTCTATCTTCAAGCATTCTATGAGTACAGTCTAGGCAGCTCCCATTATGAAGGAAAAAAGTGCCGAAAATTTTCAGTCCCAAATTTTTTTCAAAGGGTGAAAAAATTTTTTTTGCCTAGAAATGGCCCAAAATGGATAGTAACGCAATTTGGGGCAAGAAAATTTTTTTTCGTCGACCCGTCAAAAATTCAAAATGGCCGCCACACGGAGACCAGCGATTCAAGGGCAACAAAACTTATACACATCATAAAGGTACATAAGGGGAATCTTCTGAAACGAAAATCTCAAAACTGATCAGACAGTTTTCGAGAAAAGACAGAAAAGCTGCAAATTTGGGCATTTTTCGACCCAAAAATGGCTATTTTGACCTTTCAAGGTCATCCAAGGTCAAATTCAAGGTCACCACACAAGTCGCCATATATGACTTCCCATTTGAAAGTGCCAATATCTAAGCTCTATCTTTAAGCGTTCTATGAGTACAGTCCGGGCAGTTCCCATTATGAAGGAAAAAAGTGCCGAAAATTTTCTAAGTCCAAAATTTTTTTCAAAGGGTGAAAAATTTTTTTTTGCCTAGAAATGGCCCGAAGTGGATAGTAACGCGATTTGGGGCAAAAAAAAATTTTTTCGCCGGCCAGTCAAAAATTCAAAATGACCGCCATACGGAGACCGGCGATTCAAGGGCAACAAAACTTATACACATCATAAAGGTACATAAGGGGAATCTTCTGAAACGAAAATCTCAAAACTGATCAGACAGTTTTCGAGAAAAGACAGAAAAGCTGCAAATTTGGGCATTTTCCGACCCAAAAATGGCTATTTTGACCTTTCAAGGTCATCCAAGGTCAAATTCAAGGTCACCACACAAGTCGCCATATATGACTTCCCATTTGAAAGTGCCAATATCTAAGCTCTATCTTTAAGCGTTCTATGAGTACAGTCCAGGCAGCTCCCATTATGAAGGAAAAAAGTGCCGAAAATTTTCCATGTCCAAAATTTTTTTCAAAGGGTGAAAAATTTTTTTTTGCCTAGAAATGGCCCGAAATGGATAGTAACGCGATTTGGGGCAAAAAAAATATTTTTCGCCGACCCGTCAAAAATTCAAAATGGCCGCCACACGGAGACCGGCGATTCAAGGGCAACAAAACTTATACACATCATAAAGGTACATAAGGGTAATCTTTTGAAACAAAAATCTCAAAACTGATCAGACAGTTTTTGAGAAAATGGTCGCCAAAGTCCAAAATTGGCCATTTTTCGTCAAAAATGGCCGCCATTTTGAGAAAAATGCGAAAATCAAAAAACTTTAAAAAAACACCCTCTTGAAATATTTTTAGGCATTTTTGTGCAAAATTTCAGAAAAATCCGCCTGTAAACTTTAAAGATACAGCTGTGGACGGACGACGGACGCCGGACGACGGACGGACGACGGACGCAACGTGACGGCAATAGGTTATCGGACCATAGGTCCGGTAACCTAACAATGATGATTTGGTCATTGCATGTGAAATAGAGTTGAATAACAAAACATTCAAACAATACATGTTTGTACAATATAAATGCAGACAGGGCAAATCATTCCCCAAGCATGTCGTGTCATGTGTGTTGGCTTATTAACCAACTATTGTATTCTGATGGAACTTCATTCTTTTACCATGTACACACACTAGTAAACCAGGCTTTGGAGGGGGGAGTGAGAGATTATGCATAGATATGAGCCTAGGGTCATGTTGGACATGCTAGTTTTACTGCTGTATCACTTGTCAGGCATGACCGAGCAGGGCTGGCTGAGAGGGGCGGAGCCTATTGCTGTGCTGGACAGACTGGCTGATATCGTAAGGCATTACTGAGCAGGGCTCTCATATACTGCACTGGCTGAGAGGGCAGAGCCTAGCCTCATGCTGGACATGCAGGCTTCAGTCAGTGAATACAGTAGCATGGCTCAGTTACAGTATTACACCTGCATGGGCGCAGGCGAGGGAAAAATTCTAAGTCCAAAAAAAAAAAAAAAATACCTGAAAAATTTTTTTTTTCCCGTGGAAATTGCCTGACTCAAAATATGACATTGACAGGAATCGCCCGATTTTTTTTTCCCAAAATGGCCGCTGGCGGACATCTTGGATTTCGGATCTCAACGAAAAACAATAGGGGTTAGGAGCAAAGTATTTCAGATGAGCTGTGAAAATTTTGGAAAGATAGATCAAGGCGTTCAAGAGTTATGATCCGGAAACCAAACGGCGGAAGAAAAAAAAAAAAGAAAAAAAAAGAAAGAAAAAAAAAACAGACAAAAACATAATGCCTCCCGATTTTCAATCGGGATGCCTAATTACTAGACTTCTATTTTTCAGCGTAATTTAGGAGCTATAGGTTTTCGAGTCATTTCCGAGGTCAGGCATTTTTCTGTGGGTAGCATGCTTGCTGAAGGCCCATACACAGCCCATACCTGTTGTGATGCCCTGGATCCAAGGCCCTCGGCCTCCAATGCCTGTTGTGTCGTCACGGCACGCGTATTCATCTCTAGCAACGAGGCTGCCACCTGGTGGTGTTGTGGGGGCTGGTCGTGGACAAATGGCAGACTGTTCTTGTAATATTCTCGCACAACTGATGGGGTAAAGGGCGGAGGAAGGGGTCAGAAGGGTGGATTAGAGGTGTTTGAATCCTGTTTGTGCCTCAATGTTCATTCATAATTTTTTGGCAATAACGTTATAAAATGTGAAGGAGAGAGTTATGAAATACAGAATTCAATCGTAAAGAGGGCACATACCTTTCGGTATCCTGGCGGTGATATCATGCTGCTTGTGAGGAAAACTGATGGGACATGTCTCAATCCTGTGCATTCCGCTAGTACCCTGTGAGAATGACACTTGGTTCATAACACCGGCATGACTGTTCATGCACTCAACATTTATTTGAAGAACACTCAATCAGAATTGACTGGCAGAACTCCCTTCGGTCTATACCTTACCTCTCTGTACCACTCTGCAGGTTTGCCCCGCCATGCCACGCCCTGTGCCTTACAGAACGGTGGCGTCCAGGGGGCAGAGAGCCGCTTCCTAATCGCTTGACCAATGGCTCGCTGCAACAAGGCTGATGCTCCTGTGATATGTGAATCAAAAATAAGTTTTTCTTAGTCACCACATTGCTGCTCATGAAGAAAAGATACAATGATACAATAAATAAATTTTCTAAATACACTGGGAAATAAACTGTACAAACTCTATTTCACAAATACTCTAACCATCTAAACCAATGAATCACATAATATCCCCTTACCTAGTACTTCTTCTTGGGACTCGGAGGTATCTTTTGGTAGTTTCTCGACGAGGAAGATGAAGACGCGTCTAAGTTCAGCCTCATTGGAGTAAAGAAATGTCTGGTAGCCGACCTCCCCACGATATCCAAGGTCCTGTGGATATAGATGAGCAAAGCGGAGAATAATGTACTGTCATGTTTCCTACCCATACTTTTGCCAGTCCCAATGTCAAAGTCACTATTTATCAATTAATCAGTACATGTACACAACTATTTCTGGACATGCTGAACATCAATGACAAGAATTGTCGTTGTCTCACCTGTAGTGCTTTGGCAAGGCTGGTGCCGACCCTGAACCGCACAGCCATACTGGGTGCAAGTTTGTTTGGTAGATCGAGGTCATTGTTGATATTTTTCAAACAACGCACTGTTGCTTCAACGGTCAACTCTGTCGAAAACTGGTGTATGCTTCGCACATCATCCTCAATGTCACTAAGCAAACAAAGAGAAAGGTAGATCGGCATTCTTGTGAAATAAGTCCTGCAATTTTAAGGAGGCCACGAGGCTTATTCAGCTAAAATGCTAACACTATTTAAATGATTTCAGTCAACTTCTACTCTATCTTGGGGGAATCCTGGAGGGTACTGGCGAAGGGGAAAGATCTAGTATTGCGAAGATGTATGGAGTAGGGCATGCTTATCATAAACATGGAGTGAAGGGAGGGGGGAGGAGGGAGGGGGTGGGTAGCCAGAATACAGGCCCAGGACATGGTACAGGGCCTGACGCCAACTTGCTCACAGAAGCGAGATCTTCAAATGTTTACACGGAACATATCTGTCATGTGACTGCATTCACGCGATTTCACTCCGACGTGATCTTTGGGGAGAACGTACATCTGATGTATGGAACAGCTTTTTCGTCATAATCAGAAGTAGCGGCCAGTGGTGCCGGGGCTCAAAATTTTATTGGAATATTGTGCAGGGCTCAATATTACAAAAAAAGCAATATAATTTGAACATTAAAGGTATATGACTATACCATGTATACCATCGGATTTATTTTGGTGTCTCTTAAACGACTCAAACACATGCAGTAAACATGTCCAAAACATTCAGAATGTATATAACGGTAATATTAATGTATTTTTTTAATTTTAATATTTAATTTTAAAATTTGTATACATCTGCAATTAACCTTTTTTTAAAAATATTAGTTGTGAATATATCAATTGTTAGGCCTAATATATAATTGTGTCTGAGCTGAGGTGGTTAAAAGTTTTGTAGTTCGTTAAAAAACATAGTGTCAAAGAATTTTTTAGCTACTTCACGTCAATTAATTTAGTTTCCATACTTCTGAAGTTCTGAATTACTTACCAGTCCTCGAATGGCTCATAATATCAACAAAAGCTTCCTGAATGCCAGGACAGTGATAGTCGGGAGTCAGATTGAAATAATCATCAATTTAGCATCTTATAATTTTTTTCATTTCAAATCCGCCAATTACATTAACTTACAGTATTTCTCCGTGTGATCAGTATAAGTGAATAAAAATGTAATAGGTTGGTGAAACCTTGGAACATTCTCCATTTCCCAATGCTTGCAATTCGGAAGTATATATATTTCTTCAGAAGATTAGGTTAAACATAATTTGATAAATACGAACTAAACATTATTCATATAGTTTGTTTTCTCGTCTAGAAATACTGAATGCGGGCCTGAGTTATATTGATCTTGAAGTTGATATTGAGGGCTGGTGAATTGAAATTTAGGTAACCACGTAATGGTCACGTTACTTAGGCCAGAAGTTTGATGGACTTCATCACATTCTCATATAAAACTAGACAATGGTAGCACTCGGGAGCGGGTGTAGACGGAGTCTTCTGCTAAACCTCGACAATCATGGTTGATTCTTGAATCTGAAGCAGATCGCCTGATCATGTTGCTGACAAAAATTGAGGATGATCAATCAACCACGAGACAGCAATATTACGAATAAAGGCGAATGTTTTCACAGTTTGTGGCATTCAGCAGGGCATCAATAGCTGTAATCGTCTCTAAGTAATATATCACGAAGATATACCACGAAGATATAAATGTTCATATGATCGGGCTTAGTTCATAATTATGGGCGTGGGTTCTCTCAAGTGTAATGTAGGATTACTGTTCATTTGTTTGTCTCATTGTATCTACAAGTATTCTCCATGATTCATTGCGATAAAGAAACTATGGATGGAGAACTGGGACAGTCCGTTCAATTCCAAACAACAACATTTATTTCCGAAAATCAAACTACAAAGCCAATGAAGTGTTTTCATTTTTTCTGATGACCCTTTTCTCGCTCCATACATATTCCGCTCGGTATTGCTCGGCCAACTTCGGAAAACGAATGCAAATGGCGAACCACAAGTGGACGATTTGTTTACTGTTTTGAAAGTGGGCGAAATGAGTTCATATGTGGCACATACATCTGTGTGACATCTGTGTACATGTTGCTTGGGATCCACAGGTACAAAGTAGGTCCATTTCAACAGCTGTTTCTTGTTGCAAAAGAATATTTTCAAATCGACGCGTTCATCATTGACTTGTCGCCAGGCCGATATACATTCGGCCTGATCCTGGCTAGGGGGTGGGGGCCGGCGGTTTTTTTTTCCCAACAATTCAAATATGATACCCGCCGTCGATGACGCATATTATTGTTTGGTGAATAATTAGGTTTAGGGCATATGTGACAATGTAAACAGTGTGGTTTAGTTTTTATTCAAGCACATACCATCCAATTGCTTTTAAAGTGTGAATGATGATTCCGTCCACTTCCTCCATGTTTGTACTGGGTCATGTGACTGCACAAGTTTCGATAACGTTATTCGCGAACTGCGGAGTTTGCCAACACGTTATTGGAACAAGCCTAACCAATTTCAATACGCACTGCACTGGTGTGATTTCCATACGGAGCATCTCGACCAAAAATTTATTGTCTCTCAGCAGAATAACTATGATTTGTGTCCGACGAAAACCGAACTACAGACATATCAACGCAATCATTCGTGTCTATTTAATTAGTTTATTGTGAAAGCGCAAATAGATTTCCAGGAAACAGTTCCAAAGCACGATGGAGTGTTTTGCTGAAAATTGAGAATTCGACATGATATGGATTTACGGATAAACTGTAGTGTGGGTACATCCAGAGGGGTTAGAATGTGAAAATCCTTCGATTGTTTCAGGACTTTTGAACGATAATGTGAAAACAGAAATTTCAGATTGGATAATATCTTCAATGTGGAATTATGGATAATTTTTATCAAGCAATACCGACGAAATAGGTAATTTTTGGCCAGTTTCACTAAAACCGATTCTTGAAAAAAACACAACGAGACAAAAATGTCAGTAATTTTGTGTTACTAGTATTAACCAACGAATTCATGTGCACATTTTATTAAGTTGCAGAGCAGTAAGAGTACATGTAGGCAAACTTAATTTTTCCCCAAACTTAATACAAAATTGCAAATCCGGATAATAACTTATATCATTTTATGAAGACAAGTATCATTAATGCAGATTCGATTTCACAACTTCTTTACAGGGCTACATGTGCCATAGGCCTACCGTATAATCGCGCATATAAGGACATGTTCTTATATCTGGAATATTGCGTTTTGGGGCTCTCATGAAAAGAACAAAGTGTCTCGAATATAGGGACATATTCCTATATTCGAATATAAGGACACCCCCAATAACCCGCATATAAGAACATGGTAAGCTAAATTAAATAATATCCACATTAACCTTCGTGTACAAGTAGCCTAGACGAGTCATAACCACCACAGTGACTGATGTCAAATTACATTATATGTGTTGGCTTAGGTAGGTATTGGAGACCTATTCTCAATGAGCCCCCAATAACCTCGTATATATTACCGACAGTGGTCATAAGCCTGGCAGAACGTGATAGCACGTGTAATAAGTGTCCTTATATTCGGGATGCCAAAACCCAATTGTCTCGAATATAAGGACATGCGTGTCCTTATAAACGAATATTGCTTTATGGCGCGAAAAAAGTAAACTTTCTCGAATATAGGGGCATGTTCTTATATTCGAATATAAGGACAGGCTCGAATATAAGGACAGTGTCCCTATGTGCGCGATTATACGGTACATGGAAAGGATGTGTAAAAGTCGAGGCCTATTATGAGAACAACCATAAAAGAGCGCTCCCTCATTTTCTTATAGCGAGATCTTATATTGCTTTGAACAAATTCATCATATTCAGGCTATTTTTTAATCAAACTAGGATATGATGAACACTGTATAGGTATTATATCATTATTTCCCCAAAATGTCTCCCGAAGTTTACCTATAGTCCTAGGCTATAATGCGCGCTAATGTTGAAAGTTTTGCATTATAGGCCTACATCGGAGTGCCCCTCTTCTATTAGTACCAATACGGCTCTTTTTTTTCGAAATTATATAAAAAAATACCTTTATCTTGTAGCCTCTAAGATGTAGGTAAATAAATTTGAATTGAATATGTAGGCCCTATAGATCAATACTCGAGGGGACCTTTGAGAGACTCATTGTATAAGCTAAAATGCTTGTCACAACCAGCTTCAAATCGATATTTACACATGCATGGTTTAGTCCTCCTTTGAACGTTTACTGTACAGAGTAAAATATTTTTCTTCAGTCCGTCATCTATGAAATAATTTTTTCGAGATTTGAAGGTGAAGGTCGTTGGAAAAGAAAATATTCTTTTACAAATATTTCCACGATATTAATCATTCTCTGAATTATAATTAATATTTTTGACATTTAGATCTAGTGATATATCAGAATGATACCCCAAAAAAATTTTTTTTAGCGCGAGGTTTTACGTTTTTATTTGAAAATATTTACTGCAGTCCTGGTTTGTTTACATTATGGCGGCCAATTTGATCAAACTTGTCACAAAGTCTTGATTTATTTGCCCTACGTCCATTTGTGAGAAAAAAAACCTTCATTTTTTGTGCATTTAAAAAATCCGGAATTCTCGCAAAGTACAAAAATGAGCGCAGAGCTTTCGTTTCTCAGAGAGCAAGGTAAGCACTAATCCCACATCACACCTGCACCACCATGACCACCTAATCACGGGCACATACGAGCCATCCGTCCTAAATTCGCCGCATCCCAAAATTCGCCAACTTGATATTATCAAGCTCACAAACTTTTTCATGGAGAACAAACCGCTGGTACAAAGATTGAATATCAAGAGTCTCGACTGGTGATTCAATTTTGCATTACAAGGTCTGAAAGCCCTGTTGGCGAATTTTGGGATGCGGCGAATTTAGGACGGATGGCACGTAGGTCTACGAGCCATCCATGCTAAATTCTAGGACCCAGACGAGTCAGAAATTTCCGACCCAGGTACCCGTGTGGTCTGACCCGACCCGCCACGGGTAACTCGTCCAAATATAGATCAAATTTGAAAGGGAATAACTGGAGCAATTTGTAACACGTATATGCCAGTCACCGATCTTTGACACTTATTATTTGTTTGGTCGATGTTTATTTACGAGTTTGAAAGAGATCACAATGACCTCGTAAAACTACTTCTGACTTATTTCCGATGATTTTCTTGTCATTCTTGTGATTTTACTAGCGTTTATCGCAATTTTTCAAGACAAAAACTATAATATGTTATTATGCAGAGCATAGAGACGCAGCGAGCGGAAATGCAGATTTCTTGTGTAGGCCTATATTCCTCTAAACACGTATTATAGTCGTATTAATTATTATCATGTTAATGGGCATATGTATGCCGGTGTATTACTGTATGTATATGATATAAATACACTGCAATGATGCTGATAGATCTAGGCCTAGAAGATTGCCAAAAAATATTGACGAATACTTGCAAGCGGTTGAATAAAAAAACTGTTTGAATCAGGCTCATGGACAGTCAGTGGGCCTAGATCTATGTGTGTAACAATAAAACTAAAAAAAAAGCTTTCATCATAACCAATTGTTGTTATTGTATCTACATATTCAGAAGGCTCCTCTTCCACTAGCTGCGTCCCTATGGTCTGCATAATAACATATTAATATGAAGGTGTGTTAAATGCTACATCCCGAAATGTTGACGAATTTAGAACATTTGGCTCGCATGCAGATAATCAACTCACTGATTCAGCAGCACTGTAACCTCAATTAAGACGCGGGGAGAACGAACGGGAAGATAGCTGTAACCTCAAGATGCAACAGTTACTATAGGAGATTAAATGGGAGTCAAATTACTCAAGACTTCTGACATGAGGTTTGATAGGTAAGAAAGGTGACCCATTATGGGCGATATTTGTCCCTCTAGATAATCAATATAATGATTGAGTTTATGAGTAACACAAAATCATAAATGCAGCAAATTCATCATGACCACTATTATTTCTGAACTTGACAACTTACTATAAGAAACTACCTGGGAATACATATTGCCCAAGACTAACTGCATGAGATTCAATGGATATTATGTGATTAGAATTTCATGAGCGAAATACACTTAAAAACGTTAATTACAGAGCTCTGTATCACATAATGAAGTTCTTTAGTTGAATTTAAAATAAAAAAACACACACATTTTTTTCATAACCGTTTTGATAGGAAACTAACTTCTGTGAACTGTGATAATCAACGATAAGAATATATCAGTAACACAAAGTGATAAAGGCAGATACAGACAACCCCATACTTGTTGTGTTGTGAATAAACTTTCCAACAAAAAACTTTCTTTCATAACCAATTGTCATATTTATATCCAACCAGTGCAACCACTAACTATAGAGGAATAACTGAGATCAAAATTGCCTGGGAGATTCATCTGATGACCTGCCAATTCAAGAAAACAGATCAAGACAATATTTCTATTTGAGCCAACAATATGCCTATGTAGTGTCAAGCATCACATACACGCACAGGAAAATTAAAAACGAATGAAATTATGAGTGATGGCAGTGCTGCGGATCACATCAAACATTGATTTTACTGCGCAATATTGTGGAAACAACGCCTACTGGATGACTATTCAATTTGAAGGTGTGAAAGTGTGGGTCACACTGAACATACCTCTGCATAACATTGTATCTGTAAAATCGTGGTTGTAGCATATTATTATTTCATTAATATCATGTATACAATGGACACATTTTATCGTCATTATTATTTGTGACTATTACATATTGCATGTACCAAACAGAATAATTTCACTCTGATATATTCATCACTCGTCAATATCAGAGTGGTTGACTGAATGTGTAGAGATACACAATTATGTCAGTATAATTTTGACAGCGCATATCTTTTTGTTGTTATCCATGTTATTGGTCTGGCTTCCTATTGTGAAAATAAAATTGAGTGAAATACTGACCGAAGTATTTTTTATTTGATCAGCAAAGAACACGGTTTCATGTACAATAACCTATACTGAACAAAATAATATAAACGAAAAAATGAGCCTATTTGACATGGGGAGGTTATATTTTGTCCAGCATGTTCACTATACAACTCGGCATGAATGGAATTACTTATAAAGTAATGGGTGTTTAATTCTCTTCCCTATACTAGAATAACTGTGTGTATCGCCAAGTGTATGTCAGGCTCCAGTCTTTTGTGGATATCAAAATGTTTCTGATGAATTCAAATAAATCTGTTAACATGTGGAAAATACCTATAGCCGTGGTAAGGAAAAAATTATGTTCTTGTATAAATGTTCAACAAGTGAATTCATTAATAAGCAGAGATATATCATTGTACCACTTCAATATTTGGAAGAAAATAATGTTGGGCAATATTTAAAGAGTATTTTTTTCTGTGCTTGCAAGCATTAATTTGAGCGAAAATTGCATAATTTGAACTATTCACCATCCAGCATCAGGCATTCAAAAGCCCTTTGCGTTTTGAACAGAAGGCGCTAAAGTTCTATAATACGCACGAATACGGCATAACTCACTATCATATACTCGTATACAGTAGTAGGCATACTGATTCATGTATGCATGCATGTTCGCGTGACGCTATACAGAAATCTACTTTTCTGCTTGCGTGAAATTACGGTACCGGGCGGCCGTTGTCATGGAGTCGCGTTGTGATGTCTCGCAGATGCAGTCTCGTTGTTTGTCCACGACCATACACGACACACAAAAAAGACTGATAAATGTCATCTAGCTGCCGTGTTCATGTTATATACTCGAATAAAAATTGCAATAACCGATTGAGGAACGCTCGTGAAACCATATTGCGAAACGGTGCTTCGCAAAAAAAAAAAAAACTTCCGGTCAAATCTCGCAGAGATGAAAATTGTGATCATAGTAGTTGGGACCAGAGCCGTCTAGTAAGAGAGTTGTGACAATGACCGTTCGAGATTTTAGCGTGATTCGCCATTTTTTGTCCAAAAGAAGCTTTGCATCGGCTGAAACGACCTTTCAGCCCGATGTATTCATGATATAAATGGAGCTTTGTGTGGGGTATTGTTGTTTTCCGTCAAACGTGATTGGACAAAAAATGGCGCCTATCACGTCATTGTCGTAACTCTCTTACTAGACGGCTCTGGTTGGGACAATCTTTAGTTTCTGCTGCTTTGGTCACAGTTTGGTGTTAATTTCTCGGACATGCAATACCATTAGACGCAGTTCGGCGCGCTTCGCGCGCCTCGCTGCGTTATCATTATTCGTCCTCGGGTACGGGTAATGAAATTCCGACCCGGGTAATTGTATGACCCGCCCTAAATTCGGGTACCCGTCGACTCGTCCGGGCCCTACTAAATTCGCCGCATCCCAAAATTCGCCAGCTCAATATTATCAGAGCTCAGAAACTCATTTCATGGAAAACAAAATGCTGGTACAAAGATTGAATATCAGAGTCTCGATTGATGATAGAACTGGTTGGTTTCATTTGCATTACAAGGTCTGAAAACCCTGTTGGCGAATTTGGGAATGCGGCGAATTTAGGACAGATGGCATGTTCCCAGCATCCTCTGTGCTAAAGCAAGCAGTCGACGCTGTCATTCTTGCCCTATAAAATATTGATGTTGTATCCTTACGCTACCAGTTTACGCAGGTTAGTCTGCGATATTTAGACCATGATGTTATCAACTACTGATGCAAATACAATAAGAGAGAGGTAAACTAGAAGAATGAAAACTAGAGAAAAAAGCCAATGACGAGAAAACCGTATCAATTTTGCCGGTTCCTTGCACTGCGTAACCCTGTGAACCGTCTGCTACAACTCGGCAACACACGTGAGCTGTTTGTTTACCCCAAAATTAGCTCCCTATATTTCCCAGAGTCCTATATGCGTGTTGCAGCAGAGATGAGATTCGACGTGAATCTCGAGCGATGCAGTGTGACCTGCACCATAGTACATTCCCCACTCACTCACACTAACAATGATTCAATGACAATTAGTGATGGGAGTTGGTTTGAATTTCACAATCGATCATTGGTTCATAATCGGTTTGACAAACCAACTGACTTTCGATTATTAATCGTTTAACTATAATATCATAATCAAGTGTTACAGAGTCTTTACTGGCAGAATATATATTATAAAGGGGAATTGATGTGGTATCAAAGTAAATACTGTATATATAATTCCGTTTACAACTTCACAATTCAAGAATTTGCAATTGAAATTTGGTATAAACTTTTGAAATACAGACTCTTTCGCCACTTTTAGATAATCGATTATTGGATTCCATAATCGATCATCGGAATCGGTTTGACAAACCAACTGACTTTCGAAAATAATCGATCATTGGCCCATCAGTAATGACAATCACTGGCTTCACAGTCACAGTCACCACTGGTCACACCACCAATGTTATGAGTCCTTTCGGTCAGGCCAGTCCATCACTCGGTCACTGACATCAGTCCATGGGCCAGTATTTGGGACACTCAATCCTCTCCCTATCGTTCTTTCTCTGAATTATCTTCTCCATTCTGAGAGTACATGGTTGTGAATAAGACTAGTCACACAGCAATATTATTGCTCAACGGAATGGACACTAAAAGTTAGATTGTTCGAGCGGAAGGAAATAAAATGTATTCTTTGTATTCAAGTGTCATGAGAAATCATTACTTCTTAATGAGTTCAAAAATTCATAGCTAATTGTAGAATACATTCGCAGTGAATGATAGACTCTTCGAGTCATCCGTCCTAAATTCGCCGCATTCCCAAATTCGCCAACGTGGATTTTAGGACTTCTAATGTAATGAAACTAACAAGTTCTATCGTCAATCGAGACTCTGATATCCAATCTTTGTTCCAGTAATTTATTTTCCACAAAACGAGCTTCTGAGTTCTGATAATATCAATTTGGCAAATTTTGGGATGTGGCATATTTAGGACGGATGGCTCGTATGCGAACATAGCATTCAATGAATTTTATCTCAAAATGGCCATGTATATACATGTGCTCTTCTGCAACATTACATACGTTTAATATGCAGGATAACGTTGGCATTGTGAAACATGGCTCATGATGGCTGTGTTTGCACTGGTTGGTTAATAATTGGTCACATGATTATGAATCTTCATCATAGTTGTGCTCCAAAAATTGAGTTCATTTGGTAAGGAGAAACTGGTACACAAGCAAAAACAAGACAATACAGTTTAAAGTGTTGTTACTGGTAATTGGATTTTCAAAATCATGATAATAACTTAATTTGCCTCTTTTCCCAAAATATTTTGCAGTGTATCGACTAAATGCAGCACTTGGAGAGTACCAGAAAAAATACCCACCAATTGGATTGAAGTCACAGGTTATTGAGTCTTATATTGTGTGTTTGAATTTCACAGCATGTTATTCATGTTATTTGCTAATGTCAATGTTACCATTTAAAATGATTCATGCATACAATACAAATTTAATGTTGCTATTGTTTTTCAGCAAACAGTTGGAGATGGGGTGGAGCTACCATGGCTGGCCGACAAAACGTATGAATGAAATCATATTATAATGAGGAGTTTACTAAATGTTCAGTACATGATTGTCTGTACTAGTATTCTTCTGCACAAAAAATGATCATTGGGTATATTCATCAATACAGATAGGTTGAATGTGTAAACAACTTGATATCCCCAGACAACTATACATTGAATTTAATATGACTAAAACCATGAGTTGATTAATTCACAGCATGTCGCCACTACTGGTCGAGTATGATGCCAATATGAATACCATGAAGGAACAGATTCACAAGTATGAGGTAAATGTTACTCACAGGTAAAATCAATGTCAACTCATGTTAAAAAAAATCAGAAGAGTAATTTCTAAACTATGATTATCTGTATGAATGTAATTTGATATTTTTGTGAGTGGCCAAAATATGCCTGTACGCCATTCTATTTGAGTCCCACCGACCTTGTACGTATAGATGTAACATCATTGAATTACAGACAGAGTTGCGAGAGCTACATGGACATGTGGATAAATTGGTGGCAGAAAATAATCGGTAGGCATGCATTGTATACCTGCCAGGAGTAATTGAAAACCAGTGATAGAATTGGAGACATATTCGAGAGAAATAATTAATTGTTTAGACACTAAGTTATAAATATGGTTGGCATCTGAAGGACCATAATTGTTGGGTATACTTGTTATATACACTGTCATATTATTGCTAGCTTATATTTCACTGTATACTGTAATATGTGGTCACCAGCCTGACTCGGGAGTTGAAGGAAGCTGTCCATAGTCAGCTAACTACATTGCCCCCAGTGACGTCGGCAGATCTACCTACAGGGCAGTCATCCACATCCGAGGACAGAGTCATTCAGAACCTTCAGCACCAGCTCCAAATGGCACTACAGGTTTGTGCATCTTCAGGGCACAAACATATTGCTTCACTTTATCGTCTTATAAAGAAGACTGAGCTAAGTTAATTGATTAGCTTGAATTCATATGGAGGTCACACAATTCTGCTTTTCGCTTGCAATCAGAAGTAAGAATGCTGTGTTGTAATTATATTAATAGGAGAAGGATTCAGCTGTGGAAATGTGGGAATCTGCACTCAATGAAGTCGAGAGGCTGGAGTCCGCTAATAAGGTATGTGAGGAAAACTAGTTAGTCACGTTTGCTGATCTTTTGCCATCTCTTATTTCTCATGACCACTTGGAAGTGCATATGTTCTGGGGATAATGTTTTCCCTTAATTCAGAGCCAGCAGTTCAACCCGAAGTTGCAATCCTTGGAACATCAAGCAAACCAAGTGAGTACATTTTCAATTCCCAGCAGTAATCTAACTACATACTGGTAGTATGGCTAACATTCAAAACTATTCTGCCACTGCATAATGTGAATTGCAATGCCATCGAGCCAAACACAGCAAGTACAGCAAGTGTTGTCAGAATATATCATAATATGGTGGTTGTCTTTGAAGTATATTTACGTGCTTGTTCCATAGATCAAGCAGCAGTACGTACGGACGGTTGAGGAGCTGAATCAGGAGATTCGCGCTCTGCAGCAGGAGCTCAACATCTCCAAGAGCGAGCAGAAAATCTCACAGAACCAGGCGGCCGAGCTGCGACGGACGCTAATGGAGCTCCAGAAACAGATCAATCTCCAGGTTGGTGTCCTAGTCCCTCGTTTTTCAGGTCAAGTAGGCCTACTCTCATTTAAGAATGTGATCCCTGAACTGAATATTGTAGTGTTTTGACAACCATTATGCATGTAATGTGACTAACATGATATTATTTTAGTTGATCGCCAGTGTCAGATGAAGGGTCAATACTAACACAGATTCTATATACTCTAGCCTGTTTTAAACTGGCTGATATTTAGTCCATTGATACCATGCTGATTATGTTACTGTGTAGTTTACAGTAACAACTGGACTTTTACAGGAGCATGAGAAACATGAGGTCGAAGACGGAAAGCGCCAGCTCATGAGCCAATCCACAAATGTCAGGAAAAATGCCATCCAGACTGAAACCAAGTGAGTGTTCAATTCCTGGGCTTATAGGGTGTATGAGCGAAGGTATTACGATTGATTTCCAAAATGCAAAAACTCAACGGGTCAAACTGCCGTTGTGTTTATGTTGCAGACTCAAACAGGCAGAAATTGAGTTGAATCAGTTCAAACATGACAACAAAATGCTGGAAGAGAGAGTAGCCGATCTGCAGACAAAATGGTAAGTGTGATTGACCTTGTTGCCCTCTAATGGCAAGATATTCAACAGTGAGGATAGAGAATGAAGATGTACTTATTAAATTTTACAGTTCAGACCTGGAAGAGAAAACATACGAAGCTGCAACAAAATTGCAAGAAAACATACAAACAGCTGAGTCAGCCATCATGGAGAAAGATGAGGTTTGTCTTTCACTCTTATAATCAGCATTTGGAAAACTGTACCATATTCTTGACATTGTTTTGACTGTACCCATGTCATGGCTTTGCAGGCCTTGCTGCGAGAAAAACAAGCTCAGCAAGAGATCGCCAGACTTCAGGAAGGAATGAGCTCTGTCATAGACCAGGCCGGGTCCAGAACTAGACAGGAGGTGAATATACCCTTGCAATGAACCTAGTTAGATGTATGGTAACCCACAAAATAAACACCGACAAATGTAGTGTTCATCATATAGGTAAGTATGTAATAGATACCGGTTCGAACAGATTCAAACTTGATGCTGTATGTGTCTTTCAATGTCCAGGTGGACAGCGTACGTGAGCAGTGCAACAAAAATCTCAACAGCTTGATGGAGGAGGTTCATCGATTGGAAATGGTGAGGTTTCCTGTGCAGTTTAAATACACTGAAATTCCCTCTCCATCCAGTGTCGCATATGGTTGATAATTCTTACATATGGAACATATGACTTGTTATCAGGAGTGGTGATTAAACATCTCTCAATTTGCAGGACAATACAGAGAAACAGGCACAAATCGACCGAGCCATACGGGAGAAACGTGCAGCGGAATCTGAACTAGAAAAGGTAAAACACAAACATGTAACATCTGTTCAAGATCCGGTGCTATACTCATGACCTGTACAATATAGGCATCGTGCACATATAAACATAAACCACCACTTCCTAATATTACAGATTACTGTAAAAAATAGTTAGCATCATGCAGAAAATGTTTATGAATCATGCATTTTAAAATCAGTGGAGATACCTTTGTATCACCACTGTAAATCAATGGTTTCCCTCCTCAGATCTACCAAGAAGGTATGGTGACCGGACAGAAGGAGAAGTCTGCCTATGACGACTTGAATCACCGAGCCTGTGAGGCTGAGAGATTGCGGGATGAGGCCCTCGTCAAAATGGACGCCATGGAGAATGAGATGAAACGCATGGAAATGACGTATGTGTTCTGTCGCATGCACTTGTATTGAAATGTCATACTATGCATGTTGGCCGCATAGATAATGAGCAGCGGAAGGTCCGTCGTTCGAATCCAGGTCAGGTTGACCGATTTTTCAATGAAATTTCCATTTATGATCATGTATCAGTCTGTAATGTGCATAGAGAGGATATATGTGTATTTTGGACACAGCATGTAAAGTCAAAATGTGAACTGATGAGCAATGAAATCACAAGAAGATATTTGCGTAATGATTATTTGCGCAGACTCAAGCAGGACAGGAATTCTCTAGCCAGTGAACTGGAGCAGATGAAGGACCGAGTTGTAGCGCTGAATCAGGAGTTCGAGATGGCGAATAGTGATCGAGTAAAACTGACGGAGAAAGTCGACGAGCTCAGGAGCAACTTGCTGAAAACTCAGAAGGAGAGAGACGCGGCCCAGAGGAACTATAACAAAGAGGTCAGCGATAGTTGTATTGAATCAACGGCCAGTGAATGAAAGTCAGTTAGATTGTTACCATACATGCATTACCTACAAAAATTCGGCCCATGTATCGCAGGATACTCTTTCTTGTATATTCAATGAAGATTGAAACTGTGTCAGACGGAATAAATATGACATTCATCCAGTGGATGAGTAGTATTAGTAGAGTACATTGCGCTAATTTCATGCAGTACATGTAACTTTGACTCCAGTCAAGAATCAGAGATTCAGGGGTTTGAAATCTCAGATAGGATTAAGACTTAGTTTCAGCACCATTGATTTTCTGCAGTGTTCTCTAGGGAGCTTTGCAGTTGTACTTGACCAGGCTTTCAACTGTACTTCCCCCAGCTTTCAATGTCTCGCTGGTTATTTGACTAGTTCTATACATATATTACAGATGGCATGTCTTAAAACCGATAAGAAGATGCGGGAGAAAGAGTACGATGTTCGCCTGCAGACGACGGAAGACAATCATCGCAGTGCCATGATGGAGATCAGACAGATGCTCGCCTCCCAGCAACGCATGAGTGCTAAGTCAGTACCGTATATACTTGTGTATTAACCGACCTCGAGTATAAGCCGAGGTCAATTTTGAAGAGGAAACCAGTGAAAAGTTACTGACCTTTGCATAAGCCGAAACATAGTAACACGTTGAGTAACTGACTGTCTTGGTGACTATACTGCTTGCAACTGTGTTTATGGTTGATTTTGTGAAAACTCCATAGAATATTAGATTCACTGATTCATATGTAATGTTGTCACATTGGAAGTCTTGTTCGAGGGACAACCATACATCTAATTCAAGAGTTTGTAATTATAGTGATGTACATTTTGTTATGTGCAAAAGAGAAACAAACCCGGTTTGTTAGGCCATATATTATTACAAATCTGGTGCTACCGGTAGATTGAAATTGCCATGATTTAATGTGTGATTTTGACTGGTGCATGATATTTGACAGATGGAAGGGAGAGTGTCAAACGATCACTGCAAAATTCGAGAAGAAAGTCCAGGATCTCCGAGAGGACATGAAGCGAGAAAAGCATCGTAATGCCGAACTGACATCGTTACTCAAAGAAAGCCGAGACAAGACCATGGAGGTGTGTAACGGATTTATAATAGAAAATTTTCGTGTGTGAGTACTGACAGTGATACAATGAAGCTTGTTTACGTTGTTCAGATCGAAGGGCTTCTGTCGGAGTACACACGGAACATCAAGCGAATGGAGGAGCGGGTCCGAGAGTCCGAGACTAGAGCTGTCACGGCAACCATGCAGGTCAAAGTTGTTCGCACATATTTTATTTGAAAATTGGCTCCAAATTGAATAACGGTTAACCTTACCTATAAATCGTACATGCCCAGGTTCCAAACAGCATGAGCGGCATGATGTAAAACCCATGTAGGCCTATCTCAATCTTTCATGATGAATCTGAGTTTGGTTTTTTTTTTTCGTTTTGACAGATGATTTTATCGTGAATCTAATAATTTGAAAATTTCAAAATTTAATTATTTTTAGCTGTTCGAACCAGTTGAATAATTATGGTACCAATTGTGTAAATGCCCATCTGATGGTTCCTGTCAATGATCTCTAGGCATCGAGAACAAGTTACCGAGACGATAACGACATCATTGCAGAGAGGAAGCGACTACAACGCGAGTTGGAGAGAGGTCTGAGAGAGACCCACATACACCAGGGGTAGGTCATAGCGATAGTATGACAGAAAAACCAAATAACATAGCAAGTGTGGTCCCACAAATATAGATCTATTTTCTGAAAAATTTTCACCCTCTTTTGCTCCAGAGATGACATACTCGCGAACACAGCTCATCCCACGGCATACACCAACGGCACTACTGGTCTCGAGCCATCACAAGTCGGGGCCAGGTAGCTGCCATGATTATCAAGCTCATTGTGCTCAGTCTATACATCTGCCAGAATGTAATATAGTTTTTACATATATTTATTTCTATAGACACATGGTTATACTCATCCGTCCAGAACAGCATCACAGCCAATAAAAATTTCTGCTCCTATATCGATTATTGTATGTACTGGTTTTCTTTAGCTCATTGAGCCTGTTGAGTTGATATTGTGGTTGTCCGTCCAATGTTTGTAGAAACTCCACTGTTGTGTCATATAAGCTTAGCAGAAACCGCACAAGTTAAGGTCAGCTGAAAGTTGCACCATATATATCGTTCTACAAACGTGCAGGAGTTAATAAATTTGTCAGTTCTAATGGTGCTGTAAACTTTCAAATTTCTCACTGAAACTCTTGTTGTTTTGCATATGATGTAGTGTATGATCATCATCAAAAATATATTGCTATATTTAGCTTGCAAACTTTGCTATCTCAAACATATGAACCTTTCTTGAACAGTCCCTGTGATATTTATTTGTATTATATGTCAATATACTCGTGTATAAATGAAAAGTTAATTCAACATTGCAACTAAAGAGAAAAGTGCAATTACTGAGGTAATCAAACAGCTTATTGTTTTGTTTATATGTAATCTGAAACTCTGAATGACCAATTTGAAATGCAAGTAAAAATGTTTATCCTAAATAAAGATTCCACTTCGGATATTTGGAAAGTTTTTTTGTGTTGTTCAAATGTGAATTTGTGTACAAGTCAAGTCTGGTTTGAGCATACGTGGGACATATGGTGTCCTTGTATGCTCAAACTTGAGGTTTAGAGATTGTGATTCATATTGCGAGCATATAGGAAGCCGTATATGGGGCCTTTCAGGGCATATCTACCTTTCGGGGCATGCTTTTTAGGTTACCGGACCTATGGTATTTATTATGAAGTCACAATATGATGGATATTTTGGGGAGCTCGAAGTTGACCTCAGATGACCTGCCAGGATGAGTGGTATGTCGGGTCACATCGGACCTGAAATGTGTAATATGAATTCTGCATACAAATCGGCTGTAGATGAAGCTTAGATATTTTGGTGACCTTAAACCTAACATGACCATGAGTGGTTATTGTCGAGGTAACTTTTGACAGGACAGATGAAGCTTAGGTTTGTGTTAGGAGCATATAGACCGTCACATCAGGTGGTTCTTCTGGTGACCTTGAACTTGTTCTTCAAGGAATTTGATAGGTCAAAACAGCAATATTTTACTGGGAAAAATCTACTCTAACTGTACATTTCTATGGTAATATTTCTTAGCTCTTGGGCTATTTTTTTGTAGTTAGTAATCCGGCTCGGAACACTGATTCAAAATAGAAACTAAGAAAATGCAAAAATTGAAACCAAACATCACAAAAGTGTTTATTTCTGAACACTGCAGTACACGGCCAAAACACTGCACATCAAAAATCCTGGAAAGTATACAGATTGTCATAAAGCAAATGTGCAAGGACAGTAGCCAAACAAGTGCAATAGAACACGAGAAAAATTCAACAATATTATTTTCTGATGCCCAATTTATGTATGTAAGCCACATTGGTAAATATATGAAGTCTATCACATCCCAAGTACCATCAAATGATGTTAAGCACCATGGATCACATACTTGCAAATATCAACTCATGTTTCTAACAATACATTATTCATATTCACATAACATTCAATTCTCGTCACCACAGTCAAAAAAATATCCACCGTAGAGAACATATCTCGATCGAACTTGATCGATGTGCCTCAGAGCACCTAGCGTTCTGGATTTACATACATTCACTAGTAATAGTCTGTTCAAGTCACCTTCCTCAAAATTATCCACGGAAAAACACAAAAATCGATTGAACTCCACTGAAGCACCTCAAAACGCGTAGTCAAAGTCCCCGCCGTCATAGTGGTTGATGACGTTGAGTGCTGCGTAAGCCTCGTCGTCCCACGGTTTGATTCCCTGACACAGCAGCTCGTAGACCTCGTCCTCTCGGAAGCCGTGGTTGTTTGCGCGCTCCTCTGACTCGGCATCGATCTCACTGGCTGACAGCTTGCTCAGCCGCTTCAACTGGTGCCTGCTCCACGCAGTGTAAACATGGTGGAACCAATTGGTGGTTATCGTTTCAAAACTGGTGGAAACAGTGTGCACACGAACGATTGACCTTTACGTATGCATTGGTCCATATTCATCCATTGACTTAACATACATGGTGAACAGATGTATTTTATAGGAACAGGGAAATTGGTTTAGGTACAGTGGATCCTGTGTTTTAAGACCACCCAAGGGCCCGCAAAAGGTGGTCTTAAATGACAGGTGGTCTCTCATGACAGGTTCATTTACATGATAAAAGGCCACTTGGGACCAAGTGGAGCAGTCTTAAAGACGACGGACAGTAAAAAAATTTTCTTGCACAAATATACTGCTCATGTTCATATGATATGCTACGAAATAAATAAATGTACGAATTCCATTGATATAATGCGCGTCTGGCACGATCAAAATGCTGTTCACAGTGCCCCAGCCATGCCGTGTGTTTCAGGTAAAAGAATCGTGACGTCACGATAGGTCATTACGTTTTCCATACCGCTGTATAGATACCTGTAAGTTTTCCGCGGCTGCTATGATCACCGCGGTGAGGTCAAAGAATTTTCATGCGATGAGATGGCATTCATTAAATATTTGCGACACACCCATTTTGGGGCAGAAAGATATGAAAATTTGCCACCATGTTCAGGAGAGTATATAGATGACACTGTTATGGTGAAATATATTGTTACCCTGAAAAATATGCACAGTCCATGCCCTAACATGGTCTCTAATCGGAAAATATTTCAAGAGGGGTGATGAGTTATAACCCACAGGTAAAAATGTGCTCATCAGAATTTTCTCAAAATTTGTCTGATTATCAAGAGATATGTGTAGATTGAAATCGTTGAATAAAAATTTTGGGTCACTGCGTTGGATTTGTTGCAAAACACTTTCGAAAGAGTTTAGCTATCCTTCGAAATCGGTCATATTATTAATTTCAAATTGAATTAACAGCCCCAGAAAAAAATCCATACGGTAAAAACTTATAAAATTTTGTATGCATGTCCAGTGGATTGTACACATATAAAAAATGAAAAAAAAATTGGGGGTCACTGCGGCAGAATTTTCGCAATCTGCATTTGAATGTTGTATGTCGGACTAGGATCGTGCGCCCGTTTGCCACCAAAACGTCAGAGGTTTACCTATCGTGACGTCACATCATTCGCTGGAAGCTTCTTGAAGGGAGTCTCCACTACAGAGTGCCCACAGGATTCATATTCATTGAAAATATTGTTGCTATCATTTATAACTCATACGACTCTATCATATAAGGAAAAAATCCTGAATATTATTTTTTCACCGTCCGTCGCCTTTAAAACACAGAATGCTCTCTCAAACCAGGTTGTCTTAACACAGGATCCACTGTACATGACATTGACACTTGCATCTTTAAGGGTATGAGGGTCGAGTACAGAACTCCTACCTTAGGCTGAAGTATCACTTTGGCAATGCTGAATACACAGGAAAATTGACACTTCAGCCTACAGTAGGAGTTCCGCAACTCAGCCCTACGGCTCATGTCTTCAAGGAATGATCCCAAAAAATTAGCCCAAGGGCTAAGAGAGGTTACCGGACAATATACATTTTAGATATTAGCCTTTTGTCCAGTGATCTTGGAAATAACGTCGTTAATGAATTCAAGGCCATGAAATATTCAACAAATATATGACTTCTAGTATGTCCACAAAAGATTCCTAAGCTGTAAAGTCATAAGTGAGATATCAGCCCTTCTATTACGTGACCTTGAAAATGAGGTCAAAGTTTAAGTTTGAGGTCATGAAAATATTCAGCATATATCATTTCCTCTATATTCACAACTGATTCCTAAGCTGTAAAGTCAATAATAAGCGAGATTTTAGCCATTTTGTTCTTTGACCCTGAAAATGGGATCCAAGGTTAAATTCTCGATCATCAAAATATTCAGCATACATCATTTCCTATATGTACACTATGGACTCCTAAGCTGTAAATTCGATAATAAGCGAGATATAAGCCATTTTGTATTCTGACCTTGAAAATAAGGTGACTGACCTTGAAATTTAGGTCAAATGTCAAATTCAAGGTCATGAGAATATTCAGAATATATCATTTTCTATCTGTCCACAATTGACTCTCAAGTTGTGAAGTCGATAATAAGCGAGATATTAGCCATTTTGTTCTTTGGACTTGAAAATGAGGTCAAAGGTCAAATTCAAGGTAATCAGAATATTCGGCATATGTCATTTCCTATATGTCCACAATTGATTCCTAAGCTTTGAAGTCGATAATAAGCATGATATTAGCCATTTTGTCCTGTGACCTTGAAAATGAGGTCAAAGGTCAAATTCAAGGTCACGAGAATATTCACCATATATCATTTCCTATATGTTCACAATTGATTCCTAAGCTGTAAAGTCGATAATAAGCGAGATATTACCCATTTTGTCCTGTGACCTTGAAAACGAGGTCAAAGTCAAATTCAAGGTCATGACAATAATCAGCATATATCAATTCCTAAGTGTCCAAAATAGATTCATAGTCTCTAATCTCAATATTAAGTGAGATATTAGGCATAATGTGTCCCATTATGAAGCATAGCAGAATTGAACATGAGAAAGCCCCATTTGGGACCAGTCGAGAAAATGAAAATGGCCGCTACGTGCACATCGGTGATTCAGGGACAACGAAACTTACACACATCACAGAGGTATGTGAGAGCAATCTTTTGAAACAAAAATCTCAAAACTGTCTGAACAGTTTTTGAGAAAATGGCTGCCAAAGTCAAGAAATTGGCCGTTTTTCAACGAAATTGGCCGCCATTTTGAAAAAAAAAAGCGAAAATCAAAAAACAAAAATTACTCCCTCTTGAAATATTTTTAGGTATTTTTGTGCAAAATTTCAGAAAGATTCGATTGTAAACTTTAAAGATAAAAATGTAGACGGACGACGCCGACGACGACGGCAACGCCATGCAAATAGGTTATCGGACCATAGGTCCGGTAACCTAAAAATTGATATGCAGCCAATAACTGACCAGTATCCCAGCAACAATTGTGAAATGCAATACTTACGAGAAGTAGGTGGCCATGCCATTGTCGATGCTATCGTCCTCTGAATCCGTGTCCGTGTGCGCCTTCACACTAACCAGCACCGTGAGGTACTTGCCGATGTCTTCCTCACTGTCGGAACTCATCCCAATATCACGGTCTGGGGGCGCAAGAGCGATAACTCATATACATTTCAGTTTTTGAGTGAGACTTTATACACTCCAATTATTTGAGCGAGATTTATTAGTTTTAACAAGATTTGCATTCGATTAAATCATTGTCTCAGAATTTTTTTTTTAATCTATCAAGACAATAGTTCAGACCTATGAACTGGTGTGCAATCTCCCTGAAGTACGCTTTGTGACAGCAATGTTCCTTGTGTTTAAGTCGCCACTTAGAGCCGAGGTGTCGAAGCAGGTCCTGAACCCGCTGGAAAACGCGACCACATGCGCCGCAAAGTGCCATGTCGCCGGGCTTCATGTGCTTGTTGAACAGCTTGAGATGATGGCGGTCAGCCTTGCCCAGCATCTCTAGGTAGTGATTCTCCAAGGCATCAACAGGGTTCATATCATTTTTACCGTCAACAAAAACCTCGCCACATTCTCCTGCAGAATAAGAGTGTTAGCAAATATTAATTTCTTCGACAAATGACAAAATAGCTATTGTATGGGCATATTAAGTGCACTGTACTCGAAGAGTGGTCATTCATGTGTGTGGTGAAGAGACAACCAGGAGAAGACCCTCTTGCCTGATCTGGCGACCACATACCACACAAACTGCTGTGCCAAACCTTAATAGTCAGTTATATGTATTTTTTCTTCGTCAAGTAGGCTACGAACCGCACACACTCCTCTCAGTGCCCGTGGAGGTATCTTTTCCGGCCTTTGACTCCTTTGCTTTCAGCTTGTCTTGTGCATTTCCATCAGGTGTATCAGCTTCTGATTGCTTCCCTTTGTCTGAAATGGAGATTCAATGAAAAAAACTTTGTGTACTTACTCCATAGAAGGTGGGAGCGTCACTTGAGAATGCTTCTTCTCTGTACAGTGGTTCCCCTCAGATAAGACCCCCCTCAATAAAAATTCCCCCTCTATAAGGACATTTTTGTGTGGCATTACATGTAGGATCAGATCAACATGTAGATGAACCCCTCTAATAAGACTTCCCCTTAGATAAAACCTTAATTTTGAGGCAGAAGAGTACATGTTACCTGAGGAGGACCACTGTAGAATTATTACAAGGTTAGAACCACCTAACTTACCCTTATCTTCCTCAAACACTTCATCTTCAGCTTTGGCCGAGTGTGATTTATCTTTTGTTGTCTTGGTCTTGTGCTTGGGCTTCCTAGGCTTCCTCTTGTTTTTCTTGGCCTTGTTTCTACCAGAATTCCCCTCGTCTTTCCAAGTCACATGTTTCTCCGCGGCTCTTGCTTTGGTCTCTGGTGACTCCGAGTCTGCTCGTCTGTCCTCATCGGATGTAGCTTTGCTGGGGTCGCTTTCATTGTTGTTTTTGTCAGTTTCTTTTAATTTTGAAGCGTCTCGGTAAACATCCATTTGCTCTTGCTGGAAAATGTAAATTTTATAACATAGAAAATTAGAGACAAAGTCAACATTGATATACTGTATGTTAAAAAAAAAAAATTTGCCTTTTTTTTTACCTGATATCCACTGTCCTTAGCGTAGTTGTGACTGACATGATGGGTGAAGTAGCAGTCACTTCCATGCCAACAGCCCTGTCTTGTCCTAAAGCACAACAGAAACATCGGACATCATAGGATCAACAAGCATCATGAATCAAAATGGTGCGCAGCATGTACAGTTCACAGATTCTTACCCAAAGAACCTGCATATCGGTCTAGGTCCATCGGATTCATCTCGTTCATGCAGAAGCCAACATCGTTCAGCATTCCAACAACCAAATGGCGTGTTGTAATAGTAACAAACCTTTCTTTCCTGGAAGTTACCATCAAATATTAATTATTAAACATAGCAAGGTGCTACACTCACTTACCAACAGGTCATATCAATTCAAGCTCAGGTCACCATTAGATGCAAAAATATGATTTCCCATATGCTCACAATCCATTCCTAAAACTCGGGCTTCAGGCATTTAGTATATATAGACCAACTTGCACATATTAAGTAATTATGACATGGGAGTTCGAGCATTCAAGCTCATCTGTGGTCAAGTTTGAGGGCATAATACAAACCTAAGCTCTATCTTCAAGCACTCAAGTGTCCAACAGCTGAGTTACACTCTTTATCCAGACATGACATGGAGTTTAAGCACTCAATTTCATTCAAAGTCATTATGTATATGACTTCCTATATTCTACCTCGAAGTGAGTGTAGTGGATAAGGCGTCGGACTTGTAATCCAAAGATCATGGGTTCGAGTCTCGAGCTGGACTGCTTTGCTATTTAACTAGTGTCCTTAGGCAAGGCATTTATCACTAATGTGTCAATCTTCAAGTGCATCGCAGTAATTCTGGCCTAACTGCTATACATGTTTCAACATTTTCCACATACTCATACACATTTCACACAGACCTAAACACCATGATCACAGTATGAGTTAAATCAGGTAATGAAGGCTTGCCAAATTCATATATGACACAGACTCATTAAAACATTATAAATTGCTATGCAAATTTGGGAAATTGCTGTCAAATATGGATTTTGTGCAGCATTACTGCAGCAAACTGCTACCGGTATACGACCTCGAAAAAGTAAAATGTTCCCTGATCTTCAACCAGGATTAAAATGGGTACCCGTTGCATAATGGGTGTTGTATAGAGTGCTTTGAGTGTGGCTGCTCCAAGTACAATCACTCAGACTGGGGTCAAAGTGTAAAGCGCCTTTGAAAGTGGATTTAGTTCGACTGAAAAGAGCGCTAAATCAAATGTGATAACTAACTTTATATTCTCAAAATACAAACCTAATCTCTGTCATAAACATTTGAATCTAGAAAACGAATCAGAATATTAGCCAAAAGTATGTTTTGGTATTTTTAAAAAGATATTCATCCAGCCAAATAAGTTATCTGTCGGATGGACACAAACCATAGTGGACAAGTATAGATAGATAGATTTTATTTCAGAATATCTGGACATGTTAGTCAACATATAGAACACCCACTCTAATGAAAAGCACCAGCACTGAATGAGCTCCAAGCAATTCATGAACTCCTATTTTCCAACGCATAGGAACGAATGTGTACATCATGATGGGACGTTATGACGTCAAAATGGACTTTATGACGCCAGGTTTGAACTCACGATGTTGCCAATCAACGGCTGATCAAGGTTTTGTTTTAGATTCATATTTTATCATCAGGCACATACATTAATATATAATTCTGAGTAGAACAAAGCCCAGTGCTCCATCAACAATTTACGTACGGTTGTATACAAACCGTTCGTCCTAAATACGCCGCATTCCCAAATTCGCCAACAGGGTTTTCAGGCCTTGTAATGCAAATGAAACCAACTAGTTCTATCATATATCGAGACTCTGACATTCAATCTTTCTACGAGCAGTTTGCTTTCCATAAAATGAGTTTCTGGGCTCTTATAATATTGAGTTGGCGAATTTTGAGATGCGGCGAATTTAGGACGGATGACTCGCACAATATCGGGCCTAATCTGAGCTGCATGCCGACACGGTTGTAAGTGCATGAATAGAGTGTTCGTATCTGTATAGACAAATTCAGTCTCATCAAATTGTTGATTAGAATGGGTTTAATACACTGGTCTACAGTGAAAAGCCCAACGAAATCAATTTAGTGTCATATCCACCTATTTTCCTGCGCTTACCGTCACATCGCCGCCGGTCGCCATGACTGCTCGCTCGAGAAACTCTTGGCGGTCCGCAGTTTGAAAGGAGCGGTCACACCATGTCACGTGGTCGGCGATTTTTTACCCCCGCCGAATGCACAGTGGACACCTCGCTGTCGTTGGTAGACGAAAGTGCTCTGGCTCAGTGCACGGGTTGAGGGCTTCGTTTGAAGGCATTTGGAAATCAGGCCAGAATCAGCTAATTCCTGAAGTTATCGCGCTAGCCTTTCCAGGAGGTCACATTAGAAAGAAAATAACGCCAAATGGTTTTATTGGATTCGTGCAACATTTACAATTTCATCTGATTATGTCAGCTTTTGTTGAAAATGTGGAATTCCCTTTCCAAAATCTGGAGTTGAATAAATACATTAATGCATGCACTCCACGCACTATAGCTCAAGTGTTCTTTTTTTAGAGGTTTCTTCAGAGTTTATTCAAGCTTCGACTTGACAAATCATCCATGCATTTGGATTTCGATTGTGAACTGCACATATTTTGTAGACAGATTTGAAGTATGTACCTGGTAAAATTGATATCTTTCACCTCAGGGGCCCAATTTGACCTCATTTTCAAGGTCAGAGAACAAAATGGCTGATATCTCGCTTATTATCAACTTTATCGACTAGGAATCAACTGTGGACATATTGGAAATGATATACAATGTATGACGAACATTTTCATGACATTGGATTTGACCTTTGTCAGAGCACAAAATGGCTAATATCTCGCTTATTATCGACTTTACAGCTTAGGAATCCATATTGAATATATAGGAAATGATACATGCTGAATATTCTGGTGACCTTAAATTTGATCTTCGATCTCATTTTCAAGGTCAGAGAACAAAATGCCTGATATCTCGCTTATTATCGACTTTACAACTTAGGAATCACTCTACAGCATAGTGGCTGATATCTCGCTTACTATCGACTTCACAGCGTAGGAATCACTTCACAGCATAGTGAAAATATAGGAAATTATATTTGCTTAAAATTATAGTGACCCTGAATTTGATCTTTGATCTCATTTTCAAGGTCAGAGAACATAATCACAGTGCTTACACAGATTAAGGTACCGCGCGGTACCTTAATCAAAGATGGCGGAAGGTAGGTTATGCTTCAACCTTTCATCGGCGATTTCTAGCATATACATGAGAAATGCGCGTATATTTTTGTGGTTTCTGAGAGGGAGTTACATCATATAAAATGTGAATAAGTTACAAGAGATGTTATACTGGCAGTCGCGAGTAATTTGAGGGAGAAGAAATCGGCTTGATTACGGTACCACGCAGAGCTGAGCGGCCTGTGATTACCGAACCACGCGTAAAAGATTATGGTACCACATCAGAAAAATGTGTGTACTTTCGAACATAAAGTCGCCTTGGTGGGATAATAGAGTAAGAAGAGCATATATTTTCTGTTTCCATCACATTGGAAAATTACTACCTGCATAATACACTGTTATCGTATTAAAGCCGGGATTCAATCAATTTTTTGGAATCCGGTGTGTACTTTGGCCGATGCAGTCTCCGTATATATTGCCGAATGGAGTGCTTCCTCGAGACCAGACACTGTGTACTGCCGTACCTGTTGATCCGCTGCCTTTTCAAAGATTTTAGATAGCAATGGGAGGTTCGATACCGGTCTATAGTTTGACAGTTCTTCAGTGTCAGACCCATGTCGTTGTTGTTGTTTTTTTCAAAATGGGTGTGATCAAGGCTTGCTTGATTGAAAACGGAAATACACCACTGCAGAGCAAGGAGTTCAGCAAAACCTCCTGACATTTTTTCACCAGCGGAATTGGGATGGGGTTACTTCGCGATGATCTCGATGGTGAAGATTTGATGATGTTTTGAAGTTCTCGAGTTTGTTTGTGATCTGATTGTTAGCACTGGGTGATCATCAGGGAACGATTAATGTAATCTTGGCAATTTTGTTGCTGATCGCGAAGACGTTCCAAAAACGATAACAGAACTTAGCCTCCGAATCTGTGTCAGGAAATTTGGAGACTTTTTTCTTGTCTAGCAGGGTGTTGATAAAAGATGATTTTGAGATAAAAGATTGCCAACAGAACCGTTCATGTGAATTAAGCCGCGTTGTCAATCAACTGATTATATCAATTGAGTCCGCTGACACTATAGTGACAGCTATAGGTTTATAACTGGCTTACAATAGGAGGGTGCACTGTGCAGTGATATATTTATGAAATGCACATAAATTGTTCTATTGGGGTCTGTATGATTACTTGCTCTGTATATTTTATCGTTCAAAATCCATAATCCATAAACTCAATAATCCATTGAGTCATATGAATTGAATCTGACTATCAGCAGTACAAAACTGGCTCACAATAGAAACAAATAATTGAGAGGTATTGCAGTAAAATTGCGTTGAATGTAGAATATTGTTCTTCGTAAACTTATCATTTACAACTGTATGTAATGAATTTCATTCTTACCGATTATCCTGGCTATTTATCCATTAACAATTTTAAGCAGCGCAATCTTCATTATTTTGCCCTTTTGTGCAAAAAAATAGAACTGGCACGGATGGTTTAGACTGCCTGTTGCCATAGCAACGAGCCCCACACAGGGGCCACACTGGTAGCATTCCGTCCCTGTCCCACAGGTGTTTTATATCTGAGACAAGGTTGTTGATATGTCTTTAACCATTAACACTTTAAAGCAGCCCGATCGATATTTTTGCCATTTTTATGGGAAAATAGACCTGTTGCCATGGAAACGAGCCCTACCTTGGGCCGGTGGTATCAGCATGTGTGTTTCGTATATTATTATGTTCATCTATGACAAAGTTGGTAACCACCATTAAACACCTTTAAACATTAAACATTTTTAAACAGAATGAACCTCGTAATTCTTGCCATTTCCGGGTGACTGTGTGTCACAAAAGTAACACTGGAATAGCACCTCTTTAACACAAAAGAAACATTAAATGGATAAATTCTGTAGTTGTGGTACCATAATCCACGATTCATTGGCTGTTTGTGGTACCGTAATCCACCTCACGTGGTACCATAATCAAGCCGATTTCTTCTCCCTCAAATTACTCGCGACTGCCAGTATAACATCGCTTGTAACTTATCCACAGTGTATATGATGTAACTCCCTCTCAAAATACACAAAAAGATATGCGCATTTCTAATGTATATGCTAGAAATCGCCGATGAGAGGTCGAAGCATAACCTACCTTCCGCCATCTTTGATTAAGGTACCGCACGGTACCTTAATCTGTGTAAGCACTGTGATAATGGCTAATATCTTGCTTTACAGCTCAAGAATCCATAGTGAACATATGGGAAATGATATATGCTGAGTATTCTCATGATCTTGGCCTTTGACCTCATTTTCAAGGTCAGATCACAAAATGGCTGATATCTCACTTATTTTCGACGTTACAGTTTAGGAATCAAATGTTGACATACTAGAAATGATATATGCTGAATATTCTCGTGACCTTAAATTGACCAATGACTTTATTTCCAAGGTCACGGGACGAAAGGCTAATATCTAAAGTATATTGTCCGATAACCTTTCTTAGCCCATGGGCTATTTTTTTTCCATTTAGTGGCTTGAGAATGATCATTTCCCCGGGAACCTTTCTTTACCTTTGGCCTCAAGTTTGTCCTCTATAATAATAGCCCTCTATTATCTATGGGCATGTGATTGCACGGCAATCAATTGTGGACATATTAGAAATGATAAATATTCTCGTGACCTCGAATTGACCAATAACCTATTTTTCTAGGTATCAGGATAAAAGGCTAATATCTAAAATATATATTGTCCGGTAACCTTTCTTGGCCCTTGGGTGACGGTCTTCGCTTGGGTACTTTTTTTGTGGCTTGACAATGAACGTTTCTCTGGGAACCTTTGGCCTCAAGTTTGTCCTCTATAATAATAGCCCTCTATTATCTATGGGCATGTGATTGCACGGCAATCAATTGTGGACATATTAGAAATGATAAATATTCTCGTGACCTCGAATTGACCAATAACCTATTTTTCTAGGTATCAGGATAAAAGGCTAATATCTAAAATATATATTGTCCGGTAACCTTTCTTGGCCCTTGGGTGACGGTCTTCGCTTGGGTACTTTTTTTGTGGCTTGACAATGAACGTTTCTCTGGGAACCTTTGACCTAAAGTTTGTCCTCTATTATCTATGGGTGATTCAAGTCCATAGGATCAGCACTTCATCTTAAGAGCTTGTATCGTTCGGAAGGTAATACTTTGATATTACGCAGGAATTAAATGTATAGGCTTGACGGATACAAATCCATAGTATTAACCGAGCCAACTTATAAGGCTAAGAATATAGGATTTCACAAAAGAGAACGATTTATTAGTTTGATATTTTAATGCATGTATTTCACGAAATGAGATGCAGTATGAACAAATGGTGCCTTGGAGGCTAGCATGCAGCAGTCTTTGAATTGTCATGAACACACACACACTCGACGAACGAGAAGTCCCTTTGGCGCCACAAGGTATCCTCGGTGAATTGATGTAGACGAGCAGTCTATGAAACGGTGATGAATATGAAGCGAAGATGAGTTATGAACATTCACCCGATGCGACGAGAACGGTGGTGGGACTCTGAGGAATCATTTACTTCTTGGCAGCAGCTTTCTTGGGTTTGGCGGCCTTCTTCGTTGGTTTAGCAGCAGCTTTCTTGGCGGGTTTAGCGGCGGCCTTTTTCGGCTTGGCGTCTTTCTCAGGCGCAGCAGCTTTCTTGGGTTTGGCGGCCTTCTTTGGGGACTTAGCTTTCTTGGCAGCAGTCTTCTTTGGAGTCTTGGCTTTAGGTTTCTTGGCGGCTTTTGGCTTTTTTGCTGCAGGTTTCTTGGTGGCCTTTTTCACTTCACCGATACGGAAGCTGCCGGATGCTCCAGTTCCCTTGGACTGCTTCAGGGAGTTGTTCTTCACTCCAGCACGCAGGGCCATCTTCAGATGAGAGTTCACAACCCTGGCGTCGTTCCCGACGTTGAAGTTTGCCAAGATGTACTTGAGGATGACTTGACGGGAAGAACCTCAGCGCTCAAAAATACACAAAAAGATATGCGCGTTTCTAATGTATATGCTAGAAATCGCCGATGAAAGGTCGAAGCATAACCTACCTTCCACCATCTGTGATTAAGGTACCGCGCGGTACCTTAATCTGTGTAAGCACTGTGATAATGGCTAATATCTTGCTTTACAGCTCAGGAATCCATAGTGAACATATAGGAAATGATATATGCTGAGTATTCTCATGATCTTGGCCTTTGACCTCATTTTCAAGGTCAGATCACAAAATGGCTGATATCTCACTTATTTTCGACGTTACAGTTTAGGAATCAAATGTTGACATACTAGAAATGATATATGCTGAATATTCTCGTGACCTTAAATTGACCAATGACTTTATTTCCAAGGTCACGGGACGAAAGGCTAATATCTAAAGTATATTGTCCGATAACCTTTCTTAGCCCATGGGCTATTTTTTTTCCATTTAGTGGCTTGAGAATGATCATTTCCCCGGGAACCTTTCTTTACCTTTGGCCTCAAGTTTGTCCTCTATAATAATAGCCCTCTATTATCTATGGGCATGTGATTGCACGGCAATCAATTGTGGACATATTAGAAATGATAAATATTCTCGTGACCTCGAACTGACCAATAGCCTATTTTTCTAGGTATCAGGATAAAAGGCTAATATCTAAAATATATATTGTCCGGTAACCTTTCTTGGCCCTTGGGTGACGGTCTTCGCTTGGGTACTTTTTTTGTGGCTTGACAATGAACGTTTCTCTGGGAACCTTTGACCTAAAGTTTGTCCTCTATTATCTATGGGTGATTCAAGTCCATAGGATCAGCACTTCATCTTAAGAGCTTGTATCGTTCGGAAGGTAAAACTTTGATATTACGCAGGAATTAAATGTATAGGCTTGACGGATACAAATCCATAGTATTAACCGAGCCAACTTATAAGGCTAAGAATATAGGATTTCACAAAAGAGAACGATTTATTAGTTTGATATTTTAATGCATGTATTTCACGAAATGAGATGCAGTATGAACAAATGGTGCCTTGGAGGCTAGCATGCAGCAGTCTTTGAATTGTCATGAACACACACACACTCGACGAACGAGAAGTCCCTTTGGCGCCACAAGGTATCCTCGGTGAATTGATGTAGACGAGCAGTCTATGAAACGGTGATGAATATGAAGCGAAGATGAGTTATGAACATTCACCCGATGCGACGAGAACGGTGGTGGGACTCTGAGGAATCATTTACTTCTTGGCAGCAGCTTTCTTGGGTTTGGCGGCCTTCTTCGTTGGTTTAGCAGCAGCTTTCTTGGCGGGTTTAGCGGCGGCCTTTTTCGGCTTGGCATCTTTCTCAGGCGCAGCAGCTTTCTTGGGTTTGGCGGCCTTCTTTGGGGACTTAGCTTTCTTGGCAGCAGTCTTCTTTGGAGTCTTGGCTTTAGGTTTCTTGGCGGCTTTTGGCTTTTTTGCTGCAGGTTTCTTGGTGGCCTTTTTCACCTCACCGATACGGAAGCTGCCGGATGCTCCAGTTCCCTTGGACTGCTTCAGGGAGTTGTTCTTCACTCCAGCACGCAGGGCCATCTTCAGATGAGAGTTCACAAGCCTGGCGTCGTTCCCGACGTTGAAGTTTGCCAAGATGTACTTGAGGATGGCTTGACGGGAAGAACCTCCGCGCTCAAAAATACACAAAAAGATATGCGCGTTTCTAATGTATATGCTAGAAATCGCCGATGAAAGGTCGAAGCATAACCTACCTTCCGCCATCTGTGATTAAGGTACCGCGCGGTACCTTAATCTGTGTAAGCACTGTGACAATGGCTAATATCTTGCTTTACAGCTCAGGAATCCATAGTGAACATATAGGAAATGATATATGCTGAGTATTCTCATGATCTTGGCCTTTGACCTCATTTTCAAGGTCAGATCACAAAATGGCTGATATCTCACTTATTTTCGACGTTACAGTTTAGGAATCAAATGTTGACATACTAGAAATGATATATGCTGAATATTCTCGTGACCTTAAATTGACCAATGACTTTATTTCCAAGGTCACGGGACGAAAGGCTAATATCTAAAGTATATTGTCCGATAACCTTTCTTAGCCCATGGGCTATTTTTTTTCCATTTAGTGGCTTGAGAATGATCATTTCCCCGGGAACCTTTCTTTACCTTTGGCCTCAAGTTTGTCCTCTATAATAATAGCCCTCTATTATCTATGGGCATGTGATTGCACGGCAATCAATTGTGGACATATTAGAAATGATAAATATTCTCGTGACCTCGAACTGACCAATAGCCTATTTTTCTAGGTATCAGGATAAAAGGCTAATATCTAAAATATATATTGTCCGGTAACCTTTCTTGGCCCTTGGGTGACGGTCTTCGCTTGGGTACTTTTTTTGTGGCTTGACAATGAACGTTTCTCTGGGAACCTTTGACCTAAAGTTTGTCCTCTATTATCTATGGGTGATTCAAGTCCATAGGATCAGCACTTCATCTTAAGAGCTTGTATCGTTCGGAAGGTAAAACTTTGATATTACGCAGGAATTAAATGTATAGGCGCGACGGATACAAATCCATAGTATTAACCGAGCCAACTTATAAGGCTAAGAATATAGGATTTCACAAAAGAGAACGATTTATTAGTTTGATATTTTAATGCATGTATTTCACGAAATGAGATGCAGTATGAACAAATGGTGCCTTGGAGGCTAGCATGCAGCAGTCTTTGAATTGTCATGAACACACACACACTCGACGAACGAGAAGTCCCTTTGGCGCCACAAGGTATCCTCGGTGAATTGATGTAGACGAGCAGTCTATGAAACGGTGATGAATATGAAGCGAAGATGAGTTATGAACATTCACCCGATGCGACGAGAACGGTGGTGGGACTCTGAGGAATCATTTACTTCTTGGCAGCAGCTTTCTTGGGTTTGGCGGCCTTCTTCGTTGGTTTAGCAGCAGCTTTCTTGGCGGGTTTAGCGGCGGCCTTTTTCGGCTTGGCGTCTTTCTCAGGCGCAGCAGCTTTCTTGGGTTTGGCGGCCTTCTTTGGGGACTTAGCTTTCTTGGCAGCAGTCTTCTTTGGAGTCTTGGCTTTAGGTTTCTTGGCGGCTTTTGGCTTTTTTGCTGCAGGTTTCTTGGTGGCCTTTTTCACCTCACCGATACGGAAGCTGCCGGATGCTCCAGTTCCCTTGGACTGCTTCAGGGAGTTGTTCTTCACTCCAGCACGCAGGGCCATCTTCAGATGAGAGTTGACAACCCTGGCGTCGTTCCCGACGTTGAAGTTTGCCAAGATGTACTTGAGGATGGCTTGACGGGAAGAACCTCCGCGCTCAAAAATACACAAAAAGATATGCGCGTTTCTAATGTATATGCTAGAAATCACCGATGAAAGGTCGAAGCATAACCTACCTTCCGCCATCTGTGATTAAGGTACCGCGCGGTACCTTAATCTGTGTAAGCACTGTGATAATGGCTAATATCTTGCTTTACAGCTCAGGAATCCATAGTGAACATATAGGAAATGATATATGCTGAGTATTCTCATGATCTTGGCCTTTGACCTCATTTTCAAGGTCAGATCACAAATGGCTGATATCTCACTTATTTTCGACGTTACAGTTTAGGAATCAAATGTTGACATACTAGAAATGATATATGCTGAATATTCTCGTGACCTTAAATTGACCAATGACTTTATTTCCAAGGTCACGGGACGAAAGGCTAATATCTAAAGTATATTGTCCGATAACCTTTCTTAGCCCATGGGCTATTTTTTTTCCATTTAGTGGCTTGAGAATGATCATTTCCACGGGAACCTTTCTTTACCTTTGGCCTCAAGTTTGTCCTCTATAATAATAGCCCTCTATTATCTATGGGCATGTGATTGCACGGCAATCAATTGTGGACATATTAGAAATGATAAATATTCTCGTGACCTCGAACTGACCAATAGCCTATTTTTCTAGGTATCAGGATAAAAGGCTAATATCTAAAATATATATTGTCCGGTAACCTTTCTTGGCCCTTGGGTGACGGTCTTCGCTTGGGTACTTTTTTTGTGGCTTGACAATGAACGTTTCTCTGGGAACCTTTGACCTAAAGTTTGTCCTCTATTATCTATGGGTGATTCAAGTCCACAGGATCAGCACTTCATCTTAAGAGCTTGTATCGTTCGGAAGGTAAAACTTTGATATTACGCAGGAATTAAATGTATAGGCGCGACGGATACAAATCCATAGTATTAACCGAGCCAACTTATAAGGCTAAGAATATAGGATTTCACAAAAGAGAACGATTTATTAGTTTGATATTTTAATGCATGTATTTCACGAAATGAGATGCAGTATGAACAAATGGTGCCTTGGAGGCTAGCATGTAGCAGTCTTTGAATTGTCATGAACACACACACACTCGACGAACGAGAAGTCCCTTTGGCGCCACAAGGTATCCTCGGTGAATTGATGTAGACGAGCAGTCTATGAAACGGTGATGAATATGAAGCGAACATGAGTTATGAACATTCACCCGATGCGACGAGAACGGTGGTGGGACTCTGAGGAATCATTTACTTCTTGGCAGCAGCTTTCTTGGGTTTGGCGGCCTTCTTCGTTGGTTTAGCAGCAGCTTTCTTGGCGGGTTTAGCGGCGGCCTTTTTCGGCTTGGCGTCTTTCTCAGGCGCAGCAGCTTTCTTGGGTTTGGCGGCCTTCTTTGGGGACTTAGCTTTCTTGGCAGCAGTCTTCTTTGGAGTCTTGGCTTTAGGTTTCTTGGCGGCTTTTGCCTTTTTTGCTGCAGGTTTCTTGGTGGCCTTTTTCACCTCACCGATACGGAAGCTGCCGGATGCTCCAGTTCCCTTGGACTGCTTCAGGGAGTTGTTCTTCACTCCAGCACGCAGGGCCATCTTCAGATGAGAGTTCACAACCCTGGCGTCGTTCCCGACGTTGAAGTTTGCCAAGATGTACTTGAGGATGGCTTGACGGGAAGAACTGCCGCGCTCAAAAATACACAAAAAGATATGCGCGTTTCTAATGTATATGCTAGAAATCGCCGATGAAAGGTCGAAGCATAACCTACCTTCCGCCATCTGTGATTAAGGTACCGCGCGGTACCTTAATCTGTGTAAGCACTGTGATAATGGCTAATATCTTGCTTTACAGCTCAGGAATCCATAGTGAACATATAGGAAATGATATATGCTGAGTATTCTCATGATCTTGGCCTTTGACCTCATTTTCAAGGTCATATCACAAAATGGCTGATATCTCACTTATTTTCGACGTTACAGTTTAGGAATCAAATGTTGACATACTAGAAATGATATATGCTGAATATTCTCGTGACCTTAAATTGACCAATGACTTTATTTCCAAGGTCACGGGACGAAAGGCTAATATCTAAAGTATATTGTCCGATAACCTTTCTTAGCCCATGGGCTATTTTTTTTCCATTTAGTGGCTTGAGAATGATCATTTCCCCGGGAACCTTTCTTTACCTTTGGCCTCAAGTTTGTCCTCTATAATAATAGCCCTCTATTATCTATGGGCATGTGATTGCACGGCAATCAATTGTGGACATATTAGAAATGATAAATATTCTCGTGACCTCGAACTGACCAATAGCCTATTTTTCTAGGTATCAGGATAAAAGGCTAATATCTAAAATATATATTGTCCGGTAACCTTTCTTGGCCCTTGGGTGACGGTCTTCGCTTGGGTACTTTTTTTGTGGCTTGACAATGAACGTTTCTCTGGGAACCTTTGACCTAAAGTTTGTCCTCTATTATCTATGGGTGATTCAAGTCCATAGGATCAGCACTTCATCTTAAGAGCTTGTATCGTTCGGAAGGTAAAACTTTGATATTACGCAGGAATTAAATGTATAGGCGCGACGGATACAAATCCATAGTATTAACCGAGCCAACTTATAAGGCTAAGAATATAGGATTTCACAAAAGAGAACGATTTATTAGTTTGATATTTTAATGCATGTATTTCACGAAATGAGATGCAGTATGAACAAATGGTGCCTTGGAGGCTAGCATGTAGCAGTCTTTGAATTGTCATGAACACACACACACTCGACGAACGAGAAGTCCCTTTGGCGCCACAAGGTATCCTCAGTGAATTGATGTAGACGAGCAGTCTATGAAACGGTGATGAATATGAAGCGAAGATGAGTTATGAACATTCACCCGATGCGACGAGAACGGTGGTGGGACTCTGAGGAATCATTTACTTCTTGGCAGCAGCTTTCTTGGGTTTGGCGGCCTTCTTCGTTGGTTTAGCAGCAGCTTTCTTGGCGGGTTTAGCGGCGGCCTTTTTCGGCTTGGCGTCTTTCTCAGGCGCAGCAGCTTTCTTGGGTTTGGCGGCCTTCTTTGGGGACTTAGCTTTCTTGGCAGCAGTCTTCTTTGGAGTCTTGGCTTTAGGTTTCTTGGCGGCTTTTGGCTTTTTTGCTGCAGGTTTCTTGGTGGCCTTTTTCACCTCACCGATACGGAAGCTGCCGGATGCTCCAGTTCCCTTGGACTGCTTCAGGGAGTTGTTCTTCACTCCAGCACGCAGGGCCATCTTCAGATGAGAGTTCACAACCCTGGCGTCGTTCCCGACGTTGAAGTTTGCCAAGATGTACTTGAGGATGGCTTGACGGGAAGAACCTCCGCGCTCAAAAATACACAAAAAGATATGCGCGTTTCTAATGTATATGCTAGAAATCGCCGATGAAAGGTCGAAGCATAACCTACCTTCCGCCATCTGTGATTAAGGTACCGCGCGGTACCTTAATCTGTGTAAGCACTGTGATAATGGCTAATATCTTGCTTTACAGCTCAGGAATCCATAGTGAACATATAGGAAATGATATATGCTGAGTATTCTCATGATCTTGGCCTTTGACCTCATTTTCAAGGTCATATCACAAAATGGCTGATATCTCACTTATTTTCGACGTTACAGTTTAGGAATCAAATGTTGACATACTAGAAATGATATATGCTGAATATTCTCGTGACCTTAAATTGACCAATGACTTTATTTCCAAGGTCACGGGACGAAAGGCTAATATCTAAAGTATATTGTCCGATAACCTTTCTTAGCCCATGGGCTATTTTTTTTCCATTTAGTGGCTTGAGAATGATCATTTCCCCGGGAACCTTTCTTTACCTTTGGCCTCAAGTTTGTCCTCTATAATAATAGCCCTCTATTATCTATGGGCATGTGATTGCACGGCAATCAATTGTGGACATATTAGAAATGATAAATATTCTCGTGACCTCGAACTGACCAATAGCCTATTTTTCTAGGTATCAGGATAAAAGGCTAATATCTAAAATATATATTGTCCGGTAACCTTTCTTGGCCCTTGGGTGACGGTCTTCGCTTGGGTACTTTTTTTGTGGCTTGACAATGAACGTTTCTCTGGGAACCTTTGACCTAAAGTTTGTCCTCTATTATCTATGGGTGATTCAAGTCCATAGGATCAGCACTTCATCTTAAGAGCTTGTATCGTTCGGAAGGTAAAACTTTGATATTACGCAGGAATTAAATGTATAGGTGCGACGGATACAAATCCATAGTATTAACCGAGCCAACTTATAAGGCTAAGAATATAGGATTTCACAAAAGAGAACGATTTATTAGTTTGATATTTTAATGCATGTATTTCACGAAATGAGATGCAGTATGAACAAATGGTGCCTTGGAGGCTAGCATGCAGCAGTCTTTGAATTGTCATGAACACACACACACTCGACGAACGAGAAGTCCCTTTGGCGCCACAAGGTATCCTCGGTGAATTGATGTAGACGAGCAGTCTATGAAACGGTGATGAATATGAAGCGAAGATGAGTTATGAACATTCACCCGATGCGACGAGAACGGTGGTGGGACTCTGAGGAATCATTTACTTCTTGGCAGCAGCTTTCTTGGGTTTGGCGGCCTTCTTCGTTGGTTTAGCAGCAGCTTTCTTGGCGGGTTTAGCGGCGGCCTTTTTCGGCTTGGCGTCTTTCTCAGGCGCAGCAGCTTTCTTGGGTTTGGCGGCCTTCTTTGGGGACTTAGCTTTCTTGGCAGCAGTCTTCTTTGGAGTCTTGGCTTTAGGTTTCTTGGCGGCTTTTGGCTTTTTTGCTGCAGGTTTCTTGGTGGCCTTTTTCACCTCACCGATACGGAAGCTGCCGGATGCTCCAGTTCCCTTGGACTGCTTCAGGGAGTTGTTCTTCACTCCAGCACGCAGGGCCATCTTCAGATGAGAGTTCACAACCCTGGCGTCGTTCCCGACGTTGAAGTTTGCCAAGATGTACTTGAGGATGGCTTGACGGGAAGAACCTCCGCGCTCAAAAATACACAAAAAGATATGCGCGTTTCTAATGTATATGCTAGAAATCACCGATGAAAGGTCGAAGCATAACCTACCTTCCGCCATCTGTGATTAAGGTACCGCGCGGTACCTTAATCTGTGTAAGCACTGTGATAATGGCTAATATCTTGCTTTACAGCTCAGGAATCCATAGTGAACATATAGGAAATGATATATGCTGAGTATTCTCATGATCTTGGCCTTTGACCTCATTTTCAAGGTCAGATCACAAATGGCTGATATCTCACTTATTTTCGACGTTACAGTTTAGGAATCAAATGTTGACATACTAGAAATGATATATGCTGAATATTCTCGTGACCTTAAATTGACCAATGACTTTATTTCCAAGGTCACGGGACGAAAGGCTAATATCTAAAGTATATTGTCCGATAACCTTTCTTAGCCCATGGGCTATTTTTTTTCCATTTAGTGGCTTGAGAATGATCATTTCCACGGGAACCTTTCTTTACCTTTGGCCTCAAGTTTGTCCTCTATAATAATAGCCCTCTATTATCTATGGGCATGTGATTGCACGGCAATCAATTGTGGACATATTAGAAATGATAAATATTCTCGTGACCTCGAACTGACCAATAGCCTATTTTTCTAGGTATCAGGATAAAAGGCTAATATCTAAAATATATATTGTCCGGTAACCTTTCTTGGCCCTTGGGTGACGGTCTTCGCTTGGGTACTTTTTTTGTGGCTTGACAATGAACGTTTCTCTGGGAACCTTTGACCTAAAGTTTGTCCTCTATTATCTATGGGTGATTCGAGTCCACAGGATCAGCACTTCATCTTAAGAGCTTGTATCGTTCGGAAGGTAAAACTTTGATATTACGCAGGAATTAAATGTATAGGCGCGACGGATACAAATCCATAGTATTAACCGAGCCAACTTATAAGGCTAAGAATATAGGATTTCACAAAAGAGAACGATTTATTAGTTTGATATTTTAATGCATGTATTTCACGAAATGAGATGCAGTATGAACAAATGGTGCCTTGGAGGCTAGCATGTAGCAGTCTTTGAATTGTCATGAACACACACACACTCGACGAACGAGAAGTCCCTTTGGCGCCACAAGGTATCCTCGGTGAATTGATGTAGACGAGCAGTCTATGAAACGGTGATGAATATGAAGCGAACATGAGTTATGAACATTCACCCGATGCGACGAGAACGGTGGTGGGACTCTGAGGAATCATTTACTTCTTGGCAGCAGCTTTCTTGGGTTTGGCGGCCTTCTTCGTTGGTTTAGCAGCAGCTTTCTTGGCGGGTTTAGCGGCGGCCTTTTTCGGCTTGGCGTCTTTCTCAGGCGCAGCAGCTTTCTTGGGTTTGGCGGCCTTCTTTGGGGACTTAGCTTTCTTGGCAGCAGTCTTCTTTGGAGTCTTGGCTTTAGGTTTCTTGGCGGCTTTTGGCTTTTTTGCTGCAGGTTTCTTGGTGGCCTTTTTCACCTCACCGATACGGAAGCTGCCGGATGCTCCAGTTCCCTTGGACTGCTTCAGGGAGTTGTTCTTCACTCCAGCACGCAGGGCCATCTTCAGATGAGAGTTCACAACCCTGGCGTCGTTCCCGACGTTGAAGTTTGCCAAGATGTACTTGAGGATGGCTTGGCGGGAAGAACTGCCGCGCTCAAAAATACACAAAAAGATATGCGCGTTTCTAATGTATATGCTAGAAATCGCCGATGAAAGGTCGAAGCATAACCTACCTTCCGCCATCTGTGATTAAGGTACCGCGCGGTACCTTAATCTGTGTAAGCACTGTGATAATGGCTAATATCTTGCTCTACAGCTCAGGAATCCATAGTGAACATATAGGAAATGATATATGCTGAGTATTCTCATGATCTTGGCCTTTGACCTCATTTTCAAGGTCATATCACAAAATGGCTGATATCTCACTTATTTTCGACGTTACAGTTTAGGAATCAAATGTTGACATACTAGAAATGATATATGCTGAATATTCTCGTGACCTTAAATTGACCAATGACTTTATTTCCAAGGTCACGGGACGAAAGGCTAATATCTAAAGTATATTGTCCGATAACCTTTCTTAGCCCATGGGCTATTTTTTTTCCATTTAGTGGCTTGAGAATGATCATTTCCCCGGGAACCTTTCTTTACCTTTGGCCTCAAGTTTGTCCTCTATAATAATAGCCCTCTATTATCTATGGGCATGTGATTGCACGGCAATCAATTGTGGACATATTAGAAATGATAAATATTCTCGTGACCTCGAACTGACCAATAGCCTATTTTTCTAGGTATCAGGATAAAAGGCTAATATCTAAAATATATATTGTCCGGTAACCTTTCTTGGCCCTTGGGTGACGGTCTTCGCTTGGGTACTTTTTTTGTGGCTTGACAATGAACGTTTCTCTGGGAACCTTTGACCTAAAGTTTGTCCTCTATTATCTATGGGTGATTCAAGTCCATAGGATCAGCACTTCATCTTAAGAGCTTGTATCGTTCGGAAGGTAAAACTTTGATATTACGCAGGAATTAAATGTATAGGCGCGACGGATACAAATCCATAGTATTAACCGAGCCAACTTATAAGGCTAAGAATATAGGATTTCACAAAAGAGAACGATTTATTAGTTTGATATTTTAATGCATGTATTTCACGAAATGAGATGCAGTATGAACAAATGGTGCCTTGGAGGCTAGCATGTAGCAGTCTTTGAATTGTCATGAACACACACACACTCGACGAACGAGAAGTCCCTTTGGCGCCACAAGGTATCCTCGGTGAATTGATGTAGACGAGCAGTCTATGAAACGGTGATGAATATGAAGCGAAGATGAGTTATGAACATTCACCCGATGCGACGAGAACGGTGGTGGGACTCTGAGGAATCATTTACTTCTTGGCAGCAGCTTTCTTGGGTTTGGCGGCCTTCTTCGTTGGTTTAGCAGCAGCTTTCTTGGCGGGTTTAGCGGCGGCCTTTTTCGGCTTGGCGTCTTTCTCAGGCGCAGCAGCTTTCTTGGGTTTGGCGGCCTTCTTTGGGGACTTAGCTTTCTTGGCAGCAGTCTTCTTTGGAGTCTTGGCTTTAGGTTTCTTGGCGGCTTTTGGCTTTTTTGCTGCAGGTTTCTTGGTGGCCTTTTTCACCTCACCGATACGGAAGCTGCCGGATGCTCCAGTTCCCTTGGACTGCTTCAGGGAGTTGTTCTTCACTCCAGCACGCAGGGCCATCTTCAGATGAGAGTTCACAACCCTGGCGTCGTTCCCGACGTTGAAGTTTGCCAAGATGTACTTGAGGATGGCTTGACGGGAAGAACCTCCGCGCTCAAAAATACACAAAAAGATATGCGCGTTTCTAATGTATATGCTAGAAATCGCCGATGAAAGGTCGAAGCATAACCTACCTTCCGCCATCTGTGATTAAGGTACCGCGCGGTACCTTAATCTGTGTAAGCACTGTGATAATGGCTAATATCTTGCTTTACAGCTCAGGAATCCATAGTGAACATATAGGAAATGATATATGCTGAGTATTCTCATGATCTTGGCCTTTGACCTCATTTTCAAGGTCATATCACAAAATGGCTGATATCTCACTTATTTTCGACGTTACAGTTTAGGAATCAAATGTTGACATACTAGAAATGATATATGCTGAATATTCTCGTGACCTTAAATTGACCAATGACTTTATTTCCAAGGTCACGGGACGAAAGGCTAATATCTAAAGTATATTGTCCGATAACCTTTCTTAGCCCATGGGCTATTTTTTTTCCATTTAGTGGCTTGAGAATGATCATTTCCCCGGGAACCTTTCTTTACCTTTGGCCTCAAGTTTGTCCTCTATAATAATAGCCCTCTATTATCTATGGGCATGTGATTGCACGGCAATCAATTGTGGACATATTAGAAATGATAAATATTCTCGTGACCTCGAACTGACCAATAGCCTATTTTTCTAGGTATCAGGATAAAAGGCTAATATCTAAAATATATATTGTCCGGTAACCTTTCTTGGCCCTTGGGTGACGGTCTTCGCTTGGGTACTTTTTTTGTGGCTTGACAATGAACGTTTCTCTGAGAACCTTTGACCTAAAGTTTGTCCTCTATTATCTATGGGTGATTCAAGTCCATAGGATCAGCACTTCATCTTAAGAGCTTGTATCGTTCGGAAGGTAAAACTTTGATATTACGCAGGAATTAAATGTATAGGCGCGACGGATACAAATCCATAGTATTAACCGAGCCAACTTATAAGGCTAAGAATATAGGATTTCACAAAAGAGAACGATTTATTAGTTTGATATTTTAATGCATGTATTTCACGAAATGAGATGCAGTATGAACAAATGGTGCCTTGGAGGCTAGCATGTAGCAGTCTTTGAATTGTCATGAACACACACACACTCGACGAACGAGAAGTCCCTTTGGCGCCACAAGGTATCCTCGGTGAATTGATGTAGACGAGCAGTCTATGAAACGGTGATGAATATGAAGCGAAGATGAGTTATGAACATTCACCCGATGCGACGAGAACGGTGGTGGGACTCTGAGGAATCATTTACTTCTTGGCAGCAGCTTTCTTGGGTTTGGCGGCCTTCTTCGTTGGTTTAGCAGCAGCTTTCTTGGCGGGTTTAGCTGCGGCCTTTTTCGGCTTGGCGTCTTTCTCAGGCGCAGCAGCTTTCTTGGGTTTGGCGGCCTTCTTTGGGGACTTAGCTTTCTTGGCAGCAGTCTTCTTTGGAGTCTTGGCTTTAGGTTTCTTGGCGGCTTTTGGCTTTTTTGCTGCAGGTTTCTTGGTGGCCTTTTTCACCTCACCGATACGGAAGCTGCCGGATGCTCCAGTTCCCTTGGACTGCTTCAGGGAGTTGTTCTTCACTCCAGCACGCAGGGCCATCTTCAGATGAGAGTTCACAACCCTGGCGTCGTTCCCGACGTTGAAGTTTGCCAAGATGTACTTGAGGATGGCTTGACGGGAAGAACCTCCGCGCTCAAAAATACACAAAAAGATATGCGCGTTTCTAATGTATATGCTAGAAATCGCCGATGAAAGGTCGAAGCATAACCTACCTTCCGCCATCTGTGATTAAGGTACCGCGCGGTACCTTAATCTGTGTAAGCACTGTGATAATGGCTAATATCTTGCTCTACAGCTCAGGAATCCATAGTGAACATATAGGAAATGATATATGCTGAGTATTCTCATGATCTTGGCCTTTGACCTCATTTTCAAGGTCATATCACAAAATGGCTGATATCTCACTTATTTTCGACGTTACAGTTTAGGAATCAAATGTTGACATACTAGAAATGATATATGCTGAATATTCTCGTGACCTTAAATTGACCAATGACTTTATTTCCAAGGTCACGGGACGAAAGGCTAATATCTAAAGTATATTGTCCGATAACCTTTCTTAGCCCATGGGCTATTTTTTTTCCATTTAGTGGCTTGAGAATGATCATTTCCCCGGGAACCTTTCTTTACCTTTGGCCTCAAGTTTGTCCTCTATAATAATAGCCCTCTATTATCTATGGGCATGTGATTGCACGGCAATCAATTGTGGACATATTAGAAATGATAAATATTCTCGTGACCTCGAACTGACCAATAGCCTATTTTTCTAGGTATCAGGATAAAAGGCTAATATCTAAAATATATATTGTCCGGTAACCTTTCTTGGCCCTTGGGTGACGGTCTTCGCTTGGGTACTTTTTTTGTGGCTTGACAATGAACGTTTCTCTGGGAACCTTTGACCTAAAGTTTGTCCTCTATTATCTATGGGTGATTCAAGTCCATAGGATCAGCACTTCATCTTAAGAGCTTGTATCGTTCGGAAGGTAAAACTTTGATATTACGCAGGAATTAAATGTATAGGCGCGACGGATACAAATCCATAGTATTAACCGAGCCAACTTATAAGGCTAAGAATATAGGATTTCACAAAAGAGAACGATTTATTAGTTTGATATTTTAATGCATGTATTTCACGAAATGAGATGCAGTATGAACAAATGGTGCCTTGGAGGCTAGCATGTAGCAGTCTTTGAATTGTCATGAACACACACACACTCGACGAACGAGAAGTCCCTTTGGCGCCACAAGGTATCCTCGGTGAATTGATGTAGACGAGCAGTCTATGAAACGGTGATGAATATGAAGCGAAGATGAGTTATGAACATTCACCCGATGCGACGAGAACGGTGGTGGGACTCTGAGGAATCATTTACTTCTTGGCAGCAGCTTTCTTGGGTTTGGCGGCCTTCTTCGTTGGTTTAGCAGCAGCTTTCTTGGCGGGTTTAGCGGCGGCCTTTTTCGGCTTGGCGTCTTTCTCAGGCGCAGCAGCTTTCTTGGGTTTGGCGGCCTTCTTTGGGGACTTAGCTTTCTTGGCAGCAGTCTTCTTTGGAGTCTTGGCTTTAGGTTTCTTGGCGGCTTTTGGCTTTTTTGCTGCAGGTTTCTTGGTGGCCTTTTTCACCTCACCGATACGGAAGCTGCCGGATGCTCCAGTTCCCTTGGACTGCTTCAGGGAGTTGTTCTTCACTCCAGCACGCAGGGCCATCTTCAGATGAGAGTTCACAACCCTGGCGTCGTTCCCGACGTTGAAGTTTGCCAAGATGTACTTGAGGATGGCTTGACGGGAAGAACCTCCGCGCTCAAAAATACACAAAAAGATATGCGCGTTTCTAATGTATATGCTAGAAATCGCCGATGAAAGGTCGAAGCATAACCTACCTTCCGCCATCTGTGATTAAGGTACCGCGCGGTACCTTAATCTGTGTAAGCACTGTGATAATGGCTAATATCTTGCTTTACAGCTCAGGAATCCATAGTGAACATATAGGAAATGATATATGCTGAGTATTCTCATGATCTTGGCCTTTGACCTCATTTTCAAGGTCATATCACAAAATGGCTGATATCTCACTTATTTTCGACGTTACAGTTTAGGAATCAAATGTTGACATACTAGAAATGATATATGCTGAATATTCTCGTGACCTTAAATTGACCAATGACTTTATTTCCAAGGTCACGGGACGAAAGGCTAATATCTAAAGTATATTGTCCGATAACCTTTCTTAGCCCATGGGCTATTTTTTTTCCATTTAGTGGCTTGAGAATGATCATTTCCCCGGGAACCTTTCTTTACCTTTGGCCTCAAGTTTGTCCTCTATAATAATAGCCCTCTATTATCTATGGGCATGTGATTGCACGGCAATCAATTGTGGACATATTAGAAATGATAAATATTCTCGTGACCTCGAACTGACCAATAGCCTATTTTTCTAGGTATCAGGATAAAAGGCTAATATCTAAAATATATATTGTCCGGTAACCTTTCTTGGCCCTTGGGTGACGGTCTTCGCTTGGGTACTTTTTTTGTGGCTTGACAATGAACGTTTCTCTGAGAACCTTTGACCTAAAGTTTGTCCTCTATTATCTATGGGTGATTCAAGTCCATAGGATCAGCACTTCATCTTAAGAGCTTGTATCGTTCGGAAGGTAAAACTTTGATATTACGCAGGAATTAAATGTATAGGCGCGACGGATACAAATCCATAGTATTAACCGAGCCAACTTATAAGGCTAAGAATATAGGATTTCACAAAAGAGAACGATTTATTAGTTTGATATTTTAATGCATGTATTTCACGAAATGAGATGCAGTATGAACAAATGGTGCCTTGGAGGCTAGCATGTAGCAGTCTTTGAATTGTCATGAACACACACACACTCGACGAACGAGAAGTCCCTTTGGCGCCACAAGGTATCCTCGGTGAATTGATGTAGACGAGCAGTCTATGAAACGGTGATGAATATGAAGCGAAGATGAGTTATGAACATTCACCCGATGCGACGAGAACGGTGGTGGGACTCTGAGGAATCATTTACTTCTTGGCAGCAGCTTTCTTGGGTTTGGCGGCCTTCTTCGTTGGTTTAGCAGCAGCTTTCTTGGCGGGTTTAGCTGCGGCCTTTTTCGGCTTGGCGTCTTTCTCAGGCGCAGCAGCTTTCTTGGGTTTGGCGGCCTTCTTTGGGGACTTAGCTTTCTTGGCAGCAGTCTTCTTTGGAGTCTTGGCTTTAGGTTTCTTGGCGGCTTTTGGCTTTTTTGCTGCAGGTTTCTTGGTGGCCTTTTTCACCTCACCGATACGGAAGCTGCCGGATGCTCCAGTTCCCTTGGACTGCTTCAGGGAGTTGTTCTTCACTCCAGCACGCAGGGCCATCTTCAGATGAGAGTTCACAACCCTGGCGTCGTTCCCGACGTTGAAGTTTGCCAAGATGTACTTGAGGATGGCTTGACGGGAAGAACCTCCGCGCTCAAAAATACACAAAAAGATATGCGCGTTTCTAATGTATATGCTAGAAATCGCCGATGAAAGGTCGAAGCATAACCTACCTTCCGCCATCTGTGATTAAGGTACCGCGCGGTACCTTAATCTGTGTAAGCACTGTGATAATGGCTAATATCTTGCTTTACAGCTCAGGAATCCATAGTGAACATATAGGAAATGATATATGCTGAGTATTCTCATGATCTTGGCCTTTGACCTCATTTTCAAGGTCATATCACAAAATGGCTGATATCTCACTTATTTTCGACGTTACAGTTTAGGAATCAAATGTTGACATACTAGAAATGATATATGCTGAATATTCTCGTGACCTTAAATTGACCAATGACTTTATTTCCAAGGTCACGGGACGAAAGGCTAATATCTAAAGTATATTGTCCGATAACCTTTCTTAGCCCATGGGCTATTTTTTTTCCATTTAGTGGCTTGAGAATGATCATTTCCCCGGGAACCTTTCTTTACCTTTGGCCTCAAGTTTGTCCTCTATAATAATAGCCCTCTATTATCTATGGGCATGTGATTGCACGGCAATCAATTGTGGACATATTAGAAATGATAAATATTCTCGTGACCTCGAACTGACCAATAGCCTATTTTTCTAGGTATCAGGATAAAAGGCTAATATCTAAAATATATATTGTCCGGTAACCTTTCTTGGCCCTTGGGTGACGGTCTTCGCTTGGGTACTTTTTTTGTGGCTTGACAATGAACGTTTCTCTGGGAACCTTTGACCTAAAGTTTGTCCTCTATTATCTATGGGTGATTCAAGTCCATAGGATCAGCACTTCATCTTAAGAGCTTGTATCGTTCGGAAGGTAAAACTTTGATATTACGCAGGAATTAAATGTATAGGCGCGACGGATACAAATCCATAGTATTAACCGAGCCAACTTATAAGGCTAAGAATATAGGATTTCACAAAAGAGAACGATTTATTAGTTTGATATTTTAATGCATGTATTTCACGAAATGAGATGCAGTATGAACAAATGGTGCCTTGGAGGCTAGCATGCAGCAGTCTTTGAATTGTCATGAACACACACACACTCGACGAACGAGAAGTCCCTTTGGCGCCATAAGGTATCCTCGGTGAATTGATGTAGACGAGCAGTCTATGAAATGGTGATGAATACGAAGCGAAGATGAGTTATGAACATTCACCCGATGCGACGATGAGGAATCATTTACTTCTTGGCAGCAGCTTTCTTGGGTTTGGCGGCCTTCTTCGTTGGTTTAGCAGCAGCTTTCTTGGCGGGTTTAGCGGCGGCCTTTCTCGGCTTGGCGTCTTTCTCAGGCGCAGCAGCTTTCTTGGGTTTGGCGGCCTTCTTTGGGGACTTAGCTTTCTTGGCAGCAGTCTTCTTTGGAGTCTTGGCTTTAGGTTTCTTGGCGGCTTTTGGCTTTTTTGCTGCAGGTTTCTTGGTGGCCTTTTTCACCTCACCGATACGGAAGCTGCCGGATGCTCCAGTTCCCTTGGACTGCTTCAGGGAGTTGTTCTTCACTCCAGCACGCAGGGCCATCTTCAGATGAGAGTTCACAACCCTGGCGTCGTTCCCGACGTTGAAGTTTGCCAAGATGTACTTGAGGATGGCTTGACGGGAAGAACCTCCGCGCTCCTTCAGGGTTGTGACGGCCGACTTGACCATCTCGGAATATTTGGGATGGTTTTCTGGCCCTTTCGCTTTCTTTGGCTTGGCAGCAGCCTTCTTCTTCGGGGTCTTCACGACCTTAGCCGGAGCAGCAGCAGCGTCAGACATTTTGATTATTCGCGATTATCACAAAACAATCGAAGTTTTCTAGTCGGAAGACGAGAGTCGAATGATTCAATCGAAACGCGCATCGCACTTTCATAGGGCGCGCGCGGACCTCAGAGTGGTTCGCGGCTCGCTCGCGAACGCGAAGGCAATATTGTACTCGACGGCCAGAAATCTGTGCTAGTGTGCTGTGGAAAAACGGCGTTTATTCCACACCACAACCATGGAACCTCATACTGTCTCCTGCATTTTATCACATACATATATGGGCTCATAACTGTAAAAGTTTTTGTATGATTTATTCCGTTTTTTTCGGAGTTATTTCAACTTAATTAACTGTCAACTCGGCACAATTCCGGGTTTGCCCCCATTCAAGCTACAATTAAATGTATTGATATATGACATACCCTCAAATCAGTTATACCATTGGACGTGGAATTTTCTCAGCTTTACAGTGATACTAATTATACATCTTTGGTCCCTATATTCACGGAGAAATCAGCGAAAATCCGGAGTCCCTCTAGCACACGAAAAAACTCGGTCATTGATATTTCTACTGACAGCTGCAACAGGAGTTGGCCTATATATATATATATAGCTTTCCTGGGATGTCTGTGCTCGATGTAATCGAGGGAAAGTAATAGATAATTCATATTTGTGTACATTATTTTGTAATAACCTCAGCAAGGAAAAAGGTAATAAACATATGTGGTTTTTCTATTAGGGGCCGGTCATTATTTACTGGTGGGGGGGGGGGGGGGTTGGATGGTTTTTCCGAGAAATGAGTTTTCAAAGTTTGACCCCCCCACCGATATCGAACACCAATCTATGACCCCCCCACCGAGATCCAAAATTAAAGTATGACCCCCCCAATCCCCATTTCTATTGAAACAATTGTGACTTTTGTCGCAAATATATGATTCTATAAGGTCAGTGAATATTATTATTTGCGCTCTTCGTGTATCCACCATTACTTCGCTTCAGGTGTGAATGCCATTACAACAATTATTACTTGTATGCATACTATATATGGGCACTTAACAACCCATCGTTTCGAAGCCCACTTGAAACACTCGAGACCTAGGTCAAAGATCATTCAGTTGATTCCTTGACTCCGAAATTTTTGATGGAATGGAAAAAATGTATGAAAACCCTCACGGATTTTCACTGGATTTTTACTGGACACTATAGCAAACTCGCAAAAAAATACAGGGCTCTTCCACATATCATTGATGAGCAGGGAAGATTTGGTGAATCAGGCCATTCAGTCTTGAATCAGGTCTGTGTTGGCTCTATGATGGGCTCATAATGTTCTGCCATCATCCAAATCATGTGAGTCAGATTCACTACCCTGGTCATCCGGGGCGATCCAGGACTATTTTGCCATTCTGTGTATAAAGATCCATATCTTTTACATGGTGGTTTGTGATAGTCCTGAGGTCTTTGGGGGAATATCCTTACTGGGATCATGTGTTGACAAAATTTTGAGTGGAAAACCGGTCTGTGATTCTGACATGCTAGTTCGGGTTCATCGGAAGGGATGCTATGTTGCTCAGGGTGGTATGAACTGGTTGATCCCTGGTTTGTTTGTGACAGGACCCTGCTGATCTGGGTTCGTCTTTGCTGGCACCGTGTTCAGCTGTGGTGCTGCTCCGTTAGGTCCAAAGTTGATTCTTGGTGACAATGTTTCAATCTGAGTGATGAGCGTTGATCAATGCACATCAGGGCTCAGAATTGCCACTTGTGGGTAGCCATAGGCTCATAACATTTCAGATTTGCTACCAGGCTATATAGCTCACGAGCCAATTGGCTGAACAAAATCTGTAAAGTTATATTGAAATATGCTTCTATGAGCAAATTGGCTCCTGAAAATTGTTGAATAGGAGCGAAATAGGAGCCTTTAACCCTTGATAGAATTATAAATTTTGAGCCCCGATGCAAACGGATTGCGGCATCTCTTGATGATGGTGTTCCTGGATGGTCCTCTGCAGGATCCGGATTCAGTGAGATTATGGTTTTGACTGAAAATGTTATGGAATTCCATCACGTACTCCAATGAGTCCATGTACTGATATTGAGTGGATTGTTTCCACCTAATTATTTACCTATTTTACCATTCAGATTTTCCCAAAATAACTCAATTTCAAACTCCGACCCCCCAGTCCCATCGAGAATAAAAGTATGACCCCCCCCCCCCCAATAATGTTGAAAATGAAAGTGTGACCCCCCAGTTTTTACCCAAACCCCCCACCTGATAAATAATGACCGGCCCCTTATGGGCTAATCAACGTTTAGCCCAGCCATCAGTATGATCCATGAATGCGCATGATCAGGTCTAAGGTCTAGCAGGAGATAGGACTACATCATAAACAATGTTTATTTATTTGTGGCTAAGAACTCCCTAAAACAACAGGGTAGCTGATTTAAGAAAAATACCGATAAGCTTATAGACTATGTATGTGTAATGTGTGTCATATTCTACAAAGTTTTGTTGCAAATTCCAATTTGTATCATATCGGCTAAAGTGTGAAAATTCCTTTTATTGATTGTTCAAGACTCTCAACAATCATCAATATGACATTGTACATTTGAAACCAGAAACTTCGGTAATTTTAACCCCGAAATACTTTCATAAAATTTCGAATGAAAATTAAGCATTTTTGGCTATTTATTTATTTACTGGATAGTGTGCATGTATTGATGTGAAAATATATGGGGGTCGCCGATTTAATTTACTGATTGTTATTTGTCGTCAAATTGTGAAAATCAGTGAATTTCTCCAAATTAGAACAAATTTTAGCGAAATGATCTGAGCTTGGACTGTATGGATATACCAAAAAATGTACAAAAAAATGTACACCAGTCCTTTGATGAAAAAGAAAAACTTCAGAAAAAATCTGTCTCGTTATCGGATATTGTCGGAGATATTATGATTTTGGTCACGTTCTTCGTGTCATCGTAACTTGGAGGTTTCTCGTAATCACGCTACAGGTCACAAAAATTATTTGGCCCGAACCTTTTTGTAATTGTGTGTGGCCTTATAGTTAGGTTGGGGATGTTAGGGTTAGTTCTCAGTGCCTAATATATATGGATTTTCATGGGGGCACGGACATGTTTTCAAGATTTTATGACCAAATATCAAGGATGGATACAGGATTTGGGAAAAGAGGGGGGGGGGGCAATTGGCTGGGATGACAAAGTAAATAGGCGTGGGATCTGGGGCCCGCCTAGGGCCCCGCGGGCCCCAGAATCTAACGATCCCTAGATGTTCTGTGGTGATTTCTGAGGTTCTCGAAACTTCAAAATGTGTTGTTATCAAGCAGACACTTTTCATATAAAACCACATACTTTCAACTCAACAATATGTAGAATGTTCATAGAATGAAAGTAGTTTTACAGCATAATAATCGACACCTCAAAAAGTGTGATGATTTTTTTTGGTCATAATACTATAATATATAAGTCAGGGCAGATTTAAGGGGAGGGGCGGTGGTTAAAAGCTAAAAACAACATTTAGATGCTCTTTTGAATTTTGAGGCTCTCGGAACTTCAAAAAAGTTGTTATCAAACAGACACTTTTCATATAAACCATATACTTTCAACTCGACAATATGTAGAATGTTCATTAAAATGAACAAATAATGAACATTCGCCTAGGGCTCCAGAAAATAACGACCTCTAGAAGCTTTATGGTGAATTCTGAGGCTCTAGGAGTTTGAAAATGTGTTGTTATCAAAAGCCTCTATTATGTTCTGTTGTATCTTAGTGGCCTCTCTTGTGTATAAATTCTACTCAATTACGTGATGATGCCTCTCTTCTGGAACGTTTCTAAAAAGAAATTGGAAGCCAAGCAACTGAGGGTCGGCCTGGGGTGTTGGCCCCTGCTTCAGGGCCCAAGAAGCCAGAGACATATTTATGTTCTGTGGTAGCTTCCCGGCCTCTCATGGCTATGAATTTCATACAAACTCATCATGATCAACTTCTTCCAGAATATATTTGAGGGGGGGTATAATGATGTACTTTACCTTTCTCTAATAAAAAAATATATACCATTATTTCCGGATTAATAGCAACTGATGGCATTTTCTCCAGACATCTGATATTTTCTTTTTATTGCGATGTGAATATGTCAATAATTTGCATATATTCCATTCTAATACCATCAGAGCCATCATGCACACTTCCGTTCCATACACGTATGATCCTCTTTGTGAAAACGGTTTTGAACCAACTATGATAAAACAATTAATTCCCGCTTACTCAAATGCTCCCCTTCACCCAATATATATGTTCTCTTTTTAATTTCAATTCATACTTTTCAAAATTCGGCCGATTCGGCCGATGCGGGCATGTGCAATGAAAAGGGGGCAAACATAAAAATTTTATATTGGTCTTAAAAATATATCAATAGTGTCACATGTACATGTATATACGAAATATATTATACATTTGTATACAGAATCGGTATAACATACGTCGTATGCTACGGAAGACCGTTAGTGCCAGGTGTGAAAATATATTTAAGTGGCGGCTTAAATATCTGGCGGCCGCCACTTAATTATCTGGCGGCCGCCAGATAATTCAGTACTTTAACACAGCATTTTGGTATATCCATAGAAATTCATTTTAAAATAAAATAAAATGAAATTTACATTTTATTTGAGGATACGTTATCGATATACTAAGTCGATATTATCAAGTTACTAACCCGGGATTTAAAAAAAAAAACCTTCTCCCCCCCTCGAAAACCAGCATCCCATAGGAGTGGCGCGCGTTAGTCACATGCAAAGTGACTCTGATCGGTCAATGTCGATTTATATTGTAACATATATGGTCCAAGAATGCCTCAATAAAGTTATTTGTTTGGGGGATGAAATGTACATATTTTCATGTCATTGATTGGTATTATGGACCATAGGGCAACTTTCAATACACAATCCATAGGGGAAAAAAACAACAAAAAAGAACACACAATATTAACCAGATAATTTGATGAATATTTGGCATCACCATCGAATATGCACTGTTTATTTGTTCACATATCCCTTTAACCTACATATCGATGGTAGCAACCATACTTGCAGAGGGCCCAGTTGCCATGGCGACAATAAATAACATGAATTCATTGATGATCCGTATATAATGCTAAGTGTAAAAGTTAAGTTTTGTTGAATAATTTGCATATCAACACCCCCCTCCCTATACAATACCCCGTATAACATGGTCTCATTAAAAACAGTATTGTCATTAATACAGTATGTCACGACTTTTATTTGGGTACTAGGGCCTAATTAGCTATATGTATATTGCTTTACAAGAATCTCCTCATATTTCAAGCCATAGCCAACAGATAACTATGTGGCGGCTGCCAGATAAATATGTTTTCACACGTTTCATTATCTGGCCTCTACGGGTTTCCGTAGTATGCAAATGTACAGCATGTCAATTTATTCCAGAAGAAAACAGGTTTTATTCCAGAAGAACAACAAAGTTGACAAACACACACACATACAAAATTCGACCTAGGTCATGCTATTACCGATTTTTCTCCTAAAATTATAGGGGAGTGGGGAGGGGGCGCCTCTCACACCCCCTTTAATCCGCCCATGTAATATGGTAAAGAAATTAAATGGGTGTGGAGTGTTAATGGTTGCAGATTGGGCCTTCTTAGTATCGAACACTAGTAGAAAGTCATATGACGCGGGATTTGCTGTAGGGCATTTTTTGTTATTTACAACACAAATTATTTAGATTCAGTTTTTTAGCAATATGAAAAAATGATTGGGAGATAATTCCCCAAGTTTATACATGAAATTGTCCAGGCTTAGGAAGAACAACGTCACGAGACCTGTGAAATTTATTGGACAACGGCTATTTTTAGTTTACCGGACCTATGGTCCGATAACCTATTGGTATGGCGTTGCGTCCGTCGTCGTCGTCATCGTCGTCCACATTTTTATCTTTTTTGTTTACGGGCGAATTTTTCTGAAATTTTGCACAAAAATGCTTAAAAATTATTCAAGGAGGTTTTTTTTTATTTTTATTTTTTTTCAAAATGGCGGCCGTTTTCGACGAAAAATGCCTGATTTTGGACTTTGGCGGCCATTTTCTCAAAATCTGTTAAGTAACATTTTTTTCTTTTTGATACATAACACTCCTCATATGTACTCCTGTGATGTGTATAAGTTTCGTTGCGCTTGAATCGCTCAAAATGGGCCATATTGGCCCAAACTCGTCCCAAATGGGACTTTCCCATGTTAAATTCTCCTATATGCTTCATAATGGGACACATTATGCCTAATATCTAAATTAATATTGAGATTAGAGACTAGGAATCGATTGTGGACATATAGGAAATTATATATGCTGAATATTCTCGTGACCTTGAATTTGACCTCTGACCTCTTTGTCAAAGGACAAAATGGCTAATATATCGCTTATTATCGACTTTACAGCTTAGGAATCAATTGTCAACATATAGGAAATGGTATATTCAGAAAATTATCGTGACCCTCAATTTGACCTCTGTCCTAATTTTCAAGGTCACATGACAAAATGGCTAATATTCTGCTCCTCTATTGACTTTACCAGTTAGGAATCATTTGTGAAAAATTTTCAAGGTCAAAGAACAAAATGGCTAATATCTTGCTTCTCTATTGACTTTATAGCTCGGGAACCAATTTTGGACATATAGAAAATGATATACACTGAATATTTTGATGACCCTAAATTTGACCCTGACCTTGTTCTCAAGGTCAGAGCACAAAATGGCTAATATCTAACTTATTATCAACTTCACAGCTGAGGAATCCATAGTGAACATATGGCATATGTCCACAATTGATTCCAGCAATGATATATGCTGAATATTTCAGTGACCTTGAGTTCGACCTTTGACAACATTTTCAAGACCAGAGAACAAAATGGCTACTATATAGCTTATTATCGACTTTACAGCTTAATAATCAACTGCGAACAGGGAATGATATATGCTGAATATTCTCATGACCTTGAACTTGATTTTTGACCTGGCTAACATCTAAAATATTGAACATATATTGTCCGGTAACCTATCTTTGGCCCTTGGCCTAATGTTTTTTTGTGTGTTTTCAATAGTGCCGTCCTTCAGGCATTGTTCAATAAGAATTCAGACATCTTTTCCGCAATATATAATGACAATTTCAAATAATTTCAATTTTAGAGGTAATATGAGTGTGCACATAAACAGTTTTAAATATATAAAAATTAAGCATTATTTGCCAATGTCTAAGACGTAACGCTTCATGTCTTTTGTGTTACGTCTTGACAATTGCAACAAAATAGACGATTTAAAAAGAATTATAAATAATCTCAAATACATTGAAAGAAAAACGAGGGATATTGATCACTTATGCACATATCACCAGAAAGATGCTATCTTTACAAAGTCACATAAGTTCATATTATTCCTAAGGATTTCGTGTCCAAAACGTTACGTCTTAGACTACGTTTTTTAAATGGTTCACCAGAGACACTATTTAATTTTTAAAATTTTTTATCAATGTATCAACTTTTTTAACTGCCAGCAATGGATTTGGATACACACGGCCCACAAAATCATACAGTTATATTCATTATTAATGATAAAAGAACCACAAACCGATGTATTATTTTCAGATGTAACAAAGACACCAAATGTGTTATCCTCATTACTTCGTCGTCATTATTAGACATAACATGAACGCAAGTTCATTACAAATATAATTGCCATCTGTGTTTCAAAATATAGTAACCGTTCCAGAGATCGTAGGAGAATCTGGTAGCTGTTTGTTGGGTCGAAGTTCACTCCTTGGTCTATCTCATTTGGCCAGATACCTGGATGTTTCGACTCTTCGGCTCGCTTCCGTCTACAGGGATCGCTCGGCTGACTTCTGGCTCTCCGGCTACAGGGATCGCTCAGCTGACTTCGGCTCTTTGGCTGCAGGGGCACTTCGGATGACTCCGGTACTCCGGCTGCAGGCCATCTCGGGTGACTCCAGCTCTCGAAATGAAATGGCTGGAGTCACCGTCTCGAGTGACTCCGGCTCTTCGGCTACAGGGGTACTTCGGTCACTCTGGTACTTCAGGCTGCAGGCCGTCATGGGTGACTCCATTTATTCCACTGCAGGGGTACTTCGGTTCACCCCGATACTCCGGCAGCAGGCCGTCTCGGAGGACTACAGTCCTTCGGCTGTTGAGGTACTTAGGGCAACTCCAGTCCTCCGGCTGCAGGCCGTCTCAGTGGTAGCGTGTTTGGTCTGCAGCTCCTCGTGTGCCCGGAGTAGGGGTCGCCAATCATTCAGGTTGGAGTTTGTCTTCTTCTATCGACCTCTTTTTCTTCCGCTGGATGTTTGGTTTATGGATTGGGTTCTGAGCTATCTCATACGTTATCAGCTTTGTTTGAACCAGACTGGTCTTCCATTCAATTTTATTACTTGGGTATACTCTACTTCTTGAAATTCACTAAGTCCAACTTCGGTTTCATCTCATCTGTATAACCGAACACGGATTCGGCTGGGCCGAATCAAAAATCAACTCTTGCCTACAGTTCAATCTAAACTGACGGATCATACACTCAGTTGAAATTGTTGTGAATGCATTTAGAGATGACATCTTCGGTGCCTGCACTCTGCGGTCATAAATATCAGTTCGGCTGTTCCGCGAAGTGAACCGGCTGATGACTCAAAACGCGCTGACTGCCGTGTGTCGGCTGTATTCATACTTTTTGGGATAGGTGTGATGTGAACTCCCCAACCAATCAAAACTGAGATTAATACCGAAAGAAATTTTATGATTGATAACCAATCAGGGACCTTCACGTAACAATGTGCATTGTTCCAAATCCATCTTGGAACACTTTTACGTAATCACATATTTTGACCATCAAGGTCTGTAGTTCAGCCGAAGATCAACCGAAGCCACCGAAAGATACCTACTCTCACCGAACATATATACACTTACTTAGAAAATCAGTTGTGAACCTTTAAAAAAAGGATGCTAAAACTGAACCCACCTAACAAAGAAGCAGTCCGAGGCAAGAGACTCGGCCCAAAACCTGAAGAGCTGGGGAAAAAGACCACAAAAAGCGAGAAATCAAGGTTCATCACGCGGAGAGACAGGGAGCTGCACAGAAGGCACTTATAGTGAACCCAAAGGCCAGTCTGAAGTAATGCTAACAAGGCAACAGGATGCTAAGACTTCAGCTATCATCGAGCCAATGAAATGGTATTAATCAGGTACCGAGTAAAAAGACTAATAAAAGACAAGTACCTCTAGTCAAAGGACTCATGGAACCAAAAACTTTTGACCACGGCAGGCAATCAGCCTACTTGTCAGAGACTCTACATCATCTCCAAATGGGACAAATGTCACCGAGACTTGGTGATACGAGCGCACTACATTGTCAACAACATTTTCAGCAGCAGATAATCCACCAAAGCCTGGAGGGTTTACACTTCTGGGCACAGCCAACAGCGTTGTTCCAACCCATCTCAAGCTACGGTCCTCTTACCCATCATCCTGTCATCATGTACACTCCTCACTATCCAGTCTCCATCCCTATCCACATGTAACATCTGTCGCCCCCCGAACCCCACCCACATACCTGGAGCCCAACACCTGATGCAACCTCCAAGCAAAGTGAACCAACCAATGCACATGTCTGGAGTTAGGACGTGCATCAACCAGTACCAGGGGGACTACCACCTCACCCATAGGGAAACCCCCTGCGAAGAGCTCCTGCTAGCCAATATGGTAACCCAAGCCACCTGTACCAGCGAGTCCACCGAGCATATCCATATGTTGCCCAAACAGATCATCGCCCAAGACACCTACATTCTACAACCATACAACCAGTGTGTGGGAAGGCCTGTGAGCATGAAGAGGAAGGATGGCCACAGTCTAATATCACCAACTGTGACAACAGTAACTCCCTCCATTGGTACGGCCCTGAGTAGGGATGCTGACGACATCCCATCAGAAGACAGCAGCCCAATCCATATGTCGACCACCATCCCAGACTGCTACTGCTAGATCGACCAGACAACACGTCCTCTCATATACACATGACCACCCACATCTAATACAATACAGTCCTGCCTCCCCATGGAGAAACCAGCAGCTCACACACCCTTCACCAACTGGTGTAACTGCAACCTAGACATGTTTCAATCTATTATTAGAGAACAATTACCTACTTCGATGCAGACAACGCTCACTGCAGCCAAGCCTACTGTGAAACCCTGTCAGTAGTCCTCATGTATGCAACAGACCGAAATGAACCAAAGATCAAGTGGCCAAAAAAAAAATTAGCCCAAGGGCTAAGAAAGGTTACCGGACAATGTTTTACATTTTATATATTAGCCATTTTGTCCCGAGACCTTGACAACAAGGTCAAATTCAAGGTCACAAGAATATTCAGCATATATCATTTCATGTCCACAATTGATTTCTAAGCTGCAAAATCGACAATGAGCAAGATATTAACCATTTTGTGTTCTGACCTTGGAGATGAGATCAAATTCAAGGTCATGAGAATATTCAGCATATATCATTTCCTATATGTGCTCAATTGATTGCAAAGCTGTAAGTTCGATAATAAACGAGATATTAACCATTTTGTGATTTGACCTTGAAAATGAGGTCAAATGTCAAATTCAAGGTCATGACAATATTCAGCATTTATCGTTTACTATTTGTTCACAATTGCTTCCTTAAATGTAAAAATGATAATAAGCGAGATATTAGCCATTTTATGCTCTGACCTTGAAAATGAGGTCGAAGGTCAAGTTCAAGGTCATGACAAGATTCAGTATATATATCATTTCCTACATGTGCACAATTGAGTCTAAGCTGCAAAGTCGATAATAAGCGAGATATTAGCCATTTAATGCTCTGACCTTGAAAATGAGATCAAAGGTCAAGATCAAGGTCATGACAATCTTCAGCATATATCACTTCCTACATGGCCCAATTGATTTGTAAGCTGTAAAGTCGATGATAAGTTAGATTTTAGCCTTTTTTTCCTATGACCATGAAGTGGAGAACAAGGTCAAATTCAAAGTCATCAGAATATTCGGCGTATATCATTTCTTATACATCCACAACTGATTTTCTAACCTGTGAAGTCGATAATAAGTGAGATATTAGCCATTTTGTGCTCTTGACTTTGAAAATTAGGTCAGAGGTCAAATTCAAGGTCACGGGAATATTCGGCATATATCATTTCCTATATGTCCACAATTGATCCCTAAGCTGTAAAATCGATAATAAGTGAGATATTGGCAATTTTGTCCAGTGACCTTGAAAATGAGGTCAAAGGTCAAATTGAAGGTCATGACAATAATCTGCATATATCATTTCCTATATGTTCATAATTGATTCCTAAGCTGTAAAGTCGATAAGAAGCGAGATATTAGCCATTTTGTGCTCTTGACTTTGAAAATTAGGTCAGAGGTGAAATTCAAGATCACGGGAATCTTCGGCATATATTACTTCCTATATGTCCACAATTGATCCCTAAGCTGTAAAATCGATAATAAGTGAGATATTAGCCATTTTGTCCTGTGACCTTGAAAATGAGGTCAAAGGTCAAATTCAAGGTCATGACAATAATCTGCATATATCATTTCCTATATATGTTCATAATTGATTCCTAAGCTGTAAAGTCGATAAGAAGCGAGATATTAGCCATTTTGTCCTGTGACCTTGAAAATGAGGTCAAAGGTCAAATTCAAGGTCATGAGAATATTCGGCATATATTATTTCCCATATGTCCACAATTGATTTCTAATCTGTAAAGTCGATAATAAGCGAGATATTAGCTATTTTGTGGTCTGACCTTGAAACTAAGGTCAGAGGTCAAATTCAAGGTCAGGAGAATATTCAGCATATATCATTTCCTATATGTCCATAATTGATTTCTAGTGTCTAATCTCAATATTGAGTGAGATATTAGACATAATGTGTCCCATTATAACGCATAGGAGAGTATAACATGGAAAAGTCTCATTTGGGCCGAGTTTGGGCCAAAATGGCCCACTTCCAGCGATTCAAGCGCAACGAAACTTATACACACCACAGGAGTACATATTATGAGGAGTGTTCGGTATTAAAAAAAAACTTGAAAATGAGGCCAAAGGTCAAATTCAAAGTCACAAAAATATTATGGATATATCATTTCCTATATGTCCACGATTGATTCCTAAGCTGTAAAATCCATAATGGCGAGATATTAGCCATTTTGTGCTATGACCTTGAAAATAAGGTCAAAGGTCAAATTTAAGGTCATCAGAATATTCAGCGTATATCCTTTCCTATATGTCCACATTTGATTCCTAAGCTGTAAAATCGATAATAAGCGAGATATTAGCCATTTTGTCCCGTGACCTTGAAAATGAGGTCAAAGGTCAAATTCAAGGTCACGTGCATATTCAGCATATATCATTTCCTACATGTCCACAATTGATTCCTAAGCTGTAAAATCGATAATAAGTGAGATATTAGCCATTTTGTCCCGTGACCTTGAAAATGAGGTCAAAGGTCAAATTCAAGGTCATGACAAAAATCTGCATATATCATTTCCTATATGGTCATAATTGATTCCTAAGCTGTAAAGTCGATAAACAGTGAGATATTAGCCCTTTTGTCCTGTGACCTTGAAAATAAGGTCAAAGGTCAAATTCAAGGTCATCAGGTATATATCATTTCCTATATGTCCAAAATTGATTTCTAAGCTGTAAAGTCGATAATAAGCGAGATATTACCCATTTTGTTCTTTGACCTTGAAACTGAGGTCAGAGGTCAAATTCAAGGTCACGAGAATATTCAGCAAATATCATTTCCTATATGTCCACAATTGATTCCTAGTCTCTAATCACAATATTAAGTGAGATATAAGGCATAATGTGTCCCATTATAAAGCATAGGAGAATTTAACATGGAAAAGTCCCATTTGGGCCAAGTTTGGCCCAAAATGGCCCACTTCGAGCGATTCAAGCGCAACGAAACTTATACACATCACAGGAGTACATATGAGGAGTGTTGTGTACCAAAAAGAAAAAAAGTTATCGAACAGTTTTTGAGAAAATGGCCGCCAAAGTCCAAAATCAGGCATTTTTCGTCGAAAACGGCCGCCATTTTGAAAAAAATGCGAAAATCGAAAAACTAAAAAAAACCTTCCCTTGAAATATTTTTAGGTATTTTTGTGCAAAATTTCAGAAAGATTCGATCATATACTTTAAAGATAAAAATGTGAACGGACGACGGACGACGGACGCCGGACGACGGACGACGGACGCAACGCCACGGCAATAGGTTATCGGACCAAAGGTCCGGTAACCTAAAAAACGAACCTGGGATGTAAAAGTCTCCAGAACGGTGACAAACAACAAGCTCGCAGACATTGGCGCGAATGTGTCCGTCCAACTTTAGGCTCTCTATGGGAAGAACGTAGACGAACAAGCCGCCTCATCAGACGTGCTCAATGTCGAGCAGGGGCAGATAAACGCTTCCATCTATTCCATAAAGTAATGCAGGCCTTCTCCAAAGATATCAAACTGATTCACAAATAAGACAGCATGAAACAAATACAACCCACACTGGAGGAAGACTTCTGGTCAATGAAAAACTACTGACATTGGGATCCCGAACTCTACCGATATGGCAGAAAACTTCTCTGCTCTTGCAACCCGTCAAGCTCCGGATACCAATGACCCTAGATGTGACCGTTTATTGGCCAAAGATCTCGTCACGGAGTGGGCAGAAGCTAGTAACGATAGTAACAGAAGTCCATATAGTACCAAGTCCTATTTCAGGCCCTCAAAAAAAAAAAAAACTGCAGATATTCACGAGCTGCAGGTGGAATACCTAATCAAAACAGACCCCAGTGTAGTACCAGCTGTCCCAGGCTCAACGTTTCTCCCAGGCATTCTCTCTCAAGGATGTTCTGGGAGGTAGCCATGTTTTCTCGATACACTAGAAGCAAAAAAAAAAAACTCACCGCCTTGATAACTACAGGGGTATCACCATCATTTTAACATTGAACAAAACAATAGAGCACGTGATGCTCAGCGGAATCAAAGAAAACATATCACGAAATGACTTACAGTTTGGCTTCACCCAAGTTCTCTCGCCTCCCTCGCTGATCTAGCGTCATGAAGGCGATATCCGACGCAGCTGACAGGAAACAAGGAGTACATCTTCTGGTCTGCCGTAGCTATTCGAACAGATCGACTCCCAGAGTTGGAGCTAATCGATATTGGCAATCTCCTCGGAATCAGTTTACTGTAGGCCAACTTCAAATCCGACATTCAATGCTTCGACCCCCACACTTGATTCAAGAAATATTCATCAGGCAGATTTGACGATAATGGACATGTGACGGGCGGATCGGCTCCAGCCGACAACACAAGCTTGTCTGGTCAAATGGTAAGCTAAAATTCGGGTTGACAGCACATCATATTTTGAGTGTGACGTTCCCGGATGATCATTTTAACAGAATACAATCTCAGAAATAATATCATCTCTTTTCGAAAAATTAGCCCAAGGGCTAAGAAAGGTTACCGGACAATATATATTTTAGTATTTTGTTCCGTGACCTTGAAAATAAGGTCACTGGTCAATTCAAGGACGCCTCCACACGCAGACCGGCGATTCAGGGGCCAAAGGTCCGGTAACCTAAAAACTTATGTGTAGATTGAAAGGAATTGATATTTTATTGGGCGCTGTTATACCATCAGAACCAGAAATCCATTGTGTTTTTACCCTCGCCCCATTCGAGCCAAAGCAATTCCCATATCCACAATAATAACAAGATGCCTGATACGATACTCTTGTGAATGAACCATAACAACGTTTGACATGGATTTGATTTGGAAACATACTATTAGGCGCCGAATTACTACTATGGCCAATTGAATGCTTGATATTGGATTTGGTGTGAACATTTGAAAAACATTTTATTCAAACTTATTGTTTTCAAATACACGAGGCGTTTATGAGAGTTTATGAGAGTTTATTGCATGTAGACATAGTCACGTATGGAAATTGTTATTTTATTCCGTATACAAGCGTTTTACTTTTAGTTTATTCACTGTCATCATCCACACCTCCTCTGCCCTCCACGCCAAAGTAAATCGGGAAAATGTTACCGCATCCATTCTGTTCCAAAAATTGAAATAACAGTCCCCTATCGGAATGTGCCCCTCTCCCTTTTCCCTGGCGAGGTTCGAAGAATTTCTCCTCGAAGTTCTTAAAAATCCGACAGTCGTCAAGTGCCTTCTCCTTGAGCTCTGTATCCTCTTTCTCTTTCATAACCAGACGTTTCCATTGCATCCGTCTAATTCGGTGCCAGAATTCTTCCACATTTCTATTATCACCTTCAATGCAGATGATTCCTGGTTTTCCCGGCATTGAAAATCCCGACAGCTGCAGTTCATCAGCGAATTCCAAGATGTCTTTTCGTTTGATCTTGCTATAGATATGATGGCTGTAAATCCACATGCGCGAAAAGGTATCAGGCAACTTGTTTGCTGTCTTGTTGGCAGTTTTTGTTTTTTCGTCTAGACATTTACTAGTTTGCAAATAACTTTCAGAATTATCCTGCAGCCATTGGATAACGAAACCGAGACACAACTCGCCCCTCTCGAGTTCGTCTTCGATGTACGAGTGTAGAGCATCTGTGAGTTCGCGATGTCTTGTCCGTGTCAGATTCCGAGATCTAATGAATATCTCGGGGAGAACTTGAGGGTACTCATGTGGTAGATGACAGACCAGGTCTATGGAGCCCTGTGAAAGAAATAATACATTGAAAAATAATAAAACATTACATTATAATATAATACATTACAAAACAATAAACGGGGACCAGCCTATGTCGATATTGATCACTGAATACTCGTTAAGGTAGTCCGCTCCAAACAGTGGGGGGAGGGGGTCAAAGAGTTTTTTTTTTATATAGAGGGTCACCGTATCCGTTCGCATGGAAAACACATAGCAAGGTGTGAATATGGACAAAAAATGTGCAAAAATGCCATAATTTATGTCATTTTGGGTAGAGTCTAAATGTTTATATTTTGATCGAATATGTCAAAGAAACCAGCACGGTTACACCCTATTTTCTTCCTAATTCAATATTAGGATGCTGATCAGTTACTCTACAAAATAGGTCATTTTGAAGAGATAAATATTAAAAAAATAACATTTGAATTTTGACTCTTAGTTACCTCACTGTTTGTAGCGGACTACGTTAAAACACTAAAGGTTGATACCGACCAAACCATATTATAAAAGCTATAGAATTCTGACATAATCCGTAAATATTGATATACATTCGTAGCTCACTCGTAGAAGCTGCCCGTTGTAAATTCACACATCCTACAACAATGTTTGAATTGTTTGCATACAGTGATGAAATCATAACGTCACCTTTTCTGCGAAATTTAGCTTCAGTGTGAAGCCGAAACGTAAACACAAAGATTGGTACTGCAAATTGCCTTCCAAATACGATTGTATATCCACCGAAGCACTCTGATCGTCCATTTCCAGTTCTCCGGCGTTAGGGAACATGCTCTGTAGCATTTCTATTTCTGACGTTTGAAGCATCAACGTTTCTCTTATCGTCGCTTCGTCCACGTATTCGTGGCCACCCGAATGAGCAGCCATCGTGGAACCGTTATGATGCTTGCACCCTTAGTAATCAGTGTACAGTTGTTAAGGATGAATAGATATTCCATTGACTTTTTTTCTCATTATCAGATTATAAAATACAAATATGTTATCTATTGCATGTAAAGAATTTCTAAGGTATTTTAACCTAATAAATATAGCTACGAAATTACCTGCTATTGCAAAATAAAATACGTAACGAAAAGTTTCCCAAAGCCACCTTGAAATTATTCTCAAATCTTTGATTCTCATCACCCTAAAATACCAATGATATTCACCAATGATATTCAGTATCCAATGAATAATTTGTGGTGAGTTCAATGTCCAAATTTAGCTGATAATATAGGTGTCGCAACGATAACGGTAACACAAAAATTATTAAACGGTCTATCACCTAAAGGATTAACTTTGCCATACATGTTGGAATATGAGTGTGGCTTGTGATTAAATATTCGAGGACTATTAAAAGTTTCATTGAAAATTTTTAGTACCTCATCAATATTTGGCTGAAAAAAGTCAGAAAATCTCGAATATTGAAATTGAAAATTCTTGATTTATGTGTAATATTTGAAATTTCATCCACTATTTGAACTAAAGAGAAGCATGACAGATGTCGACTCAAAGTTGATGATTTAAGGGAATTCATAATAGCATATTGAAATTGTGGTGAAACTTTTAACAAGAATCGATAATAAATGCAGCTTTATTGTATAATGATCTAAATTATGGCTGTGTTGACAAAATTTCCACAATATTATATAGTCTCTTTGTTCATAATGATAATTAAACGTTGGTAAATTGATATAAAGCATGGCAGCGCCGATCGTGTAATCTCAAAGTGCTCTGCAGAAAACTGCCGATAAACGCAGTAAGATTCGCAAAGGATGTGACTCTCACAACACAGTAACTGTCTAAAGATGCGTGGAACTGGACATTAACATCAGATTGTGTGTTCACCCAGCAGACATAACATAATCTTCGGATAGAAAAAATCGATATTTTACGCAAGACATTCGCATTGCCCATACACAATATATATCGCGGCGAGGAAGACGCAGCGAACCGTGACCAGCTGACGGTGGTCACATACATAGCTACACAGACTGTTGTATGGAAAGTAACAATACTACCACACAGGGCTCCACCCCCTCAAGCTCTAGGAAACGCAATCGCTCACAAGTATCACCAGCACTCTGTGAAGCTAACAAAATGCCAAAGCAGGAACTGGCCAACGCTCCGCGGTGGGCACAAGAAATGTACAGCGGCCTGACCGCCCAGATACAGGAGGTAAAGATTGACATCGAGGGCGTCAAGGAAAAACTCAGTGTCCTAACAAAGGACGTATCCAAGCATGATCAGCAAATCAACGACATTGTTGTTGAAAATGAACGATTGCACAAACAAATCGAAAAACTTGAAACCGACAAAGCTAATGTACATGACAAGGTCCTTCTCCTAGAGTCATATTCTATGCGCAAACAGCTGCTGATCCACGGACTTCCCGAAAAAACATGGGAAAGTGAGCTACAATCTGAAGCCACAGTCCGCATCTACCTGAAAACTTCACTGAAGCTTGATCCAGACAACATCGATTTCGACCGTGTTCATCGAGTGGGTCCTAAGATCACGTCCAGACGACAGACCCACAACAGAACAGTCAAGCCGAGGCCCATCATTGTCAGTTTCCTGCGGTCAAGCGACAAGCAAAAAGTGTGGAACGCAAGAAACACACAACCTGACGAGTCTGACCAATCACAGCCCCAGCAGTACGACATCTACATCACTCGACATTACCCGGCGGAGATACGAGCACGCAGGAAAATCCTGACGCCGATATTGTCTGCTGCAAAATCCATGTCAAAATACAAAGACCACTGCTACATCCGAGAGGACAAACTTGTGATTTTTGACATACCGTACACAGTGAAAACATTGCATCTCCTTCCCGATGACCTCGACCCCCGAAAACTGTCCACTCCGACCATAAATGAGACCACATATTTCTGGGGACGCAACTCTCCATTATCCAACCACTATCCTTGTGACATCGAGATAAACGGCACCTTGTATAACTGCTCCGAACAGTTCTACCTTCATCAGCTAGCGCTCCACGCCAACGACACGGGAGCTGCAAACGCAATATTGAACGCCGATGACCCCGCAGCCCAGAAAGCCATAGCAAACAAGATCAACTACGACGATAAAAAGTGGCTAGAAATAGCGCCGAGGGTGATGGAAAAAGGCCTCCAAGCCAAGTTCGATCAGAACAAAAACTTGTGTTCCTTCCTCGTGTCGACAGGTAACACTACCCTCGCTGAAGCCTCACCTACCGACAAATTCTGGGGGATTGGCATGTCTCTTGAAGCTGTAAGGAAAGCCGACGACCCAATCTGGACAGGCCAGAATCAACTAGGCGAGCTGCTGAAAAGCATCCGGAACAAACTACAGTGAACACAGACTGATATCAGAGTGACTCGAAACGATGCCGCCTTCAAAACGGTACTGTCCTATCCGTCATATTTATGACGATATGCACGTTAAACTCACAGGACCTAAGTGCCACTACAGACACACTCTATACAAGTGGCCCGGGCATCTCGGGAACAATTACACCATTCTGAGTGATAGTATCTGTAAATTCATCAGAAATACCCGATACACTTGTGTTCAAGCATTTCCTGGCGCACGAATTGAAACATTGAAACGTCACATCAGAATGTACGGCGCCAGAGTAAAATCTTTCAAACTGATTATACTGCACGTCGGGACCAATAACCTTGCATCCTGCTCGGCCGAACACATCACGCAAGTCTACGATCAGCTGGTGCAGGAAATCAAAGTGCTCAATCCACTCGCAAAGATCGCCATCTCCGCCATAATACCCCGTCCAAAGGATACATCCACGGAAGACGCCGTCCGTCAGGAAATCAATACGCGCCTCCGTAGACTATCCAAGTCGCGCGGTTGTCACTTCCTGTAAACGTGTAGGCCCTTCATCCAACAAGACAAAACCGTCGACCGTACCATGTTCGCGCGTGACGGACTCCATCTCAGCTACAAAGGAACCTCAGCACTGAAACTGTTCTTCGACGGTACGGTTACAAGACTACGAGGTCAGTTGGACAAGTCCTAAAGGAAAAACTTCATCAGTTTTAAAGTTCTGTACCAAACGTACTCTTACTACTAGGTTAGTAATTTTCTTTTTTTGTATTATTTCTATTATAGACAACGTCGTACATCCGTTAATATATCAGGCGATCTATAGACGTAGTATAAAATGTACGTGCCTTATATCATGTACCCTCAGGCGAGATCCAGTATAGTGGTACAGCATAGTATACAAAAAATGAATGTGTGTCCTTGGTGAGTACCTTTGCCGCGGGCTGGCGTGCCCATCTCTTCAGTCTGTCTGGGATTGCAGGTGAGCTTGTGCTTGTACTTGGCCCAGCTGACTGTCGATGTGGAACCTCCAGTCCCAACGGTAATCTTCCTCACATCGCCCATAAATAGCCATGAATTCTAGTTTGTGACAGCATAGGTATCTGTGGATGTGTCCTCACGTGTAATATGTAATTGTACATCCATACGTATGTCTCTGTGTAATCAATACATCAAAAAGAAATATGTATAAGCTGAAATGGCGGTTGCATGGTACCAAACTGTGAGTATTGTTGTCGGTGACTGGCGTGCCCATTTCTTCAGTCTGTCTGGGATTGCAGGTGAGCTTGTGCTTGTACTTGGCCTAGCTTACTGTCGGCGTGGGCCCTCCAGTCCAAACGGTAATCCCCTCACAGTGTTATCACTAATGCCACATCCCTGTGCAATCACTCACACAATTATGTCACACTATGATGGCAGTATCTCAGAGCATCGCACGCCACATCGGTCTGCACTAATTAAAATGCTAACTAAGATGTTCATCATTACTCTAATGACTGTCCTTTATATTTTGTGTTTCTCATCATACATACTAACCAGTACCGACCTACTTCACAACTATACATCATGGATAACTTAGCCTTAAATTCTCTTAATGTGCGCGGCTTACGAACAGACAAAAGAAAGCGAATCAGCATATTTTCTACCATCGCTAATAAGCACAAAGCAATAACGTTCCTACAGGAAACACATAGCTCTCCAGATATAGAAAATAAGTGGAAAAACGAATGGGGCGGGGATATTGTATTTGCCCACGGGACTCCCCGAAGTAAAGGTGTAGCAATTCTAATACCCAGAAACCTAGAATATACAATAATATCTGACTTTAAAGATTCAGAAGGTCGTTTCATAATTCTTGAGATTTCGTGTCTAAACAATGTTTTTGTGCTCGTAAACGTATACGCACCAACGCAGCTAAGCGAAAATAACCAAATACGTTTTATAGAAAAACTAATGGACTGTCTGACTAAGTACGACGGAAAAAATCTCATACTAGGAGGCGATTTCAATATTGTTCTCGACCCATCCATAGATAAGAAAGGAGGCAATACGAGCATGAACAGCTCATTCAGATTTAGAAAGTGTATGGAAAGTTTAATGGAATCCTACCAGCTAAGCGACATATGGCGAGTTTTAAATTAAAGCAAGTTCATGTTCACATGGCAATGTAAAGCAAAAAACATATACTGTCGCTTAGATTACTGGTTAATTTCAGATCATCTAATCAATACAATCGACAAGACAGATATCATGCCATGTTCCTTGTCAGATCATAGCCTCATAGAACTTAGTTTAAAGGGATCACCCAATTCAAAACGCCGCCCCGGGTATTGGAAATTTAATAACATGCTGTTAAGAGACACTCGCTATATAACCCTCATAAAAAAAGTTATACAGGATAATATTGATAAATACAACATTGAAGATAAAGGATTAAAGTGGGAAATGATCAAAATGGAAATTCGGAATGCCACAATAATGTACAGTAAACATAAATCGGCTGATCTAGCCAAATCTAAATCAGACCTCGAGAATAAAATTAAAAACTTGCACGAAAACCTGGCTAATGGTGTAAATATAGACCAGAATAACGAGCAATTAAAAGCATATGAGCAAGAATTAAATAGCTTAAAATTAGAACACGCAAGCGGTGTCATAATGCGATCCAGAGCGCAATGGTTCGAAGAAGGTGAAAAGAATACTTCTTATTTCCTAAATCTAGAAAAGCGGAACTATGTTAACAAAACAATAACGCAGCTAACTGTAAATGGAAAAGGCATTGTGCATCCCCATGAAATCCTTGAGCAAGAAAGAATATTCTACGAAAATCTCTACAAGGAAACCAGCAAAAACCCCAGAAACCATGAACACTATATGCATATGTTAAACAACCGCAACATTCCACGATTAACCCCTAACCAAAATCAAGACAGTAACATAGTTATAACTGAAACATCATGCGGCAATGCCCTTAAAAATTTGAAAAATGGAAAAACACCAGGAATAGATGGCCTATCAAGCGACTTTTACAAATTCTTCTGGCCTGATATAAAGACCTTAGTGAAAGAATCAATCGCCTACGCCTTCGAGAAGGGCGAATTATCAATAAATCAGAAGCGTGGCATTCTAACATTAATACCCAAAAAAGGGAAAGATAGACTACATCTAAAAAATTGGAGACCCCTGAGTTTACTTGCAACGGATTATAAAATAATAGCTAAAATAATCGCACAAACTTTAGCCCCACTCCTACCCACGGTCATAAAAAATGACCAAAATGCGTATATAAAAGGCAGATATATAGGTGAAAATATTAGAACCACGGAAGACATTATTCATTATTGCAAAATCCGAAATCTCTCTGCTATAATTCTTCTAATCGACTTTGAAAAAGCCTTCGATACAGTAAGATGGCAATTTCTATTTGACAGTCTAAAGTCTTTTAACTTGAGTAGGAACCTCATTAAATGGGTAAAGATTCTGTACACACATATAAACAGTGTTATAATAAATAATGGTTACTCTTCGAGAGGATTCAATATTGAACGTGGAGTAAGGCAAGGATGTCCCCTATCTGCTTATCTGTTCATCTTAATTGTTGAAATCATGGCAATAGAAATAAGAGCGAATAAAAATATTAGAGGAATTAAACTAAAAACTAAAGAAGTGAAAATTAGCCAATTTGCTGACGATACCACCCTATATCTCCTCGACTACGACTCAATAAAACATGTGAAACTATTCTTACACACTTTCTATCAGTGCTCTGGACTCCGAGCGAACATGGACAAAACGCAGGCATACTTAATCGGCAAGCACATGAAACGCTTCAAAGAAAACGACGACCTACAATGGAAACAAGGTCCAATACCTACCCTAGGGATATATATTTGCGATACTGAAATTGAAAATCGAAAGCTTAATTTTGACCCCAAAACAAAACAAATAAAAACCCTCCTAAATATCTGGAAACAGCGTAGCCTATCATCAAAGGGAAAAATCACTATAATCAACTCATTACTAGCCTCGACAATAGTTTACCAGTGTAGTAACATAGTAAAATGAAAATGATAGATATAGATGCTAAAATAAAATCTCTAAAATTCTCCTGGTTCAAACGAGCGCTCACAAACCCGGGCAGTACTTGGAAAATTATTTTGGACGAAATCATAAACATACCTTTCGATTATATTATACAGTGCAGAAGTAATTGTGTTATCAAAAACATGCCTACTTTTTACCAAGAAATATTGACCACTCTACATCAATTAAGCTATCTAAATTATGATATGGGACTCGAGTTGAACGAACTAAATCTCTGGTATAACCCAAACATAATACTCGACAAGCAACCTATATACTGGAAGAAATGGTTTGATGCAGGTATTCGCATAATGGGCGACCTCTTAGATGAGACCAACAATTTCCTAACCCTCGAAAAATTTAAACAGAAATACAACATAAAATGCAACTTTCTTGACTACGTGCGTCTCCTTGATGCAATACCCAGAGCCTGGCGTAAAAAACTAACGTGTAAACCAGATGAGTCTAAACTAGACCCAACAGCATCCTCAGTTGATAAATCAACGAATAACAATATCGTCGACCCCTTACTAACTAAATCAAGAGAATTGTACTGGGCAATTATCAAGGGGAAAACACTTGCAACAGAGCCAACGTGCATCTCCAGGTGGAATAGATTATATGACATAACATCAGAATCTTGGCCAACAATCTTCCAAACAGCTTTCCTATCATGTCGAGAAACTTATTTACAGTCATTCCAGTATCGAGCAATTCACAGAATAATCCCATGTAACGAAACATTATACAACATGAAGGTAGCCAGCACGAACATTTGTACATATAAGCTATGTCATCAAAACGTCACTGACAGTATCCAACACCACCTAGTCACATGTCCACCTGTCAAAACTTTCTGGAATACTTTCACCCAGTGGTGGGATAACCTACATCAAAATAAAACTTTGAACATCAGCGAACAAGAAATAATATTAGGTAAACCATGTGTCAGTGATGAAGACTATATTGTCAATTTTTGTATTATTCTGGCAAAAAATTTCATTCATAACTGTAAACTTAAGGAAACAGATATATTCTTCATGTCTTTTTTAGCGATATTGAAATGTAAGCTAAGTACAGAAAAAGAGATACACGTTAATCTAGGTAAAGAGTCAAATTTCTATAATCGCTGGGGCCACCTTTATGACAACTTATAGGTTGACATTCTATATTACCGTATCATGAACCTATCGTATGCCTGCTTATCAGCTCCATGTCGTAGCCTGTATTATTTAGTAATTTACTGCTTGGTATAATCGTACACCGCCTACATCTCATATCCTATGATGCTGTATCCCATGATGACATTCCTGTATGCATTTATGTAAAGTTGTACGCCTTGTAGCACAAAATGTATGTATTATGTATGTATGTATGATGTGAAACAAATAAAGGATTCTCGATTAAAAAAAAAAAAAAAAAAAAAATTAAACGTTGGTGTAATTCTTGCAATTTCTGGGTCATTCCATCACACATTTCGCTGCACCAGGCCTTATTATAGTGCTGAGAACTCTTAATCACTAATGGAAAATCACTGCGTGGGAAGTGGGTTCACGGAAACTGAACACAAGCAAGCATATCTGGCAAAACTCGCTATTTCAGAAGCATTCCATGTGGTGTGCAATGCAGGTATAATAATTCTTGATCACTGTATAGAAGCATGTCAAATAACAATATAGTTACGTATGAATGTGTGTATGTGTGTGTATGTGTGCATGTCATACACACACACACGTATTCGAGTGTAATATCGCTTGAAACAGAACTGAAGATTCATACACCTCCGTTTTTATATGATATATCATCTACTATGTAAGAACCATATTTTGTTCAGACAATCTAGAATATTGATTTGTGAATAAAATCATGTTCATATTGATCTGTGAGAAAAAAAGCCATATTAATTTGTGCAACTGTAATAGTTCCCGTATATAATGTATGTGTCAACATTGTAAATTGAACTAAAAGTAATGTTTTTTATGGCCACCAAGTGGATATAATCATACAGATCTAATAGTATACATATCATATAACTGAATAAAACTATGTATAGATTATGTTTCACTTCTGAACATCACAGGTATCCTAAAATCATACATATGCAGTACACGTGTAGATTTTGATTACGTTGCGAATGAATTTTGTGTCATGCATATGCATGGGATTTGGACATGTTGAAACGTGCATGTTTCGTGGAACATTTGTGTTGGACCAAGTTGTACCTTGAAGATACAAGTTCGACAGAACGCAACATTTTATGCATATTTTTATTTTTGGTGGTAAAAAATGTATATATTAAAGTCAAATTCAGCTGTCAGTGAAACACGCTTTTTGGCGATAATTTGTTTTGGATAATCAAATCAATTTGAAATTTTGTGTGTCCTAATTGGGTATCATGCCGTAATTTTTCACCGAGTTTCAGAATTGTATCTCAAGAAATGAAAAAGTTGGCAATCTACCTCAATGTTAAATTTCAGTCCAAAATGAGATCAAACAAATTCCAACAAATTCAGGGCTTTTATGATGTTTATGCCAGTACAGAATGAATTTATTGCTTTGATTTGAAATCGGAAGGCATAGTCGCAGTGTATATTAAGTAAATATGTTTATTTTGAATCAGTATATAACTCAAACATCAAATAAAAATCGTTTTTGTGTGCAGACCCTGAAATTCCATTGTGGGGCTGAAATTTAACATTGGGGTAGATTACCAACTTTTTCAAATTTTGAGATATAACTCTGAAAAATTACGGCATGATATCCGATTAAGACACACAAAATTTCAAGTTGATTCGATTATTCAAAACAAAACTACGGCCAAAAAGCGTGTTTCACTGACAGATGAACTTTAGTATAGTATAAGCAACTTTGTCCCAAATTGTCCAAGAAGCATATATACTTTTATTTGTACTAAAATATTATATTGTGTTAGATGGAACACGTTGGCGCTATAAGGTTGTGACTGAAAAACACACCATTTATGCACCTGTGGTTGATAATACAAAGCCATAGTGTCGTATATTTAATACATGAGGAACAAGTGAAAATGTTTAATTTGAATTTGTGCGTCAGTACATATGCTCATACAAATACAATATTTTTATTAACCCAAGTTTACAATAATTTCTATCAATTCTTCAATAAACAGAATCTATCCTTCAGTAAGTATTCTCAAACGCAGGTCATCATATCAAAATTGAGAAAACATGACTTGAAACCTTTTACCTCCAGACCACCGATTTTCAGCCATCAACCAGTTCTAAATATTTTGTGCTTGTTTATATTGTGAATAATGATGTACCTATTGTAGTAGTAGGCATATATATATATATTTCTTATCCTACTGAAATACATTAGAACGAAAACCACTACGCAATTGTATCACATAATGAATTTCACTTATCAGAAAGTTCCTCATCTCCATAATCAGCTGTATAGCCAGAATATCGTCCGCCGAATACACGTCCTGCAACAGATATTCAGGATGATTATATCAAATGTGCTATATTTCTAAAATAAAACCAAATGAAATTATTCAAGGTTTTATTTATTTTGGGCTTCCACCTGTCCTTAGATACAACACCATTAGTGTGTAATTGTTTACAAATGACATTTGTGAACAAGAGCACTGACTGATGATTTGATATCGATGTTTAAATGCTCAGATAAATCAACACATCCAAATGGTAGGGTTGCATTTATTGGAGCCTGGACTGCTGGATGACTTACGGGTTGTTATTCCCAGGAGCACCGCAATCACAGACGCCACCGTAAACCCCATAGTACTGTAGATCAACGGTGAGAATCTGTACAGATCGGTCACACCGAACCCACTGCAATGGAGATAATGAACGCAACTTTCTTATTCGTCCACACGTGAAAATTCATCATTGCAAAATTGAATATTCAAGGGACTGATATGGCTACAGAGGAAATCTCCTAAACATTTATACAGTTAGAGCACATTAAATTCACTTATAATAGCAATATACAATAAAGCGTGAAGTGAAGTATAAATACAATAAAATAGTGTGATATAAAATGGCAATTTATTCACACTAATTTGTGATAGATATATGGGAATTACTGGTCATTAAAATAATATCATTGTTGGCCCCACCGCAAATGACTTCACCTAACAACGTGTATTTTATCCGCGAACGTTGTGGGTTCGGTGCTCGAGTTTCTCCACGTCTCTGATACATAAGATCCGTTAGATGAGATCACGGTGTTGTTGAGGAGAGAGCATCTATCTGTGGATACCGGGAGCTTCAACGGCGGTCCCATGTTCACAACCATACTTCCTATGTTCCACCACAGACTTATCCCCAAGCTGGCCATAAGACCCACGATAGCGCTCTTGGTGTGATAAATGAAAAGAACAAAATTATGAATACGTATAGTTGACGCACGATCAGTTGACGCATGAGAGTTGAGACAATAATGATCAGTTGACGCATGAGAGACGCATGATCAGTTGACGCATGAGATTTGAGACATTAATGACGGAGTCTATTCTTGAACATAAGAACACACTGAAGAAGAAGAAGAAATAAAGCTTAAGGGCACTTTAAGAACACACTGAACTTACAAAGGTGTTTACGTAGGGACAGAGGAGGCCGACAAAGAAAATGCCAGCTATGGGCCCGAGAAGACACCCCGTGATCCGTATTGTTAGTTGGAATATGGAAGAATCCTTCAATGTCATGATGATCAAGGACAAACCCACAAACACGACTCCCAGCAGAACGCCTAAGACATAAATATACTCATGTTTATATTGATCTCTTTAGGATGAGGTTATGAAAGCAAAGAAAGACCCGAAAAGGACGAATCAGAGATGAATGAACAATGTTGAATGCCGAGAAATCAATTCAATTGTATTATGTATACTTGTTTATATTCTGTGGGGCCATTCACATTAGCAAAGTATCATCACCTACAGTCATTGCTTGTACTTACAGTACAGTTTAGACAGCCGGATTGCCATGACTGGGGACACCTTTTTTTTGCTCACTCTGTGGTACAACGGTTCCGTGACATCTTTCAGTAAAGTTAGTGCCAACGAACTTTGGACGGATGACATTGTGCTATTGAAAAGTTGTAGAGAAAAAAACCCCAAGATATTATTGTTTTATTTTACACTGAAATTACTCATAGATGTTCAGAATAATGGCAACATGAGTATGTGTATGTTTATCCAGCGTGATATTGAAAGGCTAGATGTCAGACCTGAGAGAAGCACAGAAGAGGGAGGCTAAAAACAGGCCGGGGAATCCTGGTAAAAATCCCAGCATCTCCAACATCAACAGAGGAACCATCTGTGTATCACAATAGAATACTATATCATTTTATATTATTCACTTAAACATATCCGTGTAGCAATGATATCAAAGTTATACAAAGATAATGGGAGACCCATAGGTTTTTGCGATAAACGCCGAAAAGTAAGGTTAACTAGGTTTCAAAGCATATTGGAGGCATTTCAATGTGAAGCATAGGTGCATTTCTGGAAACTGTGAGATCCTTAGTTTTATAGGGCCGAGAGTCTGATTTGCTCTTTAACAGATCGTTTGCGAGGTATCAACGATAACAAAAAATTAGCCCAATGGGCTAGAAAGGTTACCGGAGAAATATACAGAGTTAAGCCGAGAAAGTTGAAGGTCAAATTCAAGGTGACCACTGAAATCGCCATATCTCTAACCGTGAAAATGGGATCAAAGGTTAAATTCTAGATCACCAAACTATTCAGCATACATCATTTCCTATATGTTCACTATGGACCCCTAAGCTGTAAATTTGATAATAAGCGAGATATAAGCCATTTTGTAATCTGACTTTGAAAATAAAATGACTGACCTTGAAATTTAGGTCAAAGGTCAAATTCAATATCATTAAAATATTCAGAATATACATTTCCTATATGTTCACAATTGATTCCTAAGCTGTAAAGTCGATAATAAGCAAGATATTAGCCATTTTGTCCTGTTGACCTTGAAAATGAGGTCAAAAGTCAAATTCAAGATCACTAGAATATTCAGCATATATCATTTCCTATATGTTCACAATTGATTCCTAAGCTGTAAAGTCGATAATAAGCAAGATATTAGCCATTTTTTCCTGTTGACCTTGAAAATGAGGTCAAAAGTCAAATTCAAGGTCACTAGAATATTCAGCATATATCATTTCCAATATGTTCACAATTGATTCCTAAGCTGTAAAGTCGCTAACAAGCAAGATATTCGCCATTTTGTCCTGTGACCTTGAAAATGAGGTCAAAGGTCAAATTCAAGGTCACGAAAATATTCAGCATATATCATTTCCTATATGTTCACAATTGATTCCTAAGCTGTAAAGTCGATAATAAGCAAGATATTAGCAATTTTGTTGTGTGACCTTGGAAATGAGGTCAAAGGTCAAATTCAAGGTCATGAGAATATTCAGCATATATCATTTCCTATATGTTCACAATTGATTCCTAAGCTGTAAAGTCGATAATAAGCAAGATATTAGCCATTTTGTCATGTGACCTTGAAAATGAGGTCAAAGGTCAAATTCAGGGTCATGAGAATTTTCAGCATATATCATTTCCTATATGTTCACAATTGATTCCTAAGCTGTAAAGTCGATAATAAGCAAGACATTAGCCATTTTGTCATGTGACCTTGAAAATGAAATCAAAGGTCAAATTCAGGGTCATGAGAATTTTCAGCATATATCATTTCCTATGTGTTCACAATTGATTCCTAAGCTGTAAAGTCGCTAATAAGCAAGATATTGGCCATTTTGTCCTGTGACCTTGAAAATGAGGTCAAAGGTCAAATTCAAGGTCACGAGAATATTCAGCATATATCATTTCTTATATGTTCACAATTGATTCCTAAGCTGTAAAGTCGATAATAAGCGAGATATAAGCCATTTTGTGCTCTGACCTTGAACTGAGGTCAGAGGTCAAATTCAAGGTCACGAGAATATTCAGCATATACTATTTCCCATATGTCCACAATTGATTCCTAAGCTGTAGAGTCGATAATAAGCGAGATATAAGCCATTTTGTGCTCGGACCTTGAAACTGAGGTCAGGGGTCAAATTCAAGGTCACGAGAATATTCAGCATATATCATTTCCTATATGTCCACAATTGATTCCTAGTCTATAATCTCAATATCAAGTGAGATATTAGGCATAATGTGTCCCATTATAAAGCATAGGAGAATTTAACATGGGAAAGTCCCATTTGGGCCGAGTTTGGGCCAAAATGGCCTACTTCGAGCGATTCAAGCGCAACAAAATCATAGGAGTACATACAAGGAGTCTTATGTATCAAAAAGAAAAAAGTTACTGAACAAATTTTGAGAAAATGGCCGCCAAAGTCCAAAATCAGGCATTTTTCGTCGAAAACGGCCGCCATTTTGAAAAAAATGCGAAAATCAAAAAACTAAAAAATACTTCCTTCTTGAATTATTTTTAAGTATTTTTGTGCAAAATTTCAGAAAAATTCGCCCGTAAACAAAAAAGATAAAAATGTGGACGACGACGACGACGACGGACGACGGACGCAACGCCATGCCAATAGGTTATGGGACCATAGGTCCGGTAACCTAAAAAACACCGAGTCAGCAGGAAAAGAGGTCAAGGACAAAGTTTATCCCTTACACCCGTAAGACATCTTTCTGTAGGTACATGTCCTATGGCTGGTTTACACGATCGAACTACTTCAAACTTCCTACTTCAAACTCCTAAAACGTGAGTTTGAAATAGTTTGGTGGTGTGTGTTTACACGATCACACTCGTCACGTCAAACTACTTCAAACTCTTTCAAACTCCCGTTTACACGGTCAAACTTATTACTTCAAACTATTTCAAACTCCATCAAAATTTTCATTCGACGTTAATTTCTGATACTCCTTTGTTGAAAGCTGCATTAAAACTGAACGACTGTGTTACATACTTCAATGTCACGAGTTTCAAAGTGAAAATTATGCTTTTCCTTAATATGATATGGACACGAGCTTAATAGTTTAATTGAGTTTGATCAAACTTTGTGGTGGAGTTTGAAGTATTTGTAGTAGTTTGAAGTCTCGGTTTACACGATCAAACTTGGCGTCAAACTCCAAAGCTTGAAGTAGTTTGAAGTAAAAGTTTGAAGTACTTTGATCGTGTAAACCAGGCTTTAAAATACCAGTCCTGGGTCAGAGTCCTGGCCTGGTGGAATATGAACCATTATACAAAGCTTTGAACCCTTTGTCGGAATTTTGAGTTATTATCCTTAAACAAGGAACATCGATTTCATCATCACAGACCTCACGGACCTTTAAACATAATATTTTGGACCAATGGGAAAAAATTGGGGAAGATACATCAACGCAAACTGCAGTTATCATCCGGAAACTGTGAAAAAAACCTGAAGAACTTTCGACAAAACCGAAAGGACATATCAGACGAAATGCCCTGATTAGGACCTGGTCAGCTTTTTCTATTCTCCCAGATGCGAGCGGATCACAGCCGTCAAAGTAGGCCACCATCACAAGGCCCAGCATAGCGAACATCGACACGAAAATTACATATAGGGGCAGGTTCAAATAAACCACTCTGTGAAAAGAAGACAATGTAAAGGATATATGACACAAATATAGAATATACATTTTTGAGAAAAAAAAAGCACATACCGTATGCTGAGGTGATCGTAAAATTTTTAATTTTAAAAAATTACATATTACTTTTCTGTGCAGATCAAGGAACTTACAATGATGCCTGTTTTGGTGTTTGAACACTGAGGTATCGCTGCACGAATGTTTGATTTGAGATGTAAGGGTTGAAGACCCGACTGAAACCTCCCAACAGATAGGTCCAGAAAGTAGATCTCACAAACGGGCTGGGGTCGAAACTGCGGTGGAATGATTTTTGGGTTACGGTAACCTGTTTTTTTTCAACGCAATCAGTCGCAATGATACGCCGCTTTCGAGCACCAATACTTTTTCAGTTATCACAGTGTTTATTAACACAATGTATACTTTTGTATGGTTCTCATGAAAACTTCACCTGGCATCACTGAATACAATTGTTTCGATGTGTGACGGCGAGACGAAAATGTTTGATGAGATATTATTCCTTTATTAACATCGATACTAATAGGCAACATAAAATAATATAATCCAAGAATACTGATTTCCCGCCGTTACTATATTCTGGCACGATGTTGTCAATCTGAATGGCTAGTGGAAGACTGACTGTAAAATACAAAAGCTTAGCTAAAAATCCTGACTGAAAATACTCTCACACTGTACACTATTGGAAGGGGTTGTGGTTTCAATCATGATAATGGCTGGGGAACGTGACCTGAGGGCCGGAAAGGTCATACACAGGCAATACAATAGGGGATCCGGACGACAATTATGGCTGGGGGCTGAGGAATTCTAGACGGAGGAATTTGTTTGAAGCTTGATAGGGTGGGGACTGGATCTAAAATATTTAACACATGTTTTTAGATGCACAAACTGTAAATTAAATTAACACTCTTCAGAACATCCTCCCCTTTCTTGATTTTACCAAAAATCAAAACTAACTAAAATACACAAAAAATACATACATATATCTCGAATACTTCCTGATCAAATGCCTAAGCATAAAATACATGTAATGAAAATTATCTATAATTGCTACGAACATACATTCATACATGAAGCAATAAAACAAACAAATAAATCACGACACATGCAAGTCAATATACGTATAATCCATTGTGTGTTCACTCAGATTGCTCAAGGGGGCATAGTTTTGCAATTGGTCTCCTGAAAATGCTTTTGCCAACTTTTACATCCACAACTCGGACAACACCATCTTGTCCAGGGTATGTCTGAATCACTCGTCCCAGTGGCCATTTGCCACGTGGCAGGTCTGGGGATACATATAAAACCATGCGAGTGTGTTTTCCGCAAAAAGATATCGGTCGAGTTTGGTCTGGCGGATGAATTCAGGATGCACGAGTCCGAAGGACGAGTGTATTCTGTGTTCATTCGCCAGACCAAACGAGACCGATATCTTTTTGCGGAAAACACACGAGCGTGGTTTTTATTTTATCACACACAACTGTTCAGACATAATTTTAGATACTGTCGTTATCATACGAAAATTGATAATGATCATTATTATAATAATATTAATTTAATAATATTCATGAATAGGCCCATGCCCGTGATGTCCGAAAAACCTCAAACAGTGTTCTACACTCTCTGTCTGAGCTAGGAAAGTAACTCTCGGTTGCTAGGTTACTTTACGTACATAACATTGTTCTTTTACGTAAAAATGGTCTTTACGTAATCTACAGTAAAAAAGTAGTTTCGGTCCGATGTGGGTCAGCGAGTGATACAGAATATAATTGAAGTAGGGTGATACAGAAAAGGTTATCACACCTTTTGGAGTCCTACAGCAGTGTAGTTTATAGTGTGTGATAAAACACCAGAACTACGTCACCAATTTTGCAGGATTGGTTAGCGCTTCTCCATTTTGTGCGACCACCCAGTCCTGGCAGCCACTCAGTTATCCAACGGCGCCAGAAATGGCGCATGAGCTCTTGCACTCTTCTCCAGCGTTTTCGGAGGTTGAAGGCCTGGGTGTCCACGATATCCGGAGCGAAGTTACCCCCATTTGACCAAAAAGGAAGTGATTTGGGATTAGCGGCATCAAATCTGCGGGATGAGCACACTGGTAGGTCAGTGGTCTAGAGTTTATGAGTCCTTCCGCTCCCACTACTGCACTGATCAGTTCTTCGTCGGTAATATCCGCATTCCCCATGATAGCACGTTTGGCGGCACGAATCATGATCTCATGGGCGCCACTGAAGTGTGGAGCTTCAGGTGGGTTGAAGTGCCACCGGATGCCGAGCTCTGCAGTTTTGCCATTGATTTTGTGTTCTTCCTTGATTAGTTCTTGCAATTCATTGTTAGCTCCAACAAAATTTAACCCATTGTCACTCACTATGACGGATGGTACTCCTCGGCGTGACGTCATACGGAGCGAAGCGTTCAGGAAAGAGTCGGTTGTGAGGTTGTAGGCCACCCCCAGGTGGACAGCTCTAGTGGCGAGACAAGTGAAGAGGCACAAGTAGCGCTTCATGCGGCTTTTTCCACGCTCTTGCTTTGTTATGAAAGGGCCAGCAAAGTCCACAGCGGTACATACGAAGGCTCTACTTGTATTTTGCACACGAAGTTTGTTCAGCGGAGCCATGGCAGGCACTGGTTTGGCTTTGTTGCGTTTGCAACTCATGCAACGATTTTCACACTTTTTGATCACTTCCCTGGCACCGATTATCCAATATTTCGAAGACAGCTCGGAAAGCACATGGTTTGTGCCTGCATGGTTAGAGCGATCATGGCTATCCTTCACAATCAGTTGTGTCACTGGGTGATCTGTCGGAAGAATGATGGGATAACGTGTTTCCCATGGCAAGAATTCTGCATATCGAAGTCGACTGTCTGAGCGAAGAATGCCTTCATCATCTGAGACGGGCTTTAGTGCAGCAATTTTTGAGGTACTTGTTACCTCACGACCTTTACTCGCCGCTTTGTGCTCCTCCACGAAGGCTACTTTCTGTGTTTCTTTGATGATCATTGTTGCAGTGGTTTCCATTTCTGCTGCTGACACAGGCCCGGGTCACCGCAGCGCTGATGGAAGGCGACAGTTGTTGATGAAACGGAGCACCAGAGCTGCAACTCTGCGAAGTTTATTCCAAGACGAGAATCTGCTTGGGTCTAGGCCGAATTTGACACTGTCAGTGAGAAACACATGGCTGTCATCTCTTATTTTCTTTTTCTCAGTGTCCCAGATTGGACTCTTGATATTCATTTGGGGCCATTGAGCAGGTTGCATCATCAGGAATGATGCAAGCCTATTGACCTCGAACACGTCAGGTTCTGTGTTTTCTTTCATTTCTCTCCAGAGAAAGCGATGGAAGTGACGATCTTCTTCTCTCATATGGACCTGCTGGTACATTTCCTGCACATCACACATCAAGGCCATGGGGTCACGACGGAATCTCAGCATGACACTCGATAAGTCGTTCTGTAGCTTTGGCCCTTGATATATCACGTCATTCAGTGATACATTCTTGAAACGTGCAGATGCATGGAAAACTATCCTGGTCTTTGTTGTTCCTTTTTCTTGGCGGATGACGGGGAAGTGAGGCAGGTAACAAGGCTCGGATGTTTTGTCTTCAATCTTTGGCACTTTTCTGACGTAGGCTTTTTCTTCATACCTCTGAATGGTCTCATTGTAGACATTGTGCCACTTCTGGTGTCTGCTTCAGGCGCTTCTCGGTGCCCTGCAGGCGCTTCATAGCCATATCTTTGTTATTTGGCAGCTCTGGCTCTGTCTTCCAGGGTATCCCGACTGTGTATCGACCCTCGTCATAGGATAGTGTTTTTTCTGCTGTCTCCGTTGCATTTCTGTCATTTTCGTTCATGCTGCTTATGAAAGCAGGCTCTTCTATTTCCCAGTACCGACGGAACATGGTACTGAGGTCATCTGCTTCTTTGCCGAAGAATACGAAGTTTGTCTGATTGTTGTTACGTTCTCTAGGTGTTGCTGTGATGCACGTTCATCCCAGGGGTGTCAGTCGAGCGATGGGCTCCCCAGGACCTCCTCGAATGTCTTGATTGGAGTAGAGTAGGTCAGCGTGATCTACCACGATCAGGATATCAACTGTTGAATGACGGCCAACTTCCGGAAATCTGATGCTACGAAGATGTGGCCATTGATGTTTTTTGTCATTCCAGTCGATGACCTGCAGATTTCCTGTGACCCGCCTTACTGTCAGCGCTGATATCTGGTGATGAACACGGCCGTCAATGCTGTGCAGACTGCATGATACAGCCATCGTCCGCAATTTCGTCTGGTTTCCGTCCAACACTTTAACTGTCAACGGATTTCATATATGTACCGGAACTGGCCTCATCCAGCAGCGCATTGACACGGATTTTCTTTGAGCCATTCACCACGTATACAGGCACAGTTCTGAACGAGACGAAGGATGGCGCCTCCGACGATTTTGCCACCAGTGTCATATTTTCGGCATTCTCCCCTTCCGTGGTGCTTGGCTCTCTGACTACATTGGTGTTTGTTTTTTCCCTCACCTCATGTAGCATGCGATTATGTGTTGATCGACATCCATTTATGCCACACACCCTGCTTTTCATGCAGCGATTGCTCGAATGGCCACGCCCGGGACAGCGGAAACATAGTTGACGTTCTTTAGCTAGGTCCCAGCGCTCTTGTACTACTTTGATTTGAATGTGTCACAGGCCCATATCCCATGCGACTCACCACAGGCGAAACACTTGTACCCACGGGAAGCTGATGCTCGTCCTTGCGATGTGAAGGTCTTGTGTGACTGGGACGTGTTCACTCTGGTTCCTGGCATAATCATCTTTGTATCCATACACTAGTTCATTGACGTCCTCTGCGACGTCTGCCAAGAAGCTCACGAGGTGTTCGATGGTCGGATAGAGTCCCTCATCTCCACGAATATCCATGGCGTGATTTCGCCAGCGATTTTGGACGTGCCTTGGGAGCCGACCAACGATATCTAGGATTGGGTTTTGCGTGTCAATCTCATTGACCCTGCCGGTTTCCTTCAGGGTGATGACGCACGTCGCGAGGTCATCAGCTAACTCCTTGATCTCATTTCTCTTATGAGCTGGCCTTCCTCGTCGTAACTTGGAAGTCACCGCCTCGGACACGAGTAATTTGTCTCCAAACCTGTGCTCCAGGATTTCTCAAGCCTGCTTGTATCCTCGCTCCCCACCGGTGATGGCACAGGCTCGGATGGCTGCCTTGGCTGGCCCTTCTGTGTACTGTAGTAATCTTGTGAGGCGTGCTCCGCCGTCCTCACAATACCTCTCCACGGACTCTTCGAAGGTCGAGATGAATGTATGATACCTGAGAGGATCACCACTGAAGATTTCAATTTTTGGAAGATTCATTATGTTCATCGGAGACACTATGGGCCGCTCTTGTGGTGTTGATGGTCTCGTGCATTGTGGCTCATCTTCTTGTTTTAAGTGTTCTGTAATATCCTTCAGTGTCTGTACATATGACGACTGAACCTCATCGAAATATTTGTCAAGTTCATCAAACTCTTCATCGGTCTTTGCAGCTTCAACAATACTGCCGTGACTGTCCTCGAAGTCGGAAAAACACGTTTTCAGTTCATCTCGTTTTTCTTTGATAAATTCCACTCCACTCTGTTCTGCGATATATCTCTGCACAGCATTCATGCGGACTGTCAGTGCCCTTTTCTTGTGTTGTCGAACACTCTTCAATTCATCCATTTTGATATACAGTGCAACGAACGAAATAAATGTCACGAATATTCAGTCAGTGATGACACGTAATCCAATACGACACGAACAGTCAAAATAATCCGGATACGATATGAAGTCATATAATCCAACGAAATAAGAATCACGCTCTGCTACCAGATGTTTCGATGTGTGACGGCGAGACGAAAATGTTTGATGAGATATTATTCCTTTATTAACATCGATACTAATAGGCAACATAAAATAATACAATCCAAGAATACTGTTTTCCCGCCGTTAGTATATTCTGGCACGATGTTATCAATCTGATGGCTAGTGGAAGACTGACTGTAAAATACAAAAGCTCAGCTAAAAATCCTGACTGAAAATACTCTCACACTGTACACTATTGAAAGGGGGTTGTGGTTTCAAACATGATAATGGCTGGGGAACGTGACCTGAGGGCCGGAAAGGTCATGCACAGGCAATAAAATTTGGGATCCGGACGACAATTATGGCTGGGGGCTGAGAAATTCTAGACGGAGGAATTTGTTTGAAGCTTGATAGGGTGGGGACTGGATCTAAAATATTTAACACATGTTTCTGTAAATTACATTAACACTCTTCAGAACATCAATGAATACATTATTAATGCACCTCGGTCATAATTCAGGATAATGGGATGATGAAAGTCGTAATCCATCTTTTCCATGCAGTCTACTTGATGGTATTTGACTGTGAATCTATTAACATCAAGAGCACATTTCTACAGTATGCCAAAAGTTTTACGTCCATATTCGTCTCCACTCATATCGAATGCTTCGGTTGATTCCACTTTGCTAATGTTATTGGAAGAGAGTGGCGATGGAGCTTACTTATTGATATTCAGTCTTCCAGCAGATCCAGCCACCGTCCATATCTTCCCAAGACCGCCAACAACTATAGATCCTCGGACCAGAATCATCAACAGACCCACGAACATCACGATGGTCTGTAGAGTGTCCGCCCACAGCACCGCCTTGATACCACCCTGGAGCACAGGTACACAAACTATTTGTCAACTACGATCCTACAAGGAATGGAAATATTTATATACAGCCAAGTCAGTGGCGATAACTTACCAATGTCGTGTAGAAGGTGCAGACGGATCCTACACCAACAATGGAGATCCAAACGCTGATACCACTAACTGTGAAATAATAGTATTGAAACTGGATATATTTGACACCCCAGAAAAAAAAACATACAGTTTCAGACGTGTACATGTATTTATCTGTTGTGATGTCATTATGACAAAATTTACCACATCGATTTACACTTAGGTGTAATTAAGTGTATTAACCTTGAGCTAAAGCCAGGGCGGGTCCATATAACACGATTCCAGAATACAGTCCCTGCAACGACGTATCAACAATTGCCTATGTATTATCATATTATCATATATATTATATGTATTATCGCTTGGTTTGAAAGCAGCCTATTTCAGTGGGAAACAGTTGCATGTTTCTCTCTCTCACGGATTTCTGGTATTATGCAGTACAAAATGCAATGTAAAATATCTATCAAGAATGGTATTTGAATTCACCCCAACTGCTCCCATGGCAACACACGACAGGATCCGAACGAACCAATTATATCGCCTACTCATATACTGCAAAACAAGCAGAAAAAGAATGCTCACTAATTGATAAATCATTGACTTATGCTAAATCATGAATAACCAAGACAGTTTATTAAACTCATTTAAACATTCAAAACACAGTTGTACCCCCTCTCTCCCACGCGAACATAATGCACAAATTCATCCTAATCTGTTAAATAAACCATTAATAGCTACATTATGTACCTCGAATATGCTGTAGAGCCTCATGCGATGAAAAGCAGGGGCGAAGTAATACCCTGCTGGCGGCACTGCCAGACAGTAACCGATCCCGATCGCCCAGTACACGATTCCCTGATTGTACACCTCCACCGGGTCACCCAGGAACGATATAGCGGACAGCCAGCTCACAAACAGAGACACCGACACGGGGAAAATGTTCATGCTCCTTCCCCCGAGAAGATAGTTCTCGACATTGTTGCGGTCCTGCTTGCGGTCCTTGATTCCATAATAAATACCCGTAGAACACGATAACATCAAAGTGAGAGCAAATACCAGGTAGTCAGGCCACATGAACAGCACCTCCTCACCATGGTAACTGTTGAGGACCATTGCAAACGCTAGTTAGTCTGCAACAACAAGGTAACGGAGTACTATAAAATACACGTTGATAAATCCTTCAAGAATGAGAGAGAAAATAAAATTAAGATTTGGTGTGGTATCTGATGACGGTAAACAATAAAAAATATTCAAGGATCCAAAGTGAAGATCGTCCTACATACCTATTCTCACTATGTATACCTTCTTTCACGAATGTTTGCAGGAAACATCCTTTGGAACACCAATCATTCGTCAAAGAGGACTATGTTTTTCGATCTGCAAATCGCCATCTATTGGATCAAAGCTCATCGGCCAGCGTACTAGTAACACACCAATCGCTCATATGGTTTCGGATTCCGCGACTTTAATTAGAAACTGATTGATTGATTTACAAATGAGTAATCGGATGCCCACACGTGCCCCAGTGGAGCCCGAACATTTCACCAAAGCCAACAATGGGTTATGCAATATAATTTAGCAAAATAAGAGGATAGATGTCACATTGGTAATTCGGTTACATGTGTGTTATTTGCACGTTGTAGGAAACACACATACTAAAATTTCTATGATACCAACTCTGTGATAATTTCTCTGTGGGTGCATTCTAATAAAACTGTGTGGAATTCTTTCAAAGTTATCTTCAACAGTTATTTTATAATTTTCTCTCAATCTAACATCTGAATGGTGTGTCAGTAAGATGTATGTATCCGCGGAGTGTTGTCGGTATCATACCTATAATATCAGGTGTATCTACAGTATTTTTGAACGGACTCTCTCCCCGTATGAGTAATCTAATTCCACATTCAGCGTTCAATTAGTGGTAATGTATTTAATTATATAGGTAATGTTCACCGATACGTTATGATATGTGATAGTTTCGTTGTAACGTTTCGAACAATGTTCATGGTTTTGATATCATCAGGTTTTTACACACTTGATACATGTTGTAGACTAGCGTGGTTTGATGTAAAAGGATCGTTCTGTTAGTTATCCCATTTTTATCTGGAATAATGAAAGTTGTGACCATAAACACCACTAAATTCAAATTTAAATTCAAATGTGCCCTTATTCAAAAATTACAATCCATATGTTGAAAGGTAACTTAAGAAAAAGTGTCTACTTTTTAAAAAAAGATGAATGGCTCAAAGAATATATAACTTATTTACGGAAAAGTAAATTGGCCACCACTAGCAATTCAAGAGCAACATAGTTTATACATGTCAGTAGAGTGACCGATGGATTCCAGTGCATTAGTCTAATACAAGGTACGGACCATAGCTTGAGAAAATGGCTGCCAAAGTAAGAAAAAGTCGTTTTCCGACAAAAATGAACGATACTAATGCACGGCTAGACGGACGGACTAGATATATCTGGTATATATTGCTGGTTTCAATGTTGTTATATATTTTACACTATTGTTTTATTCTAATATGTCTGAAATTAGCGAGTCTTTCAAGTGATACATTTAATATGATGATACAAGCACAGACATACCCAAACATTTTTTCCCCCGATTTATACCCAGCTTGCAGGTTTTGTTTTTTAGCTCACCGGCCCAAATTGCCACATTCAAAAAGGAAAGCACATATTGCGGTTTCAGTGCTGGCCCTGATTCGACCTTCAATGACTTTGAAAGGTCAAAACGACCTATTTTGTTGAAGAACGCCCAATTCTGGACTTTAGCAGCCATTTTCTCAAAATCTGTTGAGACATTTTTTTTTCTTCCAAAATCATACATAATTTTTCCCGTATGTACCTTTGTGATTTGTATACGTTTTATCGCCCTAGTATCGCCTGTCTATGCATGGCGGCCATTTTTATTTTTTACAGGACGCTAACAAAAATTTTTGGTCCCAAATCGTGTTACGATCCATTTTGGCCCATTTCTAGGCAGAAAATTCACCGTTTGAAAATTGTTTGGGGACTTTTAGACACTTTACTACGGAAGCGTATTGCTATCAAGGGTGTAAAAAATATTATCTCGTACGTACGACTTGTATCTCGTATGTACGACTTAATAACTCGTACGTACGACTTATTAACTCGTACGTATGACTTGTTAACCCTTACGTACGACTTAGTATCTCGTACGTACGACTTAGTAACTCGTACATACGACCTATTAACTCCTACGTATGACTTATTAACCCGTACGTACGACTTATTAACTCATACGTACGAGTTAGTAACTCGTACTTATGAGATACTAAGTCATACGTATGAGTTAGTAAGTCGTACATACGACTTATTAAGTCGTACATACGACCTAATAAGTCGTATGTATGAGATATAACTCATACGTACGAGATAAGAAATTTTACGCACATGATAGCAATACGCTTCCGTAGTGAAACGTATTGCTATCAAGTGTGTAAAAAAATGTATCTCGTACGTATGACTTATATCTCGTATGTACGACTTATTAACTCGTACGTACGACTTATTAACTCGTATGTACGACTTAATAACTCGTACGTATGACTTAGTATCTCATAAGTACGACTTACTAACTCGTACGTACGAGTTAGTAAGTCGTACGTATGAGTTAACAAGTCGTACGTACGAGTTAATAAGTCGTACGTATGACTTAGTAAGTTGTACGTATGACTTAATAAGTCGTACATACGAGTTAATAAGTCAAACGTACGAGTTAGTAAGTCGTACGTACGAGATACAAATTTTTACACACTTGATAGCAATACGCTTCCGTACTTTTCCCTTTCACAATGGGAGCTGCCACAACTGTACTCCTTGAGCTTGAAGATAGGGCTTAGATATTGGCATTTTCAAATTGGGTAGTCATATATGGCAATTTGTGTATTGACCTTGAAGGTAATCGAATGTGACCTTTAAAGGTCAAAACAGCCATTTTGGGGTCAAGCAATGTCAAATTTGCACTTTATATTTTCTGAAAGACTACATGATAACATTTTAGATTTTTATTTCAGAACATGCCAACTGGAATACTGATTACTGCATTATTTGATAGATGGAGCGTACTAAATACCTCATAATGCTCGATACATAGGCCATAAAGGCCCAATATGGCATGGTATGCACACATTGGCATATGGGGTCACATTTGACATGAACCATGTGAACTGGCCAGGGTTGGCAGGTTTTTGCCTTGGGGAGTTTCTGCCAAGGATTAAACGGGTTTAAACCGTCCTTGCAAAAACGGGTTTTTGCCATATTTTTGGCGAAAACTGGCAAAAATCTCTTCCATGAGAAAATATTTGCCTAAAATAAATTCTGTTCACTTGATACACACTATACAAGTTTGTGGTGTATTCAATAATAGATTCAGGGTAACAGCATGCAGGTTCCTGTGTTATGAGAAGTCTGCCCAGGTGGTGTTGTGGTTACTATTATCTCAGTAAAATACTACTATTATCTCAGTAAAATAGCTGGTGTGGGTGGTTTTATGTGATATGATTTCTGTGAACATTCATGGTATTATCAGCAGGATGTGATGGATCACAATGTGCAGTTTGTGACTGAAATTATCAAATGGACAACTAAAATTTACGTCTTGATATAATGTCTAGAAAATGCACAAGCCACGATGAGTAATTTAATTTGAATAAAAGTATTTGATACACGATCGAATTATTGCTTATCATTGGGTGATACATACTAGTAAGGAGACACCTCTCCTCACGTATCTCTGGTAATACCCACTGGTACATGCTTAAAATTCATTGTTCATTAAACTAGTTTTTGCCAATGTCCTGGTGAAAACAGGTTTTTGCCGACAAAAACCCAAGCCTGAAACTGGCTTCTACAGATAAAATAGTTACATATAAATCTCATTTAGGGAATCATATATGAGGGGATCTGTTGAAGTCCTTGAACTTGACCTTTAGTTTTACAGCTCAATAACATGTTGGATCTAACTCCGCCGGTAAGCTACAACACCCTTGGTGCTGCTGCATGATAAAACCGAATATTGTGAAAACCCCGACATGGTCGGCTTTTTCATGTGATAAAAGTGACCATGTCGCTTTTTTCACGTGAAATATCCGACCATGTCGCTTTTTTCACGGTTGGTGTTTCCGCCGTGAAAAAAGCGACATGCCCGTGAAATACCCGACATTAACTGCGGAGCTATTGAAATAGCTTTTGTTCGTGAAATTCTCGACATGCATGACCATATTATCGTCCAATTCATGGACAACGCAATATTGAATCAGGACACAGCGCTGAAATCGAGTGGTAGTGGACGATCTGGCACAACAGGGGGGGTTTATGGTGCGATATATGACCAATACATCGAACGATGTTGGGTGCGTTATGTGCTGCGTTCCATTCAAGTCGTGTTGGTGATCATGACTTCATGAGTGAGAAGATACGGTAGTAGGCCTACGAGTTCAAAGCATCAAATTGGCAAAACACACAAATTGACATCAAGTGTGTCTGTTTACATTTCCTATTGCAACAATGATTAAATTGAAACGTATTTAGAAGCCAAATAATCCATGATGTGGATATTGCAAGCAGATTAGAATAAAATATTATCCACCAATCACATCAGGCGTGAAAAATGCGACATGGGCGAAAATAAGCATTTGACCGTGAGAAACACGACATACATGGTGTTCGATTTTCTCACATGTCGCGTTTGTCATGCTACAGTGCTATGTTTTCTAAGCGATACTTCATGCACTCTGACTCGAGGAATATTGAGTGCTCATTGGTAAATGTTTTCTCTGTAATACTAGTAGCCGATGCTTTGTTAATCTGATGTACAAATGTTCTATCTGTTTGTAGCATTCATCAGTTGGTAACATATTTTTCATGCACACAACCACCCAAAACCCTCCAGGCAAGTTTCAAATGGAACTTAGGAGCGATGTGCAAGTTTTTGAGGTATCTCACAAGAAACCACGAACATATCTAGTCAATTGACAATTTTATTTTTTTCTAACATCTCAATATAATGCAAATCCAAATAGAAAATTATTAAATGCCAAATAATGACAAATAATCACCAGTAACCAATAAATGTCATATGTGGAAGAACTGAACAAAAAACGCTTCATGTATTCAGCATTCAATCAGTGATAAGTTTTTCTATGCAACGACAAAGTAGAGGTCCATTTGAATGAACAGTTTCCCATATTCCAGACACATGCGTTTCACATTACGGTGAGCATCGTCCATATGTTTTTTTCCTGCCGTCTTTGGATTTGAATATCATCCCATATTCTTCACACTCATAAACGATTCCTTTTGATTTTTTTGTATTTGATTTGATTTATTTCGGTGTAAAAACACATGCATTGACAAGCATACACATACAAATGAAAATGATTTAAATGACAATATGATGATACACCATGGATGACACTCAAAAGCATTGCTGCTTATTTCCAGAGTGGTCCACACATACATGTACAAAATGAGAGAGCGACAAGACTAACATATACTATTTACACACTATTAAAATTAGGTAAAATAGACACATTTGGTATTTCTTATAACACAGGAGGGTATTGGATACATGTTTGATTTACCGCAGATTGTTTCAAAAAGCTTGAAACTAGATTTGATTGTTTGGGACTTTATTGTTGTCCCAAGATTATTCCACATTTTGGCACCTATGGTTGAGAAGTTGAAACAGTTCATGCCCTGTGCTTTAGGTACAACAAAACCTTGATCTGACAGGCGAGTTGAGTATTGGTGTTGTGCGGGAACAGTTTTGAAATGTTGAGATAGGTATGAAGGAGCAGTGTTATGATAGATATTGAAAACATGGTTAAGAATGAGTTGTTCGGCGCGGTTAGAGGTGTTCAAGACATCGACTTTATTTAGCTTAGTTTGGTCGATATGTGAGCGTGTTTGCTAGTAGCTGCATACCATGCTGATACAGCGTAATCGAAATGACTCTGTATGAGTGAAGACACAAGAAATTTACGTGAGTTTTGAGTGAGAACTTTGCTGTGTCTGTATAGGAACTTCAGTCTACACGTGCATTTGCAGATAATATCATTGACAACTGAAACACATGATAGGGTACTATCCAGTTTAAGCCCCAAGTATTCTACTTCGTTTTTGGCTCTGATAGTTTGACCGTTACAAGATATGGTGAAGTTTTTTGTGAGGTGATGTTTGCGTTTGGATAAAAATACTATTGCTTCAGTGTATCGACTCCGTATGCCTTCTCAGGGATGACGATGTGGTAAACCTTATCATGGATTTCATACACAGGTGGGACGCACATTTCTCCTTTGACACCGTTCTGAAAAATAAATCTATACGAGGTCATTCTCGAGATTAATACATAGTAATATTCTCTCTCCAGAACGTTCCCTTTGTTGCTTTCTTCAATATTGACTATGTTTGTTTGTGGATGCATGCTATGTAAATGAATTAATGAATGAATGAATGAAGTTAAACGGCACCTCGGGCTAATAAATGTACGTTTCGGGTATTAACCCTGTTTACTGAAAATAGTGAAAATCTGTTTAAAACCCGTTTGATTAACAAACGATATATGAAATATATTTGCTCATTCCAATAAAGTTTTTGATGACGTTAGTGTGGCTTCGGTTGTATTTGTTTAGATTTTTTAGATTTGTTATTGTTATGATCAAAATTGGTGGTGTTGGTACTGACTATATGAAACAGAACATCAACGAACTAAAAACAACGATATGGTACATAAAGAACATAATTTTGAAATTCATTCATTGACACCTAACATCAACTCACAATTTCCGTAGATATTCCCCTCCTTTTGTGGTAGCAGCTGATAACAACAACTGATATATCCAAAACAGATGGTACCACCACAAAATCAAAACAGGAAAATAGAATCGTATATTTATATATAAAATATTGGTAAATAAATAAATAAAATAAATAGTAACGATAGATAAAGTAGATATGTTTAGTGTTAGTTTTGGTAATAAGATTTTCATATGCCTAAATAACATCGTCAACTGATGATTATATCAGACATTGATGATTTAAGATTATGACTGATGATTATATTCATGGCATACTTTGTTAACTCAGTTCATAATTTACACCAATGCAAAAACACAACTTTTTATGGAAATATTTCAACGAACTAATTACATGACTAAAATTGCAGGAGAACGTGATTGTTCGGGGGTTTGGAATCTGCTAAAAGTCTCTCAGATCAATTCAGCGCCGGGCAACCAACCGCCCCCCCCCCCCCACACCCGGATCCGCCTATATATCTTCGGTTGTATGTGAATGACAGACCGGATAGCCATAAGCCCTCCTTTGTCTAATTCCTGGATCCGCCTAGAAGTCCATCGCGAAAATATGGTACTGTGTAGAAGTCACCATAATCAGATAATCATGATAACGCCACGAGACGCACAATGGGGTACCTACGCCAATTGCAAATTAATTGAAGTTATTTGGTAAAGAACCACCTTACATTTATTGTCCTGTTCTGGGAATAGATCATTGATGCATAGCGAAGTCAGCATAGTTGACATATTTCATGTCGCCTTACTGGTCAGCACCGACCATGTTCTATCATAGAGCTATAATTCTATGGTCCTATGCGCGATTAAACAGTGAAAATTGGAATATCATTATATGGCAAGGTGGGTCTATTTACAGAAACACACAAACAATTTGTACGTTTCGATAATGTACCCCATTCAACTTTGGCGCTCGTACCTGTGACAGTAGGAAGGTGGTCTACCAAGATACCTGCTCCAATGAACTTAGATTCCTAATTTAGGGCCTATAACATAGAACTGACATGTGACATCGAAGCGATGTTTCACCGAGTACAGGTCCCAGAGGAATTCAAGCATCGTCGGACACAAGTCGTATAAATCCCCGGAGAAAAGTCAGTGACCCCAAAACGGACTCGTTGGTGTGAGAACTGTAAATAGTCGACATACGATACTCGTTACTACCGCACGACATAAGTCTCACAACGGTAAAGACGAAGTAACAGATGATACATAATTTTGCTTTTAGAAATTGATTCTTGTAACACGGTTAAAAAACACGGATTACTGATGGATCATAGTGCTACCACACATATGACAAATCTTAGTTTGTGCATTTCGATAATGAGTTCAATCCTGCAGGTCATGTTATTGAGTTGGCAGATGGTAGTAGATCAAATTGTGCAAGGAAGAGGAGATACCAATTACCAGTGTATGATGACACAGTGTGATTTTACGAAATGCTTTGCATGTACCTACTCAGATCGAGACTTTCTGTTCAAAAGCAGTCGATAACGGGGCATCGGTGAAGTTCACTCATGATTCTACAAACTTCACAGCCCTTGATTGTACTGTATTCAACATTGAGAAGGATGGCTGGTTGCACTATTTGAACAGTGCAGTTACTCGTAAAAATATGTCTCATACAGTTGAAAATTGGCATATATTCCATGGTCATTGTAATGTTGCAGATGTGCTAAAGCTCTGTGATATTTGTGAAAAATACAGATAGATCTGTGAAGTTTGAATGTAACACATGGATTATGTGCAATATGTCCCAGTACAGGAACCGTAATCCAGAGGAACGAGTCCACTTGAATCAGTTCACAGTGATTTGGCCGATCCTATTTCACCTACAGCTGAAGATGGGTATAAACATCCTGTTTTATAGATGATTACACGGTGTAAGAAAACGGCCCAGTCCTAGTACATGACGGATAAGCAAGTCCCTCCTTGATGGAACCATTATTGGCCTAACTAATCTCGAAGTCAGCTGCCCAATACAAAAAATGTGACGATGTAAAACTCGTAACAAAGGAAGTTACCGGCAGTGAAACAAGAGTAAAACTCTACTGTTCCAGCCATGATGGATACATCGGAGTGGATGCTGTGAACCGCAGCGAAGTTGCTCGTTTCCTTATTCAACTTACAGACAAGTAAAATCGCAGATGATATAGCATCAAGAGCAATAGCCGGGGCCCATGATTCATGTTCGGAGTTTAAACGTGACTAACTTGAATGATTAATGTTCGTGACTAATTAGGCCAAAAGTAGGCCAAAATCTAGTATGTCAACGTATGTATTTATATGGGTTTCCCCATTTCAGAGGATCGAAATAGAATAAATAAATGATATTTTCATAGTATGAAAATTGAGCAATTTACTAATTCAGTAAGGTGTTGATCCTACAAAGTTTGACGCATTCTGAGTCTTGGTGATTTGGGGCATGCTTCTATTACATTCCAAAATGTTACATTTACTATAATCAACCCTTTAGACTATATTGGTAAACCGAATATATCTAAAACAAATTAATCTCCCAATGTTTCAATTTGAGTAATTGATGCCATTAAGGGGTGTATTAACAGTAAGCATATGCAAAAGCATTGATGTGTTCCAATATCGAATATTGGTTACAGTTGAACAGGTGATGAACACGAACGAGTAAAATAGGCGTGCATGAATTTTACCCGTACAGTGTCCCCATCTATCGAATGACGATAGAAATGCTGGCATTTGAAGCAAAAAAAAAATGTACGGGTTTAATTCGACCCATCGAACTTCCGAGCGATAATACCAGATTCTGGGCGATAATACCAGTTTCCGGCAAAAAATTTCAATGTTACTCCAGTAAGCCGCGGCCCTGGGGGGCCCCGGCAATGAGAAGATGATCACTCTTGCGGCCTTCCTCCCAATCATCCGGGAAATCATGTCTGCCTGCTGCGCAGAAGTTCCATCTCTACTGGATCTACCCGCATTGCGCAAGGCCATCATCCACATAATCTCATTACAATTGAAGTTCAAATCTTCTGGGAACAATGTCATTCAGTCGGTTGACATGAAACATAAATTGTAAGACTCGCAGGCTACATGTAACTACAAATGTGGTACATTATGATTGGTATGTGATTACTACAGTATCAATTATTGTATAAACGTGTGGAAGTTACCCTATTTATGTATTTCCAGTGTTGTCATTTAGTACACATCTTGAAATTTAATTATGTACTGCATGACAATGTACTCCAGTCAGTTGTTATGAAACATATATTTTATCGCGCCTCCATCAGGAGGCAACATACTCAAATACGATTAAAACGGCTCATGTATAGATGCGTTGGTCCGGTCCTGCAATAGTACCGCAGCATTTGTTTTAAAAATTTTAGTGTCAACAAGCAGATGGAGGCAATCACTAAAAGGATATATAGTCCAGTTTTGTGAATTGTTCTCAAATTTTCTTCATGCCTGACAACCGCATAATATTGCGAGTACTTCGAAAGATTTGACCGATCAGAGAGCGGCTCCCCTGGAATTCCCCGACTCCGTGGGGATGGCTTGTTGATATCTCCAGGGCTTGAGCACTGTTCCGAAAGATGTCATTTTGAATGCGAATGTATTGCTGACCATTCTAATTGTGATAATGGTCGGGGGCAAAAAAGTTTGTCAAAAAATATTTGTGCACGTAACAATTCCCTTCTTATCAACCGATGTACCCCAGTATACTTGCGATCATGAAGTTTTGAACATGATCGAATGGGCATAAGGGCATTTGCATAAAGACATATGAATCTCTTCAAATCTACACAATCTTTATCATGTTTATGGAATTAGGTATGACAGTCAATCAAAACAGGCAAAAGGGAACGAGTGGTCAAAACACCGCTGTTCTCTGTATCGATTTTCTACTCGGAAGTGGTTCAAGGTGCACAATGCTTTGCGGAAATATATTTTATAGCGATTTCTCCGGTTCGATGCAGTTCGACGAAATGTTTCACCCCAAAAAATGTTGTTTTACAAGTCGAATACTATATGCAAAGATGTGAATAATGGAGCCTAAGCGTACAAGTTAAGTTTATGTAGCATGTTGAAATTATATTAACGAGCTATCGTGCATATAGGGGTTTCGAATTAATCTGGGTCTAGAAAGGGTCTAGAAATTGTTCCACTTTTGAGTCCGGAAAGTCCCTGATCTTGTTATTCACAGAACAGTGATTATAATTGCAGTACGTATGTTTACATAAATACGAACTCACATAAATACTTCCCATTCCCCACATTGGAATCGAGCTGTGCACTGCTAAGAGGCGACAGATGTATTTTACTACATTTCCTGGCGCTTACTTGTTTTCTAATTCACCATAATAATGTTGCAATGCAGTGTAATTGAGTCAAATGTTATGGAAGGTAAATTGTCATTTTATGAACTGTTTTGTTGCAAGACATTGCATTAATTGTCAAAAAGTAGATATGACTAAGTACACCGTATCACTGTAATTTCACACTTTATTCACGTATCTAGTCTTGCCATTTTATGATTTTTTTAACATCTCGTGAATGGTCAATGAAAATGTAATTTTTGTTATGAAACATTGAAACAAATCCTGTGAGAAGACATCACTGTCATCTAAGAAAGTCACTCTATTTACGTATTTCTAGGTTTGCCATTTATAAACATCTAGAAGTGTAGCATAATGTAGCATGAACTCCCAGTATATCTTTCAGCAAACATATTTAGTCTGGTACTGTTATATGTTTATTCATATAAACATATAACCATATATCAATGTATGAACTGTCAATTTATTTTAAGAAAAATATATCATTCAGTGCAGTTCAAAAGGTAACAGTGTTCACGAATATACATGCACATATATACTAGTATTATGGTGAACTTAATGTATCTTCATCACAAACCAGTACCAAGTAATCTCTACTGTTAATCTTCAAGGAGCTGTCATACCTGCCACATAAAGCATGGACACAGTGCATTTGTGATCAGCTTCGATTCCCTGATGTATAATATACGTATATAAACGTCTACGAATAGTAAACTCTTGTTCATGCTATTATCCTATATGTAGAAAAATACATAGCAGAAACACATAAGATGTCTTTCTAAAATCGATGTATTTCACAAAAGAGAATTCTGTTCGTTGACTGGCATCCTTATTAAACTGGATTTTGAATTCAAAGATTCCATAGTCCGTTCCTTTCAATGCAAGAGACTGTGAAATTTGGTGGATAGTTAGATTGAAATAAAAAGGCAGCAAATATTCTGGCAAAAATAAAACTACTAGATCTAAGTACTGTGTGATAGGAGAGCAACAATCCAGACAAACCCAATGGCTGAGCCTCAAATCATATGGAGAATTATAGATGAACATTCAGGTGAAAACACAGAAAAAACTAGTCTAAAGACATGCAGAAAAACTTTACCAGACAATTTCAGTTTCAAAAATTTCGACCGAGATATGACCTCGAGATTTAACAATCTATGTCATCTGAAATCGAATCCAACGTCACCAAAAAAATGTTTCACATGATCCTAATCATGGAGTACACTCGGTGTGTATTTCCTTTGTCTGCAACTAACAATTCACACATTTAAAGACATAAATGATCTTGAAATTCACATCATCTCTGGACAAATTTAAAATCGCCGTTAAAAGTGTCATACATGGAGCCTTCCCATATGCTCATACTATGCATGTACCTATATAAGATAACAACATTTTCTTCCTACATAGCTATGAACATCATAAATATGGCTAAATTTTATAGCATGAAATGATTGAAAGCAATATTCTTGGGAATGCCAACATCTGAATCATGAGGATTCATTACTGAGGTTGGCACGATGACATACACTTCGCACATAATGTGTAATATATCCTACACACAGGGAGACAGAAGGTACGTTCTATTGTTAGAAATCTTGACTATGTAATGCATGTTTTCGTATACACACAAAATACACTGTAAACGTATTTCCATCAAAAAAAGTCATGGGAGTAATACGTTCAATGTGACCGAACATTTTCAACCCCAAATCCTTACACCCCTTACATTCAGACTGACTACAACCCCCGATAATTGGTTATTTAAAAAAAAAAAAAAAAAAAAAAAAAAAAAATATATATATATATATATATATATGCTAGTTTTAACGGGGCTACTGGTCAAATGGATATTTGACATCAAATATTTTGGGATAAAGCATCTAGAAGTAAGACACTTGCATCTTTCATGTATCCCTAAAATTGAAAGGACTCGAAAGATTTGAATAACAGCAATCCACGGCAAAGTGAAACATCCCAGTAGCAGTTTATTTAATTAAAAAGATCAAACAAACAGTGAGAAGAACTTTACATCTTTGGTAGCAGAGCGTGGTTGTCTTTTTCAAAACGGAAATAAGAAGAAAGAAAATGGAGGCCCTACAGAAATAAGTACGAACTTTACGTGACGAACTGGATAGACTACGACGAGAAAAGCCGACAGACGCAGAAAACCAACAGCTTGTTACTGAAGGGCGGAAGAGCAGGCGAGGGAAGAAGCCTGCCTGAGAAATCAGCATCAGGACCAAGCTAACTAATGGGCCTCTTCGATTGGTAATATTCTGGAAGGGGTAGATGCCTTCCAAGAAGACGGAAGATGGTTTTGAATCGAATGTGTTCTGCCATTTTCAGCAGTGAATTAAAATTAGAAAATGATGTGATATGGCGTAAATATTCATCAAACACTACAAATTTCCAAACGGTATTGAATCTGCGCATAAGATATACATTCTGTGATAATAGGGTACAATTGATGACTGGTACGTTCCCATATTTCGACGAAAAATGAGGGAGCACCAATTCGGCCGCCATTTGCAATTCTGCACCCCGCCATATTGCAAAACTCAGAAGATCTACCGTAAACCAGCCTCCGAGCTGGTAGAGCGGCAGAGGTCTTCCTCTTCCAGAATAACGTCTTCCGTTCGAATCGAAGGGAAAATTTTGGTAAACTGGAATAGGAAGAGGCGAATCGAAGAGGCCCTGATAGGGAACTGGGACGCTGGGACACCCGGATAAGACTTTTGTCAAAACCAATCGGAATTTGCAATGGTCGAGAAGGTGTGCGCCGATGGATACGGGCGCTGGATCAAGTGAAAGTCAAAGACAGAGATCTCACAATTGCTGTTGCTGAGGCGAAGGCGTCAGACCCTTTGTCCGCTCACTTAACAGCATCGCACAATCAACACAGAAACATCTGGGCAAACATTCGCCTAGATATCATCCAGCACCTTCCAGGGACCATATAGTCTGCAGCTAGCGCCGAACTGGAAGTGCTCAGACATAAACCTGGTGAGTCGGAACTGAGTTTCCCAGAAACATTTCGTGAAGTTGCCCATGGTGCGTTCGGTGATCTGACACAAGGTCCTCTACAGCATGTGATCGTGCAGAAACTGACCCGTGAACCTGAATTAGGCCATCATTTTTTATTTAATTGTTTTACGAACTTTTTTTGTTTTAAAAATTTTAAGTCGGTCGGTAGGAAGGAAAAAAGTAAAAATTGCTGGAAGTTTGTGGTCGGGCTAATAAAAAAATGCAATAGTGAAAAATTGGGCATACACTTTCATTGACCAGCGTGTCTGTGTGCATAGACTCACATGTGCGTTTATATGCGCCCAGAAATACCCCTGGGCATAAACAGATAGAGTCTAAACTCAACTTTTGTATGAGCATACATGGGAAACTCATCTGTCACAACCCAATTAAGACGTGGTTTATCAATTTTTCAGCTTTACTTAAATGAATGTATTTGGGTAACAATGAGTACTATATAATAATTGCAAGCTTTTATATAGCGCTTTTCAATGTAGAACATGCTCAAAGCGCTTTACAATTATTACCCCTGGCAGACCTGTTCATTCCGACACATTTTCAACCTCCCGGGAGGCATACAGCTGTAACTTAGGCAACCATCTCTGGTGCACATACAGTATTCATACACATTGCCATCTCTGTCTATAGCCAGGTACCCATTTTACTGATGGGTGAAACAGATCCCCCAATGAAAGTCTTTCAGCGCCGGCGCCAAGGATTGAACCCGGTACCTCCCGCACTCAACCCTGACGCCTTAACCAATTGAGCTATCATGGCTGGATAAATATCAAAATATATCAAAATTCAACTCGTCTATGTATTGGAATGAATACAAAGTGATAACATCGGGAAAACAACAACATATCATAACACATTGGTGTTTGTTATTTTTTTCAAAAGCAACAAAGATCTCATCACATTTCGTTTCCTGATTCATTTTAATATTTCATCATGTACTTGCTACATCAGTACATGTCTTAGAGGATTAAGAAAACTGCTGCATTGCTGCCCCCTGGTGACTATACCACATGACAATGAGACAATGTGGTTATGTAGACCAAATTCGAAGTTCAAAATGGCTGCCAAAATTCTTGAAATTTTAAATGTAAAAGTTACATAAAACATTTATAAGGGCTCAAATTCTGAAGATCTATGAAAGTACACATAAAAATGATACTTGAATATTGCACCCTTAAATAATCTAAATAGATGGATTATCAGTCATATATTCAAATGGGACACGTGTATGTGAAATCTGGCAAGAACTATGAGCAAGTCATCGTAGCAAAACCATAGTCAAAAGAACAGGCAGACAGACATATAATCGGTTTGAATTGGTGAAAAGAGACTATATTCCATATCATAACCATGAAGGCAAAGAATGATCATTTTGATGCTGCACACTTTTATCAGTGCATTTTTTTCAGTCGGTGGGTTATATGAAACGAAAAAGAGGAACTGCTGAATTTATTTCTTATCGGCCAATTTTTTTGGAGTCGGCGGGTTTGTAAAACAATCAAACGAGACGACATAGTCGACGCACTTGCCGGAATTCTGAAGGTCAAATGTCACATTCAAGGTCACCTAAGAACCGCCTTTTGATATGCTCCAATATAGTCCTAGTTTGAACTCTCTGTGACGATTAGTTCCGAAGTTATTGTCATTTATGTTATTTTGCCCTTTTTCTTGACTTTGACCTTGACCTTTGACCTGGGGTCACGAAAATTGTGCATTGCCTGTGCATGGAGGTATAGATTTTACCTGAATAATTTCATCAGAATCGAACAACAATTGTGGACACTATGGCCTTTTTGAATTTCGAAAAATTGACGTTGATGACGTCACTGACGTCAATAAACGTCACATCTGTAAACTAATGGAATAGTAAGTATCAGGAGATCAAGACCTTCCATTTGATATACTACTTGATAGGTTTTAGTCAGTTTGAAAATTTGACCTTGAAGTTTTGCTCATGTGACCTCATTTTTCCTACCAAGTTCAATTTCATTCATGGAAATGACATATATGTCTGAATAATATGGTTCAAATTTCATGAGCCTACGGCAATTCAATCAGATGCTATTACCGAAAACGTGTTTTTCTGGGATTTTGAGGACATAACCTTGACCTTTGACCTTTGTACTTTAATTTGTAGACGTCAATGCTGATAATACACATATCAAGTTCCAAGTGATTCTATACAGTATTGACGATGTTATGGCCTTTTGAAATTTCGGAAATTTGACGTTTATGACGTTATTGTGACGTCAGTGTACGTTGCAGGGCTGAAAGAAAGATATCACTGCAATCGAGGGCTCAAGACCTTTCCAACGATATACTACTCAATATGGTGCACTGAACTTCGTACCTGACCTTGACATCGACCTCATGTCAAACTCTCAAGATTAAGGTCAAGGTCATAGACGATAGAACTCGAGTTTATCTACAATATGCAATTGGTTTGAAGCCTCTACGATGAAAATTGCTGAGTATTAATATTCCACATATGTTGTCAGAATTACAGTCAAATAGCTTCAAATTTGAGTGCACTGTGGATGTTTGAAAGTTTGCTGAAAAGTAAAAAAAAATGGTATGACAGGCATTACGTTTATGACGTCATAGCGGAAAATCTATCATGGCAGAATAGGATCAGACAGTACCCTCCTAAACCAGAATTCAACGAGCTTTCCAATGGTGCAATCCGCTTCCCTGTACGACAAATACCTCTCGACATATAGCTCCATATTTAAAATTGACGTTTTACGTCATGACGTCATTGACGTTTCACGTAGCGTTTTGAAACTCGGTAAGTTGCTGAATAGTAACGCTCCACATACGTTCTCATAATTACAGCCTATTACCTTCAAAATTGAGTGCACTGTGCTTGTTTGAAAGTTTGCTGAAAAGAAATAAATCTTGTATGATAGGCCCTACGTTTATGACGTCATAGTGGAAAATCTATCATAGCGGAAAAGTATAAAAGAGTACCCCCTAAACCAGAATTCAACGAGCTTTCCAATAGTGCAATCCGCTTTCCTGTACGACAAATACCTCTCGATATATAGCTCCATTTTAAAAATTGACGTTTTACGTCATGACGTCATTGACGTTGCACGTAGCGTGTTGAAACTCGGTATGTGGCTGGGCAATAAAGTTCCACATACGTTCTCAAAATAACAGTCTATTTCCTTCAAAATTGAGTGCACTGTGGTTTTTTGAAAGTTTGCTAAAAAACCGAAATTCTTGTATGACAGGCCTTACGTTTATGACGTCATAGCGGAAAATCTATCATGGCAGAAAAGTGTCGGACAGTACCCTCCTAAACCAGAATTCAACAAGCTTTCCAATGGTGCAATCCGCTGTTCTGTACGACAAATACCTCTCGATATATAGCTCCATTTTAAAAATTGACGTTTTACGTCATGACGTCATTGACGTTGCACGTAGCGTGTTGAAACTCGGTATGTGGCTGGGCAATAAAGTTCCACATACGTTATCAAAATAACAGTCTATTTCCTTCAAAATTGAGTGCACTGTTGCTTTTTGAAAGTTTGCTGAAAAGCCGAAAATCTTGTATGACAAGCCTTACGTTTATGACGTCATAGCGGAAAATCTATCATAGCGGAAAAGTATCAAACAGTACCCTCCTAAACCAGAATTCAACGAGCTTTCCAATAGTGCAATCCGCTTTCCTGTACGACAAATACCTCTCGATATATAGCTCCATTTTAAAAATTGACGTTTTACGTCATGACGTCATTGACGTTGCACGTAGCGTGTTGAAACGCGGTATGTGGCTGGGCAATAAAGTTCCACATACGTTCTCGAAATAACAGTCTATTTCCTTCAAAATTGAGTGCACTGTGGTTTTTTGAAAGTTTGCTGAAAAACCGAAAATCTTGTATGACAGGCCTTACGTTTATGACGTCATAGCGGAAAATCTATCATGGCGGAAAAGTGTCGGACAGTACCCTCCTAAACCAGAATTCAACGAGCTTTCCAATGGTGCAATCCTCTTTTCTGTACGACAAATACCTCTCGATATATAGCTCCATTTTAAAAATTGACGTTTTACGTCATGACGTCATTGACGTTGCACGTAGCGCCTTGAAACTTGGTATATGGCTGGGTATAATTATTTCACATGCGTTCTGATAATTACAGTCTAATACCTTCAAATTTGAGCGCACTGTGGATGTTTGAAAGTTTGCTGAAAAGTCGAAAAATTGGTATGACAGGCCTTACGTTTATGACGTCATAGCGGAAAATCTATCATGGCGGAAAAGTATCGGACAGTACCCTTCTAAACCAGAATTCAACGAGCTTTCCAATGGTGCAATTCGCTTCTCTGTACGACAAATACTTTCCGATATATAGCCCCATTTCTAAAAATGACGTTTCACGTCGTGACGTCATTGACGTTCAAACAATCCGAGTAAAACGTCGCAGTTATATGGAAGATACCATTATATATCGGTGTGCTGAATTTCAGAGGTATCGGTCCAAATGTGACTGCTGTGTGAATTTTTGAAAATTCGCCTATGATGAGAGATAGGGATTTTTCGATTTTCAATGATTTTTGGTGACGTCATCAAAGAACCGATTTTTTTTCAAAAACGTGCGGTGCCGTCCCAGGGCAGATACCTATCTATCAAAAAAGTTTCGTGATGATTACGCAAAAACTGTAGATGCTAGAGGGCGTACAGACAAACAAACACACGAGAGGCCATAGGCCACACACTTGCCGGAATGGATATTTGACAGGTTTCAATGATTTTCAAAACTTGACCTTGAAAGTTTGCTCATGTGACTTCATTTTTCTGACCAAGTTCAAGGTATATCATGCATTTAACATATAAGTCCGAGTGTCATGCCTGTTCTGAATGATATGATTCAAATTTCATGAGCATACAAAGATTCAAGCAGAAGTTATTAATTACTGGAAAGGTGTTTTTTCTGGGATTTTGATGACCTTGACCTTGATCTTTGACCTTTGTACTACAATTCGTAGTGGTCAATGCTATCAATGGGTATATCAAGTTTCAAGATACTCCATACAGTATTGACGCTGTTATGGCCTTTTGGAATTTCGGAAATTTAACCTGTATGATGCAGTCACAGTTTGATGATGCCAAAAACAAACGTAAAATACAACAGTTTGCAATGAAAATTGTAGCTCGATCAAATAGTTCATCCGAAGACACACTGAAATATTCCACTCATATTCATGAAACACTTTTTTGTTATCTCCATAAAGGCACGAAGTAGTAGATTCTTTGTGTTTTCTGCTTCAGACTTGATTTTGATTTAATATCGCGAAACTCATGTGGAATAATAATACCCAGCCATACACCGAGGTTGAAGGCTAGAAACGGTTCAATTTTCGTGAAAATCGGTCAAGTGAAGAGGTCACAAAAATCTCAAAAAATTCCTCACGCTGCCGCCACAGCAGCCACACCAATGCGCAGCCATGGGATATACCTGCATTTATTCTGAGGGCTGTCTCTTGTACGCTATATGCTTCACACGCATCAACTTTGAAGTGACAGTTTGGCTCAGTCAGTAAAGGCGTTAGGTGTTGGTGCGCGGGGTCAGGTGTTCGGTTCCTGTCGCCACTTTTTTTTTTTTTTTAAATTCCAACTAAATTACTTTTTCTGTTTCTGAGTGTTTTTTTGTATTAATTCTGATATGTTTTCCACAGTCACCCTTTTATCTAATTCTATTGTTCTGATAATTACAGTCTAATACCTTTAAATTGAAGTGCACTGTGGATGTTTGAGAGTTTGCTAAAAAGTTGAAATATTGGTATGACAGGCCATACGTTTATGACGTCATAGCGGAAAATCTATCATGGCGGAAAAGTATCAGACAGTACCCTTCTAAAGCAGAATTCAACGAGCTTTCCAATGGCGCAATTCTCTTTTCTGTACGACAAATACTTTCCGATATATAGCCCCATTTCGAAAAATGACGTTTCACGTCGTGACGTCATTGACGTTTCACCTAGCGTGTTGAAACTCGGTATATGGCTGGGTAGTATCATTCCACATGAGTTATGATAATTTGAGTGCACTGTGGATGTCTGAAAGTTTGCTGAAAGGTCGAAATATCGGTATGACAGGCCATACGTTTATGACGTCATAACGGAAAATCTATCAGGGCGGAAACGTATCGGACAGTACCCTCTTAAACGAGAATTCAACGAGCTTTCGAGTGGTACAATCCGCTTCTCTGTGCGATAAATACTTTCAGATATATAGCCCCATTTTTAAAATTGACGTTTTACGTCATGACGTCATTGACGTTGAACGTAGCGCGTTGAAACTTGGTATATGCCTGTATATTAATATTTCACATAGGTTCTCATAATTACAGTTCCAAACCTTCAAATTTGAGTGCACTGTGGATGTTTGAAAGTTTGCTGAAAAGTCGAAAAATTGGTATGACAGGCCATACGTTTATGACGTCATAGCGGAAAATCTATCATGGCGGAAAAGTATCGGACAGTACCCTTCTAAAGCAGAATTCAACGAGCTTTCCAATGGCGCATTTCACTTTTCTGTACGACAAATACTTTCCGATATATAGCCCCATTTCGAAAAATGACGTTTCACGTCGTGACGTCATTGACGTTTCACCTAGCGTGTTGAAACTCGGTATATGGCTGGGTAGTATCATTCCACATGAGTTATGATAATTACAGCCTAATATCTTTAAATTTGAGTGCACTGTGGATGTCTGAAAGTTTGCTGAAAGGTCGAAATATCGGTATGACAGGCCATACGTTTATGACGTCATAACGGAAAATCTATCAGGGCGGAAACGTATCGGACAGTACCCTCCTAAACGAGAATTCAACGAGCTTTCGAGTGGTACAATCCGCTTCTCTGTGCGATAAATACTTTCAGATATATAGCCCCATTTTTAAAATTGACGTTTTACGTCATGACGTCATTGACGTTGAACGTAGCGCGTTGAAACTTGGTATATGCCTGTATATTAATATTTCACATAGGTTCTCATAATTACAGTTCCAAACCTTCAAATTTGAGTGCACTGTGGATGTTCGAAAGTTTGCTGAAAAGTCGAAAATTTTGTATGACAGGCCTTACGTTTATGACGCCATAGCGGAAATCTATCATGGCGGAAAAGTATCGGACAGTACCCTTCTGAACAAGAATTCAACGAGCTTTCCAATGGTGCAATTGGCTTCTCCGTACGACAAATACTTTTTGATATATAGCCCCATTTCGAAAATTGACGTTTTACGTCATGACGTCATTGACGTTACACGTAGTGTGTTGAAACTTGGTATATGGCTGGGTATCATTATTCCACATACGTTCTGATAATTACAGCCTAATAACTTCAAAATTGAGTGCACTGTGGATGTTTGAAAGTTTGCTGAAAAGTCGAAAAATTGGTATGACAGGCCTCACGTTTATGACGTCATAGCGGAAAATCTATCATAGCGGAAAAGTATCGGACAGTACCCTTCTGAACAAGAATTCAACGAGCTTTCCAATGGTGCAATTGGCTTCTCCGTACGACAAATACTTTTTGATATATAGCCCCATTTCGAAAATTGACGTTTTACGTCATGACGTCATTGACGTTACACGTAGTGTGTTGAAACTTGGTATATGGCTGGGTATCATTATTCCACATACGCTCTGATAATTACAGCCTAATAACTTCAAAATTGAGTGCACTGTGGATGTTTGAAAGTTTGCTGAAAAGTCGAAAAATTGGTATGACAGGCCTTACGTTTATGACGTCATAGCGGAAAATCTATCATGGCGGAAAAGTATCGGACAGTACCCTTCTAAACCAGAATTCAACGAGCTTTCCAATGGTGCAATTCGCTTTTCTGTACGACAAATACTTTCCGATATATAGCCCCATTTCGAAAATTGACGTTTCACGTCATGACGTCATTGACGTTCAACCGATTCAGATATAACTTCGCAGTATGATGCATTATATCAACATATATCGGTGTGCTAAATTTCAAATGTATCGGACTGAATATGACTGTGGTGTAAATTTTTGAAATTTCGCCAATGATGAGAGATAGGGATTTTTTAAGTTTTCAAGAATTTTTGGTGACGTCATCAGTGAATCGATTTTTTCCAAAAACGTGCGGTCCCGTCCCAGAGCGGATACCTATCTATCAAAAAAGTTTCGAGATCATAGCGCAAAAACTGTGGACGCTAGAGGGCGTACAGACAAACACACAAACACACAAATGAACCGACATAGTCGACTAACTTGCCGGAATAGCTGGCAATGACCTTGAACTTTTACCAAAGACTTTGAATTTTTTGCAAAGTTGATGCATCTGGTTATTTTAAATATGAGTAATGGCATTTTTCTAGATTTTGTATAGTTGATGGTATTATATTTCTTTCCTAGCATAAGCAGTTTGTGGTCATGAAAGACTGATAGGATTCGGATCTTTTGTGACGTCATCAATAGAGCTATTTTTCTCAAAATCATTCTGTCAAGAGCCATTATCCTACAGAATATCTACATCAAATTTGAGAAGAATCAAGCAACAAATGTGGACGCTATGAGTATGAAAAGACAAACAAATGAAATTTTCTCCAATTTTCCGTCATAAAAAGGTCAATTAGGCCATTACCACTGCAATTATTGAACTGATATTTGTCAAATAGCTTCAGTAGGTATCCCCAATACTTACCAGAGCACCGGATCAACAATAATCATAAATGGTTTATGCATCACATGTAAACAATCAATTGAAGTATGATAAAATCACGTTTCACGTCATTATGACGTCATATGACGTCAGATTCCAAAAATAATAACATATATCGAAACTACTCCCGAAGACCTTTCAAACGAGTTACTACTCGATATTTTCGCGAAAGGTCAAGGTCAAGGTCATTTTTTGGGTCAACTTCGACCTCAGGCGCTTGCAAAGGCTATCGGCCATACGCCTTAGGTGTAAATACAAAAGTTGATAGGCTAAGTGAGTGCAATACTGTGGATTTACTTTCGTGTCTCTATCTTGCTTACTTCCTGAGATATAGTGACCTACATGGTTTTCACTTGAGGGTCAATATTGACCTTGACTTCCGACCTTTGACCTTGAAATTTCGCGGAACAAAAGAACTCATCCTTGGCTATAAACAGGTGTATCATTAGATTTTTACGCACATTATTGACGCTTTTATCAGCATGGACAGCTTGAAACATGCAATTTCGCTTATAATGGGACCGATTTCGTTGCCATAGAAACGTCAATTACGTCATAACGGATTGACCGATCGCGCTAAAAATTGACATTGACCATAAGGGACCGGTACGACATCGTTTCCAAGCATCAGATCGAAAATCGGAGGAGGTGACTTCCAAGGTCAAACATTCGACCTCAGGCGAACTTCTCAAGGTCAAGGTCAAATGTCAAGGTCAAGGTCATAAAAGATAGAACTCGAGTATATCTACCATATGCACTTGATTTGAAGTCTCTACGACAATTAGAACTGGAGTTATGGCCACTTATGTGTTTTGGACAATTTGCGCGACCTTGACCTTGTCCTTTGACCTGAAATCACCAAAATTGTGCTGTGCCAAGCAGTTGTCCTACAGATTACATGTGCTAGGTTTGGGAGAAATAGAGGAAGAATTGTGGACGCTACAGGATTAACAAACAAACAAACAAATGAACCGACATAGTCGACTAACTTGCCGGAATAGCTGGCAATGACCTTGAACTTTTACCAAAGACTTTGAATTTTTTGCAAAGTTGATGCATCTGGTTATTTTAAATATGAGTAATGGCATTTTTCTAGATTTTGTATAGTTGATGGAAAACATTGAAAAAAGTATTATATTTCTTTCCTAGCATAAGCAGTTTGTGGTCATGAAAGACTGATAGGATTCGGATCTTTTGTGACGTCATCAATAGAGCTATTTTTCTCAAAATCATTCTGTCAAGAGCCATTATCCTACAGAATATCTACATCAAATTTGAAAAGAATCAAGCAACAAATGTGGACGCTATGAGTATGAAAAGACAAACAAATGAAATTTTCTCCAATTTTCCGTCATAAAAAGGTCAAATAGGCCATTACCACTGCAATTATTGAACTGATATTTGTCAAATAGCTTCAGTAGGTATCCCCAATACTTACCAGAGCACCGGATCAACAATAATCATAAATGGTTTATGCATCTCATGTAAACAATCAATTGAAGTATGATAAAATCACGTTTCACGTCATTATGACGTCATATGACGTCAGATTCCAAAAATAAGAACATATATCGAAACTACTCCCGAAGACCTTTCAAACGAGTTACTACTCGATATTTTCGCGAAAGGTCAAGGTCAAGGTCATTTTTTGGGTCAACTTCGACCTCAGGCGCTTGCAAAGGCTATCGGCCATACGCCTTAGGTGTAAATACAAAAGTTGATAGGCTAAGTGAGTGCAATACTGTGGATTTACTTTCGTGTCTCTATCTTGCTAACTTCCTGAGATATAGTGACCTACATGGTTTTCACTTGCGGGTCAATATTGACCTTGACTTCCGACCTTTGACCTTGAATTTTTTTGGAACAAAAGAACTCGTCCTTGGCTATAAACAGGTGTATCATTAGATTTTTACGCACATTATTGACGCTTTTATCAGCATGGACAGCTTGAAACATGCAATTTCGCTTATAATGGGACCGATTTCGTTGCCATAGAAACGTCAATTACGTCATAACGGATAGACCGATCGCGCTAAAAATTGACATTGACCATAAGGGACCGGTCCCACATCGTTTCCAAGCATCAGATCGAAAATCGGAGGAGGTGACCTCCAAGGTCAAATATTTGACCTGAGGCGAACTTCTCAAGGTCAAGGTCAAATGTCAAGGTCAAGGTCACAAAAGATAGAACTCGAGTATATCTACCATATGCACTTGATTTGAAGTCTCTACGACAATTAGAACTGGAGTTATGGCCATTTATGTGTTTTGGACGTTTTGCTTGACCTTGACCTTTGACCTAGACTCACCAAAATTGTGCTGTGCCAAGCAGTTGTCCTACAGATTAAATGTGCTAGGTTTGGGAGAAATAGAGGAAGAATTGTGGACGCTACAGGATTAACAAACAAACAAACAAATCCACAAACACACAAACTGACAAACCAACCGAGCAACATACTTGCCGAAATCTTTAGATTCCGGCAAGTAACAAATCCACAAACACACAAACTGACAAACCAACCGAGCAACATACTTGCCGAAATCTTTAGATTCCGGCAAGTGATTTCGGCAAGTAACAAACCAACCGACCAATATACTTGCCGAAATCTTTAGATTCCGGCAAGTAACAAACACACAAACACACAAACGAGACGCCATAGGCGACGCACTTGCCGGAATTGTGAAGGTCAAAGGTCACATTCAAGGTCGCATAAGAACGGCCTTTTGATACGTTACAATATGGTCCTAGTTTGAAGTCTCTACGATGATTAGTTCCGAAGTTATTGTCATTTATGATATTTTCACCTTTTTCTTGACATTGACCTTTGTACTTCTATTCGTAGAGGTCAATGCTGTCAATATGCATACCAAGTTTCAAGGGATTCCATACACTATTGACGATGTTGTGGCCTTTTGAAATTTCGGGAATTTGACGTTTATGACGTCACTGTGACGTCAGTGTACGTTATAGCGCCAAAAATAAAATATCATTGGAATCAGAGGCTCAAGGCCTTTCCAACGATATACTACTCAATGTGGTGCGCTGACCTTCGTACTTGACCTTGAATTTCACCTTAGGCGAACTTCTCAAGGTCAAGGTAAAATGTCAAGATCAAGGTCACAGAAGATAGAACTCGAGTTTATCCAAAATATGCACTTGATTTGAAGACTCTGGGACGATTAGAACCGGAGTTATGGCCACCTATGTGTTTTAGACACTTTGCATGACCTTGACTTTCGTCATTTGTCATCAATTCTATGCTGCGAACATACTGTGAATGGAGTTTTTGAATATGCATGATAAAAGTCTGTCTCTATATGTCATATTATCACCGTACAAATTCATAATATCTTCAAATAATGAGTTTCCTTTGAAATTTCACCGATTTGTTGCCACAAAAACGTCAATTACGTCAAAACGGATATATCAATTGAGCTAAAAATTGACAGAGACCATCATAGAAAGAATCCACATCGTTTGCATCTGTTAGATCTGCAGTAAATGTTATAACTTTGCACATCTGGCACTCAAAAGGCCTGCATGTCAGACTGAAATCACTTTTCCGATTCCGAAAATAACAACAGATTTGGAAACTACTCTCAAAGACCTTTCAAACGAGCTACTATTCGATATTTTTGCAAAAGGTCAAGGTCAAGGTCACTTTTTAGGTCAATTTCGACCTCAGGCGCTTGTAAAGGCTATTGGTTATACGCCTTAGGTGTAAATGCAAAAGTTGTTGAGCTAAGTGAGTGCAATACTGTGAAATTACTTTTGTGTCTCTATCTTGCTTAGTTCCTGAGATATAGTGACCTACATGGTTTTCACTTGCGGGTCAATATTGACCTTGACTTTCGACCTACGACCTTGAAATTTCGTGGATCAAAAGAAGTCATCCTTGCTTATTAACAGGTTTATCATTGGATTTTTATGCACATTATTGACGCTTTTATCAGCATGGACAGCTTGAAAATGCAATTTGGCTTATAATGGGACCGATTTCGTTGCCATAGAAACGTCAATTACGTCATAACGGATTGACCGATCGCGCTAAAAATTGATACTGACCAAGAGAGACCAGTCCCACATCATTTCCAAGCATCAGATCGAAAATCGGAGGAGGTGACCTCCGAGGTCAAATATTCGACCTCGGGCGAACTTCTCAAAGTCAAGGTCAAAGGTCAAGGTCACAAAAGATAGAACTCGAGTATATCTACAATATGAACTTGGTTTGAAGTCTCTAGGACGATTAGAACCGGAGTTATGGTCCCTTATGTGTTTTCGACGTTTTGCTTGACCTTGACCTTGACCTTTGACCTAGATTCACCAAAATAGTGCGGTGCCTGCCCAGTAACCTACCGATATTGAGTATTTAATATGAACGGATTCGACATAGAACTGTGGACGCTAGACTGAAAACAAACAAACAAACAAACGAGACGACATAGTCGACGCACTTGCCGGAATTCTGAAGGTCAAATGTCACATTCAAGGTCACCTAAGAACGGCCTTTTGATATGCTACAATATGGTCCTAGTTTGAACTCTCTGCGACGATTAGTTCCAAAGTTATGGTAATTTACGTTATTTTGCCCTTTTTCTGGACTTTGACCTTGACCTTTGACCTTGGGTCACGAAAATTGTGCATCGCCTGTGCATGGAGCTATGGATTTTACTTGCATGATTACATCAGAATCGAACGAGAATTGTGAACACTATGACCTTTTAAAATTTCGAAAAATGACGCTTATGACGTCACTGTGACGTCAATAAACGTCACATTTAAAACTAGTCAAATAGTAAGTACCAGAGGAGCAAGACCTTCCATTTGATATACTACTTGATAGGTTTTAGTCAGTTTGAAAATTTGACCTTGAAGTTTTGCTCATGTGACCTCATTTTTTCGACCAAGTTCAAGGTCAATCATGGAAATGACATATATGTCTGATCGCGATACCTCTTCTGAATGATATGGTTCAAATTTCATGAGCCTATTGCGATTTAAGCAGATGCTATTACCGAAAACGTGTTTTTCTGGGTTTGGATGACCTTGAATTTTTACTTCATTTCCTAGACACCAATGCTGGTAATATGCATACCAAGTTTCAAGTGATTCTATACAATATTGTCGATGTTATGGTTTTTTGAAATTTCGGAAATTTGACGTTTATGACGTCACTGTGACGTCAGTGTCTGTTATACTGCCAAAAATAAAATATCATTGGGTTAATAAGAGGTTCAAGGCCTTTCCAACGATATACTACTCGATATGGTGCACTGACCTTCGTACTTGACCTTGAATTTCACCTTGGGCGAACTTCTCAAGGTCAACGTCAAATGTCAAGGTCAAGGTCACAGAACATAGAACTCGAGTTCATCTAAAATATGCACTTGATTTGAAGTCTCTACTACGATTAGAACCGGAGTTATGGCCACTTATGTGTTTCAGACATTTTGCATGACCTTGACCTTCGTCATTTGTTATCAATTCTATGCTGCAAACATACTGTGAATGGAGTTTTTGAATATCCATGATGAATTCTGTTTATATACGTTATATTATCACTGGACAAGATCATAATATCTTCAAATAATGAGTTTCCTTTGAAATTTCACCGATTTGTTGCCACAAAAACGTCAATTACGTCAAAAATAAGACCATCACAGAAAGAATCCACATCGCTTCCATCTGTTAGATTTGCAGTAAATGTTATAAATTTGCACATCTGACACTCAAAAGGCCTAAATGTCAGTCTGAAATCACGTTTGACGTCATCATGACGTCAATTGACGTCCGATTTCGAAAATGACAACAGATTTGGAAAGTACTCTCAAAGACCTTTCAAACGAGCTACTACTCGATATTTTTGCAAAAGGTCAAGGTTTTTTGAGGTCAACTTCGACCTCAGGCGCTTGCAAAGGCTATCGGTCATACGCCTTAGCTGTAAATACAAAAGTTGTTAGGCTAAGTGAGTGCAGTACTGTGGATTTACTTTCGTGTCTCTATCTTGCTTACTTCTTGAGTTATAGTGACCTACATGGTTTTCACTTGCGGGTCAATATTGACCTTAACTTTCGACCTTTGACCTTGAAATTTCGTGGAACAAAAGAACTCATCCTTGGCTACAAACAGGTTTATCATTAGATTTTAACGCACATTATTGACGCTTCTATCAGCATGGACAGCTTGAAACATGCAATTTCGCTTATAATGGGACCGATTTTGTTGCCATAGAAACGTCAATTACGTCATAACGGATTGACCGATCGCGCTAAAAATTGATATTGACCATAAGGGACCGGTCCCACATCCTTTCCAAGCATCAGATCGAAAATCGGAGGAGGTGACCTCCAAGGTCAAATATTCGACCTCAGGCGAACTTCTCAAGGTCAAGGTCAAAGGTCAAGGTCAAGGTCACAAAAGATAGAACTCGAGTATATCTACAATATGCACTTAATTTGAAGTCTCTACGACGAATAGAACTGGAGTTATGAGCACTTATGTGTTTTCGACGTTTTGCGCGACCTTGACCTTGACCTTTGACCCAGCTTCACCAAAATAGTGCAGTGCCTGCCCAGTAACCTACCGATATCGAGCATGTAATATGAAAGAATTCGACTCAGAACTGTGGACGCTAGAGTGAAAACAAACAAACGAGACGCCATAGGCGACGCACTTGCCGGAATTGTGAAGGTCAAAGGTCACATTCAAGGTCGCATAAGAACGGCCTTTTGATACGTTACAATATGGTCCTAGTTTGAAGTCTCTACGATGATTAGTTCCGAAGTTATTGTCATTCATGATATTTTCACCTTTTTCTTGACTTTGACCTTGACCTTTGTACTTCTATTCGTAGAGGTCAATGCTGTCAATATGCACACCAAGTTTCAAGGGATTCCATACACTATTGACGATGTTGTGGCCTTTTGAAATTTTGGGAATTTGACGTTTATGACGTCACTGTGACGTCAGTGTACGTTGTAGCGCCAAAAATAAAATATCATTGGAATCAGAGGCTCAAGGCCTTTCCAACGATATACTACTCAATGTGGTGCGCTGACCTTCATACTTGACCTTGAATTTCACCTTAGGCGAACTTCTCAAGGTCAAATGTCAAGGTCAAGGTCACAGAAGAGTTTATCTAAAATATGCACTTGATTTGAAGACTCTGGGACGATTAGAACCGGAGTTATGGCCACCTATGTGTTTTAGACACTTTGCATGACCTTGACTTTCGTCATTTGTCATCAATTCTATGCTGCCAACATACTGTGAATGGAGTTTTTGAATATGCATGATAAAAGTCTGTTTATATATGTTATATTATCACCGTTCAAATTCATAATTTCTTCAAATAATGAGTTTCCTTTTGAAATTTCACCGATTTGTTGCCACAAAAACGTCAATTACGTCAAAACGGATATGTCAATTGAGCTAAAAATTGACAGAGACCATCATAGAAAGAATCCACACCGTTTGCATCTGTTAGATCTGCAGTAAATGTTATAACTTTGCACATCTGACACTCAAAAGGCCTGAATGTCAGACTGAAATCACGTTTGACGTCATTATGACGTCAATTGACGTCCGATTCCGAAAATAACAACAGATTTGGAAACTACTCTCAAAGACCTTTCAAACGAGCTACTACTCGATATTTTTGCAAAAGGTCAAGGTCAAGGTCATTTTTGAGGTCAACTTCGACCTCAGGCGCTTGCAAAGGCTATCGGTCATACGCCTTAGGTGTAAATATAAAAGTTGATAGGCTAAGCGAGTGCTATACTGTGGATTTACTTCAGTGTCTCTATCTTGTTTACATCTTGAGATATAGTGATCTACATGGTTTTCGCTTGCGGGTCAATATTGACCTTGGCTTTCGACCTTTGACCTTGAAACTTCGTGGAACAAAAGAACTCGTCCTTGGCTATAAAAGGGTGTATCATTAGATTTTTACGCACATTATTGACGCTTTTATCAGCATGGACAGCTAGAAACGTGCAATTTCACTTATAATGGGACCGATTTCGTTGCCATAGAAACGTCAATTACGTCATAACGGATTGACCGATCGCGCTAAAAATTGATATTGATCATAAGGGACCTGTCCCATATCGTTTCCAAGCATCAAATCGAAAATCGGAGGAGGTGACCTCCGAGGTCAAATATTCGACCTCGGGCGAACTTCTCAAGGTCAAGGTCACAAAAGATAGAACTCGAGTATATCTACAATATGAACTTGGTTTGAAGTCTCTAGAACGATTAGAACCGGAGTTATGGCCCCTTATGTGTTTTCGACGTTTTGCTTGACCTTGACCTTGACCTTTGACCTAGATCCACCAAAATAGTGCGGTGTCTGCCCAGTAACCTACCGATATTGAGTATGTAATATGAACGGATTCGACCTAGAACTGTGGACGCTAGAGTGAAAACAAACAAACAAACACACACACAAACCCATCCATCCATCCATCCATCCATCCACAATAGACCAACATACTTGCCGAAATCGTAGATTCCGGCAAGTAACAAACACACAAACCCATCCATCCATCCATCCATCCAGCCATCCACGAACAGACCAACATACTTGCCGAAATCGTAGATTCCGGCAAGTAACAAACACACAAACACATCCATCCATCCACGAACAGACCAACATACTTGCCGAAATCGTAGATTCCGGCAAGTAACAAACCAACCGACCAACATACTTGCCGAAATCTTTAGAGTCCGGCAAGTAACAAAAAATAATGGCCTTAGCTCGCAATCTCGTTCGCATACATGCGCCAGATACATTCCGTGCCATGGAGCAAGCCCTACGTACCATGGATAGGGGCAGCTACATGCTCCCTGATGGTGACGACCAGAAATGGAGGATAGCGGCTGTCTCAGAACCTGTCAAGGATAAAGAAATCGAGGCCCTTCATCGGGAGGTGGCGGCTTTTGAGAACAAAAACAAGGAAGCAAAACCCAGCTTCGAGGAGAAAGTTGTGGCCATCATCACACACTGCAGAGAGCACACCAGCTGTCATTCCAGACTCCGAGAATGGACAGCAAAGACTTCAGCCAAAGAAATCAGGCAAGTGCTTTCTTTAACTGTGACGAAGTGGGACACTTCTTCCGTGAGTGCAGAGCACCGAGGTGACCACGCCGCCCATACCAAGGTCAGAATGGATACAGCCAGCAGATGAACTACAACACCGGAAACAGTATCCGCAACAACAGCAACCAACACATCACGTGCCGCAAGTATACGAAATGCAGCCCTCAGACCCACAGCAACCTGCCACAAGGAGCCGCCCGACAGTGAATGACGAGGAGGTAGCCGAGGTCTTGGCCATGGGCAGGCCCCGGGCATGCGTACAGGTTCACGGGTGGTCTAAGCGCGCATTGATCGATACAGGAAGTGACATTACTATAATATTGGATAAGCAAGCCCGCAAAACGAACTTGAATACTGGGAAAGAAAGAACGGCAGTTATGGCCGATGGAATACGAACTTGAATATGACCAAAAGTGGAGCAAAAGTTTTCGGACACACTGTGCCAGTTTATGTAACTAACATTAAAAATGACGTTACAGTTGGAATGGATACTCTATGAGCAACGGGGACTGCTCTGCATATAAAAGCAGAAGAAGGAGAAGCACAAGGCTTTCTTCACTATGACACTGGCCGACATCCATTGACATTTCCGGTAGTGGGAGCATTCACAGCAGAATGTGCTAACGGAATATGCACAGAATTTCTATGAAAACACTGGGAAGATTGGAGAAATGATGGGCGTTGAACCACAACCCATCACAACGACAGGAGTACCTATTGCACAAGCACCATATCATGTGCCTCTTGCTCGAAAAGCACTACTGGATAATGAGATACAAAACGGGGTCCTCAAGCCTTCAGCATCACAATGGGCTTCTCCTGTTCTTCTTGTATCCAGCAAGGACGGTTCGGCCAAGTTATGTGTGAGTTATCAGAGGCTAAATTCTGTCACCACTGAGGAAACATTTCCGTTGCACCGGATAGTGGCCGTGAAGTGGCCGTGGTGCAACGCACTAAGTCGTTCACCTGCTGCTGAAGGGAATTCAATGTTCGTCGTCAGCGGGTTCGAGCCCCGCTCTCGGCAATCAAAATTCACTCAGCCGATCAAGGGTTACCCTCACTTCTCAGTCAGTCGGCCTGGAGCGGACACTAATATGGTGACCAGGTGATACCTTGCAGACTGCTGCACTCGATGTATCAGCGGTGGTGAAGGGGCAGAAACCTAGTTCACTAAACGTACCCGGATTTGTCATGGGCCGCGCTACAAATACCCATCAATGCAGTACACCAGAAAATCCCGTCCATACACTACATACATACACGGGAACCAAAAATATGCCAGGCGGTGCACTGCGGCGACGCGCCGCCAATATATCGCGGACCAAAGTTGGTCGAATGGTGGTAAGGCAAGTCAGTATTACGTCAGTATAATCTATCTATCTTCTATCTATCTATCCATCCATCTCCCCATCCATCCATCTATCCCCCCATCTATCTAGCCAAAGTCCTGGACCAGCTTCAGGGCAGTACAGTGGTTTCGACATTGGATATTGGCAGCTGCCTGTGGCCACAGAGGACCGCCCCAAAACAGCCTTTGTCTGCCATCGAGGACATTTCCAATTTAAGAGACTCCCGTTTGGTTTGGTTAATGCACCATCCCAATTCCAAAAAGTGATGGGACAGATACTGACGCCACTACTTGGGAAGTGTGCCCTGTGTATATTGACGATGTCGTGATATTTAGCCGCCTGACTGAAGAACACATGGAACATCTCGGGGAAGTACTGAGGCTGCTTGCGCAGCATAATGTAATGCTAAAACACAGCAAGTACGAATTCGCTGTCGAATTGCTTGAATTTAAATTCAGCAAAAACGAAGTGGAACCACAACGTCAAAAGGTAGAGGCCATCGTCGCCCTGCCCAGTCCGACCAATGTCAAGGATATACGTTCAATGCTGGGCATGGCCGCTCATTACTACTGATCATGAATTCGAGATTTTGCAAGGCATGCTGAGCTTATGGTACGCCTAACAAGAGAAAGAGTTCCGTCTGTGTGGTCCCCACAATGTGATGACGGGTTTGGCGCCTTGAAGACTGCACTAACAACGCCTCCTGTCATGGCTCACCCTGACCCATCCTGGCCATATCGCCTCTACACTGATACATGCCACTACGCTGTTGGTGGCGAAATTGATCTAAACGGATTGCAACTGCCTTGAAAGACCCATTCACTACCTGATTTGCCATTTAAATGACATTTGAAGGAAATGGGCAACAACTGAAATGGAGGCCTTTGCGATATTTCAGACCATGAAGAAACTCAGACCCTATATCTATGGGGCTGACTTTTCCATATTAACTGATCAAAAACCATTATGATCGCTCTTCACAAGATCGAAGATTCGATCAAAGAGTTTGGAGCTCTGATTCAATATCGGGAAGGGAAAAACAATGTCCGGGCAGACATATTAAGTCGCTTAGGAACAGCATCTCTAGTGGTCAGTGCACTAACGGCCCTAACAAAAGACAGTTCCAATCAGGTGACAATTGTACATGATAATGATGAGGACATGTATGTTGAGACCATCGAGGAAGAAGACGATGTTGCATCAGACGTCAACGGCAATATAAACTACAGAAAGATGAATTTCCATACCAGATGAATGTGGCTGTGTCCGATGAGGACACTGGATACCTAGTACATGATGACATCTTGGTGTCTGATCGGCCACCTTACTAAGGGGCCCCATATAAGGTGAGGGTTGTCTTGCCAAAGCCCTATCGGATATCAATCATCAACAAAGCGCACAAGCAAGTCGGACAGATAGCCGCAGACAAAACCAAAAAACGAATAGCGGAGAACTTTGTCTGGCCGAACATGCTGAAGGAAATTCAGGATGTGATCACTAGGTGTGCGGTTTGCCAATTGGCTAGCCGACGGCTTAAAACAGATAAGCCTGCTGAAGTGGACATCCCAAAAATGCCCATGAACACCGTTGAAATTGACTTCAATGGACCCATCATTCGCGGGGAGGACAATAAGCGATATGTGCTCACTCTGGTTGATTATCTGACTGATTGGGCAGAAGCATGGCCAACAGCAGACCAAAGCGAGGCAGAATTTAAAAGGATTTTCGAAACAGAGTACCTCCCACATCACGGCCGACCTCAAGTTCTGGTATGTGACAATGGCCAGGGCCTAGGATCCCGTGCCTGGCGTGACTGGCTGAGGTTTAACCACATTGAGCTTCGCCACTCATCGCCGTACCATCCTCAGGGCAATGGCCGTTGTGAGCCGTTTAATAAACCACTCAAGGACATTCTACTAAAAGAAGTGCGGAACCGTCCAATCCAGTGGACGGTCTAGAACTAAGAATATACTCCACCCTTATCTTGGTCCTATATTTTATAAATATTAATATCATTAAAAACATCATATATTGACAGACATTTTCTAAAACATGCGACGAGTGTCAGCCAAATCTCGACAATGTACCAGGACATGTTCATCAGTCAGCCAATCTACAGGGCACACACAGAGGTCTTCTTCCCTCAGGGCAGGTATTCCCTGAGTGAGGAATGTATGCCCTATACGAACCCTTGAAGTGACCAGTTGATCACGCCTGGACATTTCATCTAATGGGTCACAACAACAAAGCGTTGGTTTGAATTGTGTAACTAGTTATGAACCTGCTCATCCCAGAATGCCATTCTGCGTATAGATACCGCTACGTGTGGATGAGCAGCTTGAACTCATAATGTGGCACCCTGGAAGATGCGACGTCCAGAGCATGCTTTGGCAGCCTTGTCGGCAAGCTCACTTGTCGGTGATGTCGGGGATGTTCCCACAAGACGGTTGAGAATAGTTCAGCCCAATAACAGAGTTAAGTGATAGTCCCTTCCTGAGGCGACAACTGTTTTCGCCTGACACCCTGGCACAGTGGGTCAGGATTTGTGAACTTATTTCAGAACAAAACATGTTTTGAATGCATGAAATACACACTGTGTATCATATTCTTCCCCTCTCAGTTGTTTCCAACGATTCATGTCCCTCAATTTTAAGTTTATTCCATACTTTGTCACTTGACAGCTGTTTGTTTACATTGTCATCATGGTGCAGTTTTGTTATGCTACAAAGCTGTCACTCAAATTAGCCAATCAGGAAACATCATACAATCAGCTGATGATAGGTGTGATGTCATAATCCGGGAAATATCCCCTTTTGGGGCTTTTGGCGCCAAATCTTAGATTGAAACATTTTAGCATGTGGTTGAATAGGGCTCTGTCCGTGAATAGTTCTAGGTTGAGAATAGGTAGGAAACACAACGCAAAGAACTCATCGCAGGGACCCTCTCCTGTCCGTGTATATTTGCACACTACACGGAAAGATACTGGTTCTCGGGATCAACAGAATGAAGATGGCACGATTGTCGTGGAATCGATGGCACTGGACGCACAGGGTGTTGCAGACACAAGCGCACAGATTGATATGGAGACAAGGCCCACATCGCACAGACAGGTGCAGAGGTCGGCCCAAGGAATGATATGGAAACAAACCCGCATAGTGTTCCCGATGGAGACGCAATCAAACTGTACACGTGGAAGTGACTTTGATAAGCTACCACGTCTACATATTAGACTTTTTTCGTGTCGGGGGTATTTCGGGGTTAAGTAACGCAACTATCCCCTCTTCTCGGCACGCAGGGGTTTATTCAGTGATGCGTGCAGCTTAAAGCAAACTAATCCCGCAAGAGCGATTTCCAGTCGATACTCCACAGAGATTGAGGCCAAACAAAATTATAAACCAATTTATAGTGTCTAACTAATTTACCCCTATTACTGTTCATTGTATTACAATCTCCGTGTGTGACTTATGCAAGGATTCTGGTTCATCGGGTCTCAGTAGCTCAATGGTCCATTGTTCACCTCACACATGTTTTTGGCAAGAACGTGTGTCACCGTCGAGATTTGAGTGGTTTGTTATAATTGGGATTCAAATTAGAAGAATTTGATAGGTGAAAGCATATTTATATTTATATATGAAACGAATCACGTTCTATACACGGCGGGAGGGGTAGTCTGTTTTATATTCACATATGTTTCATTGGAAGTACAGACAGCTATAACAAGAAAATGCAGCTAACTGCGGGGGACGACATTAGAGCTCGAGCACATCATCAGCACCACGACAGTATATTATGATGAAAAACATAGGCCTACTTCATTCATATTCCTAATAAGTAAACATTTATTTTGAACTCAATGTAACAGATAGATCTACGCCTACTAAAATGGTATTTCATTTTTAAAAAAAATAAAAAAAAATATTGAAAACCATGAGAAATATCTGCATCTGATATCATGATACATATGCCTACTGGGCGAATTGAAAGGCCAGTTTAAAATAAAAATTCGCATCCCCGCATGGAACACCTTAATTGTCATGTGATACAATACGTCAAATTACGGTAAATTTAGCCGTGGCGTCGCAGACGAATCATCGTGTTTACTTCATCATAACGCCAGAGAATGTCACACGCAAGATGATGTATGCATGCACGTATTGCTGCACAGAAAATTGTGTGTTCCATAATACGCGTCATTGCGGTAAAATTTGCTTTGCATTCTGGGAACGTCAATTTCCATCGGCTCCGCCATTTTGGACGTCTTTTGATAATTTGAGGATTTTACGTTATTTTCTCAATCCTAACACATCGATTCATGCATTATACATCTGTGGAATATTCAAACTTTGCCATCAATTCGACAGATTTTATGTCAAAGACGAAGAAAATCCTCATTTGGAGTAGGTGTCTAAACGTTTACCTGCCAAAACGGGCGTCGATAGTTTGGCATGAAACCTCCATGAAAAAGTCAGCACATAGACATGTAGAGGGTTGGGGGCTTCGCCCCCAACGCTCTAATGTCAAAAAATATATGCTATTCCTACGATAAATGTTGTATATCAGAGCAGTAAATGTCATTCGAATTAAAAGGCGCCGGTCAGCGTGTTTTTGGTCCTTTTTGGGGGGAGGGGGGGGGTTTTTGGGGATCACTGAATTTTTTGGTCTCACGTTACATATGTATAGGCCTACTGACGAATGGATATCGATATAGACAAATCCATATTTTAGGAGTGATTCATGAATGATACTTACAAAATCAGTGTCATGAACGGTCAAATTCGACGAGTGATAAACCTATAGGCCTAACGATAGCCCTGTTAATACCACAGACACATAACTTTAATGACCGCAGTGTCATTGATTTTGCTCCAGGTTACAATTTACATCGTGATTTTATTCACATTGACACATAGCTTAAAACCAGCAAAAACTTTCGCAAAATATAGCCCGATTGGACTGGCAAATGTATCGACCGATACACCAGCACACCCGCGTTTTCGTTCAGTTTTTCTCCTCGCAGCGATATTTTCTTGTCGTGCCGAAACAATTCGTCTTGTGAACCACTGCCAGCATTGAGAATATCTGTGTAAAAGGAGAATAATACTATGATATGTTTGTACACAATGGTCATCATAGTAAGGATATAGTATTGGCGTATCGCTTGAAAAGCCGAATTATTATTTGGCGCATCAGGAACGCATAATCAGCAAAAATTCTCACCCATTCATTTCGTTAGCACGAAATGAACTGTAAATGAACTGTATTTACAGTTCACGAAATGAAATGAACTGTACGAAATGAACTGTATTCACGTTCGTCATTGTTCAATCTTGAAGATCAACTAATTATCTGAATGAAGCCTAACACACGACATGTCAATGTTACGATTTCACAGAAACATGATGAGTTTGTTTTCGCACCAGTGATACTGAATGAACACAGTTTCACACTGGTTTTTTTTTTGGCACTCTTCAGAAATCGTTGCTATAACCATGACATAGATCAGTATTCGGTCATGATGTCAATATGCAATTTCAATAAAGTTTCAAAAACTGTACAAAATATCCAATATTTTTCTGTATACGATTTACCGTGCGGTCGTTTCACGAATTCCGAGCTTACGAGTACATATTGCACTGTCCAAATTATGTAATAAATGTTAAATATTGTGAAATAATGATTTCATTGAATTCCAGAACAACGATCAAGACTCACTTCATTTTTTTGTCTCTAAATCATGAAACTGGCCGATTGTTTACTAGCCAAACACTGACGATATTACCTAAGGAGGATGCCTGTGGCATTTTGTTACAATTCACCCATTATAACAGAACCCAGCTATACAATGGATCCGAAAGTCTAAGACTGAGAAACACGAGAGTATCATTATATTAGTCGTACAATCATGAAAATAGAAATGTCGTAAGAAATGTGTTTATTACGGGCGGTCTATAATAGTGAATCCCCTGTCTTTACTTTATAGACAAGTATCTCAAAATCACACCAGAAGGTTTATTCTGGTGAAATCGACAAATTGTACCAACAAACTTAAATAAATATAGAAATGTAACATATTTTTTCATATGTCACCAACTCGTGTTAATTGGTGAAACACATGAAGATAACTGGTTGCAATGGAACTCACGTTGACCAATATACAATCACCAACCATATTTCACCATTGTCATGTTACTATTCGCAATCCATTATTTTTCCCCTGCAAATTAATTTAGCGTGTTTCGCCCAATATTAATAAAGTATTCTGATGTTGCACAATTTCTGAATGTCTGGTGTTATTTGTGCATACAAAGATGAAAGTGACTGAAAGAGCAAATAACAGATACCTTAGGTGAAATATATTATATTTTAGCAATAAACTTTACAAAAGGTGATATGTTCAGGGTTGTCTAAGCCTGTAGGGCCCAAGTAGCGCACCTTACTCTGTTAGTACTACTCACCCATTTAATGTATACCATATTAATTCAGTCTGGCACATTTTTAATCTTCATACGTGAGTTCGGAAATGTTTTCAGGTCAGGTCAGTGGAATTGGGTCAGGGTCAAGTGGTATAAACATAGCCAATTCATGCTGTCACGCTACCATTGTCGAGTCACTGTCACCAACACATTACTCGATTTCGCGGGTACAATACTATATACTTTGTTTACTTCGAGTTCACCTCGTCACTCGCGTTTGAGCATGGTGTGCACGAAAGTTTTGTTTATACCACTTGACCCGACCTAGAAACATTTCCGAACTGGCTTATTAAAAAAGTATCAAATCCTGCGCCTTCCTCTATATTCAATAAGGATTGAAAAGGTGCGAGACGGATTAAATGGTATGTTTTCATTGGACAAGTAGTATGTGTGAAATAATACACTGTTACTGAGGCGATATACACGATATCATGCCGAGCGTCAGCGAGGCGTGATGATCGTGTATATCGCCGAGGGGTGACAGTGTATTATTTGTCATACATACCGAGTAAAACCGATTGTTTTTATTGCCCAAAATGACCAGAACCTCCCCAAATAATGTGGAATGGTCCTCATATCGCTTCTAGAGCGGGATATGAACAATGGACTCGCCCGTCCCGCTTCACTTCAGCAAGGCCTGTACATGTGAGACATACGTCTGCTCCACACGTAAGAGCAATACATAACAAACTAGGTGGCGCCAGGTTATTACCTGGTATCGACACCATTTTTATGTTCTATATCCTGGCTATGATAAGGGAATGAATTTTGTTTGTTGACACAACTTATAGTAATGCCATACAAGGCCATAAACGTTAAATTTCTTGTGCGCGTTCTACATGCATATGATAGATTAAATATATCTGGATTGATTTTTGATTTGGTCATTCCAGTCATACATCCGTATCATTGAAAATTATACTTATATCCCCAACCCTCCTGTTCGGTCGCTGCTATCGTCAAATGCATATGGGTTCAGTATGAACACCACAAACATATTGCAACATGACATATATATAATTCTGCCTCGACCCACAGTGTGTGCCGTCAACCGAAGTAACTTTCGGCAATGATGATAATGACTCAAGCAAACAAACACGTGTTATTTTGTGGCACACACAGTTTGTACACTTGTAGTTGTTTTTGGCTGGTTCCACGCATGAAGGCGCAATATCGCCCCATGGGGATTTTTCATATAACACACTCTCTCTAGGTATGTATTAAGGAATAATGTACGGTATTTGGGCCGACTTTAGTATGCTGCCCATGAACACTGCGCGACAAGGGGAAACATCTCATTTAATCCGTCTGACACCCTTTTAATCCTGATTAGAGATAAAAGAAAATGCAGTATAACATACCTCTGCTAGAGTTCGGTTCTATTTTGTGTGGCCTAACAGGCGCTGTTTAATGAATCTGAGTTATATTCGCCACGCTTCAATGCGCAAAAACCCCTACTCACTTGACCGCGGTACTTCACCCCAAAGTACCCCCGAAACACCCTCGAAATACCCCCGACACGAAAAAAGTCTATTAAGTAAGGGATAATCGGTGAAGTGGAGCGCCTCTTCGACGAGGCCGAAGGCCGAGTACATTATTTCGAAGGGGCGCGACACTGAACTGATTATCCCACTTAGTACACGGTCTCCAGGGAACAAATCCCCCACACACACACACACATACACACACACACACACACACACACACCTATACACACACCTACATGCAAATGAATAAACGGCCGTCTCGGATGGTTGAATTCTTTGACCAAGCTGTTTGACATCATGCGCAATATTTGTCCCAAGATTTTCAGTAATTTTTTTCTCATTTATGCGGTCAAGTGGAACCAACATCACGTACGGCAGGTGCCTTTTACTCAACTCTGATATTTACATGGCTAAGCTAAATATGAGAGAGCTTCCTGTTGTTATGACTACAGTTTACACGGTTCCGATTGAATAGCTTTTTAGTTGATTCGCAATGTGCGTTTAGTCGTTTTCGCCTCTTTTCATATGGTTGTGAGTATTACTCGAATGAAGCAGTATAAAAGGAAACACGACAACAGACGCGCTCTCTTTTGCCACAGAAGCTCACTGGAAAAGCTCCGTGATGTCGGAATGAAGCATTTGGATAGTACAATTGGATTTCAAAGCGGGAGCCTATAAAGTACCAGGGAATGCTACTTGAGTATTTAAAACGGCATTCGTTTATTTAAAACGGTATTCATTGGGAGAACCTAAAAAATGATGCAAGTACATATATCGGGAAACAGGTGAGTTATTTACTAAACTGATTTCGTTGAAGTTTCAACAGAGATAACATTCTGTTACTTTCTGCATCAAAATGCGGACGCCTTAAAGTCCATACAAAATGGATATGAATATTCTGCATCGTTTAATTCGTTTCAAGATCTACGATTTATCTATGGCAGAATTTTGCATGGATTCAAGACTGGTTGAAAAGGTCCATCCCTGGCTTCGATATATACGATCCATCATACAGGTGAGTAGGTGTATTTTTGCTTTTTTTCGACAATGGATACGTTCTGTTCAGAATTGTAAATATGCCGCCAAATAGGCACTATAATTATTATGTTATATTCAAAATGACGGGCTAAGCACCGAATGTTTCAAAACCTTGTACATTCTGTATATTTGCAGGAAATGTGTGAAATGTTTGCGAATATGATCTGGAGATTTCTGGCAGAAATATTCACAATCTTGGACCTACGGAATCTCCAAGGAATATCAAAATATCGAGGATAACGTTTTCACTGGATATCTGCAAATGGATTATATCACGAAGTGAGAAGCCAAACACAACCCATGGATATTAATCTCATGACTGCAATGATCATCTGTACATCGAGAATTGAGAAATGTTCCAACATTTTTTTTTTTTGCAATTTGTGATGCATCTCGTGCTGTAATTTGTTACCTGAATAAATATGTAGCTTTCATACATCAGTTTGTTGTGATTCGTTATTTCCACACAGGAGTAGATTATTGGAGTACATTATTTGAATAATGTACTCTAATAATGTACTGAACGCAAATAATGTACTGCTGGTAGTGGATTCTGAAAAATAGTCGTTTGCAAAGGACAGTAGAACCGTGTACTAACCTGAGTTAATATGAGTGTTCTGAATAAATTACCAAAAAAGGTAGCTATCCTAGGTGACTATGAGTGCTCTGAATAAAATACCAGCGAAGCTAGATATCCTAAGCTCTTACGATAGGATAGGATATTCAGTTTTCTGAATAAATTAGCTATCCTAAATTATTATGAGTGTTCTGAATAAATTACCAGTAAAACTAGCTATCATGAGTTATTATGAGTGTTCTGAATAAATTAGCAGTAAAGCTAGTTGTCATACATTTTCTTGAGTTTAGAAATTGAAGCAATGTTGGCCCTATAATGACACGTTTTATACCCATTCAACATGGTATTCGTGATCATACGGTGACCATATATCCTATCAGATAGTTTAACGTTTCTCTCACAGTATTTCAACTGATTTTGTTATAAATGATGACTGATTTGATTGTGTACGTACGGTATTGGCCTCATGCTTTGACGTCAGCAGTCAACACATCGGTCATAATTAGGTAATGAATAGCTCACAATCACAAAGTAAAAAGTTACCTTCAATTTTATATATATATATGGGCATACAGCAACACTTGTATGAGACCATGACAATGGTTTATCGTTCAATAACACACAAAATACATACAATATTCAGTCATTCACCCAGTATATCCTTCGGAAATATAGTCACCATAGCCTGGGGAAAGTGAAAACATGACAATATATTCACAATACATAGGTTTGTACATTGTTCCCTGAGCTTCATTGTTTACCAGCATGAACAATAGTCAGAACAGGAGGAATTGTCATCGAAAAAAAAATATTATGAACATGTCATTTCCAGTGCAAAAAATTGTTTTGCAGTAAACACATTTGTCCATAAATAATAAACGAATTTGCCTAGTTATTGATTGTATTTGTTACCCTCTATTAAATGCTCGCTATGGCGACCCCTGTTAATTGACGCTAATGCATTTACAACATCGATGCGGATTAAGTGAATGGGTATATGGAAGTTTCGGCATTGTACCAACATGCCCAGATATCGTAACTTCATGTAAACACTCATCCATACTTGTATAAAAGCGGTGCTGCAATGTTGAAAGGAACATTCGTCATATAAACATGGCTGGGATATACAACTGGATGTTGCTAATAAGTCTATCTTGGATGATGTTTATACTTGGAATAATCATGTGTGCAGGTAATTAGAAGTCATCAGTTTCCCACATTATATTCAGATGATTCGGTTTTATTTTTTAAATTTCTAAAGTGATATTCCGGTGCATGCACATATATTGACAGAGATGAGAGAGGATGCCAGGTTGATAAAAGACTTGATGGTGAACTACAGCAAGAATAGCAGACCGACCAACAAGTATTCAGAACCCACTGATGTCTACGTCACAATCGCTCTCAAGAAAATTGATAATCTGGTCAGAATTATTTTCTTTTCAAAAGAATATTGTTTCAGCTGTAAATTTCCCTCAACATGTATACTGGTTCTAGCAATGCGTATTTAGGAATTTATTTTCAGGATGAAAAGAACCAGATTCTCAGCAGTTTTGGTTGGTTAGTTTTGGTAAGTTCTGGAATGTCGGGTATTTCCATATTTTCTCATTTACAAATACATGTAGTTCTATCTGTCAATACATGGGTTAATTTCAGGTATGGACTGATCCTTCATTATCATGGGATCCACGGAAGTATGGAAACACCACCCAAATCATGTTACCAAGCGAAGACGTCTGGATGCCTGAATTTATTGTTTTTAACAGGTAAGACAATGTTGAAGTAAATTTTGTGTTTTTGAATATGATTTTTCGAAAAATAATTTTTGAGGCTCATTACCTTGGATCAATGTTAATGAAATCATCGTGGTTAGTTTGTTGTCTCGTGCATTTTCTCTTATTTTGGCTACTGTGTATATACCGACCTATGACCATCACTAAGATTTTGGTGATGACACCAATGAAAATATACCGAAACACATTGCGTATAATAAATAGCAGCCAGTTGGTTGATTCCACTTTATACTTGAGGTGATAATCTGGAATAATATGAAGGCCTTACCTTGAAATGTGTGAACATATCAAGGAGTTACATGTAGAAACTGCATCATGAATGTATGCACGTGAAACCAATCACATATGGTTCGCCATTTTGAAACTCCCACTCAGCTCAATTTACGAACTCCCATTAAAAGGTCAACCATTATGAATCTACATGAAACTGCCACACAGGGGGACAACCATTACCTATATGCATACTCGTATGTACAGGTGCCCGCCCATTCTCACGTTTCAACATGCAACTTCCACACATAACGACCATTCCCATAACTCTACTTTTCCAATAACTCAAAAACAGGGTTACATGCTTCAAACTACTCATATATTTGACATTGGATACACGTAAATGAATATACACCAATTGAAGAATGTTTGTCAACATCACCATCTGCTGTTACAACATAGTGTGAAGAATTCTGGTGACCTCGCATTGATGGACGAGTACCGAGTTCAGGTACACCACGATGGTCTCATTGTGTATGGCCCAAGCCTCCACTGGACGACCAGCTGTAAGATGGATCTTTACCTATTTCCTTTCGACACACAGGAATGCAATGTTACATTCGCGAGTTGGAGCCATCTTGGCTCAGTGAACTTCAAGTCTTCCGGTTTCATGGTATGGTCCTTTATATTGGATATATCACTTATATCTTACAGTATGGGAACAAACGTCAACAGCACGACAATGATAAACATAGATTCAAAAGCAACAAATGAATATATTTTTAATTTGTATTTCGGTATGTAGTCATGATTATAATTGTGTTTGGAGATACATTTATCAGTGGATACAGTTGTTCAAATTATTTCCCTGTAGCTGGACCTCTATGAGGTACACGATACGTGGAAGCTCGTGAACGTTAGTGCTGGGACAGATTTATTGGCATATAAGACACCCGTCCCCGGGTTCATATCGCTTGTCTACTTCAATGTCAGGCTCCAGAGGTCACCCATCTACCACATGGTCGCCACCATACTGCCCTGCGTCCTCATCACCATTCTGTCCGGGATGGTATTCTTTCTGCCCGTAGAGTCTGGTGAGAAGGTGTCCCTCTCAGTCACCGTCTGTCTCTCGTACACTGTTCTGCTACTGATGATCAGTGACGTAACGCCCAAGAGTGGATCTACAGTGTCATTGCTTTGTGAGTATTTTCTCCGTGCACCAAAGGAGTAAAGATACATGGTACAGGAATTGTTCCCTACTAGTGTGTATATAATTTCAAATATCTTCATCACGTTGAAAATTGAGAAGGTCGTGGCACTAGGAGTTGGTGCCTACAAGTGTGTATGTACACTTGAATATCTTAATCGTTTTGAAAATGAGAAGGTCATGGCATTGGTATTTAAGTATTAGAAACTGTTGGTCCTTTTCCAGTGTATTACATCGTGTTGAACATGTGTCAGACAGCTGTGAGTCTGATGCTGACCGTACTGGTTCTGAACGTCTATCACCATTCTCCTTCCAAAAGACCGCCAGGATGGCTAAGAATAATCGTTCTGAAGTGTTTGGGCACTCTCTGCTGTATGTGTCACCTCAGCAAGGTTAGTTGCCGCGGAAGGAAAAACCAACTGAAAGTCGCATGTCTTGAGAAAGATGCTGTCCAACCTGAAGACATAACAGTCACAGACGAGCGACTCGAGGACACAGGAGCTGGGACTGAGCATCTTTCCGAGGAAGTTATGCAGCACGTGCGGTACATGCGAGAACGTGCACGCGAGGATGATGTCATCGCCAGCTACAGAGAGGAATGGCAGAACGTAGCCAGAGTGATGGACAGATTATTTCTCATAATCATTGGGCTTCTAACCATGATAGGAGTGATAGTCTTTGGCCTACTAATGCCGTCCATGTAACAGATTTGCATGTGTGTAAAGGAATATATGTAGATATAGCTCGGTATGATACAAAACATATTTTTCAGTGTGACTATTATTCCATTACATATAAAAATGGGATTGTGATGGAAGTTTGAAAAAATATCGCCCTGTGTAAGTAATATCATAATACATATAATGTATGAATTGTCTTGCAGTCAAATAAAATAATGTATCGAAAACAGATCAAATCCTCAAATGCTTAACGGTTACATGTGCTTTTGCGTTTCCAATGTGTCATTCCCCATTTGTGTTCTAACGTCTCTAGTCACGACTCATGCCAGGCAGATCGCCCCTCGTGTCATGGTGCAGACTAGCACTGTGGTTTTACGCTAGGTATTATACACGTCCAAGCAATGAGACTCAGACATTAAGCTTGGCTCATAGGCACCACAATTCACAAGGCTTAACATTTCCAAGCGTGGATGTGATTTTCAGTAAAACTGAGTTATTTTCCTCCTGTGGTGCCCATTGGTTTGACTGGGAAGCCTGAGTGGGAGTTAGAATTGAACTTTCATTATTTCTGCCTCCTCAGGTGGTAGCTATTGTACTTGTGACTGTCAAAGTCGCACATTCATCTAACGCAATGACAAGGTTTGCCACAAATGTTGTCCAACCCGCTTGCCCTCCAGTTCCATCTGGAAGATCCAATATATATTAAGAATAAAGAGCAAATATGGGAAGGTGACTACGTCAATTTGTCAATCCTCGTACATTCCCCACAAAACAAAACACTTTGATTACCATATAAACAGACGACTCATAACACAGAAATCATTCTTAAATTCCTTTCGTGTCTCATTCTCTGACAAGCCTGAGTTCAGTTCCTAGAAACGAAAGATACCATAGGACTTCAGGGGCAACGAAACTTATACATATCACACAGGTATGTGAAAGCAATCTTTTGAAATAAGAATCTCAAAACTGTCTGAACAGTTTTTGAGAAAATGGTCGCCAAAGTCAGAAATTGGCCGTTTTTCAGCGAAAATGGCTGCCATTTTGAAAAGAAATGTGAAAATCGAAAAAGAAAAAAAATCCCTCTTGAAATATTTAAAAGTATTTTTGTGCAAAATTTCAGAAAGATATGATCGGTAAGATCAAAATCAGAAAGATCCGACTGGTACCTGAAAAGTGAAAAAGTGACTTTTAGCTAGATTATAGGAGTGAAATGTATTTCATATAATCTAGCTAAAAGTCACTCACTGAAACAAGCCATCATGTGAATCAGACTTGTGATAGCCTACCTGGTGATGCTAGTGGTTCTCTATGGTTCAAACTAAGACAAAAAAGTCAGTGCAGAGTGTATACATTTTGTCTGTCTTAGGGAACGAAGGACTTTATTCAACATTGATGATGGCGTCTGCAAGAGAATTGGAATTAAACACTGATGCTTATGCAGGCCACAGGCATATTCTCCAATGTGCTGGTGAAATTGGTCAATCTCTAAACACATTTTTTCTTGGTTTACTGAATGACGACTCGGTGGACGTTTATGGGCGATCAGGTTTATTAGATGCCGTACACCACGAAGCAAGGCAAACATATACCAACGGGCGGAGGACCACCTTACTACATGTTCTGGCAGTGAGCTCCGTTGTGGGCCAAGAGATATGTAGTGATGTCCCCCTGATGTCCAAAGATGCTTTGAGTCCAAAGATGCTTGGTGCATGCCATCATTCATCCTTTGCCTGGGCGTCTTATATTTGCGTATGATGTTCAGAATCCATACGCATGTTGTGGAGCAGGGGTGGTAGTATCAGCACAATGCCAGGAGCAATATACGAGCAATTGTTCCTCTCCTTCCAAGAACATTATATTGGTTTAGACAAAGATTAAGAAGAAATCCCTTGAAAGAGACATTTATGTTAGTAGGAAACCAAATACTGGCAGATTCATTCGCAGCTTCTTTCTGACCAAGAATAGAGCATGATGCCGAATCAATGTGTTTCTGCTCCTATTTATCCATGACAAAAAATACCAAAGCAGCTGTTCTATGTGTAAATTCTTCAGATGTTGATAAACATGTACGTGATTCTTTTGTTAATATCAAAGACAAAAATATGTCAACACAATGAAAACATAGCACTAGGGTGACTAATTTGACTCAAAATATATACACATAATGGTCACAGCAGAGCAGTCCAACGACTCTATACAGCAATATGAGACATTTATACAGGCTGCAACAAATGCTGACAAAGTTATCAGAATTAAACAAGGAAAATTCATACACTGCACAATGTAGCATAGCATATAGTACATTATAGTGCAATGTATGACATTTTTCATGCTACATGTAGTAGCCATTTGGCTCGTGATTGGGTACTTGTGTACTTGTCATATATCTATTACAGGGGTTCGTTTCGGATTTCTAAAGTATTCTCATTGGGTTTGGGCAGTTGTATACTAATTCCATCAGGTGTACAGTAGAAACAATAAATTCAACACACTGTCTGCCCCTGATGACGCCAGTGTGTTTTCGGAAAAAAAATAATTGGTCGGGTTGTCTTTCTATTGCAAAATGTTGTAATTTCCGTTCGCTATTGTCATCATCAAAATCTAGTTACAGTGCAGGTGATACATTGATACTTACATGTATGCTTTGAATTATCCCCGCATGAACAGCTGTAACGTGCGGTGGATCATTATCGCCAATTTGATTCCGTCAAATTCACACCGTCTATAGTTTCCAACTCATAGATTTCACCCAGTTTATAATATCCACCCGCTTATAATTACCACCTCATATTTATCAACTAGTTTCTAATATCCACGTCTATATTTACCTCCTCATAATGTTTACCCCGTTTATAATATCCACCGCATCCATAATTTCCATCTCAGAATTATTAGCCTGTTTTTATGACCCGGTTTGCCGGCTATGAACCCAATTTGACCCATGGCCTGGTTCCCATGTCTATGACTTTTCCTGCCTGCCCTACACTGTATTTTCTTAGATAGGTTAGTTTTAGTTAGGTTTTTCATAACTCATAATACACCTAAAAATAGCTTCTCATTATATCCCCTATATAATTATGCAATGTTATGTAATCATTTCAATATACTCATTGCTGGCAAGCTCGCAATATATATTAGTTTCCACTTGCTGGTGTTTTGTTTTTACTGGGAAACCATATGCTATCCTTTTCCAGAAATGGGAGAATTTTTCAGATTCACGACAATTTTTGGACCTGAAAAATTCCAGATTTCCCCCCAGGAAACTCTCAGGAGGGGCAAATCGTCCCTCTGCACCCCACTCCCCATGGATACGCATCTGAAACTATTAACTGAAATGTTTGTGCAAACTGGCCATATTTAAATCGTGACCGTGGCGAACATATCCCTGCCACACCCGAACACTTAACTAAACTACATGGAAACCTATGGCGCCCCGTTCGTGCCACCAAAAAAGGAAGTTATTTCTTCATTTATCTCATACGTATGAAATAAAAAGTCATACGTAGGAGATACGTAGGAGATACTAACTCATACGTAGGAGATACTAAGTCATACGTATGAGATACTAACTCCTACGTAGGAGATACTAACTCATACGTAGGAGATAGTAAGTCATACGTATGAGATACTAAGTCAAACGTATGAGCTACTATGTCAAACGTAGGAGATACTAACTCATACGTAGGAGATATTTCACTATAAATAGATCGAGGAGCTCATTATGTGTCATTTCCACCGAGAACGTGACAGCATGGAGGATGAAATCATCGCATTGTATTTTCATCTCGGTATTGGATATACCGAAATTCATATGACTTAGTATCTCATATGTATGACTCAGTATCTCATACGTATGAGATACTATCTCATATGTATGACTTATTATCACATACGTATGACTTAGTATCTCAAACGTGTGACTTTTTATCTCATATGTGTGACTTTTTATTTCATACGTATCACTTAGTAACTCATACATATGAGATACTATCTCATACGTATGAATTAGAAAAAAAATAAATTCTCTTTTTTGTGGCACGAACGGGGCGCCATAGAAACCTCAGTGAGAACTTCGAAAAATTTTAACAGTCCTTCAAACGTATTCACGTGCACTCGACTTCGACACGAAGCCTGATAAACAGAAATCCAGTATTCTATGGATGATGTCAGGATCAACAATGGGTTCATCTGGGCAGTTTGGAATGATGTGATTCTCAAGAAACTTTAAAGACTATCTACCTCAGAATAAGTTTTGTGTTTGAAAGTTACGTTTCCAATGATATGTGGTATAGTGAGATGTGGTATAATTGTACTACCTGTAGCCATGGAAAAGGAGAGCGAATGTTGCAGAATCGGTTTCTGTTGGTGAAACAGTTGTCATGAAGGCACATGAACGTTTGTTTATTATCTAATAAAACTATTGTATGCAAGAGAAAAGTTGAGGATTGTTGCATATATCCGGCGACTGGAGCTGTCAAAATTTACAAACAAACACACCCAGCTGCCGCCCGATCCCAGAAATGCATCTATTGATTGGATAATCCTATCAATACTATATAATAGGTATAAGCAGAGAATGAGAAAAGCTGGTAAATTATCTTTCAGCATGGGAGGTATGTGAGATTATCAAATGAACCCTAATTTGAAATTTATTAATAATTATGTTTATAGTGGGGGAAGTATCTGCTTGTTTTTCCTTCTTCATATCAAATGTATCATCATCACGGTCAAGTCATTTGGCTGTTGCAAGTATTGGGTGAATAATTTTATACCGATTCCCAAGGTATATTAATGGACGTCATAACCACAAGATGAGCACGACTAGAGCCTCACCAAAACGCTCAACATAGCGAAGCAAACTAGCATGCGTTTCAACAAAGACAAATGTCATCGCGCCACTCCACACATGAGCATAAGCCAAGCTCCAGCTACTCTATTATTCAATAGAGACATGAAAATCAAGTTTCCAAAGTTTTAACAGACATCTGCACCGGACTCCAAGCTCAAGACCACAAAGCAAAACGCAACATGAAAGCGATTGCAGACAAGAAGAATCAAGCCCGAGAAACTACAATCAAAGTTGGCGTAAACGTACTTGTGCGACAGAAACGTGACAATAAATGGATGTCATACTACGAACCATAACCATATGATGTAACTTATGTAAAAGGCTCAATGGTAACAGCCAAAAATAATCGGAGAACAATCATGAGAAATTCCTCACCCTCAAACTGGTCAACATCCACAGACGAGATGTCACAGACGAAGAAGAGGAGGAAGAGTACATTGAAAAACAACTGAAACAACGCCAAGCAACAGGTGTCACACTACCAACACTAACACCGCCCACAATATCACCACCGAGCAAGCGGTACCATCAGCGCGTACGAAATCCACCTGCAAACCTGAAGGACTATAAATTGTAGGCCAAACACTGATCAGCATAATAGGGAGGTGCCTTAGGTATTCTCGGTTCGGATTCTTCCAAATGCACCAGATTGGGTCTACGGTGGCCAATACTATAAGATTTTTTGATGGGCGCCAAGATGGCCGTCGAATGGAGCCGCCATATTGGATAAATCTAAAATGGCTATAATCTGCGTTCAGCGTCAATCTGCATTCTGAGCAAAAAGGGCTACAAACAGAGGTAATACCACTTTTTAGGGGTTTTTAAAGCTACTGCCTTCGAATGTATGCAATATTTTCAAAACTAAATTTTTGTGCAACACATCTAATGCAAGATAACAAAAGGTGTGCTCAATGATTTCGACGATTATAATTGTCTGAGTTGTCTTTTCATCCGTTTTAATAAACATTTTGCACCGGTTTTGTATATAAACAATCGAATTGTATCCATCAAACCCGATTGTAAACAAATGCCCCAATCGCGCTTGAAATTCCACATAGAGTACATTTTCCAGTTCGTATCTGCATATATAAAGTAGTTATATAAAGAAAATAATCACTGATATAAAATGATGTACGTGGAATTGTCTCGCACGTCCATGCTTTGTTTACATCTGCGTGTGATGGATACAGTTCCTGTATTAACGCATGAACCGAAGTGAGCAAAATTTCCCAGAGGACTGGTTATAGTAATTACATTATTACATAAGATAATAATGTAAAAAGCAGACAAACCGTTCTGATGATGAAAAACCAGTACGATTTAGTAGATCCATGTCGAGTTCTGAATCCCAATGCAAATCAGTACACTTGGTTCAATCGAAATCGAATCAAAATGTCCCGGTTAGATTTCTTTTTGGTTTCATCCGATATTATGGCTCTAATTAATTATGTTAAACTGAAAACGGGATATCGATCAGATCATTCATTTGTAACAGTGGAAATAAAAATGTCTAATGAAGAACGGGGTAGGGGTTTCTGGACATTTAACACATCCCTTCTACAAGACGAAACATATAAATCTCTTGTGAAAAATACTGTGGAAGAAAACATTACTAGATATGCTGTCGAAGGTGAGGATCTCTCTAACCCTGATGTTAAGTTAACCCTGATGTTAAGCTAACCCTGATGTTAAGTTAATGGAAATTCGAAAAGTAACGATACCCTATTGTAGCCAAAAAAGACGAGATTCGCATAATCGAGAAAAACATATAGAAAAAGAGTTAAAACAATTAGTTGAATCGCATCGAGACACCCAACACACAAGTCAGTACATGGATAAAATTAATTCCCTTCAAGATGAACTTCAAGATTTAAGACATGAAACAATTAAAGGCATGATTTTGAGGACAAAACTACAATGGATAGAAGAAGGTGAAAAGCCAACCAAATTTTTCGCAAATCTCGAAAAAAAAACTATATTAGCAAAACAATTAACAAATTAGATATTAACGGTAAAGCTGTTTATGAGTTTAAAGATATTCTACAAGAAAGCAAGAAATATTATCAAAATCTATATAATACTAAAATCAACAAAAAGGAGCAGGACAATAACATAAATACTTTTTTAGGTAGGGATATCGTTAATCCACTTTCTGACCAGCTTAGCTCAATTTGCGAAAAAGATTTCATCTTAACAGAAATAAAAACAGTAATAAACGACATGAAACAAAATAAAACTGGTTTTCCAGCGGAAATGTATAAAACATTTTGGAATGAATTAGGTTATTTCTTACTTAGATCTATAAGAGAGGCATTTAAAGAGGGACAATTATCTATTACTCAGCGACGTGGGATTATTACTTGTATACCAAAAGGAGATAAACCCAGGGAATTCTTGAAAAACTGGCGTCCAATTTCTTTATTAAACTCCGATTATAAAATTATAACAAGTGTTTTGGCAAAAAGAATGAAATCTGTACTCCCACAAATAATAGGGCTACAACAAAAGGGATTCTTGAAAGACAGATTTATCGAAGAAAATACGAGAATGGTTTACGATATAATACAATACTGTAAGAATTCTAATCGGGAGGGATTGCTACTACTATTGGATTTTGAGAAAGCATTCGATTCGATAGAGTGGTCATATATCAGGAAGGTACTCGCCGCATATAATTTTGGTGCAAATTTTATCAGATGGTTCGATATTATTTATAATGGGGCCCAGAGTTGTGTCATTAATAATGGCCATTTTTCAGAATTCTTTGCATTAGGTCGGGGGTGTAGACAGGGTGATCCTTTATCACCGTATATTTTTATCCTAGCAATTGAACCTTTAGCTCAAGCCATTATTAAATGTAGAGATATACGCGGTTTATATTTCGGGAATCTCGAAGTCAAAATAGGTCAATACGCAGACGATACCTTCCTAATACTCAATGGTAATCAAAATTCTACAAAAGAAGTTATCCATATACTAAATAATTTTGAAAAAACATCGGGATTGAAAATCAATGTTGACAACACAATTAAATTAGGGCCACCTCCTCAAGACAATATATGCCCGGTCCTAAATATACCATTTTCATCTTCGTTTAAGTTTCTGGGAATAAGTTTTTCTACAAACCTAAATGATATGGATGACCAAAATTTCAGAGGAAAAATTAATAAAATTAAAAATATTTTACAATTTTATTCGAAATACACATACACGCTCCCGGGTAGGATTACAGTAGTAAAAATGCACATTCTTCCCCAACTCGTACACCTTTTGGCAGTCCTTCCAAATCCACAACCACAGTATCAAAAGGAAATCAATGATATCCTGTCTAAATTTATTTGGAATTCAAAAAGGCCAAAAATTCAGTTTAATTTACTGGTTCAGGAAATTAAAGTCGGGGGACAAAAAATGTTGCATTTTGATGCTTTTTGTAAAGCTTCAAAACTTGCATGGATAAATAAAATTAATAAATCATCAATTGCTAACTCATGGATGAGTGTTGTTTCGGTAATATTAAAGGAAAAACATGTAAATTTGCTATTTGAAGGAAGCGTTCAATTTATCAAAGAGAAGGGCAAGTTGATAAATAATAACTTTTGGAAAAATGTGCTTGATTCATGGGTCTATTACAGGCAGAATGTACAATCCACCCCAATTGTTGAACAAATATCGGATACAGTTATATGGAATTCGCAATATGTCAAAAATACGAACATTCTACATCGTAAAAACTATTTTATTGAAAAAGATTTGATTTATTATAAACAACTTTTAACAAAAAACGGCACTTTCCACACCAGGGAGGGTATTAAACATAACTTCGGAATAGATTTCAATTTTCTAGATTACATGACCATAATTCAATCAATACCTGCGGTTAACAGACACTTTTTACTGAATATCTATAACGGACGGGGACAAGACAATGGGGGAAATTATTAGAAATGTGTGCGCTAAGCAAAAGGTCTGTAAAGTAATATACAACCAAATAATCGTAAAACTTCCGTATGATGTAAAATGTATTCACAAATGGAATGAATGTGTCGCATACAACTAACATATGAAGACTGGAGTAACATTTTTGATCTAGCGAATGCAATTTCTATTACCAAACAACTCACATCCTTCCAATATAAAATCCTACACCGCATTCTCCCTACAAATAAGATCCTTGTCCTGTATAATATAAAGCATAATGCAAATTGTGAATATTGCCCGAATGCCATTGAGGACTTGTTACACCTCTTCCATGTATGTCCCACGAAATTGAAAATTTTGTACGGAATTGCGGATTGGTTATTACCGGATTTAGATATTTATCCATTCATTAATTCAGAATGTATACTTTTGGGAATTTACAGTCTGAATAAACCCTTGGAAAATTCCATAATACTTTTAGTTAAAAGGTATATATATGTTAAGAAATGTAAGGAACAGGCGGTGAGCATTGCGGGAGCAAAACATTTTATAAAGCAAAACATGATGATTTTAACTTGAAAAATGAAACTTTCCGTTCGAAACAGCAAGGTATATGGGCACCGATTTATTCTAAAGTAAATAATACAAAGTAGGCGTGTGGTATTATCGTGTGTATTTTAGCTTGCTTCCTGTTAATATCTTACTATATATATGATTGTAGATTTTTTTTTCTATATATAATGCTAAAATTTACAATCTGAGTTGCTGTAGAGATTGATATCTTGTATTACTTGTTGAGACTTGAGAACTGTGTGTAAGTAGGTGTTGTTTGTGTATGAAGCTAATAAAAAATTAAATTTAAAAAAAAAAAAGTAATTACATTTGATGTATGTCTTATTCAGTTAATTTAGCATATTTAATATAAAATATACTTAATATAAAATATATATTAGATATATTGAATATATAAAATTTATTTAATATGAAATGTAGTTTTCAAAAAATATTGATTAGTTTCGAATGCAGATGTTTTAAGGTCGAGAAACCTGATTCTGATATTGTTTTAATGATTAAACCTCAATCCTACCCATAAAATTCAATTTAAAAGGCTATTTTGGGTCAAATTATGGACTGTCAGTTGGGACTGATGTTCAATAATGATCCTGTTATCAAAATGAACAGCTTGAATGGTTGAGGTCCAAAAGTAGTCTTTTTCATTGAAAGGATATTGTACTTTTTGATGGGTTCCAAGATGGCTGACAACTGGAGGCGCCATATTTAGTTAATCCAAAATGGCTGCCATCCGCGTTCAGCGTCAATCTAAATTCTGAGCAAAAAGGGGTACAAACAAGTGTAATACCGCTTTTTAGGGGTTTGTAAGGTCTAGGAACCTGATTCTGGTATCGTTTCAATGATTTAACCTCAAACTTACCCATAAATTTAATTCAAAAGACTTTTTTGGGTCCAATTATGGACTGTCAGTTGCGACTGATGTTCAAATATGATCCTGTTATCAAAATGAACAGTTTGAATGGTTGAGGCGAGTGCAAAAGCAGTTTTTTTCATCGAAAAAATGTTGTACTTTTTGACTTGTTGTACTTTTTTGATGTTGTACTTTTTGTAATTTTTTTGATTTTTGATACAAATGTTTATTTTTGTCAAAATTACAAATATTCGCATGTATATATAACAACAGATAACAAACAATTCATTATGTGAAGAGCTGTGGGGTGCCTCGTTTATCAATATTTTCCATCTCTCCTATCGTGTAAATATGACTTCCTACCACTGAGGTCTACAGTCTAACAGACTCTCTCCCCACAGCTCAGGGCTATACATCTCATTATTTTAACATTGTAAAAAAATATCCTGTACATTTGTATGAATGTGTATAGTTCCTGAATAAATTCAATCAATCAATCAATGGGTGTCAAAATGACTGCGAAATCGAGCCGCCATATTGGATAAATCCAAAATGGCCACCACCGCATACAGCGTCAATCTGAATTACTCAGCAAAAGGGCTACATACAAGTGTAATGCCACGTTTCAGGGGTTTTCAAGGTCAAGGAATCTGATTCTAATGTCGTTCCAATGAATAAACCTCAATCCTGCACATAAATGTAGTTCAAAATGCTATTTTGGTTCAAATCATGAACTGCCATTTGGGACTGATTTTCAAATATGATCATGTTATCAAAGTGAATTGCTCGAACGGTTGTCCATGATTGGAATGCGGATTTATGAAGATTGGGAGTAACATATGGGGGATTATGATAAATCGTCAGTACTTGGAACATGTGCAGCCTCAAATCATACTTTAAAAATATATATGTATGCATTGCCACCTATACCATCCCCGACAACGCTCAATTGTTTCCTCATGCTGTAACGCGTGTGTAGATTTTCTCCCTCAGGCTGATACGCCTAAACCATAAAAAGCTTCTCATTTCATAAAATACTTAATTAAAACAACTGGTTGCATGGTGCAACAATAAAGAAAGATTTCTACGAGCATTATGTGATTTACCAACATGCACTTTGTTGGTTTCAATTGATAGCCGATGATATTTCCCAAAGAGTCGCAAGCGTGCGGGTGTTGTCACGAACTGTGTGTCCATTTTCGTAAATATAACGATGTATGCAAGTAATTCATAGTATCATACGTAATGTTTGCTCATTGGGATGTTCCGTGGAAACAAAATTTTAGGAAGAGATTGAACTTTTTCACGAACTCACCTCATTTGCAGTTGGGACCAATGTCGTTTCCTGTGCAATTTCCTCACGAATAACGCGTAATACTCACGATTTTACGCGGCACTCCCTGAATAACGCGTAACGCCTAGCCACCGTGAAATAGGCATTTAATGCCACAATCTAACATGGGATTTCAAAATGAACTCGTACTTTATTTAAATACCAGAGTAGCTGAACTTTTAGCCACTGCATGTTTTGGCATTCACATTTTAGTCTGACACACTTTGACTGTCATATTAATGCGTTTTGCAAGTTAATAAAATTGTTTTTTGATACATCTGGTTACATCAAAAATTGCTTTTTGATACATGTACATGTGGTTATATAAAAAAATCCCTGCCTGCCTGGGGATTTTTGCCATGTTAGCAGCAACTAGCAATATATTAAGATTGACCTGGTATGTATTACAAATCATTTATCATTTTTGGTATTTTTCGGAAACAGGATTGTACCCCGGCATCAATACTCGTATGTAGCCTATGTATAATTTATTATTTTGTTTCATCAAAATTACATGGATTGCCTTATTTGCGTTAGTTTTCAATTTTGAAGATGAAATAACCGAGGAGTGCACCATTATGCAATTATCAAGACTTGCACAGAATAACATAAAGAAGTATTAACCAAACAACGAACTTTTCATGCTCACAATATTTCATACAATTACAGCGTAATTTCTCAAATTGAAATCACTCCAATTCGAGAACGAGTACTGAATAATTCAAACGGAGAGGGTGAGCGAGACCAGTTTGTTGGCCTCCTGTGGCAGCTGGACTTCGACTGTACAATATAAAAGGTACACATTAGATCATGATGCACTTCCGATCATAATGTGTGTGGACAATAATCCATATATACTGAGAACAGACTTGTGAAGTTGTGAGGGACTTGTTCTGCCAAAACAAATTCCAGATCATGATAGCTGGTCGCTCATCGATGACTGCTGGTCATCATGCGGGAGGAGAGCGTCCAGTATATGATTGTGGCTGATGACATCAGTCTTCCCTTGATCTCCAGACCCATGCTGATTCTATACTCCTATTATGTTAGGGATTTTTCATATCCCAACCAGCATCAAATTTTATCATTCTTGCAGATACATGTTTGAAGGACACAAAAACAAGAGCAAAATAGCTCACTTGTTGGACAAGCTTGAGGAACTCTTCTTCAGTATGCTTACCATATAATTATCATTTGTATTACGCACAAAGCGCCACAGAATATCACTGAGTTACAGCTTCCATCACTCGATCTCTAGAACTTGCATCACTATGTTCTGAAAGGTTTCCACGAATGTTTGTCTGGATCATCAACTCATCACTATTTTTTATTCTTTATTTCATTTATTGGTGTAGTGATAATCATTGATATCATGTGTTTTGATTTCATGCAGGGTTTGTAATTTGTGTCTAAATAATCTTGATAATCTGTAATGATATTCCATGGTGCTTTAAAAACATAGGGCCAAGGGCCACTGTAGCTCACAGAAGGCAACCAGAATATTTCATCAAATGGATATAGATAGGCATATACTTATATCGTGTACACATGTTCATACTAAGTTTTGTCTTCAAGAAAGTTCTGTTGCTGCAGACCATTTCCCACATTGAATTGGGCGTAAAACCTTGACTTTCAGCCAATGTCATCTTGGGTCGAGTTCGAGGTCACCAAAGATGTACTACAGTACGAACCACGCCTAAGGGTACCACCAATGTGTGCCAGTGGAATTTGTAGGCGAACTCCAGGTGAGCATTTCCAATTGGTTTGACGAGCATTTTACTTTGTGCCATTACGTGGCCGAATTTCGGGCTCAATGCGCATTGCTGATACTGCGCCAGAGTCTGGAACGCACATGGTCTAATGCGAGCTTTTAACACAGCGAGATTTCAATGAAGCTTGTATAGAATGGAGCTGGCCTATTTTGTATATTTCACTATAATTGTTCTACATTTAAGAGGCTGGTGCAAACAATTAAAGACCTAGTAGCATGCCGATGAAAGTGCTTTTCATTTAGGCCCAGTATGAATAGTTATCTGTAAATTCGAACGAATTTTACAAATACAATCAATGGGTTTCGAGATATTGAATCAAATAGGCACTCTTTCCGTAAATTGCCGAAGATTTTGATCACGATTTTAGTATGGGTCACGTGGTTGGTGACGTCAGTTGAGGCAGAACTGAAAGTACATATAGCCAGCAAGGTAAACTGCATGTCGCATATTCATTCCAGTTGATGTGTATGTTTGACATTTCAAGTGAACGGGTGAGATGGTGGGAATACGGCATTTCTTGTCTTGACATTTAGAATCAGTACTATTTATTCTCCCAGAAGGGAGGTTTGTTGAACTGCAAGATGTCCAGTATTTGTTGGTTTTCACGTATTTTCTTTTCATGCATTTTGGAATGGTTTTCTATCTTTGAGCTGACCGCCCAAATTACGTATTTTACGTTTTTGGCCAGCCATCAAAGCACATTTTGCCTCAACTGACGTCACGATTACAGAAACTGCCGAAGCTATTTTTTTCATCGGCATGAGAAGGCGATTGCATACTGGCTCAATATACTCGATTATATGTGCTGTTATTGATTACCAATGAACGCGAACATCTTTTTATCACCAAATGTCAACAATGCCTTTATCTGAACAGGAATAAAACCATCTAATGGTACCTTGTGCGTATAGTCCATGAGCCCAGGGGGTCCACCGTGCACCCCCCCCCAGGACTCTCCGCGAGGGGTGTCATTTTGTTCAGGGGACCCTTGAGCTTCAGAATCAGCTTGTTAACACTCGATATCCTGGGATAAACTATCCAATATGGCGGCTTTTCAAAATGGCCGCCATCAAAACCGAGACATTTCTTGAAACATAAATTTGTATTTTTCTTCGCCCCTAATTGTGCTAGAGACACGATTTTGGTACCTGAACATATGTTTTAGAGGTCAAGGAATGCAATAAAAATATTTTCAACTACTTCAGCCTATCCCTTCAGCATGAAATCCAAGATGGCGGCCATCAGAATCGCATATTTTGTTATATTTTTTCTAAAACTTTAATATTTTAAGGAATTGTGTGGCCATTATTGACAATTATGTGCCCTAATACTTGATATTGGTACTAGATAACATCAGTGGCAAAAATAACAATGTCCCCAATGCCTTATTTGCTGAAAAATGCGTTGAATTTGGCAATAAACACAATCGCAGCGAAACCGAATTCGATCAACCATAAACACAGAGTTGTATATATCTTTGCCCCTAATTGTGCTAGAGACACAAAGTAAGTACCTAAACATATGTTTTTGATGGCAAGGAATGCAATAAAAATAATTTCAGCTACTTCAGCATACCCCTTCTGCATGAATTCCAAGATGGCAACCATCAGAATCGCATATTTTTGCATATTTTTTCCTAAAACTTTAATATTTTAAGGAACTCTGTGGAGATTATCAACAATTTTTTACCTTAATACATGCTATTGGTACTTGATAACATCAGTGGCAATTATAACAATGTCCCCAATGCCTTAAATGCTAAAAAAATACCTTGAATTGGCAATAAACAGAATTGCGACAAAACCGAATTTAATCAACAATAAACAAAATTGCATAATTTTTTGCTACTAATTGTGCTAGAGACACAAACTTGGTACCTAAACTTACGTTTTAGAGGTCAAGGAATGCAATGAAATTGTTTTCAACTACTTTAGCATAGCGCTCCGGCATGAAATCCAGGATGGCGTCCATCATAATTGCATATTTTTTCATATTTTGTTCATGAAACTTTGATATGTTAAACAGATATGTGGTCATTATCACCAATTATGTGCTCCAATACATGCTACTGGTACTTAAAAACATCAGTGGTAGAACTAACAATGTCCCCTATGCCTTAATTGCTCAAGAATATGTTGACTTTGGCAATAAACACAATCGCGACAAGACCAAAATTGATCAATGATAAGCACAAAATTGCATACATGTATATCTTTTACCCTAATTGTGCGAACTTTGTACCTAAACATATGTGTTAGAGTTTAGGAAATGCAATAATATTGTTTTCAACTACTTTAGCATACTCCATTACCATGAAATCCAAGATGGCAGCCACCAGAATGGCATATTTTATCATACTTTTTCTAAAACTCTAATATTTTAAAACAAATGTGTAGCCATTATCACTAATTTTGTGCCTTAATTACATGCTGGTGGTGCTTAACAACATCAGTGGTTAAAATAACAATGTCCTCAATGCCTCAACTGCTAAAAGATATATTGAATTTTTGGCAATAAACACAATTGCAGCAATATTGAATTAGAACACAATCAATAGTTAGAGTCATGTAATGTGCATAAACGTGAGGTTGAATGTCATTAAGTTAGTTCATTTATCTGAAATATACACATGTACATGTACATTACAAAAGCCATTTCCAACAAACGAAGCATTCATCATGGGAAAAATCCAAGATGGCTACAATTATGCATAGCTGAACGAAGATAATGTACTCTCTTCAACGATATTTGATCTAGAATTTGGTTTATTCTTATATTTCCATGTATGTAGATTTCAAATATGTACTTAATTTGGCATGAAATGAACTACTCCTCTTGCAAAAGAACATATAAGGTCAAAGTGGTTCTGTGTAATGCCAAATCTAGGTACATACATTGTAATGTGCCAGTGAATGTTTGTTATAAGATAACGACTAATATGTCCATTACTAAGTTTTCACACATGCAGGATATAACGACACACATGTATTGGCAATTGTCTTTATCATTGTTTCAGAAGTCAGGTTTACAATATTAAGTCATCCACATTCAATCCGTTCACACCATTGAGTCATCAGTAGTAAATCAGCCAATAAATATGTCGTCAGTTAGCACTCATGTAAGAACATTACGTTACCAACATTCACTCAAATACCAACATTACCATAAGTGTTATGTGACCACATATTACTCAATTTAACAACATTAAGTCAGACAAAGTCTCTTTTTTGTATGATCAGTGGTATGTGGTAAAAGATTACTTACGGTAGTATTGATATGTGAGTAGATGTTGGAGAAATGATGTTCTTACCGGAGTGATAACTGATGACATTTATTGACTGATTGACTACTGGTGACTCAATGGTGTGAACTGAATGATTGTGGATGACTTGATGTTGTAAACCTGAGTTCTGGAACAGTGATAAAGATTTTCGTTTTTGCCAATACATGTGTGTCGTTGTATCCTGCATGTGTGGAAACTTAGCTATGGACATATTAGGCATCATTCTGAAACAAACATTCACTGAAATATTACAATGTAATTTACCTGGATTTGGCATTCCATAGAACCATTTTGACCTTATATGTTCTTTTGCAAGAGGAGTAGTTCATTTCATGCCAAATTAAGTACATATATATTTGAAATCTACATACATGGAAATATAAGAATAAACCAAATTCTAGACCAAATATTCTAGACCAAAAATTCGTTCAGCTATGCAAAATTGTGGCCATCTTGGATTTTCCCCATGATGAATGCTTTGCTTGTTGGAAATAGCTTTTGTAATGTACATGTACATGTGTATATTTCAGATAATTGAACTAACTTAATGACATTCAACGTCACGTTTATGCACATTGCATGACTTTAACTATTTTGATTGTGTTCTAATTCAATATTGCTGCAATTGTGTTTATTGCCAAATTCAATATATCATTTAGCAGTTGAGGCATTGAGGACATTGTTATTTTAACCACTGATGTTGTTAAGCACCATCAGCATGTAATTAAGGCACAAAATTGGTGATAATGGCTACACATTTGTTTTAAAATATTTGAGTTTTAGAAAAAGTATGATAAAATATGCCATTCTGGTGGCTGCCATCTTGGATTTCATGCTAATGGAGTATGCTAAAGTAGTTGAAAACAATATTATTGCATTTCCTAAACTCTAACACATATGTTTAGGTACAAAGTTCGCACAATTAGGGTAAAAGATATACATGTATGCAATTTTGTGCTTATCATTGATCAATTTTGGTCTTGTCGCGATTGTGTTTATTGCCAAAGTCAACATATTCTTGAGCAATTAAGGCATAGGGGACATTGTTAGTTCTACCACTGATGTTTTTAAGTACCAGTAGCATGTATTGGAGCACATAATTGGTGATAATGACCACACATCTGTTTAACATATCAAAGTTTCATGAACAAAATATGAAAAAATATGCAATTATAATGGACGCCATCTTGGATGTCATGCCGGAGCGCTATGCTAAAGTAGTTGAAAACAATTTCATTGCATTCCTTGACCTCTAAAACGTAAGTTTAGGTACCAAGTTTGTGTCTCTAGCACAATTAGTAGCAAAAAATTATGCAATTTTGTTTATTGTTGATTAAATTCGGTTTTGTCGCAATTCTGTTTATTGCCAATGCAAGGTATTTTTTTTAGCATTTAAGGCATTGGGGACATTGTTATAATTGCCACTGATGTTATCAAGTACCAATAACATGTGTTAAGGCACAAAATCGTTGATAATCTCCACAGAGTTTTTTAAAATATTAAAGTTTTAGGAAAAAATATGAAAAAATATGCGATTCTGATGGTCGCCATCTTGGATTTCATGCAGAAGGGTTATGCTGAAGTAGTTGAAATTATTTTTATTACATTCCTTACCATCAAAAACATATGTTTAGGTACTAACTTTGTGTCTCTAGCACAATTAGGGGCAAAGATATATACAACTTTGTGTTTATTGTTGATCGAATTCTGTTTCGCCGCGATTGTGTTTATTGCTAAATTCAACGCATTTTTCAGCAAATAAGGCATTGGGGACATTGTTATTTTTGCCACTGATGTTATCTAGTACCAATAGCAAGTATTAGGGCACATAATTGTCAATAATGGCCACACAGTTCCTTAAAATATTAAAGTTTTAGAAAAAATATGACAAAATATGCGATTCTGATGGCCGCCATCTTGGATTTCATGCTGAAGGGATAGGCTGAAGTAGTTGAAAATTATTTTTATTGCATTCCTTGACCTCTAAAACATATGTTTAGGTACCAAAATCGTGTCTCTAGCACAATTAGGGGCGAAGAAAAATACAAATTTGTGTTTCAAGAAATATCTCGGTTTTAATGGTGGCCATTTTGAAAAGCCGCCATATTGGATAGTTCATCCCAGGATATCGAGTGTTAACAAGCTGATTCTGAAGCTCAAGGGTCCCCTGAACAAAATGACACCCCTCGCGGAGAGTCCTGGGGGGGGGGGGCGGGTGCACGGTGGACCCCCTGGGCTCATGGACTAGTAAGGCACAAAATCCAAATACCCAGGTAACAAGACGCCTGTCGGAGATGCAAACGTCTGGTGTAAATAGGGATCATAGCAGTACCTGTACACAATTCAAATATGTCCAAAAGTGTATACATCGATGAAAAGACGAATGCATGGTGAGACCCAGGCTGTGTATTTGTTCCGTGTAGGGATCATTTAGTTTCAGAAAAGATGATATCCAAGCGGTAGCGAGATGGTATCTAAACTTCCGGCAGCGTGCCGCCATAATTCGGGCCATATCATGGTATTTCGTTGCAACAGACAGCAGAATAGACGTAGAATCGATACCCAGTATTAAGTATTCCGAGCGAACAAGGGGCCCGTTATCCAATCTCATAGTCCGAAGAAAGAAAGTCATATCAGGCATACGAAGTGAGAGAAAACAAAAATGACAGGGAAACTCATGAACCCCCGAAAATGGCCAATAGGAGGTGAAATCAGGTGTTCCGGAAAAAGTGAGCATTTCCTGCCCCACTAGTGTCACCCGTCATGGATTCCCAAAAAATAACATGAAAATAGATCTAGTGCATGGCAGTCATGGATATGGTGTATTTATCAACCATACCATGATGATGTCCATAGAATTTCTCAAAGGCAGCTATAAGTCTTGGTAAAACATATCCTAGTCGCAGCAGTTTAGAGATAAGCTGGGCGCTAAGTCCTCATACCTGAAACTAGCTTTGGAATAGTGTGTAAGTTGAGAAACAAACACACCACATGCTTGCGACACAGGAATGTTGCAGCTTAGAAAGGGGAAATTGACTGTATGTATCCTGAAGAAAATTCTGTAAAAATGATAAATAAAATTTTTACTTCAACAAATTTCATCTCTGGTATATGATACACACAATGACACCTAGACCCAGCTGTCCCACTCGTTTGAGCACTTGCGCATGCTTGCGACACAGGAATGTAGCTGCTTGGAAAGGGGGAATTGACTGCATGTATGTATCCTGAAGTAAATTCTGAAAAAATGATAAATAAAATTATTTCTTCAACAAATTTCATCTCTGATACATGATACACACAATGACACCTAGACCCCGTTGTCCCACTCGCTTGAGCACTTTCGACTCTGCCGCTCGAAAGAGTGGGACACAAGGGTGTAATTAGGTGAGACCCACCCACTTCATCTCTAATAGATGATGCACAGTGAGACCCACCCACTTAATCTTTCAGAGATGACATCACAGTGAGAAACAACCACTTCATCCCTAAGAGATGACATGCACAGTGAGACCCACCCACTACATCTTTAGGAGATGACCCACCCACTTCATCACTAAGAGATGATATGCACAGTGAGACCCACCCACTTTGAGAGGTGATGCATAGTGAGACACACTAGGTTGCCTTCACAAATAATGTGTGTCCTTATTTCAGGATATACTGAATAAAGTATTAATGAATCTGTTCAGACAGTAACCATCCCACCTGCATATATAATTGTAATAATGTAATATCCATCTTTTATTAACATACCAGATGCCTGCCATGTTGCCTTAAAATTGACTTCTACTTGCTTTGTTTCGTTTTGACAAGCATTGGATTGTATTGTTCTAGTGGTGAGCTCCATCATCAAGATGGAAGAGAGTGCAACGTCCCCGGAAGAACAGCTGGAGCTGTCTGAAATGGTGCTGAGACATCTGATCACAGAACTTGCACTCCTTGAGAATGATATGAACCCCAACATTTTGCATGGTAAAAGAGGAAAAAGTAGAAGAAGAAATAAAGTTTAACGCCACACTGGGCTCAAGAAGGCCATTTCAGTGCCAAACCAAGGTATAAAATTAGTATCAAGAATGATAAAACCGCAAGTTCCACAATAAAAAATTTGCAGTGAACAGTAGGAGCTTACAAGATTAATTGTGAAAATAATGATGACTAGATCTAGACTCAAACGAGTTGACTAGAGTTGTATGTCTAAAAATAAAAATATACCCCAATTTCCTGAAGGAAATTGAGGATTTTATAAATATTAAAATCACTGAAAAGTTTGTATATGGACTGACCTTCGTAGAACATGCGACGGATGTCAGCCAAATCTTGCCAATATACCAGGACATGTTCAACGGTCAGCCACTCTCGACAGGGCACACATACAAGGGCCTCCTCCCCACGGAGCAGGTAAGCCTGAGTAAGGTATGTATGTCCTATACGAACCCGTGACATGACCAGTTGATCACACCTGGACATTTAGTTTATTGGGGTACAACAACCAAGAGTTGGTTCGACTTTGTGTAATTTGTTATCAACCTTCTCATCCCAGAATGACTGCCATTCTGCGTGCAAGTGCGAGTGGATGAGCAGCTTGAAATCTGAATGTGGCACCCTGGAAAATGTGACGTCCAGGTCAAGAGCTGCCCTGGCAGCCTTGTCGGCACGCTCTTTCCCAGGAATGTCCACATGACTGGGTACCCAACAAAAAACTACAACTTCACGCATTTGAAAAGTACGTTGATGTTCAGTTGAAATATTCAAAAGTAGAGGATGGTCAATATTACGATTCTCTATAGCGTGGAGGGCTGATAGAGAATCTGAACAAATGACTAAACCCAGTTCTCCGGACCGGCGGATATGGGTGAGTGCTAATAGTATTGCTTTCAGTTCGGCTGTGTACACTGAACACACATCAAAGAGACGTTGTTTGTATGTTCTCCCTGAGGTGACAGTGGCACAGCCTACCTTATTACCATCCTTAGAACCATCAGTATAGATACACTTAAAGACCTAGTAGCATGCCGATGAAAGTGCTTTTCATTTAGTCTATTATGAATAGTTTTCAATAAATTCAAACGAATTTTACAAATACAATCAATGGGTTTCGAGATAGGCACTCCATCCGTAAATTGCCGAAGATTTTGATCCTGATTTTAGAGTGGGTCACGTGGTTGGTGACGTCAGTTGAGGCAGACCTGAAAGTACATGTAGCCAGCCAGGTAAACAGCATGTCGCATATTCATTCCCCTGGTGTATGTTTGACAATTCAAGTGAAGGGGTGAGATGGCAGGGCATTTCTTGTCTTGATATTTAGAATCAGTACTATTTATTCACCCAGAACGGAGGTTTGTTGAACTGCAAGATGTCCAGTATTTGCTGGTTTTTGCGTGTTTTCTGTTGAATCGCATACATTTTGTAGTGGTTTTCCGTCTTTGCGCTGGCCATCAAAGCACATTCTGCCTTAACTGACGTCACGATTATGGAAATTGCCGAAGCTATTTCTTACATCGGCTGGAGGAGGCAATAATGGCTCAATATACTCCATTACATGTCGCTGTTATTAGTTACCGATTACCGCGCACACATTGTTTATCACCAAATGTCCACAATGTCTTTATATGAACAGGAATAAAACCATATAATGGTACCTTGCTACTATGACTTTAAAATTTGGATAATTCAACAGAACAACATTAAAACCACTGTGAAAATCCAAAGGGTTGATGATAGACTTCTTACCAATCCTGAGAGAGAAGTCAGTTATAGGAGTTTTCAATTCCCATGGTGGAACCTTTGAAATTTTTGACTCAGCTATTGTGTTCAAGTCAATGTTCAAAACCGCCAATAGATATTTCATGCGAATACCAAAGGTTGGTATCGCATTCGGCCTGGATTCACACAGACGAACACGTTTAGGTTTGAACACGACATTATGGGCTGGATTGTTCGGTAAAGACTTCAGCTTGATGGTGTACTGAATAGAAAGTTTAAAGAGAAAGTTGGTAAGAGAGGAACTTGAACATATATATCATAACAAAAGTCACCTGAAAGCCTAGAAGAGTTTCAGAACACAAAAGCTTTCTGCTTATGGCATTACATTCCTTGAGCTGGACTTTACAGTGTGTTCCACATATTTCTCTATGCTAAATTGTTCCTATGGACATACGAGACACACATGTACTACCAAATGTACCTGTATATCTGAGTGCATGGCTATTGAAAATACTATGTATTATCTGGATTTCCAGTGTCACCCGCTGTAATACCATCGGAAGAGCCGGCCAGCAAGCTCATCCCAAAATCATCACTGGAGTTTCCATGCCCTCCATGTCCTGTCTCGAAGATAGCCATAGAAGAGTGTGCTGATTCCCACAAACATATGAGGCAATTCTATGAAAAACACTGCTTTATTCATTAAGGTATTCATTTTGGTTTCTACTTGATGTCATAATACTTGCATGATTAACTATTATATAGTGTAAGTTTGTGATTACAACCAAACTTGTCCTCGACAGACAAGATTATCTGCTGTGTCGACTTCCATGTGGCCACAAGATCGGAGCGCACTATCACTGTCCTTGTGGGACGGTGAGGGTCAGGAGGTCAGAGGCCTCAAGCACATCCAAAGCTGTCTTGAGTTGAAAGGTATTGACCCTTATATTATAAACTGCCATATCGGATATTTATGCAGCGCAAGATAACATAAAGATACCATTCACAGGCCATGTGGCGACTCATTTATGCAGCCCTTGAAATGTTATTTGTATTAACATGGTCAAGATGTAGCCATTTAGTTTAAAAAGCAACCATGATTCATCCAGTGCCACCCATGATGGCTGATCAAAATGGGACATCGTCCTCAGCCATGCCGAGTGTGAAATTGTCCTCAGCCGTGCCAACTGTGACATTGTCCTCAGTCATGCCGACTGTGACATCGTCCTCAGCCATGCCAACTGTGACATCATCCTCAGTCACGTCGACTGTGACATCGTCCTCAGCCACGTCGACTGTGACATCATCCTCAGCCATGCTATGTTTTCCCCGATGCGCACACAAGAATGTACTTGTACTAGATTACATTCATAATTATTCGTGCTGTACAAATCAAAAAGTTTGTTGTTGTTGTTGGTTTAAAATTGTTTTCATTACTTCTTTGCCCTGGATGCAAGATTTCAAAACTTTCCCAACCCGCTTTGCAATAAGGTTGATTGTTTACAGGAAAACCATTGAACTCATGTATTCATTGGAATTTATTCCCATGTTTTTTTGGCATTAATACTACATGTACCTCAATCTTCACTCTCATTGTGAATATACATTGAGCCTCACTGTGCATATCATATCTTAGAGATGAAGTGGGTGGTTCTCACTGTGCATATCATATCTTAGAGATGAAGTGGGTGGGTCTCACTGTGCATATCATATCTTAGAGATGAAGTGGGTGGGTCTCACTGTGCACATCATATCTTAGAGATGAAGTGGGTGGGTCACACTGTTGATATTATTTCAGAGATGCACGCAGTGCATATTTCTTACGAACTACTATCGAGTGAACTATATTTGCTAATGCACTATAAACCAGTGCATTTCACGGTTGAGAAACCCAATATTGTTGTTCCGTTCGTTGGCATTGTATGTGATAGTGAAGCATCCCGTGCATGAGCGTAGCCAGGCACGGGTCTCGCTATGCATTGGCACAGTGAGCGCCGTGGTACTCCCCAAGTCGTCATCCTTTCATGTATACCCTTCTCAACATATGTTCACTAAACTGAGGGACAGTTGTTTCTTGCTCGATAATGAGGGTTTTGCATTCGTAAAAAAGAAACTGGAGGGTGGCTATTATGAATGTGGGACTATAAAGCATGTGGGACTATAATGAATGTGGGACTATTAACATGCTGTTAATGTTTGTGATGACCCATGTCATTCCAAATTACTGAACAATGTGCTGTACAAGGATATTGACAAAACACAATCAAAAGTGCTACATTAACGACAGTGTTCCAGGAAAGTGGTCTGTTTGCCCCCACAACAGTGGTCATGTACTTATGCCTCCGCTGCATGGCGACGAACATTCCTAAAAGGTTACTAGATAACTGTTGTACGTGTATACATTCTATAAGTGTCATTCGAATTGAGTAAACATGGAATTATTTCTGTTGATCTCGGGCCCCTATGAAACCAACATATAATACAAGTATACATGTTTGTATAATTTTGATGCTGATGGGCGTTGCTACAAAATGTCAGACATTATACACTATTAAGTACGTAAATAATAGTTAACGTGTAGATCTACATGATGCATGTACTCGTTATATACTGGCACAATATGTGGGTGTTTTCTCCCGTAAAGTGAAGATATGTAATACATGTAATAATTGAATTACAGAATGTGGGTGCGTGCTGTATGGCAAGACGAGGAACATGAAGAGGATTTGGTGAGAATATCCCAATTGGGTGGTAGGGAAGAAAGTTTTGTAGCCACCGGTCAAAAATGACACAAGACTCCTCAAAAACCGAGCAGAGCCGAATTTGTCAAACTGGTGGAAGTTTCCACTAGTGAAAATCGAATGCACTGCAGGTAATTATTTTTTCCATGGCAGTGACACATTCTGGATTTTTATTCTGAATTGATTTGCACAGGTACAACGGTAGTACCAAGAAAATATTATGTTTCCTGTCAGATGCCCAAAACAATCGAGGTAAGAAGACGAGAAGAAATAAAGTTTAACGGCACTTTGGGCTCGACAAGGCCATTTCAGTGCCAAACGAGGATATAAAAGTACTATCAAGAATAATAAGACAGCGAGTTATATATTTAGATACTTCTAGTGATTTTTTTTCTACGGTAAAATCTTTTAGCTTCTACGATAAAGGCTTACAAGATTAATAGTGAACGTTTTGATGACTAGATCTATGACTATGACTATGAAAATATACCCCAATTCGCCGAAGGAAATTGAGGATTTTATCAATATTAAAATCATTGAAAACTTTTTTTATGGACTGATACTCGTACAACAAGCGACGAGTGTCAGCCAAATCTTGACAATGTACCAGGACAGCCAATATCGACAGGGCACACACACACAGTACAGGGGCCTCCTCCCCACGGAGCAGGTATCCCTGAGTAAGGTATTATGCCCTATACGATCCCGTGACGTGGCCAGTTGATCACGCGGGGACATTTCATTTATTGGGGTACAACAACCAAGTGTTGGTTTGTCTTTACGTAACTTGTTATGAACCTGCTCATGCCAGAAAGACTGCCATTCTGCGTACAAGTACGCGTGTATGATCAGATTGAAGTCAGAATGTGGCACCCTGGAGAATGTGACGTCCAAATCAAGAGCTGCCCTGGCAGCCTTGTCGCACGTTCATTTCCAGGAATGTCCACATGACCAGGTACCCGACAAAAAACGACACCTTTATGCACTTGAAAAATACCTTGGTGTTCAGTTAAATATCCAACAGTAGAGGATGATCAATATTACGATTCTCTATAGCTTGAAGGGCGAGGTTGGGAGGCCTGTTGTTTTTAAAACTTAGGTTTGGCTCTTATCTGGATCAAAATACCGTTTTTAGTTGAATTATTAGTACAGGTTTTGTATGGAAAGTTATAAAAACTTTCAATGATGCCCTCCCTAGCTCCGGTAGGCAGAGTGACAGGAAAAAAGATGTATGTATATATATATTTTTTGGTCTATGATTGAATCCAAATAAGCACGGTTTAGTATCAACAATACATATATGATGTCATTCCTGAAAAGACGACTATGAAGAATGGGAGGCATGGGACCTCAAAACGACTGCCGAAATGGCCGATGACGAGAAGGTTGTGAAGGAATAGGCTCGAAAGAGGAACACACTCTATGATGACTGTGTCACTGGAGGTATGCGCATATGTAATAAATTCCATCACTTTTAGTGTGGTGGATCAATGACATGTCCGTTATCCACAAAACCATCCTTTCAAGGAATATGTGTTCGTGTCTTCACTAAAAGCATGTTTCTCAATAATTTCTATGAATTACATCATTGTTCCAGATACCGATCCTGAATTGAAAACCAACCAAATGGTGGAACCGGGCGAGAGATCAAATTCTGGCACACCTTCAGTATATTCAAGGAAGTACGCTATACATTTTGACCAAGACTTCCCCTGATATCCCGAAATTACTCAGGATCAATATGTCATCAGACCCGTCACCATCATACGATGTACAGTGATGTATCTTTCCAGGATCTCCTGTACTTATCATACTGGAGGCACCAAAAAAAATTGTACGAACTAGTCAATCCCAAACACTACCAAGGTCACCATCTCAATCTCCACCAACATCGTCGTCTCGATCGTCATCGAGGTCACCATCTCAATCTTCACCATTGTCGCCGTCTCGATTGCCATCGACGTCACCATCTCAATCGCCATCAACGTCGCCGTCTCTATCGCCATCGAGGTCACCACCGAGGTCACAGTTTAACTCACGTCCTCGATCGCCATCACAGCTCACTATATCGACGTGAGTATACATATTATCCAGAAAAATAACAGTCGTGAGATTATTGTTTTCATATGAGCATGACATAATCATCACGATAGGCAGTATTGAAAGTTTTGTTTTCTTTACAAAATAGATAAACACATTGAAGAGGAAACGAGTTGGAGTGGATCACTTATTTTCCGAGCTGAATTCAGTGCAACAGATATAGACATATGCAACCCGCCATCCGATCTCCCTCCGGCAACTCCGAATCGTCATACAACCAATCAAATTCAGCCTCACGCCAGGCAAAACCAACATCCACTAAGGCAAAGTCCTGATCTAGCCTGGCACCACCAACATCCAGTTAGGCAAAGTCCTTGTAATATTCTGTGTTTTCACTGATTCAGAAGCTCTATGGCTTTTGTCAATGTTAGATTTTTCTCCAGTTGTAGTTCCTTTCATATTGACATATCTCAGATGCCGACACTTTGTTATTCCCCAGTAGCCATCATGTATTTTCTCGAGGATTGTGATTCTATGACTTTTCGGAATAACTATCCGTGTTCCTCTCATCAGGAGGCCAGACGCTACGCTCAACTCATTGCGTACATCAGAATAGGCTTGGATTGTAGTCTCCACATCTTTGGTGTATTTTGGCCATCCATTGAGAGTATAGTCAATCACTTGTTGCAGTTTCATGTCAGTGATTGGCTTCGACTGAATCACAGCATCAACATACTCTCGAAGGTCTCTGCTGAGATTAGTTTCGTACTCCTTGAGTGGACTTCTGGACAGTATATCAGCTACAACAAGCTCTTTTCCTGGGACAAATTCTGCCTTCAGGTTGAACTAGCAGACTTGTTTGACTGTCGCAACTACAATAGAGGTACTCGACAGCTTCCAGTTGTTGAGACACCAGGAACCATTCCGGTGCAGCGTTCTAGTGCCCGACAGAAGCGCCCACCGGCTTGGGTACGGAGTGGTGACTTTGAAACGAAATGACTTTAATGTTGCATGTTTCTTTTCAATGAATGTTCGTTCCTAAAAGAGGGAGATGTTATATCAGATGCTTGTCATTATCACATATTTGTATAACCCGTATGTTGTCTGCCGTAGTGTACAAGGGGCGTTCGAGGCTTCCCATAGAATAAACAGTTGTGCCTAAATGTCGTGGCGTTTCAATCCACATGAAAGTACAGAATATTACAGTCCTCATCTGGCCTTGCAAAACCAACATCCACTAAGACAAAGTCCTCATCTAGCCTGACACTATCAACATCCAACCAGCCTGAGACTTCATCCAGTCACCAAAGGCCATTCATCTGGGGAAATCGACAGTTGCCGGATATTTTTCCAGTGCCTGAAGCAAGTGAGGATTGTAGTTTTTTTGTCATTAGTAATTTATTTCACTGTTTATTTCCACGAGTGGTTTTGATAGTTTTGCAGTTTCCTGCCATATATTTTAAATAACTTCACGTTTTTAAGTGTAAGAGAAATAGACTGTTCTTATTTTCTTTCAAATAGTTCATCTATTTTATATCAAGTTCAGGAGCCTTGTCCTCTTTTCAGAGTTCAGAAGAGACTTCAGTATGCTTCTGGACATACAGGACCGACTCGACAAGCTTGACAAGCAATCTGTAGACCACAGAGTCGAGGAAGGCTTGCTTGCGGAGCAGCTTGAGAACATGAATGAATTTGAACTGCGAAATCAGAAGGCTGCTGATCCTGAATTCAGGAGAGATTTGGTGGAATGGAATATGATAAACAATGTGCTCTTGTATTTGACGAAATGTCTATAAAATCTAATTTGGTATAAAACTCACAAAAAGACAATATTGAGGGGGTTTGAACATTTTGGCTATGGTGCCCAATCTTACGGTGGCTGATAAACGACATGGTTAAATTGTTTTTCGGGAATTAAGTCCACCCAGGCTGGTAGAAGTGAAGCTCATGTCTACATCAGTGGAGGAAAGGTTAAATCCAGGGAGGAAAGTATAAATCCAGGGAGGAAAGTTTAAATTCGCGGAGGAAAGGTTAAATCTGTGGAGGAAAGGTTGAATCCACGAAGGAAAGGTTAAATCCACGAAGGAAATGTTAAATCCGCAGAGGAAAGGTTAAATCCGCGGAGGAAAGGTTAAATCCGCGGAGGAAAGGTTAAATCCGCAGAGGAAAGGTCAAATCCACGGAGGAAAGGTTAACTTCGCGGAGGAAAGGTTATATTCGGTCTTCAGCTACATGTGAGGTACTATAACTCGAAAGCCACCACTAACCACGTGCTCTCTTGAATCTAGTGGGGTGATGACAAACAAGTATAGGCCTACAACGCAGCAGCAATGGATGCGCATGGCGTGAGAAGTGTAAGAGAGGTAAGTGACAGACTGTATCGAGCGCGTTTCATTACCGTGCCACTTTTAAGTACGGTGTTCTGTGTATAATAGGCCTGATCAACATTGCAGGTGTGTGAATTTCTCAGCCAGCGAGGTGTAGCGCAGGATGGCATACACAACTTCAAAAGAAACAAGGTTGGCCAAAGGCAATGTGATCAGGTGAACTAGCCGTACGTTGACATGCATAGGCCTACATGTTTCCCGAGGGGAAACCAAGGATCTATCATCTTTCGAGCGTCAATATTTCGCATGAAATCCCCACCGCAGGCTTTTGCCAACACTGAGCGCAGTGAGCTGGCCTCATCTTTCTTTTTACGGATTGATTAGGTACTTGTGTACTTGTCATATATCTGTTCCATGGGGTTTGTTTCGGATTTCTAAAATATTTTCATGGGTTGTTGGGCAGTTGTATACTGGTTCCATCAGGTGTGCAATGGAGGCAACTGCGTTTGGCAGTGTGTCTTTGGACAAACTATTTGGTCGGGCTTTGTTTCTATTGCAAAGTGTTGTATTTTACGTTTGTTGTTGGCATCGTCGGAATCTACTGTATTTGTGGTGATGGATTGATACCTGCATTGCTACAGCAACACTGTCTGCCCCTGATGACGCCAGTGTGTCGTTTGATGAACTATCTGGTCGGGCTTTGTTTCTATTGCAATATGTTGTATTTTACGTTTGTTACTGGAATCATCGAAATTTGGCTGTATTGGTGGTAATCGATTGATACTTACATTAGTATAGGTTTGAATGTGAAAGTTTTACTATTTAATCAGGGTTCAAACAACAGAAGTGTTGTACATAGTTTGGAAAGAGTAGCCATCGGTAAGCCTTATTTTTAGGTTCCCGGACCTATGGTCCGATAAGACCTAAAAAATTAATTTTCTGTTTCTCGTCCTCCTATTTTAGGGAGGCACTTTTTATTTTTGGTGGGACGACATTCCACACATATGAAAATAAATTTGATTGATTGATTGATTGAGAAAACACTTGCGCACAGACGCAGTCATGCCCAAATAAATCAAGCCTTTAAAATTGAAATCATGTTTAACACATGACTTTATTGAATTCATTTCTAGAGGCTTGATTTATTTGGGCTTGAAACCTCTTGGCCAGGCACTTTGGCACTACCAGTGTGCCATCATCCTAGCAGTCATCACAGACAGGATGATTCTGATCACAATTTTATATGTATTATCACATACACGGAACCACATAGAATATCTGTTTTTTTAAAGACTGGTAGTGTTTTTGTGTCATTTGGCAGAGAGTGACAACAAGGAGGTAAGTTAAATATATGCCTAAGTTGCATGCTGGGATTCGGTGTCTCGATCATTCACTATCCTCAAAATAGGAGCGGGAACACTTTTTATTTGAGAATCGCAAATAATTTTTTTTTTTTAGGCCTTATCATCTTTCAACATATGAAATGAAACTAAATTTTGACCCCCATGGAACGCCTAAAATTTGTGCAAGAACTACCCCCAGGTATACATCCATGGAACCCCTGAAATTTGTGCAAGAACTACCCCCAGGTATACATCAGAAGTGCACTGAGAGCCTCGAAAACACAAAATTTTCTTGGGGCCTTACATTATCATCAGCCTAGACAAACATGTTGAAGGGGTATTATGGATGACCTTTGACCTTGACTTGTTTTTCCGAGTTGGCATTTTTCAATTTCATTGAAATCTGGGAAACGTTGTGTTGTAGAGCGAAACTAACATTATTTTCGGACTCGTCGCCCTAGACAAATATGTCTAATGGGTATTATGGATGAACTTTGATCTTGACCTTAAATTTTTTGCCAAGTCGGCATTTTTCGCTTTCGCCGATATCTCGGAAACGGTACATCATAGAGCGAAATGGAGGCTATTTTCATACTCATCGCCCCAGACGAACAGCTCTGAGGGGTATTATGGATGAACTTTGATTTTGGCCTAATTTCAGTCAAAATGCCCCAAGGCATTTTAAGTCCTTGACGTCCAGTGCAATTTAGCTAACAATTAAAATACATATCGATAAAATCGGCCTTGAAGTTACAATATATATTAATATAATTTTGGCTTCGATATGCTACCCATAATTGCAATGCTATCAAACTTTCAATACTTTTAAATTTTTTAGTCCAGAAATAAATGCCTGGCATAACGAAAAAATGTCCAGTGTAAACAATTATTATCTCACATGACCCCAAAGTTTTTCCTGAACACTACACCCAGTTATTTCTTGGTTTTCCTCTCGTGCATTACAACTTTCTGTGATAATTTCTGCAAAATGTCGCCATGTGACATTTGTTCAGTAAAATGTAACATTCATAACTTCTCATTCTTCTACTACTCGGGTCAATGTGCAGGCCAAGGTCATTGAGAAGAGGGGCAATAAGAAGCAAAACTTGTATGGGCGCATCAAGGTTAAACAGGAGATCTTCATTGCTGACAAGACTCATTGCAGAAATATCGTCCTTGCCGTTTGGGAGGATTTCGTGGACAAAGTCCAGGTTAACGACACGTACAACTTCAAATCCATATCAACACGGGACTACTCCGGGCCCTCGCTGACCACTACGGGTGATACTGCGTTCGAGAGCACGAACGACATCGGGAAGTGGCCGTCACAGACGAGGATGCCGACGTCTTCGAAGGCGAAGTGGCGACGGTGAAGGTCATCATCCACCAGACATGTATGTCTTGTCAGAGTGACATCCCCCCACAAAACATCGGCAGCGCTACCAGCAAATGTCACTGTGATGCAAGACAGCGCACTTCGTCACTTCTGTCAACGACCTGCGCGTACATTACAGCCGTCAGAAATGGCCAGCCAATGAAATACAACATTGAATGCGAAACACTCAAGACCTTCCTGGCCAGCATCGGACGACCTAGAGGACAAGCTCCTCACATTCCCCCGTCTCCAGTTCACTCTCAACCAACAGAGGATCATCGAGCTGCGTGTCCCAGCTCAAGAGCAGGGTAGAGGTAACGCAGGTACAACATACTGAGTGATATATTCCCCTTCTCCCCCTTTTATTATCACAGTTTATAATGTTATTCCTAGAGTCTTTAACAAATTGGCCCATTCCACTTGTCTCGATTTTTATCTAAATGTAAATGTATTATTTACCATTCTTTTATGTTCTTGTACTTTACCTCGATAGCAGCTGTCCCATGCCCAATCCAGTCCGGACACAGGGGGACTACTATCTCGGGTGCTCACTGTGATTTGGAGGAGACTTTCTGTATATAATTTGGTTTTACAAAAATATTTGTGATATGTATCTGGAATGTTCTATTGTCAGAGGTATCATACTAATGTATGTACATGTATGTCGTTGCCAATTTCTATGTTTTTCTGCCAGGTGGTAGATTTAGCTTGTTTACAATTGATAGGCTACACCAAATTGGTAGTCTATGGATTTTCAGACAAAGAAATGTATACGGAAGCAATTTTATTTGTTTACCATGTGCTATGGTATTTACTAGTAATACACGCATACAGTTGTCTTCAATGCTGGTTAAAAAAAACCTTACATTTTCACATGCCCTAGAAGTTCCACAAGAAATTTTGCTATATTTCTATATGTACAGAATATCTGCCGTGCTACTAGTTAATTTCAATTGACACTTTCAATCTGACAGTCCGGGCAATTAAGTAACTGTAAACAATTTAGTAACTCACACAAGACTTGACTTTTTACTGTTCAATATTTTACTTGACAGTTACAGTACATTACTTTCAGTTCCAAAATATAATTTTGCCAACATAAAATGTATATTCCCGAGGTCAGCCACTTCGAGAAAACCAATATTCAATTTGACATTTTGTTTCTCTTAAACGCTGTACATTTGTCCGGTAACCTATCTTAGCCCTTGGGCTGATTTTCAGTATGTGATGAAAAGGTCTTTGTGATTTATGATCCGCCACATTTGTTAAAGGGTATCCGTAATAATTTGAAGAAGAGTAGTTTTGTGTACACTGGTGAAGATGTCAGTTGGAAACATATCAGTGATTCGACGAATAAACTTTGACAAAAGTTCACCCATGTATGGCTCCGAAACTTCGAGACAAGCATATGAATTTTACGCCATTTTCCTCTACGAGAGTAAATTTAGCCGCCCAGGTACTCAGTCATTCGGTGGCAGCAGGTATATCTCGTCAAGCTAAAACAGTTAGATGCTAGTGCACAAACTACTGCAATATTCGTAGAATTTTTTCACCAATTGTTCAGTGCTTTCAACAGTTGCACCACAGGTAGAACCCAGAAATATCGTCATGCAATACAAAGTACAACGGATCTTCTTAACCTTCTAAATCATTGTCTCAATGAGCTGGACAAAATTGTAATTCCTAGTGAAAAATCTCTCCCTTGTATACAAGGTTGGAAACTGTCCATCACAAGTTTGATATCATTATGGAAACATTTAAATGACAATCACGGCTACAAGTTCTTGCTCGCAAATCGTTTAAATCAGGATTGTATAGAAAAATATTTTCCATTATTCATCCCAAAGGCGGTAACAGGGTAATCCAAATCCAGAACAGTTCAGAGCTGCATTCAGACATATTGTAGTAGAGAAATTATTCGTTCCTAGCGACAACAGTAATTGTGAAGTAGATTTTGATCAAGTTTTATTGGATTTGTCATCAATCACTAAATCCAGTAATAATAAGAAGAAATAAAGCTTAACGGCAAAATCAAGTAAGCAACATGTCCCTGTTGATGAATTTGCTAAACAGACACTTGATGAGTATCTTAATGAGTAACTTATATGAATTTGTTAAGATAAAAGGCTTATAGGGAATTAGGTACTGCGATTTATCCTTCGGAAATATTTGTGTCATTCATATCTAAATTAGAGTCATTATTTGTTGTTAAATTTAAAGGAGTGATGCACTTGTTTTCTGTACGTTGTCGCCTTGTAAAAAATTCTGAATTCCTATGGGAAGATCTCAATGTATGTAAATCTGATATCTGCATGAACAAAGTTTAGGCCATGGTGTCATTATTCATGAAAGTCCATATACATCACGCTCTGAAAGAGAGTACATTTGATTATGTTGGCCATAAAGGAAAAAGAAATAGAAAAGTATTGAAACTTATGCATGTTTGAGTCGAGCATCTTCAGTATCATCTTATTTGTATCCTAAATAATTTGTAATAATGTGTACATAGAGTTTGTCCGTTTGTGAATATTCTTATTTGAATGTGTACATATCTCATTCTAATAAATATATGTACTGAAATGTATGCGTCTTGTATTCTGAGCTGTCAAAATTGTTTTATCAGGTTTTCTGTGACTAATTGACTGATTGTCATCAAAATTCAAGTACCTCCTTCTCCACAGTGTTAGAAAGTAACAAGTTACAACCCATTGCAAAAGTGGTCCACAGCACACGAACCCGCTTATCATGAATATCACAGTCAATGGTAGCAGTGCAGCTGATGCTGCCTTGATCCAGACAGCCACAGCCAGATGGGGGCAACACTGCATGACTGATTACTATTGCCGTGAATGGGAGTGTACGTCTTAGAATATACAGGGTCTTTGCTAGGCCCTAGGCCTAGCAGGCATACTGTGGTCTACGATCTGGTTTTCATTTTTTCACAACACATTTCTGACTATAAAATGCATAAACGTGATCAATTCGAACAAATATTTCCCCATTTCTGCGCATTATCAGGGCACAACCCAGCAGTTACCAACACCTTGCCGTGCACTATTCGGCAGGAGTCACGGAATTATTTGGTTGTAATAACCCGAACAGCTATATATGTATACAAAAGCAATTAATCAATACTACATGTCCTTTTAATTATCTGAGAGACATCATAAGCTTGTGAAACGTGCACTGGGCGATAATGGGTGAATCGGGAAAGTAGCGACAAAGTAGCTCCATCATCTCTTTGCAAATCGTTCTACATGTATGCACTTGACATATCAGGAGATCCAGATAGACATGAATTTTATCCAATATTGTTGACATAAACACCCATATTTGCTTATTTTTCGCATGAAACGTGGTGTTCACTGCTTAATTTGAGCGCACCTCGGCATTTCCTATGCGCGACTCAGTATTTCATGTGCACAACTCGGCAAAGTTACGGATTTTGTGCGCAACTCAGCATTCTCGCTTACCCGGCGTGATAAATGACGCCGTGCTCAGCTTGAGTTTCTACACTCTTGAAGATCCCAAATGGAGAATCGGCAAAGACGGTCTTGAAGAGAACAAGCAGGGACAAATCCTGGAAAAGATTCGCAGCGATCACCATCTGGAACAAAACACACAGGAGAATACTGGTACGGATGACAACAAAGAAAACTCGACTAAAATAATGGATATCGGGAGGTCATGATCCGTCACATCAAACAACCATTGGGGCAATTCAAGCATTGCAATGTACCAGTGTGTTGCATTGGGGTGCTTCAGCGCGAGAAACTGAGCAGAGACTTCCTGATCTTGTTGGGGAAACATGCCCAGATATTGTGGTAATACACTGTGGCAGTAACGACGCTCAAAATGGAACAAAAGAAGCGAACAAAATCCATCCTCTCCATTACTAGTATCATGATTATTGGAAACAACTGCCCGTTCAATTTTCCCGTTTGACAACCTCACAACCAGAACTATATGTTTTTTTCTGGTCTGATGTACATGTAGATTGTAGACTATTATTCAGTATAAGCTACAGGTATTCTATTTCATTTCAGGGTGTCCGTTGAGAATGTACTGAAAAAGCACCTGCACTCGAGCAAAGAACCATACTTGAAAGGCCTTAAAATGATGGTCGTCGCAATTCAAGAACAACTCGCAACCAGTGAGTCAACCGGTGCAACCCAACTTCGATTCACCGTCGTCGAAGAAAGCAAGGCAGATAAAATGACGTGCTTGACTCCAAAACACATGTCCAAAATTGTCAAAAGCAAATTCATCATGACAAACAATCTTCCGCAACACGATCATCCTGAAAGAAACCAGCCAGATGGCTGTGACCAGCGGGAGAAACATCAACATCAAAGAATCCATCTTAAAAGAAGCAGAGTTTCACCAGCCGTACCACAATCTCCCATCAAAGATATACTTGCGCTATAACCCGCAGCAACAGTCTCAGCTCAAGGAACCGTAACCAAAGTGTGTTCTAAATGTAGCATGTATATATATCCAACAATACCTCTATCCCAGTTTTACAATGGAATCTATATATAAACAAAAATCTGACAAGATATCAATTTATGTAATGTATATTCTCAGTGCAAGTTAGATTTGTACATTTTTGTTACAAAGAGTGTGAATCAGACCCACAAGTCAAACACCTAAGATATACTAAAGAGTGGGGGGGGGGTCTCTGAAATATTCATGAACCAGAGGCAGCAAGCTGTAAATGAGCTGTAATAAAAGGTTTAATAGATGTCTACAAGCCTAGTGAAATCCTAGTTTTACATTACAGTTTTACAGAAATGAGAATACAGTCAAATTTCCGGAAGTAAATCGATGATTTCATAAATACTAATAATATTAAAAGCATCATATATTGACTGACACTCGTAAAACATGCGGCGGGTGTCAGCAAAATCTCGACAATGTACCAGGGCATGTTCAACAGTCAGCCACTCTCGACAGGATACACAAACATGGGCCTCCTCTCCACGAAGCAGGGTAAGCCTGAGTAAGGTATGTATGCCCTACTAGAGCCCGTCACATGACCAGCTGATCACGCCTGGACATGTCGTTTATTGGGGTACAACAACCAAGAGATGGTTCAACTTTGTGTAACTTGTTATCACCTGCTCATCCCAGAATGACTGCCAATCTGCGTACGAGTACGTGTGGATGAGCAGCTTGAAATCAGAATGTGGAACCCTGGAAGATGTGACATCCAGATCAAGAGCTGCCCGACATCCTTATCGGCACGCTCATTCCCAGGAATGTCCACATGACAGGGTACCCAAGAAAAAACGACAAGTTTATGCATTTGAAATATATGTTGATGAATATTTAAACTATCTAAATATAAAGGATGCTCCATATCTCGATTTTCTATAGCCTGCAGGGCTGATAGAGAATCTGAGCAGATGACAAAGCCCAGTTCTCCAGACCGGCGGATATGGGGCAGTGCTAATAATATAGCTTTCAGTTCTACTGCGTACACACACTAGAGAAACGTTGTTTGTAGGTTCTCCCTGAGGTGACAGCAGCACAGCTCACCTTATTACCTTCCTTGGAACCATCAGTGCAGATGAAAATTAAATTTGGATAGTTTAACCAAACATCATTAAAACCACGGTGAAAATCCAAATGTTTGATTGCAGGGTACCCAATTCTTAGAGAGAAGTCAGTTATGGGAGCTTTTAATTCCCACGGTAGAAACCATGCTGAGCTTTTTTTACTCAGCTATTGTGTTCAGGTCTATGTTTAAATCGGCCCACAGGTTTTCCATGCGAACACCAAAGGTTGGTATCGTATTTGGCCTGGGTTCGAACAGACGAACACAATCAAGTTTAACAAGGGCCACTGGCCTCAAAGGAAGAGCTTTGAAAATGTTTGCACAGAACTATTTAAAAACCCTTGAATACTGTATTTGATTTGGCCATGTCTTAATTATTTTTACTGTGGCTAACTATATATCTAACTAGTAAAACTAATGTTAACCTATTTGGTTACAGCTATGAATTCCCCACTGGACAGAATATATACCTTGTTGAGCCCAAAAATAAATGATTCTTGTCATAACTATTTTATTGTGGCCAATAAGATTAGTAAAACTATAATTATTCCGATATATACATATATGAAATCTCTACAACTCAGAAGCTTTACCATGTTGAGCCCGTATAAAAATCACCCGAGTATTATTTGGACCAATGTGTAAGATTTTCAAGGTTCTGAATATTTTTTTTTTCTTATTTAGGTGGCAAAAAAAATTTCGAGCTAGTTCTAAATCCTTTTTCATGGATTTTTTTTCAGTGTTTCGATTTATACTGCAGAGACATTTCAGCAACTTGTCTAATGTCTGCATTTCCATCCATCACTTGCTCTGCAGTTCGCTAATTCTCGATTGCGGCCTGATTGCTTGGTGGCCTTATCGCCTGTACCCCTCAAAATCAGCACTGACAATTCTCGTCGGCAATATAAAACTATCATAAACATGATAACTGATATAGTATCCATTCGTTTCTGCTTATTTCAGGAGGAAACTAAGTTTTTTCCCCCGACAAAGTGTATTAGTTCGGCAAATCTGCCAAGTTTTGTTGCTTCCGACAGGTTCCTACTCAAATCTCGGGAAATCTCGCTTCACTTCAGTAGGCATTTCTTATCAGATTTCCCCATGAACAAGCTTTGTATGGTGATGTTTTCCTGAAGTATTACCAGTGAAGTAGGAAAGAGTCATAGAAAAAAACATTTATTTGGGTCGCAACAAGTATTTCCACAAATACCGCACCCTGTAGATTCCACGATCTCGTGGGAGCTTATGACCTTGACCCCAGTGCGTCAGTATTTATCACTAATTGGCGGGACTTGCTCACGTGATAATTTGCATATAATTATATCCACGTGTAGTTCATAAACATGTGGGTGTGTCCGTCAAGACAGCTTCCCGATTGGACAATTCAGTGACTATCTGGCTTGCGGGCCGACTGCCGTGACTGCTTATCGGGGCCACACGAGAATTGAATTTGCCTACTGGAATATGGAATACCACCACTAACACATAATTATTATGTTGCCGTTTCAACTTGTTTTTCATTTTTGCAATAGCATACTGTATCTATATATTGTGCGGAACGTATATCCAAAACTTTGAGTGCATATGATTTCAAGAAAGCACTGTTTCAGTGAAGATCGAAACGGGATAGGTGATGGGTATGAAACGGTGACATACAAAAAAAAAAAACGGTCGGAACACACGTCTCCTGGGATTATTATCGATAATAACTTATTACATTAACCATGATTAAGTATACGGGCGTCATTTTCCTCCCAAGGGGCCCCGGGCCCTCCCAATTAGCCACAGTTGAATGGCCTGTTGTGGTTCCAAGTGGCACTTTCAAGAATGTAAACAAAGGGAAAATTTCAAAAATCCAAAAAAAACCAACATCATAGAGGAAGAGCTCTGCTCTTCCTAAAAACAACATTATCGACTGAAGTTGTCCACTGGAAGTACTGTTCATATGCGAAATGGCGCACAGCTGCCTTATGTGTACAGAGTGATGATGGGTCAGTTGTACCTGCAGATCCGTGGTAGCTTTGTACGAGCTGACAATGGCCTCTACATCCATGATGGACCCTACTAAGTTCTTCACTAATCGTCGGTAAGATAACTTTGTGTCACTGTGTCACTGCTAACTATTTCCTTGTATACTTGAATATGTGTATTCAAGATCATTGTTGGATTATTATTAGGACATTTTGGGATGAGGATGGCGGATGGAGGACTTTCATAGCCAAGCTGTTTTTGACCTGGAGATTGATGGACAACAGGTGCAACAGCTATTGGTAGTCGCCGATATTGATTCATCCATAATACTTGGGTTCGACTTCTTCAAGACGCATGGCTGTGTACTGGACATCGAGAGAGCAACGGTGTGGATGAAGTGTCAGATGATCCCATGCAAGCCGAAGAAGGACGTGTCTGCTGTATGCCGGATCTACCTCGGAGAGACATGCGTGATTCCGTCATTGAGTGAGCAGATAGTCGAGACCATGGTTGAGGGACATCCTGAATATACGAACGGCATTGTGGAACCCGCATCCCAGCTAGTGGAGAGGAAACAGGTCATGATAGCAAAGGGTAATGTGAACCCATGTGGTTCGATTACCTCACGGATCATGAATCTCACGAACCAACCGGTCAAGTTATACAAGAAAACTTTTGCAGCCACTTGTGAACCAGCCAGTGTGGTGATGGAACAACAAGCCGAGTCTCAGGTTTCTGGAGTAACGCTGAAGGAACCCCAGCCAGAACTTCCTCCTCACCTGGCAGAATATTCGACGCGACCTCAACGGGCATGGATCACCAACAGGGTACCCAGGTGAAGGAGCTGCTCATGAAGCACATGGGTTGATTTGCTAAGTCAAAGGATGATCTAGGGAGGACGGATCAGGTAAAACACCGCATCCCAACCGGAGATGCCGCGCCCATCCGGCAGCGTCCCAGGCGGTTACCCTTTGCCAAGCGAGCTGACTGTGCTAAGAAAGTACTATGCTGCAGATGGGAGTGATCTCTCCATGAACCAGCCCCTGAGCATCCCCGGTCGTGATGGTGAAGAAGGACGGGAGCTGGCGGTTTTGCATCGATAACCGGAAGGTAAATGAGGTAACAAAGAAGGACAGCTATCTGATACCACGCATCGACGACAATCTGGACACCCTGGTCGGCTCTAAATGGTTCTCCACCCTGGGCCTGGCCAGTGGCTACTGGCAGGTGGAGATGGATCCAGCCGATGCGGAGAAGATGGCCTTCTACGCTGGAGGCGGGGGGCTGTACCAATGGAACATCCTCCCATTTGGATTGACCTCAGCTGGAGGGACGTTTGAAAGGCTTATGGAACAGGTGCTGGCAGGTCTCCACTGGGAAACCTGTCTTGTGTACTTGGACGACGTCATCGTGTTCGCCAAGGACTTCCGACACCCACCTCAACCGTTTAGACCAAGTGCTCACCCGCATACAGAAGGCTGGACTGAAAATATCGCCCAGAAAGTGCCAACTTTTCCGGGCTCAAGTAGATTTTCTCGGTCACATAGTGTCGGAGAATGGATATAGCCACGGATCCAAAGAAGATCGAAGCAGTGAAGGAATGGAAGATATCACTATGCACGAAAGAGGTCAGGAGTTTCTTGGGCCTTTGCTCATATTATCGACGTTTCGTGCACTGGTTTGCTGACATAGCAAAGCCCCTGCATGAACTGACGGAATTGGACCATCCGTTCCAGTGGACACAAGAATGCCAAGCGTCGTTCGAGGCTCTGAAAAAATCCTTGACAAGTGCCCCAATCCTCCAGTTCCATCAACCTGAAAAGCCCTACATTCTGGACACCGACACCAGTGGTGTGGGCCTTGGGGCTGTACTGTCACAGTCGCAAGAAGGTTTTGAAGTGGTTATCGCCTACTACAGTCGCAGCCTATCAAAGGAGGAACGTTGATATTGTGTGACTCGTCGGGAATTGCTGGCCATTATGGAGGCCACACGCCATTTCCACCACTACTTGTACGGCACTAGGACGACCGTTCACACAGACCATGGGGCCCTAAACCGGTTGCGTCGGTTCAAGAACCCGGAAGGCCAGACGGCCCAGTGGCTGGAGATTTTGGGCAGCTACCAGATCGAGATCCAGTATTCCCCCGGCCGGAATCACGAAAACGTGGATGCCCTTTCACGACAACCCTGTGAAGACTGTTGGCACTGTGAACGGTAAGAAGACAAGGACACACGGCAGCAGCTGTCCAGGAAACGCTGTGAAGTGGAATCTTCTACAGCTCAGAATGCATCACGCCACCTGTCAAACAAGGAGCCAGTTTGCCGTGCTATCACCACACGGGTACAAATGGAGCTGCCTTGGTTGGACGAATGGGATCCTAATCAAGTTCGGGAATGGCAGGAGGCTGACGCTGCGCTCAGGAAGGCACGGTTATGGGTGGCGGCTGGCGAAAAACAGCATGAGGACCGAGGGACCAGCTTTGCAGGACCTTGTGAAACCTATTTCCTCAACTAGTGCTGGATAATGGACTCTTGTACCGACACTGCTCAATAGGAGGGGAACCGGGAGAGAGGCTGCGGCTTGTGGTACCTCCTCCCCTCCGTATGTTCATTATGGAGCAGCTGCACAGACTCCGACTCGCCGGCCATGTCGGACAGAGGAAGACTCTCTTCAATGTCAGAAGGCAATTCTGGTGGCCAGGAGTCACTGCCGATGTTGATCGATGGTGTCAACAGTGCCGCGAGTGCCAATTCTGCAACAAAAGACCAGGTCGGAAGAGTCACACCCTTACACAGGATCCTGTAGGGTCACCGATGGAATGCATGACCATGGATATTCTGAGTATCCCGACGGAATCTTCCAACGGCAACACTTGGTCCTGGTGATCAGTGACTACTTCACGGAGTGAACCGAAGCCTTCGCGCTGCCAAACCACCGTGCCATAACCGTAGCAGATGTGCTGGTTACCGAGGTCTTCACACGCCTCGGAGCACCCTGAATCCTTCACTCTGACCAAGCACCCTGAATCCTTCACTCTGACCAAGGATCAGAGTTTTGATCGGAACTGACCAAGGAGTTGTGCAGGCTACTGGAAATCAAGGGCACCAGACCGGCACCATATCGCCCCAGGTCAGATGGACAGGTGGAGCGTTTCAACCGCACGTTGATAGCCATGTTAACAAAGTTGTGCGCCGACGCTCCAGAAGACTGGGATGATCATCTACCTTAGATCATGTGCGCCTACAGAGCCACCATGCACTAAAGTACTGGCTACAGCCCTAATAGGATGATGCTTGGTTGGGAAATCACTCTTCCAATTGACCTCATGTTCCCCGTGCCAGCAGACACCTCAGTATTCCTGTCCAGTGGAGCATGTGGAATGGGTCCGTAGTGCGATGTTGGAGAACTTCGAAAGAGCCAGGGATAGGCTCCGAGTGTGCGCTACCCGACAGAAGAGATACTTTGATCAGCGTGCTGGAACCTGGAACTTCCATCGAGGGGACTGGGTGCTGCACCTCTACCCTCCGAACATCAACCAGGACAAGCTACAATCCCCATATGCAGGACCGTATTTGATCATCATCAAATGTATCGGGGAGGTCAATTACCTCATCCAGAAGGAAGCTGATGTGACACCCTTGACCGTCCACGTGCACCTGAAGATCTACCTCGTTTCCGATACTCCGCCATCGTGAATCCAGCCAGATGACCCAGGAACCAAAGACCAGGGGATCCAGTGCGGGGGCCTGCAGGCCAAACTAGGAGATGTAATGATCAAAGATACCCAGGGTTTGAACGATGGGGGCGAGACAGATGGTCAAGATAGCCAGAACGATCAGGGCAGTAGTGACAGTCGGGATGATCCGGATAGACAGGACGATCAGGATGGCGAAAACGCTCACGAGGGTCAGAATAATTTTGAGGGACTCTTAGAGGGTGGCCCCACTGACCCGGGAGGTAGCGAAGGAACAGATTATAGTGGTGGTTACAGGGTAAACCAAGGGATGTCGGCCCAGGCCTAGGCATAGGGCCCCCAAGCGATTTGGATGGGATTAATGCGGGTGTACCCACCGAACGTGTGTACCTATCAGACTGTCCCATCAATGCTCAATTACTTCTCCTTTCCACATGCCCCTACCCCCCATGCCGCCACTCATTCCGGAAGGAACACCAGCTGCACCAACACCGCTGGCGGTACCACCGTTCAGAGATGGAGCGAGAGACCTGCTCGGGCAACCCAACATCACGGAAGACATGCCCGCTTGGACAACACAACGTAAAGAGAGACCCCAACACGGACAAGGCCGGCCTCGGACCAGAGCCCCATCCTGACGCGGGAGCATGTGTTTGACATAGCGTTCGTATAAGACCTGGACCAGAAGGCATCTACCAGTAACTTGCCTTCTGACATCGATGAAAGACCCTCCGTTCCGGTTAGCTTTCTGCTACCTGTCGGATTCACCAGGCGCCGAAAGCAGGACACAGACGAAATCAGGAACCAACGATGTGCTCCCTGCCCCGAGCATGCTTTCCACGAAACGGAACTCTCCAGAGAGGGTACGATTACTGGAAGAGCTCAAGGACCTGCAACCACCTGAACCGGAGGTGTTGCCAGCTGAAACACGCAGGGAGGAGACTCATCTGGTGCAGACCAGGAAGACTCATCCATGGCCAGGGACTCGTGGACTTCAACTGGGATCCTGGACAGCTACTCCCAGGTTTGGAACGGTTACCGACCCTCGGCTGTTGTTTAGGGATGCTCCTAGCATTTCGCCGCCAAGCATTGCAGGGGAATGTCGACGTCCACTTGCAGCGAGACCCTGGCACCATCACCCGGACGGAGACAGCGATCCTCCCGGATGACACACAGTACATTCTGAAGTCGACATGGCAGCCACCGACCCGAGCCCCACGCAGCCTGAGGACTCAGATGGCCTGGACCGAGGCGAGTATCGACCTGGTGGAGGACTGAACGCCAGAACTACCATTGCGCCAAGGATTCCTTCGCGGGACTACCAGGGACGTCATCAGACTTCGTGGGAATCCAGAGATGTCTGCGGATCTGCGGATCCAGAGATGTATATAAGCAGGGCACCCTGCAGACACAAGGACACTTGGGTCGTTCTGGGCGGAAGAAACCTCTCAGGGATCACCAGAGAGAAGACGCTGGAGCATATCATTATGGAAACCAATACAGGAGTCGTTCACGGATTGCCTAGGATTTGGCAGCTGCAGCATAGGCCTAAATCATTTATTCTTTAGGGGAAGCCTGCTGTTTTTCGCGTTTAACAACCTAAATCTGTACGGGCCCTTTACACCTGATAGAGGGGGAAAACTGTATCTCAGTAAGGTATTTGTACGTGTATTTCCTAGTAACATTTCCGCAAAGATATTTACATGACTTATCTAGATTTCTTGCTATTTTGTGAAGTTTTTACATTTTTCATGTTTCAACATCATGTTTTGTGAATATAAATAGAATTTAATCTTGTTCTTCAAATTGGAGTGCCTATTTTAATTAAGCTGCTAGTGCTTTCACAACACACTACCATACCACACACACTACACTAATTTATATATATTCAGAAGTGACAAAAGATAAATATTACCTACAATATGTGATCCGTTCCAATGAGTTCCATTGATCTAAAGATATGTCTTGGGAGTAAAATTTCATTTCAGCTAATCAAGCACAAGCCATGTTTGATATTTTTGCTGAAATTTCGCCCCACAGCCTACTGTTGTATGCGAACCTTGTGAGAGAGCCGAGCCGAGCCAATGAACATAGATCACAAAAGAAAGTTTACCGACAGTTCCTAAAGTATTTCAAAGAAGCACATGGTATTTTAGATGTAATTCATGCACTATAATATCTACAATCTACATCTTGTTCAATACATTTTTGCAATATTCTCACGAGTTTCATCTTGAACTTATATATTTTATATTATGGTATAACTATGTATATTTACATATTAGATAAAAGTAGCTTTTGATATTACAGTTTGGCACCAATAAATCTCACCATTGTTTCAATTTATTTCAGCTGAAAGACGACGTACCATCAGCTTGGAAATAATTCTGCAGTTCACTGCCGGACCACAACAGATTCAACCCCGGAATGGAGTATTCAACCATCCATTGTGTTCAAACATATTGCTGCTGCAACCAGGATCAATTTGCCCGTGATCGCCAAATCAGATATTACGCAGATGATGACATGTTTGATAATTTTGACCTTGCTTTCGTGAATGAGTACTTGGGCAAAATGTAAGATGGTGTGGTTATACTTTTTGCATAGTCCCAGGTGATCGCGGTTTCGTCAGCCGATTATGACAACAAGCGACTAAGCTGATAGCACTTAACCAACATTCAAAAACGTGGAAATTCACTACAAATTGAAATGTTTGGATATGAACGCGAGTGTTAGCCATTATTGCTTGTTTGTCCCATAATATTTCATCTTCACCCTGTCTCAATCCTGTAAAAATGTGTTGCAACAATTGCGTTTTTGTGGCATTTTCTCTGTCAAAGTAGTGTCAGAGCACTATTTTATGTGTATAAATGTGACAAATGGCCAGAACAGAGGTAAATTGTGTTGCCCGTTAAAATGATCAGTGATGTAAAGTTTCAACGTGATTTGCCATAATGTCAAGTGTCTGTTATTGTACACATCTCATATACTCTGATTTTTCTAACTCGTTTACACAGTTTTTCGCTGATATTTTTGCGATGCTAAATGCTATCGTTCTATAAATTGACATCCTTCACCTGGGAGTCAAACGGCAATCATTTACAGAATTTCAGATTTCTATCACGAAAATTGAAAAACTTGGCAATCTACCCCAATGTTAAATTTAGCCCTGTCATTTAATTTCTGGGTCCGCACAAAATTTCGTGCATTTGCTCGGTTTTGTAGTAGTGCAATCTTTCAAAATCGACATGTTTGTGTAGAGTACACCGCAATGTGTCATATGGTCTAGAATTACAACAATACTTAAAATCCTGGTGGATGTAAACAGGATCAAATCCTCAAATAAGCTCAGATTCTCGAGATCCCGTTTTTGGGTGAAATTTAACAATGGAGTAGATTGCCAACTTCTTCGATTATTGTGATAGAAGTCTGAAATTTGGTGGAAAATTGCCGTTTGTCTCCGAGGTGAAGTATGCCAAGTTATAAAACGATACCATTTAACATCGCAAAGATATCGTCAAAAACCGGTGTAAACAAGTTAGAAAAATCAGAGTATCTCATAGCCAATATTTAGATGTTGAGGAGTGACAAGTGAGAAGCGATATGCGACCTGCGAACTAAAACTATGACTTATTCTGTAGTAAACCATGGTTTAATACGAAAAATTATCCCAAAGGCTCAGATAGGTTACCAGACAATTTTGGTTAGGATAATGGCAGGTAACAGACCTTGAGATGTACCAATCAAGGTTATCAGTGCGAATATATGACCTTGAAATTTAACAATCAAGGTCATCCATGTGAACTTCAATGTCACCGTTACATGTACGTGTGCGGTATTTGATTTTCTATATGTTCATAATACAAAGATAAATCTGGGTTCAAGCGTATAGGCCGCTCAGGCCAATTTACACATTCCGAGTCAGACATTTGGTACTCAAGGTCATCTGAGGTCAAGTTCAAGGTCATCATTAGTTGTGCCATATATGTCTTCCTATATGTTCATAATGCAAACATAAGCTCTATCTGCAAGCATTTTTTTTGTATAAACTTTATTCAATGATTCCCAAACAAGCAATAGCTTATGTGAATGGGTCTCAACACAAATAAGTCAATATTTATACACAACATAAATGGCGGTAACAATGAAATACATATATCTATTCAGTACAGTACAAGTGTCTTGACACATACCGAGATCGATCATCACTAGATCATTACTGGAATTATATATATTGATTCGAGAGTAGGTCCCTTTAAAGAAAATCAGTCATTGGAAGAGCTACGTCCACCCGGCAAGTAAAAAACGGCCGGACTTTTCAATAAAGTTGAGAGCTGAGTCTATTATGAATGAATTAGTTTCTAGGGAATTTCGTACATCCCCGCACATCAATATACTCGTATCAACTCGTAAGCCTTCAAGTGCATCAAATAAAATTGTTCTGGGAGCATTATATAAAGGGCAATGCAAGAAGAAGTGTTCAGGATCTTCCTAGAAGTGGCCACAACGACATCTGCAAGCATTTCATCTATAGAGGCAAATCTGAAAATATTGACCTAAAAATGGCTGTTTTGACCTTTCAAGGTCATCGAAGATCGAATTCAAGGTCACCGCACATGTCGCCATATATGACTTCCCATTTGCAACGCCATGCCAATAGGTTATCGGATCAAAGGCACGGTAACCTAAAAATGTGTAAGATATTCAAGTTGCATTTTGTTTCACACAAGTCGCAATAATTATTTGCAAGGTAACTCGCATGTCACAGTTTATAGCTCGCAGATCACATGTCACAGTTTATAGGCTGACTCACTGTAAGTGTGATCCCGTCCAGTGGCGCCATCTGGCGAATGCATCGAGTCGCAAGTCCGGGTATCGTCTATTTGTTCTAGGCACTTCCGGTAGAAAAGGGCCCTTGTGTTCGTAAATTTCGTTAATATAAAGAATATTCGTTCAGAGTTGTATATTGCCGGCATTAAAGGGTCAAGGAGGTACGTTGGGCCATTATTTTTTAATTGATTGTTTTACAAACCCGCCGACTCCACTCAAAATTGGCCGATGAGAAATAAATTCAGCAGTTCCTGTTGTTATTTTTATGCTACCCACCGACTGGAAAAAAATTGCACTGATAAAAATGTGTCTTTGCCTCCATGGTTATGCAAAGGAATTTAGTCTTTTTTCACCAATTCACACCGGTTATCTGTCTCCCCGTATGTCTGTCTGTTTGTCTGTGCCTTTGACTGTGGTTTTGCTACAATGACTTGCTCATAGTTATTTTTGCAGGTATCACTGCCATTTCTCATTTGAATATAACTGATAATCCATATATTAAGATTATTCAATGGTGCAATTTCTTGACAATTATCATTTCTATGTGTACTTTCATAGGTTGATCTCCAGAATTTGAGCCCGTATATTTGACTTTCACATTTAAATCTTCAAGAATTTTGGCAGCCATTTTGGACGTATATCCTAATCTTCCAATTATCAGCCATCATGGCCACATTGTCTGAATTTCATTAAGGTGACAATACCGCAGCAGTTTTCTGAACCCTCTAGACCTGTGACAAGTACATGATGAAAAACTAAAATTAAGCACAGGATGGAATGTGATGAGATTTCCGTTGCTTTTGATGAAAATAAAATAGTAGGGTTGCGACAGTACTGTTAACAATTGTGAAAAAAATACTCTCTCCATTTCTATGCTGATACTGAAGGTGAGTTTCGACTCTATCTGTTTATGCCCAGGGGTATTTCTGGGTCGCATAAATGCACATGCGAGTGTGAGCGCGTACACACGCTGGTATATGAAATTGTAGGAAATGATCAATTTTTCACTGTTACATTTTTTTTTTATTTGCCCGACCACATATTTTCAGCAAGTTTTATTTTTAATCCTTCCTACCGACCGATTTAAAATTTTTAGAGCGAAAAAGTTTGTAAAACAATTAATAAAAAAACGATGGCCTTAATTGTATACTAAAGAGGTAACAGATGTATATGTGGTAGTATACTTCGATCAAACAGTTTACCATTCAAGTTTGTAACATCAAGTGAGTCGCAATTCAGTTCATTGTACCAAAGAGAACTCAAGTTGTATTTTCACCCCTAAATTTCAGTTTACGGAGCTGTACGAAGTCAAGTGTACAAGAGAATAAACTATCAAGTCTAGCAGTTTGTTAAAGTTTTACGTCTTCAAGACAAGTCACAAGACCGAGTGACCGTGGTGATGTACTGAATCCAAATGTTTAGACGAGAGAACAGTCGACAAGCCCATCATGATACATGAAACAAGTACAGTCCACATTGACTCCGGGAGCGCATCCAAGGTCAAGCCCTAGCCCCAGGTTGCAAGCCAAGTTTGTGAATCGCGGTCTGGATCCATGTCAGTGTGTGGAATTGTCCCATAATACCCCGAGGATACCATCAACTCAGTAGCCTCCTGGCTTATGATTAGGTACTTTTGTACTTGTGGGGTTTGTTTCAGATTTCTAAATTATTTTCATAGGTTGTTGTATACTAATTCCATCATGTGTACAGTAGAAACAACTACATTTAACACACTGTCGGCCCCTGATGACGCCAGTGTGTCTTTGGATAAACTATTTGGTCGGGCTTTGTTTCTATTGCAAGATGTTGTATATTAGGTTTGTTATTGGCATCATCAAAATCCGACTAGATTGATACCTACATTCATACCACTGAGTCGGTGTCACTGCTGGCGGACGTTAAATCTGTCCCCGAGGATACCATCAACTCAGTAGCCTCCTGGCTTGTGATTAGGTACTTATCATATATCTATTCCATGGGGTTTGTTTCAAATTTCTAAATTATTTTCATAGGTTGTTGGGCAGTTGTATACTAATTCCATCATGTGTACAGTAGAAACATTGAATTGAATTGAATTCGTTTATTATAAAGTCACATACACATCATAACATAGTCATAATACAATAGCATACATATTGTGTCCAGCCCTTGGAGGGCTTATAAGTGACTCTGAGCAATAACAGTGAACATGAGGACAGAAACAACAACATTATGTTGGGGTCTTATATACCAATGATTTCCTTTCACACCAAAGGTTATTTATAAAATGCATAGTATATTTCCATTGTGTTGTCATTAGATAAACTAGTTTGTCAACAGTGTTAAAGTTTAGAAAATCATCACATTCTTCAAGACAATTTTTTATAAAACTATTTCTAATTTCCTTATAGGCATTACACTCAAACAAAAAATGCATTTCATCCTCGATTTCATTGTTATTACAAATTTTACATAATCGTTCTTCTGGTAGTAATTTTCTAAATTGGCCTGTATCTGGTTCTTTAACATTGACATATCTACCCGTTTCTATATGGAGTGGCAAGATGCCACTTCGGAATTGTGCAAAGACTGAGCGAGCATGCTTATTCAAATTTCTTAATACATAAGGTTCTACAGTAAATTCTTGCTTAAACAGTGCATATGTTCTAAGTTTAGGTTTCAACATAACTTTTTGTTTCCATTCTATACACATTTGTTCCTTACATTTCTCTCCCATTGTTTTTATATGAAATACAGTTCGATTTACAAAACATTCATACAATCCGAGACTCTGTGCAATTCCGCGAACATCTTTACACCAATTACTAACATTGAGGTTCAGACTCCATAAAAATATTCTCTTGGTCAGCCTATTATCATCCATTTTAATCAATCGGTTCCAGTAATTTAAGATTATAATATATCGTCTATATTTCAAGGACAGCCATCCCATATCCCCTCGAATTGCACAAATAGGGGCAAATCGATGAACACCTACAAAAAATCTCATTGCTCTATTCATAATCTTTTCACATTTTTGAAAATCTCCAAATATTTCAGCACCATAATGTAATACTGGAAGTACAATTGTATCGAAAAGTTTGGTGAATGTACGGTATCCAACATCTTTGAGACATTTAAATTTAGATATAACGCCACCCAAAGCTCTGCCTGCAGAGTCAGTTAAGGTCTCAGTACAAATATCATAATTAAGTTTGTTATCTAGAAATACACCTAAATACTTATAACTGGTAACAGTTTCAAGTTCATTGCCAGCATACATAAATATCCTATTACAACCAGATTTATACTTTGGAACAAATTGCACTATTTTGGACTTTTCCACATTTAGACACAATCTCCATTGCTTATTCCATTCATACAAGGTATCTAAAGTAAATTGTAAATCAGTCTCATTCTCAGCTAGTATTGCCACATCATCAGCATACAATAACAGACTTACATTCTCACACCCAAATCGTATACCTCTATTGAAACTTTTAATGTAGATTGCCAGATTGTTGATAAAAAGACCGAATAAGGTTGGTGACAAATTATCACCCTGCTTAACACCACACGTTACGTCGAACCAATCTGTATAACAATGATTAATTTTCACACAGGATTTTGTGTTCTTATACATACTTTTTATCAGATTGTACAAATGTCCATCAATGTGATAGCTTAACAACATATAACACATCAAATACCTATCAACTGAATCAAATGCTTTTTTAAAGTCAATAAATGCCACAAACGTAGATCTACCAATACCCTGTCTATATCTAATAATACTTGTCAAATTAAACAAATGGTCTTGACATGATCTCCCTTTTCTAAAGCCATTTTGCTCATCAACCATGAGATTCAATGTTTCGTAATGGTAACAAAGTCTATTGTTAAGAACACTTGACATTAGTTTTGCCATACAACATAAAATAGAAATGCCTCTATAGTTCATCGGGATGGTTGGATCCTTATCCACTCCTTTTGGTATTGGGCTAATAATTATATTTGACCAGATCCCGGGTAAAATATTATATTCAAACATCAAATTGAACAGATTACACAACAGATCTTTCATGCTTTCTCTTCTCAAGATTTCATTTGGAATATTATCAACACCCGTTGCTTTTTTATCTTTCAGCTTAGACAGAGCTTTGGTCAATTCATCAATCGTTATGGTACAGTTCATATAATCATTTTCCACACCGCTTGAATAATACATATCATATTCAACCATTTCCAAATTCGATATTGCCATCTTATAAAATTCCTCATCATATTCAATATCTACACTCGATGCAGGATTGTACAGCAGCATAAAATCATTTTTCCACTTACTCTTTACCACATCAAAGTCACAAACAGTTTCATTGTCAAGCATTACTTTCGAGGGAATTGTACATTCTTTCCTTGGTCCCAGTCTTTTAATATATCTCCAAAATTCAGTAGGATTTTTTTAGCAAATATTTTCAATATGGTTAACAGTTTGACGGCTATGTGTTCGTTTTCGTTTACGTAGTTCATGATCAAATTTTTTTCTCGCTTCCTTAAAACATAAACGTAAATAGGTTTTCACATTTCTAGAACCCTTATACTTCACAAACTTTTTTTTCACAGGCACGCATTTGACGCCATAGCAATGATAGATCCTCACACCAGTATGGTTTTGAAAAATTTGAATTTTTACTCTGTGTCACAACTTTGGTCTTTGAAACCTTGAATTTACACATTTCTTCATATATTTTAGTACACAAAGATTCATATAGACAATCAATATTGGCCTGAGTAGGTATCATATGATCAAGTTCATCAATTAAGACATTGACATTTGTTTTCCAAAACTCATTATTCATGAACTCATCTGAACACCCGTCAAATACAAACTTGTTAACAGTAACATTAGTTTGTGGACAAGTATGACTTTTACCCTGCTTGCAATCTACTGGAAGATTTATCTTATCCGGTATAGTGAAGGTTACCGTGAGTAGAGAATGGTCTGGTGCTTTACTTCCATCAGTTAATAGAGACATGAGATTAAGATCATTAACCAAATCATTGACAAATTCAACTTCAAATTTTTGGCACTGTGCCAACATGTTATACGACGTTATAATATAGTCAACAACTGATTTACCTCTGGTTGATACATACGTATAATTATCATATTGCGGGGTTACACGACCATTTAGAATACACATTCTAGTGTCTTTGAGAAAATTGATCAAACTTTGATAATGGCCAGCTTTAACTTTATCTAAAATATTTCGACATGGAACATCATCTATGTTTTCGATATAATCATCCAACTCTCCTATTCGAGCATTCAAATCACCACAGATAAACAAATAATCACATGACGAATACTGATATATACATCCTTCTAAATGCGTGAAAAAAGATTCAGCATCGCGACCCCAAACAGAGTTCTCAGGGGGTAAATAACAAACAAAAATCACGACCTGTGAGCCATTTACTTTGTGCACCATAGACAATCCAAAAATACCATCTACCGTCTGACCAATCACTCTTACGTAAAATGTATTCATAATTATATTATTTACAAAACAACCTACACCTCCAGAACCTTAGCTCTCACATTTCTGAATGCCCTATTGTAACCGTACCATGTATACCCTGGAATTTCATGAGACAAAGTATTGTTACCAGTGAGGTGTGTTTCACAAATTCCAATAATATCACTTTCTTTGTTAGATATGACACATTTCCTAATTTCAGAATTAATATGGTTCCATCCATTTACATTCCATACTGAGAGTTTTATACAATTATTTTTATTACCATCAGATTGTACATTAGCCATATACTCCAAGGGCTGGTCGTTTCCCTAGTAGTAGCTAGGTGATGTCAGCGGTGCCTGAGAAACTCTTCCGTCTCCTCCATACATCATACTCATGTTTGACGGTGCGAAGTGTGGGGATGGATGATTGGAGATGTCTCTGTACTTCGGGGCTGTTACAACTACATTTAACACACTGTCTGCACCTGATGACGCCAGTGTGTCTTTGGATAAACTATTTGGTCGAGCTTTGTTTCTATTGCAGGATGTTGTATATTAGGTTTGTTATTGGCATCATCAAAATCTGACTAGATTGATACCTACACTGTAATCATTTGAAGATCTTCCATAGAACAATCGACTGTATATGTTGTGTTTGCTATATACTGATTATTGTTGTCATGTAAGGAAGTAAAGGAACTTTCTATGAAACTGTAACTGTGGCGTATACACAACAAAATAACATGTGTGTGGCTTCATATGGTGTGAACCTATGTGACTGATTATGTGACATTTCATCATCTGCATCTGATTATGAATTTGTTGGTATTCATTCATATGTAGTTTCACGTGGTTTCAATTTAATATCTCATTCATTGCATAATTTGTGTTCCTTCGTGTGTGAAGACCGGTGATGTGAAATGTTGGTACACAAGTAGTGTATCGAATATATATAGCCTAATCTTTAAATATTGATTTATTACCCTGACTGGAAGATAAAATAAGTAACATGATACTAGATGAATATGTCGATGAAATTGCATCGGAACGATTGAACGCACCAATCAACATCCCAGTCAAGGAGACAAGCGTAGAGACAGATAACGAGTCTCTGATCAAGTCACTCATGGCAATGAACAGCTTGACAAGCTTGCCACCACCAGAGCCAGGGGTGTTCACAGGTGGATCCAACTTTCCAAGCTGTGAGCAAGCATTTGAATCACTGATCGTGAGCAGGGGCATCCCTAAAGCAGAAAAACTCCATTATCTTGGACGATATTTAGACGGAGAAGCGAGGGAAGCTGTGGAAGGGTTTTTCTTATTAGCCTCTGATGAAGCATACAACAGTGCTATCAAGCTGCTGGAGAAGCGCTATGGGAATGCATTCACAGTAGCAGAGACCTGTATGTGCAATTGTTTTAGCCCCACAAGCCAATTTACACATTTCATGTTAGATACGACATTGAGATTTAGTACTCAAGGTCATCTGAGGTCAGAAACAAGGTCACCAAAAGACTTCCCAAATGCTCATAATATAAATATAACCTATCTACAAGCATTTTGTCTATAGCGACCAATTTACACATTTCATGTCCCCGTGACCTTGAGATTCAACCTCCAAAGTCATCTGAGGTCAACCTCAAGGTCACAAAAAGATGCACCATATATGACTTTCTATATGCTTATAATACAAATCTAAGCCCTATGTACAAGCGTTTTTGCCCTATATGGCAATTTGTAAATATCGGTCTGTTTAGGCCTCTCCAGCCCACAGATTGGGCTTTCCAGCAATTCAAGGCACTTCTCTTTATAAACAATGTCGAGGACTCCAATTACATGTAGCATGTTTTGAAACAAAAATCTCAAAACTGATCAGATAGTTTTCGAGAAAACAACCAAAAACTAATTTTTGGGCCATAATTTTGGGCCTATCGATCGATTCAAGGCACTCCATCTTTATAAACAATGTCAAGGACCCCAATCAGCATGGTTTGAAAAAAAAATCTGAAAACCGATCAGGCAGTTTTCGAGAAAACAACTAAAAACTGAATTTTAGGCCTTTTTGGGCCATTTGAGCCATAATTTTGGGCCTATCGATCGATTCAAGGCACTCCATCTTTATAAAAAAAATGTCAAGGACATCAATTAGCATGTTTTGAAACAAAAATCTCAAAAGTGATCAGACAGTTTTCGAGAAAAGACAGACAAGCTGCAAATTTGGGCATTTTTCGACCCCAAAATGGCTGATTTGACCTCTCAAGCTCATCCAAGGTCAAATTCAAGGTCACCACACAAGTCGCAATATATGACTTCCCATTTGAAAGTGCCAAATTCCAAGCACTATCTTCCAAGTGTTCTATGAGTACAGTCCCGGCAGCTCCCATTATGAAGGAAAAAAGTGCCGAAAATTTTCTAAGTCCAAAATATTTTTCAAAGGGTGACATTTTTTTTTTGCCTGGAAATGGCCACAAAAAGATGCACCATATATGTCTTTCACTGCTGGCGGACGTTAATTCTGTCCCCGAGGATACCATCCACTCAGTAGCCTTCTGGCTATTGATTAGGTACTTATGTACTTGTCATATATCTGTTCCATGGGGTTTGTTTCGGATTTCTAAAATATTTTCATAGGTTGTTGGGCAGTTGTATACTAATTCCATCAGGTGTACAGTAGAAACAACTACATTTAACACACTGTCTGCCCCTGATGACGCCAGTGTGTCTTTGGATTAACTATTTGGTCGGGCTTTGTTTCTATTGCAAAATGTTGTATTTTACGTTTGTTTTTGTCATCATCAAAATCTACTGTATTTGTGGTAATAGATTGATACCTACATTTCTATATGCTTATAATACGAGTCTAAGCCCTATGTTCAAGCGTTTTTGCGACCCGTCAAAAAATCTAAATGGCCGCCACACGGAGATCGGCGATTCAAGGGCAACAAAACTTATACACGTCACAAAGGTATATAAGAGGGATGTTTTTAAACAAAAATGTCATAACTGATCAAACAGTTTTTGAGAAAATGGCCGCCAAAGTTAAAAATCGAGCGTTTTCTGAAAAATTGAAAAATAAAAAAAATAAAAAATACCTCCTTCTTGAATTATTTTAAGGTATCTTTTCCCAAATTTTCAGAAAGATTGGACCGTACACTTTAAAGATAAAAATGTGGACGGACGGACGACGGACACAACGTGACGGCAATAGGTTATCGGACCATAGGTCCGGTAACCTAAAAAGTGAGATCAGCACTCGATTTATAGTGTCCCCAATATTCGCCAAGATGGCAGAGCTACAGTATGGCAGATGTTATTTATCATGTGGCAGCATACATTTCCAAGTGACGAATGATGTTAGATAATATTATATCCACAATGAAGGGGAATAATAGAATATCTACTCACATAATTCCATTCTGAGCTAAGCTGTCTTAAGATCTTTAAACATTTAAAACCCGTAGTTTCCTGCTAATAGCAATCTCGAAAAGCCCTTCTCCGCCCACTCGCGTGGGGGCAATACTATCGAGTCGTCCCAAAGTTCTGCCCTCTCATTCTGTCAACAGTCATCTGTCAAAATCCGGCTTTTTGAATAGCGTTGTAAAGAACGCTGTGGAGTGTATGTTTAGGATAATCAAGGAAAATATTATCAATGACATGGAAGTTGATTCTAGCAACGCAAAAGGGAAATATTATCGACATTGTACTTTGTCTGGCGATAAAGGGTGATTTTGTCATTTGCTCAACCATGTCAACGCTGTCAATCGCTGATTTCTACAGTGACAGGATGCGTGACAGTTAATCATAATCATACAGCCTAGTATTACTGACACATTCCAGGCCAGATCTATACTTGTTGAGCAGTTTCAACGTAACCATGTGTTTGTTTATCAATGTGTGTTTTCCATTTCAGTAGGCCGATGGATCGAAACTACGGGAGTTGGACTTTTGTTCTGCTAAGAGAAGAACTGCGAAAAACAGGTGCGAAGAAAACGGGAAAGCTGATTCAAACGGTGAGTGATGTCTCTATTTAATTTACAGTGGTTATCAGGGAATGAAACATACCATATTTATTTAGGTCTATGAAGCAATCACTGCGTGAAAAATCATCTTTACAATGTATTTACATTCGGGAAAGGTATACGAATGGCAGCATTTACATCGCCTTTAAAAACATTTACAATTCCCTGAACAAGAAAACGCAAAGGTAGTCAAGGTTGTATTTACAAGTTCATCCCAGATAGTAATGGCACAATTTACAAAATCCATACAAGGTCCGCAGATGTGACCTTTTATATATGGAAAGGTGATGGCGATGTGTATGTAAAGCCGATGGATATGTACAACGAGGTCTTGTAATGATATGTAAATGTATTGGTGGTTACTGCATATATATGGAAAGGTGATGTTATTTTATTACAAGGTCACATTTCATTCGTATTAAATTTACAATTATACAAGGATGGATACAAGAGTTGATCATTAATGACAACTTCAGGTCATATTTTCGCTAACGTAAATGTACAAAACGGTTGAAAGATGATATGTGGGCAATTGTAAAGGTATTTACTAGATATGACAAGATGATGTATCCATTCACGTAAAGGTATCTATTCATTTTGGAAATACTGTCTTTTTGGCATTTGGAATGGTACTGGCATGTTTGAATGTATGACCTGATAATTTATGTAAAGATGCAAATCGATCAGTTCAGGTCATCATTTTATTGATGTAAATGTGTAACCAGATATGTTCATATCACATTTCCAATCACGTCAATGCATCCCTTTACTTGGCAATGTTACCTTTTATTACTTGCAAATGTATTAATTTTATAAGAATATGTGACCCTTTCTTCCATTTACATGCACCACTATATACCACTATGTCGCCTTTCCATTTTTGTAAAGAGGTCAATCTGTTTGGAAATATGATATCTTGGTATTCGTAAAGGTATCAACATGTTTGAAGGTATGACCTGATATTATATGTAAATATGTATAAATTTCAGTTCATTTCCACATTGTGTTGAATAAAATGCACAACCAGGCCTGCTCAGATCACTGAAATTTAACTGAAATATTTAACTGAAATACTTCATTGTATTTGGAAATTTCATCTTTTGGAATTTGTAATGGAGTGAATATGTTTTGACCGATGACCTGAGATTATGTAGAAACGTGCAAAAAGGCTGATTCGTGTTATATTTGCATTTAATCAAATGTGGAACTGGATCCGTTCAAATCATATCTCTGCTCACGTATATGTGTAACATCTTTTGGAAATGTTAACTTTTGTTATTTTGAGTGCAGACCATCATCACATACATTCGCGAAAACATGATAACTCCGATCGGGGTGTAAACATTTATTTTCACGTGTATCATAGACCCCTGAAAACATTTGTCTCTAATTTGGATACAGAAATATCTGAGGAAGTAATATGACATGGCGTTTTCTTATATTTGGCCAGAAGCCGTAGTCCAATGTCAGCCAACATTATATTACTAGAAGACAAATATGAAAAGATAACTTTTGACAATTTATCCATGCGGCCAAGGATGCGCGCCGGCGTCGTTGGGCATCTTTCGAGCGATGGTTGCCCTGTTCTTCAGACTTGTCGAGGCCTGTTCTAGATATTCAGCATCTAAATCCACTTTCAGGCGATTGGATGTCTCGTTCTGCCAAGCAGGAAGACGATTCACCAGTACGTTGTCTCCGTCACCGTCCTCGTCGCCCAACATTAGGACTGGAACGTGAACTGCCTCAAATGCGCGTTCGTGGCCGCGTGGTGTCGACGCTGGCTCTGAGAAATAGACAACCAATTTTGTTAGGCAAGACGGCCAGTCCGTCGCACGGCCCAAGTATCATACACTGCGCCTTAATACTACTCGTCCACTAAATGAATGCCATTTAATCCGTCTATCACCTTTTTAATCCTTATTGAATATAGAGGAAGGCGCAGTATATGATACTTTGGCCCGTCGCACTATCGTGTCCGAGTGATGATTTGTCGTATTATCGGGATATCACATTTCACATGTACAAGGACAATGAACATGATGAATACAATGAATGAAATGAAGTAATGATAATGTTATGTTTTCGATTCAATTTACTTACCCAACAGGTCAGTTGAAGACTTTATAATTTATATTATTGACATATATAAGCGCGATACATTTACTTCGCATGCAATACCCGGTACCCGGCGAATTATTTGTACCTTCTTGTCCATAAGACCCACACTTCAGAATAAACGCACTCCTTTGCATCCTGGAAGGCATCGTGAACAGCGGTCTGAAAAAAAGACAAATAACATATATATATGTCTAAGTGGTGAGACTGCTCAGTCTTATACATACAGGCTTTGATTATTTACCCGATCATTATATACAAGTGTTAAGTTTTGACACATAACACAGACCTATACCTGTTTGAGCCTTTTCGGAGAACTTGTGCGGCGGAGGTTTGATCTGTCATTCGTTCTCTCCTGTTCGGTAGTCCTATCAACTGTCGATATGCTACCTTAATCGGCATTATCCCCGTACTCCATCATGGATAAGCATTCGGATTCGTTGAATCACTCATCCTTGTTTTGCAAAAAAAAAAAAAAAATCGTGTCGTGCCGAAAGCACCAGCGAAAAATTTGCTGGAATTTAATGTCGAATTGTTTTCGATAGAATAAACTGAGCATACATCTCACACTCTTTGTCGCGGTGTATATGCCTGGCGACTGAACAGTCGAATAACTGGATATTGTATACACTATTTTGTTTGCCCAGAGAGACATGTAATGAGAGTTCGCAGACAACGGATACTAGATATGATATACAATGCCCTGATTGGTTGTAGAGCTGTAGGGGGCGGAGCTCAGATGAATTTATCGCCGAAATTAGTTTTATTCCACAAGCCGCTCATATTTAGGAACAAGAAAGTTAGCCTTATTAACTGTGTTCGAAATTGTAACTTGTTTATAAGTGAATGTGATTATTAGCTGTAAGATAATTGAGCTTTCTAATAATATTCTTTATTGCACTCTTCATTACTCATTATATTGTTTCCAAATGCCCGTGCTTCAGCGTGTCTCCCATCTGATATACGGGATTATTTAACAGATTCTTCCTAATTTACGTACAAAGACACGTCGTGTACCCCCCCCCCCCCCTCCCCCCCCCCCTTATTTACCTTTTGTCTTTTTGACTGATCAATTTTAAAACTAAGCTCGGTGATTGCCTCTAAAAACTCCGGGCTCTGCCGTGTATCTCAGATAATTTGAAATATAACCTATCCGGGATTTAGGTGAAATATACGACTAACAAATATAGCATTATCCGGCCTATTATTGTTTTGATGATGCATAAAGGTTGTATCAAGAATGATTGAATGAATCACGCATACGAACTGTTATTCATACAGCAATTGCTGGTACATACAATAAATTTGAAAGCGCTGTGAGCTTCTTTGCGAGAATACACGTGGAAACATACATAGAAGTGCGCAATAAATTAAGTTGGGTCAATACATGTATGTGCAAAGTGATACACGAAGACACCGTAACAATATCAATTTCTAACTTGCATGATGCAATTAGCGCAAAAGATCTTGGAGATGGAAGATAAGTTAAATGACCGAATTGTTATTTGAAGATCACGGGTGGGGGAAATTTCTGATAACAATCAACTGTAGCATAATTAATTCATTTGTATCAAGTTTAATCAAAGCCTGATGACTGACCAGCCATGAATTTTTAAAATGATAATCCCGATGAAAATCATAAGAGTACTGAAATCGTGCTTTTATAACAATTACTGTACCATTGATATGCCATTGTTTTACATTAATTTATTTCACATGACATTCATTTGATATGTGCTTATTCATGGGGACACAAGGGCTATAAGGCTGAATAGTTAGCTGGTCGATTGATTCATTGGTAGCTTCATAATGTAAAGAAGAAAATCCTTATCATAAAACTATTCACGTTGGCATGTTCCGCCACATAGTAGCATGGCGAATCAATGTTATTTCTGTGATCAACGCGGCAATTAAGACAATGACGTAAGTGCTAATTGACTCGTCGTTGGTGTTGTGATATTACAAGATACATTCTCTATGCTACTAGTTTGTGTATTGAGAATGGTATGCGCAGGCACGTGTATAATTACATATGGTCCCAGCACTAAAGCTGTTAATTGCAATTAAGCTCGATTCAAGTATTGCCCACGAACGGAGACGAGAACAAGATACACATCAATAGTACATCGTTTGATCACGCTAAAACTTAGCGAGAACTCTCATATAGTATAGTTCACATTTTTATCACAAACTATCACTATCAAACTATACCTGCAATTGATTGTATTCACTCAACAAAACAAAGAACGAAAAACAGTTTACGTGTAGATGGAATGGCAGAACAGAATAATAGGTAACATTTTGTGAATAAAAAGATACTTTCAATTCGGCATGTTGTGTAAATGATGGAAGTTTGTTCCAGACTCTTGGACCCGCGAAACTGATCGCTAGAGTGGTAACCTTTGTATTTGCTGAGCTCATTCGAATATTTTGGCCATTCATGACAACACGTTATGTAGGCGAAATCAGAATGTTCATATATAGATATATGCATTAAGAATGTACTGCTTATAAGCAGAAACTAAACGAATGCCATTTAATCTGTCTGTCACCTTTTTAATCCTTACTGAATACAAGGAAATATATATTGTAATATAGGGAGCGCAGAATATGATACTTGGACCGAGTACCTTGTATTGAGAAATAAATAGGAAAATGATACACCAAAATGACACATGACATTTGGTCAAAGAAGCAGTCTCGATTGGTGTTCCTTGATGACCATAGCATTATGTCTCTATAGTATATTATGGTATGGAATGGATGTGCGCAAATTCATGATTTTGTTTGCTTCATACACACTCTTTATGTGTGTATAACGATTAGATGTTATAAATTTCATATGACAGTGACACCAAGCGCCTTGTGTTCACTTTTTAAAACATGGCCATTTTCCAGGACTGCTTTCATCATTATAACTCGCCGCAGTTAGAAAGCGATTGGATCTAAATATCTCGCCGCACCATGCAAAACAAAAGAACGCAGGCTGCAATTGAAGGTCTATTCCTTTAGAGTAACCAAAACTTCTTTTGTGCTGCTGGTTATTGAAAACACATGTGTGGCTCATAAATGGAGAAGCTCGTATCCCTTGCCTGATAAGCCACCTAATGCAAACAACGTGCACGTTGTATAGCAAGATATATGTTCTATATAAATATATGTATCAATATAAATGTAGTTGTCTAACTATTATGTTCCTGAAGCGGTTCCTGAATGCGCTGCAGCGGCGGCCGGGGGTCGGGGTCGGTGCAGGGGCCGGGGTGTGTGTGTGTGTGTGTGTGGAGGGGGGGGGGGGGGGAGTTTCCGACCCCCGTGCTTTAGGCTGTTTTAATCAGTTAGAGTGAGATATCAAATGAACATTATGTGCAAAAAACGTTCATTGAATCAATTAACATGTCATTTCAAGACGGAAAATTACGCAAACCACAGCCAACTGTATATCTACATGTACTAGCGCTAATACCCCTTATTATTGGCAATGTCATTTAGGAAAAAAAAGCTAGCTAACAAATATACAATAGTATTAGGCAATTTAAACATATTGTGACTGATCGCGATCATTGAGGTGTATAATGGCATGAATATGACATGGACTAATAATTAACTTAGGCAACCGCCTTACGGCGTATACGAACGGTGGATGCACTGACAAACATATCAATATGTTTTTATGTGGGTGATCTCCTTGAGAAATATAGAATATTTTCTTTTTAGATGTCCACGCATGTGAAACCGTTATGACGAAAAATATCGCTATGATTAATGTATAATTATGCTAATTGTTGTATATAATGTATACAAATAACAAACTAGCACACACTCTATAATTTGTTGAGATAATACTACCCAACTGGATACGCTTAATTTATAGATGTCCTATTTCCACAAATGAAATTTTTAGAAATCGATTGTTACTTAATATTTTGTTCAGTATTGCGGTCCGAGTAGGCGTCCGCACAGCATCTTTTCACCGATGGCACACAGTTATTTTTTCTGAGTTACTTAGGTCATATTTACTGATTACAAAAATACAATACAAGTATACAATCTTTGCTGATCACATTGAAGGTCGCATACCAAGTATATATAATAGGATCTCTTTTGATCATCAAATGGCGTCACTTTCAATTTCTAACGAAAAAAGATAATTGCTAGTTTTACTGATTTCACTCTGGTACAGAACACATGCCTATTCGCCTTTACGATTCGTGTAAAGGTTAAACACATTTCCGAAAAAGGAAAGGCGTAGTAAATGTATTATTATATAGTTTTTGTAAATACAACACTTGGTGCATAGCTTATGTTCGTTACTTTACAACAACTTTTCGATCTTTATCATTGCATTTACAATGACTCTTGTTCGCATTACATTTACTTTCATGGAAAGGTATTGAGAAAGGTCATCCATAGTTATTTACAATGTATTTACATATACAGTGTATTTTGTAAAGATGGATTTTCGCGCAGTGAATCTTTATTATAAATGTACTGAATGTAGATCTACTTTGCAATTTTTAGTCTGGAGTCATATGACAAAAATATCAACTTTGAAAACCTGTGAATCAAGAGGATGACCATGCATTCAGTATGACTACTCCTTCCAGGACTGATTATAGAGACATCAATGCTGACACCAAGGTTTGGAAATAATGACAAATAATTAATATCTTCTTTGATAAGAATCGACAGCTATATATTAACATACGAAGTTAACTTGTTGAGATTTTTTTTTTATTGAATTGTATTTTATTGAATTGAAATATCTCGTGCATAACCATGTACACATGGAAAAAAATTGTTATGAAATAATGTTTTACTAATAGACATCATACAAAGTTATGTTTCTGTTTTGTTCATAGAAAAGGTTGCATTCAGGATGTACCTGCATATTCTGCATGATGAGGATTGAAATATCTTGAAACGTAAGATGGGAGTCTTAGAGGTATTGAAGTCATACTTGATAATTCAGTATGATTCAAACTATTCATAACTCCTTAAACTATTGCATGTAGTATCATGAGTACTAGTAGTCTTTAGTGCAAATGCATGTGTGAAAACAAACACTAATATGAAGACACTACAAATTAACCTAATCACCCTCTACATTGTACTCGTGAGCTGAAGTTGTTGTTTAAAATGTATAATTTATCTTTGTTGATATTTCAACACAGCTGCCAGACGTGACTTCCGATGCTGTGGATAAGTTCCTCGCCCCCTTTGGCAAGAAGATAGAGGACAAGATCTGGAATCTCTACAGAGAGCGTTTCGTGCTGTATGCACGCTCTGTGTTCCACCAGAACATTTTCTACATTTTAGGAAGCTGTGCTGCTGAGATGAAAAAAAGTGTCTCTTATCTGGTGGATGTGGCAGTGGACTCTCAAGGTGTCATATTGGAAATTCAGTGTGAGTGTGCTGTTGGCATTGGGCCTGGATCAAGGACACTGTAAACACGTTCAGTGCATATTGTACGCTCTCATGGCTTTCTCGGACTCTAAGAGTGTGCTGACAAAGGAGACTTGCACTCAGCGCCTGCAGACCTTCCACAAATGTCGACCTTTCAGAGGCTCTCCACTGAAGGCAGAGAGGTTGGATCTTCGTTCAACAGGGCAAGGCAGGGAACTGAAGCGCCTTGTCGACTTCGATCCTCGACCTTCAAAATTTGTGAAGATGGACTCTTATTCCAGCTTTTTCGGTAAAATGTGTCTGAATTGTCAAGCTTCGCATAGTTCTAAATACAGCCTGCCTATGCCTATCCTGCAGTGCATGCCACCAGCAAACATTTTTGGTTCATCCCGTGATCATGACTATCTTGCGAACACCCCAGAGAATTCGTTTCTTCATATGTTTAGTCTGAAAGACGTGTCTGAGGAAACAGTAACAAGCGTTGAGAGGGACACGCGTGGACAATCCTTGAGCAAAAAGTGGGACTTGGAACGCTGCAAGCGACTCACATCTTCGAATTTTGGCCGTATCTGCAAGTGTACCAACAGAACAGACAAACGCGCACTTGCCCAGTCATTCACCACCTCAAAGGAGATTTTCGCCAAAGCCATACAACATGGTCGTTCATACGAGGCAAAAGCTGTCGATGCCTATGAGAAATTGTATGGTGTGGTGGCAACGCCATGTGGATTGTTTATTTCTAGTTCTAGTTCTCATCCATTCTTTTCTAGTTCCCCCGACAGAATTGTGGATGATGCCATGTTACTGGAAGTCGAATGTCCTTACGTCAGTCGTGAGAAAAAGATCACTCCAGCAACCGTTCCATACCTCGAATATGTCAACTAAGGGCCTCTTCGATTGGTAATATTCTGGAAGGGGTAGATGCCTTCCAAGAAGACGGAAGATGGTTTTGAATCGAATGTGTTCTGCCATTTTCAGCAGTGAATTAAAATTAGAAAATGATGTAGTATGGCGTGAATATTCATCAAACACTACAAATTTCCAAACGGTATTGAATCTGCGCATAAGATATACATTCTGTGATAATAGGGTACAATTGATGACTGGTACATTCCCATATTTCGACGAAAAATGAGGGAGCACCAATTCGGCCGCCATTTGCAATTCTGCACCCCGCCATATTGCAAAACTCAGAAGATCTACCGTAAACCAGCCTCCGAGCTGGTAGAGCGGCAGAGGTATTCCTCTTCCAGAATAACGTCTTCCGTTCGAATCGAAGGGAAAATTTTGGTAAACTGGAATAGGAAGAGGCGAATCGAAGATCCCCTAAGAACTGGTTCTGGACCAAACGCATGATTATTTTTACCAAATGCAGGGACAGCTCTTTTGTCTCAGAAGTGTCATGTCGTAGTGTATACTTTCAAGGATATCAAAGTCATCCACATTGACAGAGATGATCGTTTCATTGCTATGATTTTAGCCAAGCTAAGTAGCTTCTATGATAAATACTTCTGTCCAGTAATATTGGATAAGTACTCTACAAGAGGACAGACAAATACACATTCTACTGAGTGTAAAATGAGAGGTTGACTCGATGACGAAAAGCTAATTAGATACACTAGATAAGAGAAAATGGATGCTAACATGTCAAATGAGAATTGAGGCGAATTGAATGTGAATCGTGGAGTGGCTCTCTGAACATTGTGAAAATAACGTAATCCCAGCAAACACACTACGAAACTACAACGTTGTAAATGGGTTGACTATGGGTAATCAGTACAACGTATTTTGGTTACGAGAATACCCCGTTGTTTGCACGTGCGTAAATTCACGTAATTTGCATCACGTCGTGTGCACGTAAATTGCACGTTGTGGACAATGCTGCCGGAAACTGGCAAACCCAGGATGCACTGCGCCAGATAGAAAGACAAAACGTCTGTACAATTGTGTTGTGAGTATGTCAATCCGGTTACATCGGCTTTAATTAGTGACATTCTTATTTTTTAATTACCAAGTATGTTTTGTGAAATTACGAGTTGTTCCATGGGCGAGATGCTTACTTTTTTTCGCGCGCGAAGGCAGCTCTTTGCTTTGATTATCGCCCGACGGCCAGTGACTGGATCCCGATAACGAAATTATTCGTAGATCCACGCCTACGGTAGGCCTACACTCACCCTCTTCCTGTTCTAGATCTAGTCTGTTTATTAACTTTATTGGGCTTTGTCTGTTTGTCTATTCGGTGATTTGACGACGAAGCGAAGACATGAGCAGAGCGAAGATAGAATGTCACTGAGCTCATGCCACAGGACCGTAAGCCGTAATACAACAGCTCAAAAATATTGATGTTAGCCTATGCTACATCTAGAACATTTTCCTGAACTTTTTGTACCCACTGACTTGTGATTTATTGCAGATCTGACTTCTGAGGATGTCCACGACCAGCAGCTATAATGTGAGTTATTATGGCAACATGCACAAGCCATAAAACTTACTAAACTACATGTGGGTCTCGGTTCCGAGTCCAATTGTATTCGATTAATGGCTTGATGCTCTAATTGTTCTGTTTTTTCGCAGATCCGACTTCTGAGCAGGTCAACATTCGGCAGTCTTATGTGGATCACGTGGATGACACGGACATTCCCGATATCCAAAGCAGAAGTGGGATGTTTGAGCCACAAACTGTTAAATTATACCTCTCCATATAGTGATAGGGCTTCTGAATTTGAGTTTGTTGGGTGAATGTCCATATTAGTGGTCCCACGGGTAGACGATTAAGCGTCAGCGGTTAGGTTAATGCTATTAATCCGTTACAAAATCTGTAATCGATTACTTGAACGTAAATTTATTCAGCATAATAATTCGTTATATTTCCATTTTATATCCTGTAAGGTCGCGAAATCAAGCTGAAACTGTATACAAATATTGTGTGTCTTGACTTGAGTTGTGCAGAACACGATGCCTCAAACTTATCTTCGGTGTTAATCGATAGTAGCTGGTCAACCTGTCAGTTTAGACTTCATCAATCAGTCAGTATCTGGCTTTGAAAAAAATTGGCATCAGTAACGATTAATCGGTTACGGTTCGGTTAGAAGGCAACGATTAATCGATTATAGTTTTCTCTAAACGTGGGACCACTAGTTCAGATAGTCTAATTGTACTTTTTTGTAGAGTCAACTTCTTGGGGTTTTGAGTAGCCCACAGGGTTTGAGTAGCCCACAGCCAGACGTTCGTGAGAAACGGGACGACAGAAGTGTGTTGATAAGTCGCCCACAAGCCGGTAATCTTCCCATTTTCTCATGAATGATCGGGATTTTGGATTATAGTTTGTTGGTTAAATGTCTGGGTAGTCTAACTGTACTTTTTTGTAGAGTCGACTTCTCAGGGTATGAGTAGCCCACAGAATTTGAGTAGCCCACAGCCAGACGTTCGTGAGAAACGGGACGACAGAAGTGTGTTGATAGGTCGCCCACAAGCCGGTAATCTTCCCATTTTCTCATGAATGATCGGGATTTTCGGATTTGAGTTTGTTGGGTAAATGTCTAGATAGTCTGATTGTTCTTTTTTGTAGAGTCGACTTCTTGGGGTTTGAGGAGCCCACAGGGTTTGCGTAGCTCACAGCCAGACGTTTCGTGAGAAACGAGACGACAGAAGTGTGTTGATAAGTCGCCCACAAGCCGGTAATCTTCCCATCTTCTCATGAATGATCGGGATTTTCGGATTTGAGTTTGTTGGGTGAATGTCTGGATAGTCTGAATGTTCTTTTTTGTAGAGTCGACTTCTCAGGGTTTGAGTAGCCCACAACCAGACGTTCGTCAAAAACGGGACGACAGAAGTGTGTTGATAGGTCGCCCACAAGTCGGTATTCTTTCCATTTTCTCATGAATGATCGGGATTTTCGGATTTGAGTTTGTTGGGTAAATGTCTGGATAGTCTGATTGTTTTTTTTTGTAGAGTCGGCTTCTTGGGTTTTGAATAACCCACAGGGCTTGAGTAGCTCACAGCCAGACGTTCGTGAGAAACGGGACGACAGAAGTGTGTTGATAAGTCGCCCACAAGCCGTTAATCTTCCCATTTTCTCATGAATGATCGGGATTTTCGGATTTGAGTTTGTTGGGTAATTTTCTAGATAGTCTGATTGTTCTTTTTTGTAGAGTCGACTTCTTGGGGTTTGAGTAGCCTACAGGGTTTGAGTAGCCCACAACCAGACGTTCGTGAGAAACGGGACGACAGAAGTGTGTTGATAGGTCGCCCACAAGCCGGTAATCTTCCCATTTTCTCGAGAACGATCAGGATTTTGGATTTGAGTTTGTTGGTTAAATGTTTAGGTAGTCTAATTGTACTTTTTTGTAGAGTCGACTTCTCAGAGTTTGAGTAGCCCACAGCCAGACTTTCGCGAGAAAGTAAAAGGTACCCGGGGCAACAGAGGTGTGTCAATAGGTCGCCCACAAGCCGGTAATTTTCCCAGTTTCTCATGAATGATCGGGATTTTGAATTTAAGTTTGTTGGGTAAATGTCTAGATAGTCTGACAATTATTGTATTTTTTTGAAGAGTCGACTTCTTGGGGTTTGAGGAGCCCACAGTCAGACGTTCGTGATAAAGTACCAGCCCGGGACGACAGAAGTGTGTCAATAGGTCGCCCACAAGCCGGTACCTTGTACATATCCATGGAATTTGGTAGGGTTTTTATAACCTGAACATGAAATTGAACTTGAATATATTTTCAGAATTCCAGTCCCAGGTCATTGCAAGACTGAAGGTGATCGAAGAAAACCAGAGACAGATTTTGCAGATGCTGCAGGTTTTTTCCCAGAGCCAGCCGAATCAAGACACACTGAACGAGATCTTGCTCGAGCCAGCCTGTACAAGACAAGAGCTTGGTGCCTGGATGGAACGGCTAGATGAAGCTATTTTCAGAAAACGCATCGTTAGTTTGTCAGTATCATATATCATGCACGATATGTAATAAATCTGGATGAACCGCCAAGCTGGAAGGCTTGTTTGTCCATATGTACAGTTTTTGAATTTGAAAGCTGTTCAACTCGAATTTATTTCAGAGAAAATTGCTCTCCATGCTTGGAGGAAGAGATGTGGGCTGTGCTGTCCGTAGAATCCTGAGGAAAATCGGGACGAATCAGGTCTGGCAGTCCTTCAGCTTGCAAGGGAGGCGGAACAAAGAGTCCTTCATGGAACGAAAGAATTTGTACAAATTAGTTGTCCGTAAGTCTTCTTTGTCCATAAAATTCATTGTATCTCTTAATGTTGGAGATACTATGGTTTTGGCCATGTTCCTATGTCGTCCGCGCCCCCGTCCGCGTCCGCAGAGTTTTGACGTAATCGCACTACAGGTCACAATTTTGCTTTGTAATTTGATATGGGCATTTTATGGGGTTTGTTCTCGATGCCTATAAATTTCATGGTTATCAGATAGAGCCTATGTTACTATTGAACGCTTATAAGAAGTCATGGCCTTTCAAGTGGTGACCTTGGATGACCTTTCAAGGTCAAACTGACTTCTAACCTCATTTTCTGTTATAAAAGCCTCAACCTCTGATATTGGACTATCATGTTGTAGGATTTGTGCTTTCATCATGTGCAGGTTTTAATAAACCAATTTATTGTTTGGCCGTGGTGAAGGCGGATGACTGTAGAAACTGATCGCGAGTGTGCTGGCTACAGGACACCCGCTCCTGGTATCTACAGTTATCCCAATAATTATAGTATAATTTGTTTGCAAGTGTCGCAAACCGAATAGTAATATAATATGGAGGGTGACTCCCATTCTTTTTATTTTCATGTGACCATATTATACTAATTGGTGATTCATAGTCTTGTTTTGACTCTCGCCGAGCCGGATTGTACCAAGGCTCAGATTATCAATATATACATTTATACATGTAGTAAAAGAGGTGTACTCGAGGAGCCCGGCCATTATGTAGGGACATAGTACACCAGAATATTGGGCAAAACATTTGACATTTTATAATATAATCTTGGCTGGAACGGTTTTCTGGCAGACGTTATTTTGGCAGCGATTCTGTAACATGTAAGATTCTACAATAAAAGGCATCCAAGCAGCGGACTCTCGTTTGGAATATTACACACAGTACAGAAAGGAACAATAATACTTCCACTATCAATATCCTAAATTCTAAGTCTCTATAATAAAAGGACTGAATTTAGAGGACATTTCAATCCACCAAATTTATGTCAATCCGGCTATTTGACATTTGGTAGCAGAGCGTGGTTGCATAAGTGTGTGTGCCTGTGCAGCAAGAAGAGTGAACTTTGTTTCTGGCGTTTCTAGTGGCCGACAGCTGGATCAGTGTGGTCGTTGGCTGTAACAGACGACCAAAGAAAACAACTAATGGACCGAAAGCAGATTTTGGAATTTTAGAGCAAGAACTGGCCGAAACTTTTCAAAATGGCAAACTTAGAGCAACTACGGGACCAAGTTGCTGACCAGACAAGGACAATTCATGAGCAAGCCGCTACACTCGTCCGCCAGGATACTGTTATTGATGACTTGAATGGTCGGCTAACACAGCTTCAGCAGCAGTTGGCGAACCTGCAGCCGGCCGCCCCACAACCCGACCCCGAACAACAACGCCTCCAATGAGAGACCCAGGAAAAGGCGCTTGCAAATATGCGGAATGAAGAGGAGCGTAAAGCTCGCAAAGAGAGGGATGATGCGGCGAAGTGGGACAGAAAGGAGGCCCAGGAAGACGCCGACCGTGAGGCACGGCATCGGACCGAGAGGGTCGGACTCTTGGTTAAGCCCATTGCAACATGCACTGGACATGAGGCAGTTAGAAAATGGGTGAGAGCCCTGGACAATGTGTATGCGAAGGACCGTGAGTTAGCACTCTCTGTCGCCGAAGCAACGGCAGCGGATCGATTAGCGGCACGCCTTACCGAGGCCCAGCAACGGCACCGACGGTGGCCAGAAATTAGGGATGACGTTGTTCAGCACCTGCTTGGCACAATGAAAGGGGCCGCTATGGCTGAACTTAGCACCCTCCGCCAAAAACCGAGAGAGACAGTGTTGGCGACCGTGGAATCGTTCAAGGAGATAGCCACAGACGCATATGGGGACCTGGCCCAAGCCCAGATACAAGAGGTACTTGTTCAACAATTGGTCAAGACCCTCGACCCTGGCATTGCATGGGACCTTGTCCGAATTCACGCGCCGGACACCCTCGCCCGTGCCGAGCAGGCTCTGAGAACAATGCAGAAAAGTGAATATATGCTGCCAGCAGAGGAGCGCACGGTGAACGCCATAATGGACACCTCAGCGACAGCCACTGCCACACCGAAGGAGGTCAATCTCGGGAAGGAGCTCGAAATTGTAAAAAACAAACTTTCGGTGCTTGAGAAAAAGGACAAGCCAGCGGCCAAAGAGGACAAGAAATCTTTCGACGAAAAGGTAATTGCCGTATTGCAATCCTTTCAAAACCCCTCTTTGAACTTCGAGAAAACAGACAGACCCAGGCGTCCCCCAGGCCCCAAAAATGGAGGTGTCTGTTTTAACTGTGATCGCCCAGGGCACTTTTCGCGCGAGTGCACTGCACCACGCCGGCCCCGTAGACCACGTCAGCAGCAGATCCAGTCGTGGCAGCAACCACGGCAGCAACACCTCCCGCTGCACCCCCACCAGCAGCCACCATATGGCCAGCCCTGGGTCCCACCGCAGTCGTGGTCCCCGCCAAGACACAATCCGCAGCAACAGCCATCGGGAAATGGGTCCTGGGCAGCTCCGACGCCGGGAGCGGCCCAGACCCAGCAGTAGGCGACCCCCCTATCGCTACTGTTGCAGGGGTGACCTTGGAGGGACGCCCCCGAGTGCGTGTACAGGTTAGCGGTCAGCCTGTACGAGCACTAGTGGATACCGGCAGTGATGTAACTTTGTTGTCCAAGAAGACCGCCGATAAACTTGCTGTGAAGCCAACATATATCAAGAGTGCGCTCATGGCCGATGGACGGACCACACTCCCGATAGGAGTGGCTGAGGCTGAGGTCCTTGGACAGACAGTACCTATACATATAGCGGATATGACTGAGGATGCAATCCTTGGAATGGATACATTACGCCTGACAGGACTTGCCGATTTTGCAAGAGTTTCGAGATTTATTCTCGAAATTTATTTATTCAGAAACTGTTGGCACCATGACAGGTGTCCCCGATCAGTGCATCTTCACTGAGGGTGAGCCGATTGCTCAGCGGGCGTACCGCACACCACTCTCCAAACGACAAGTCATGGATGCTGAAATAGACGCTATGCTGAAAGATGGTATTATTGAACCATCCTGTTCGCCGTGGGCATCGCCGGTTTTGCTGGTGCCAAAGAAGGACGGATCACACCGATTTTGTGTGGATTATCGCCGATTGAATGCGGTAACAATGAAAGACAAATATCCCCTTCCTAGGATCGACGATATATTCGATCAGCTACAGGGAGCTACAATGTTCACCACCCTGGATTTGAAAGCAGGGTATTGGCAGCTTCCTGTCGCCAAGAACGACAGACCGAAGACAGCGTTCATCTGTCATCGAGGACTCTATCATTACAGGCGCCTACCGTTTGGGCTAGTTAATGCCCCATCACAGTTTCAGCGAATCATGTGCCATGTACTGTCATCTGTCATTGGAAGATGCGCCCTCGTGTACGTCGATGACGTCGTTATTTATAGCCGGAGTGCTCGTGAACACGAGAAACACCTCCGCGAGGTGTTCGAACTTCTCCACCATCATGCGGTGACTATCAAGCGTAAGAAGTGTACTTCTGCAGCTCCCTCGGTTGACCTACTTGGCTTCCGAGTGAGTGCTGCCGGAATAGAACCGCTTGCAGAGAAGACTAACGCAATAGCTAAATTGTCGTCACCCAAGGACGTGTGTAGTATCCTTGGAATGGCAGGATATTATCGCACAAGTATTATGGACTTCGCACATCAAGCAGAGCCTCTTGTCCATTTGACAAGAAAAGGTGAACGCTTTCAATGGACTGAACAATGTCAGAATGGTTTTGAGTACCTGAAGAAAGCATTAACCACTCAAACAGTTATGGCGTATCCAGATCCGACCAAGTCATATCGTCTCTACACCGATGCATGTGACTATGCTGTGGGAGCGATACTGGTACAAACAGATCCGTCAGGTGTCGAACGACCAGTTCACTATCACAGCCGACAGCATAATGATATCCAAAGAAGGTGGTCTACCATCGAGAAAGAGGCATTCGCCATCGTATCTGCAATACAGAAGCTGAGACCATATCTCCTAGGAGCCAAATTCGAGATCCTCACAGATCACAAGCCCCTCCGTTCTTTGTTAAACACCCGCATTGAGAATGCCAAGTTGATGAGGTGGGCCGTGTTGATAGAAGAGTTTGGTGCGCCCATACGTTATCGTGAGGGAAAGAACAATGTTCGAGCGGACATGGTATCGAGAATACGTGAGACACAACTCGCTGTCAGTGTGCTCACGAGGCTGTCAGCACGCACATTGGCTGCAGGTACGTCGGACAATGACAATGAACATAGTGATGAAAATGATGCAGTGAATACGTCTAATAGTAGGGATATAAGCGAGAATGTCGCCGATGAAGACACACCCGCCCAAGATCATGATGAAGTGCGTGAAGAGACTGATATTGAAGTGCGGCGTTCCGTCCTTGGCGAATTTCGCGTGGGGCGGGAGCGCCTCATCCGCTTGCAGAAAGAAGAATTCGCGGATCCGCTCAAAATAGCCATCTCTGACGAAGATGCCTCGGGATAAGCCGTGCATGATGGCATCCTAGTGACTGATAGGTCGCCCTATCCAGGTGCACCATATAAACTACGGGTGGTCCTGCCAAAACCATACCGTACCAACATAGTCTGGCGTGCACACAAGGAGGTTGGACACATGGCCGCTGACAAAACGAGGATGCGAGTCCAGGAAAATTTCACGTGGCCAGGTATCACCACTACAATCGCGGATGAATTTCGCCGGTGTGCCGTCTGCCAGCTTGCTCGTCGAGGTAAGGAGCGTGCGCCTCCAGTTGAGGTAGACCTGCCACACTTGCCTATGCACCACGTCACGGTCGGCCCAAAGTTCTTGTCTGTGATCGTGGGCAAGGTTTAGGATCACGTGCCTGGGAGGACTGGTTAAAGTTCCAAGAAATCGAGCTATGCCACAGTACTCCGTATCATCAGCAAGGAAATGGTCGTGTAGAACGATTGAACGCTACTCTGAAAGATGCTATGCTCAAGGCAAAGCGTAATTGTCCTGCTACTTGGATTAATGTATTGGGACCCGCGCTGGGAGCATGTAGAGCAGCGGTTAGCTGATCCACCGGCTATTCGCCATTTCAGGCCCTCTATGCACGTGGTCACGATGACCTGTATGCGGGTTATCGAGGTTCACCCAATGAGGAATTGGCATACCGATATGGAGAGGCCGCCCACTTGTATGCTGAAGCACGACAAAACATTAAACAGAACCGACAGAAAGACATTGATCGTGCTCGCCTGCTATTCGCCATTTCAGGCCCTCTATGCACGTGGTCACGATGACCTGTATGCGGGTTATCGAGGTTCACCCAATGAGGAATTGGCATACCGATATGGAGAGGCCGCCCACTTGTATGCTGAAGCACGACAAAACATTAAACAGAACCGACAGAAAGACATTGATCGTGCTCGCAATCAGGCATGCTCTACTGAACTCGCTATTTGGTGATCGCTTATTGGTTCGAGCTCAAGGGGCCATCACAGGTACTCTTCGCTGGGACCCGGGATATGAGCTAATTCGTAAATTTGGAACAACATGTTTCGTCCGTGATAGGATAGGACGGACGCGAAATCTCCATCGGAATGAGGTCCGACGAGCCTATGGAGAAGACTTCAACGATATTGAAGTGCGCCCAAGACGCCAGTTCAAGCCACGCCGGTAGGGTGTTCACGCCAAATGTGTGTCCGCATGTACTTGAGTCGGTGGTGGGAGGAGCAACCTGCCATCGGGGACGGACGTTGTGCGGCGAGGGGGGATGGATTTGCTCCCCAGATTTCTTCGCTTGCGGTGTCCAGAGCTCAAGTTACGTTAACGGCGAGTAATTCTACACCCGGATCTTGGTGTAGCGAGAACATTTTCGGGCCTGGATATTGGTCTGACGAAGATTATAAAGGATAACTGCACATCAGTTATAGTATAGAACTGCATATATCTTCACTGAATGCACATCTGCCGATCGATACAGCACCACTAACTATGAGAGCATCGGTACTGCTCTTGTGTCTGGGCGTGACACACGCCCTGGAACCTTTTATCCAGCCAATCACTGCAGGATATTCATTAACTGAGCCTCAGAGTTTGAGGGTGGCTCAAGGACGATGGACAGTCTATTTTGTCATGACAACCGAGACATTGGGTCTCCAAGAAGAACTAGAAATGCGAGCCTTAGCACGCCACGCATATGACACATGGCGTGTAATGGGTTCATGCAGAATGAATGGACGACCTTGCACACATAGTCGTGAGTTTAGAGAGATACGCTCACGCCTGATACATCCAATCGAGAAACCAGTCACCTACACATTTCCTGACAGGACGCGCCATGGACTCCTAGACGCCGGTGGGAAGATTCTGGGAAAATGGCTTCTAGGACTCGCGACGATGGACGATGTACGGGCACTCGCACAGTCTGTAGCAGCAGCGAGACGAGAAGGTCAGCAGGTCAAGCATGTTGTTGAAAAACTCATGACAATTGTAGATCACGCCTTGATCGAGCACAGAACTGATGCTCTGAGATTTCGTGACATGTACGAGGTGATGCGCCGCATGAGGAATACAACCCAGGAGATCCTCCTCAAAATTGAAGGACTTGAAAGAATAGGATATAATCGTGAAATAATCAATTATATGTATGCCTGCACGAAATGACATATTGTGGCTTCGCAACCAGCATCACCAAATTCTTCAGGACTTGGCTTTAGGCCGCATCACAGCTGAAATATTGCCAGATGAACTCTATCTTAGTATCAGTAAACAAGTGTCTGCAATTGGACCCGAATCTCTCCCGCGCTCGTGGATACAACACTATGGGCGAGCCGTCTACATTGGTGAGGAAAATAAGCAAATTGTTTATAAAATTGTCATCCCGTTTGTTGGTCAGGAGGAGTTTCTGGCCTATCACATAGACACCTTCCCTGTACCTCGTCCTAACTCCACCATCATGCGGCAACTCATCCCAACGCTGATGTCGGGTATAATACTCGAACCGGGGATATGACTGTTCTGGATAGTTGCCACGGTATGCTGCCTATTGTGTGTCCACCGATCCCCGTGTATGAGGAGAGAGCGTTGACCTGCGAGCGAGGACTCGTCACTGCACACGTGAGAGACAGTGGGGACTGTCCCTGGATTGATATTGAAATGACTGACCCTACGGTCTTGTTGCGTCACGGGAGCGCATGGGCCATTGTTACCAGGGGCGAAGAAGTACATTTGCAGTGCTCAGGTGTGTATCATGCAAATATCCCATCCACTTGTCTTTTGACAGGCGACGGATGGCGTGTGCAGGGTGAAATTCTTGGATCAATGAACATTAATCTCATTTTTAATAATACAATCCCCTTGCAACAATTTGACTGGGACGATTCGACGCCAAAGTCCAACATCCTTCCCACTCTTCCTCCATATTCTTCTTACGACGTCGACACGGATCCTTCTGCTGATGAGCAGGCCCTGTCCGACCTTCGCGAACGCTTGGATGACTTAGACAGCGATGGCGACCACTGGGTGCCACGTGCAGTCCACCATCACACGACGTGGGCAACTGCTGGTGTTGTCATAGTCATCATCATAATCTCGTCCGTCCTAGGCTACTGCCTATGGACCAGACGATGTCAGTTGTCTTTCGCCCTCGCGCTTCCTCGTCCGCGCACATCCACAGACACGCCGAACGAGACTGTAAACATTGAGGACAATATCCCGGAATAACTTAATATCATGCATGCTGTGTAAATAACCCTAGAGATGACCAACGATAATATTAATGATTATAATATTTCTTACATGTCTGATTCATAGAGGCTACAAAACCGTTTACGTGAGGTGATTTTTATTCTTATATGTAGTGTCATTTATAAAAGCATTTAAAATAATATAATTATAATCCTTACATTCAATCGTTGATTTGTTTGTCTTGTTGGTCTCGACAGGTTGTTGTCTACCGAGTAGGTTTTATTGTTGTAACGTGTCAGAGCAGTTTTGTTCTAACCAGGTGGAAACGGTCGAATATCATCTACCTGAGCAGTTGCAATTCTTCCTAATACTTATTAATTAAATGATCGATAAATATCATTGAAATAGCAGGGTTAGCATCTATGAGATTTAATTCGTAATATATATATATATATATATATATATAAGCATACAGAGTTTTTTTTAAAGAAAAAGAAACTCTTACCGAGAGTATTTACTGTCCGAGTAAAGATTGAGATTCTTCTCGAGGTACAAAAATCTATGAATAAATCCTCTTTGTTAATTATATTTCTTTCGGGATATTTTCTGGAAGAAACTGTGTTTCTTTCTAGAAAATAGTAGAGGAATGTAGAATTTGTGCTTTCATCATGTGCAGGTTTTAATAAACCAATTTATTGTTTGGCCGTGGTGAAGGCGGATACTGATCGCGAGTGTGCTGGCTACAGGACACCCGCTCCTGGTATCTACAGTTATCCCAATAATTATAGTATAATTTGTTTGCAAGTGTCGCAAACCGAATAGTAATATAATATGGAGGGTGACTCCCATTCTTTTTATTTTCATGTGACCATATTATACTAATTGGTGATTCATAGTCTTGTTTTGACTCTCGCCGAGCCGGATTGTACCAAGGCTCAAATTATCAATATATACATTTATACATGTAGTAAAAGAGGTGTACTCGAGGAGCCCGGCCATTATGTAGGGACATAGTACACCAGAATATTGGGCAAAACATTTGACATTTTATAATATAATCTTGGCTGGAACGGTTTTCTGGCAGACGTTATTTTGGCAGTGATTCTGTAACATGTAAGATTCTACAATAAAAGGCATCCAAGCAGCGGACTCTCGTTTGGAATATTACACACAGTACAGAAAGGAACAATAATACTTCCACTATCAATATCCTAAATTCTAAGTCCCTATAATAAAAGGACTGAATTTAGAGGACATTTCAATCCACCAAATTTATGTCAATCCGGCTATTTGACAATGTGTGATATACTATTGAAATACCTACTTAAATAAAAGAAAAATGACCTTGATCTTTAAATTATTTTTATGGCAGTTGCACTTCCTGTCGTAGGGGTGTTTAAAGTACGGAGATACACCCTAGTCACCTTTGCGACAATATGTCTAGTTCTTTACTGCACAGTGTACAATAAATACTCGTATATTTATGTGAATGTACTAATTACAATTACAGGTTCAGTGATGGCGAACTTCCCGACTGCCAAAGTGGCAGAAGTTGAGCTACAAATATCAGAAACTCTGAAGTACGCACCCAAGCAAAAGGGTGGAACAAAGTACAAGGTAAGAGGATGGAACAGAATGGCTAATCTGGGTAATGTATTTGGCTACCAGTAGTTTTATAGTGATATGCTTATATCTAAATCTGGATTCACTCTGAATTGCAGCAGAAGAAGACAGATGAGAGACGCATTGATGGCGATGATGTGTCTAGCGATGGTGACTGAAGATTGTACACGTACACGTGAATAAAGATTTTTTGTTTGAAAAAGGCTTGTTATTGCTGACAAAATGCTGAAAATATAGAGTCAATATTTCAAGTGAATATTTGGTGATCAAAAGGTAATAATGCAACGTAGTTTTACAACGTGAATGCAACGAGGAAAAGTGTTCACACATTCACGTGGTAACTACGTGACAGTATTACGTACATTCAACTTCAGTGTTACGTTGTGACTACATGGTGACCACGTGATTTTATTTGCTGGGAATGTACTATTTAATATAATATAATTCTTTGTAATATATTTCTGCCAGTTCAATTATTGATCGTAAATCCATGCAAAACTTGAAATTAGGAGTGTATAGTTTCTTCGAAAATTCAATGAAATACTAGTAGTTGTGTAAAGTTGTACTTAGTTGTACTAAGTGAAACAATGTTTATCGACTGGTACACAAACAAATGGTATTTACGAGAATGATATTATTGTACTGATGTTTGTCAATAAATTTGTGTAGTCCTTGAGCATTACATAATTTTACAATGACAAAACTAGGTGAGTGTGTTTTCCAGCACGCGGGAAAGATCGAGTTTGAACTGGCGGAAGAATACACGAGACCGAAGGTCGAGTGCTTTCTGATGTTCTTCCGCCAGTTCAAACGAGATCTTTCCCGCGTGCTGGAAAACACACGAAACAATTTTTTGTTTTTAGGTTACCGGACCTATGGTCCGATAACCTATTGGCATGGCGTTGCGTCCGGCCTCCGGTGTCGGCGTCGGCGTTCACATTTTTATCTTTTTAGGTTACCGTACCTTTGGTCCGTTAACCTATTGGCATGGCGTTGCGTCCGTCGTCCGTCATCCACATTTTTATCTTTTTTGTTTACGGTCGAACCTTTCTGAAATTTTGCACAAAAATGCCTAAAAATATTTCGAGAGGGAAGTATTTTTTTGTTTTTTTATTTTCGCATTTCTTTCAAAATGGCGGCCGTTTTCGTGGAAAAATCGCCAATTTTGGACTTTGGCGGCAGTTTTCTCAAAATCTGTTCAGTAACTTTTTTTCTTATTGATGCATAGCACTCCTCATATATACCCCTATGATGGGCCCAAACTCGGCCCAAATGGGACATTCCCATGTTAAATTCTCCTATGCTTCATAATGGGACACGTTATGCCTAATATCCCACTTAGTATTGAGATTAGAGACTAAGAATCAATTGTGGACATATAGGAAATGATATCTGCTGAAAATCCTCATGACCTTGAATTTGACCTTTGACCTCATTTTCAAGGTCAAAGCACAAAATGGCTAATATCTCACTTATTATAGACTTTACAGCTTAGATATCAATTGTGGACATATAGGAAATGATATCAGTCGAATATTCTCGTGACCTCGAATTTGACCTTTCACCTCATTTTCAAGGAAAATGTTTTCAACAGAAAACATTAAACTTATATTCAACGTGTGCACTGACGTTCAAACGCTGGTGAAAATGCTCGCAAAGTCGCGTGATGCCTAGCACCAGCCTGCCAGCAAGTACTGGCAGCATGCGAGTTTGACGATCTTACAATACGGATCGATTGTTTTCGTGTGAAAAATTGGAACAAATGATTTTTGCGCGATGTTTTCCCATAAAATATGGGGTATTCAGAAATCGAGTACAGTATTAACATTGCGGTGGAAAGATCATTGTATGTACACAACCTTAGATACACGAGCCATCTGTCATAATGTCGCCGCATCCCAGGCCCAGTAGACTGATCAACACAGTTTTCGTCATGTTAAGCAAGACATCCAGGAAAACAGCCACTTTAAAGAATAAATAAGTTTTTATCGTTATATGCATTGTAAACACTCAACATGCCTTTACACAATTTTAGTATATTTTATTCACAATGACGTTGATAATCTTGAGAGATCAACACGAAACAAAATCCATGTCACTGGGCTAGAACAAACATAAGCTACTCACAGAATTCATCAGGTGGCAGCACAGCATACACTGATTCAACTATGGAGGGGTTGAATTGACATTATTGATGGGTGTTCTACATATTACCACAAACACAGGTTGAGCCTTTTACTGATGAAGGTGAATTGCAGGAATTATAATTACAATTAATGGTGGATTGTCAGGGATACAACTGGAATACAATGACAGACGCTCATCAAAGTTGCCAACATATATACTAAATACACAGTTACCGTTCCATACTTTGCCTCATTAATTATTTATCAGATATATTGCGGATGATGATTGTTTTGATGGTGATGACACGTTTGACATGTGTCAGTTTTGTCACAACATTGAAAACAACCTATGAAGACCACCTGACGAAAACTGAGAGGTGACGGAAAACTGTGTTATGCGCTCTAAATGGGAAGTTCGCCAACTGCAGGAGTCTTCATCTGAGCCGTATCAGCAAACTTTAGGACGGATGGCTCAATAGCAACCAAATTGGCCGATTGGTGACACATTTTGTGCTCAAATTAGCTTGTTTAACACACATGGCTTGTGAACGCTCTACGGGTGGGAGTTTTTGATGCATCATGATGAAATCGCACAGGCAATATGAGAAAGGCCATTGCACGAAACCTATTGTTTTTTAGAATGATCGGATAAATAATAATTAGTTTAAAGACTAACTTATTACGATCATTAAAATACCCACTTTGACATCTGTAATCACTCAAATACCCTGTACTATGAAAGCAAATGGCACTGGATTCTTGTTCAAATTAGACAACTGATGTTTTTGGTGAAAACAGAACAATATTACCGAATAAGTTAACATTAGGTTTACTACTTAAGTCTATTATTGACCACAATAATAACGGTTAAGACGAGAAACATTTATTATTGAGCTCAACAAGGTTAAGGTTTTGTCCCGTAGAGATTTCATGGTTGTAACTGAATAAGTTAACATTAGTTTAACTAGTCAAGTCTATTATTGACCACAATAAAAATAGTTAAGACAAGAAACATTTATTATTGAGCTCAACGGGGTAAAGTTTTTGTCGCATAGAGATTTCATGGCTGTAACTGATTATGTTAATAATGGTCTCACTAGTTAAGTCTATTATTGACCGCAATAAAAATAGTTAAGACGAGAAACATTTATTATTGAGCTCAACGGGATAAAGGTTTTGTCCCATAGAGATTTCATGGCTGTAACCGAATAAGTTAACATTAGTTTTACTAGTTAAGTCTATTATTGACCACAACAAAAATATTTAAGACTAGAAACATTTATTATTGTGCTCAACAGGGTAAAGGTTTTGTCCCGTAGAGATTTCATGGGTATAACCGAATGAGTTAACATTGGTTTTACTAGTTAAGTCTATTATTGATCACAATAAAAATAATTAAGACATGAAACATTTATTATTGGGCTCAACAAGGTTAAATTCCTATCCATTAGACATTTCATGGCTGTAACCGAACAATCTAACATTATTGGGCAACGGAGATCAGGGGGATACACCCACGCGGTCGTAGGCGAACGAATCGTCTAGTTCATAATATATATAAAGATGAATTGGTTTGAATGGCTCGAAAGCCCCAAATCTATCAGTCCTAATGCATATTCAACACAGCTTGACTGGTCATAATGTAATCGATGAATTTACAATAACCACTGAACAAAATGATATCAAATGGATCTGATACTAACGAAAACAACAGTAATGCATCAAATTCTTGCTCATGTCTCCATTATATATTTATTTGTTCTTCTTCTACATACAATCACTGCAACACTATGGGGAAGAGAAAGACTAGTTCTCTGAAGAGAGCTGCCAAGTTAGAGAAGGTTGGGATATGTTAATTACTTGTCAATATGAACAGTTGTGTACGATGACAATATTGATCTACATCTACCAGTATTCAAGTATCCTTGATGGTATAGCTAAAAATATCGGTATTGATCAATTAAACACCCACGTTAAGCTGATACATGTATATATTTTCATTTATGAGTTACTCTGCCCTGATCTTTGTTGTCAATGCTCTTCTGTTGCAGAACTTAAGAGAGATCGACGAGGCGAGGGGCCTCGGGGAGAGGTCGCCGCGACGTCCTGACGAGGAGGCGCTGGAAGTGGGTGCTCAGGGAGCCCCCGGGGAAAGACACCCCGTCAACAAACCTGGGGAGTGCAACCCCATTAACAAAGGCTGAGGAGTGCAACCTCTTGAAAAAGGGCTCTGATGAGGAGTGCAACCTCTTGAAAAAAGGCTCAGAATTGCAGATATGCTCAGAATTGCAGAAATGCTCAGAATTGCAGAAATGCTCAGAATTGCAGAAATGCTCGGAATTGCAGAAATGCTCAAACTTGCGAAACTTACCAAACCTACCAAACATATCTGAAAATGTAACGGAGTGCTGCCCAAATTTTCAAAACAGTAAGGATACTTGTTATAAATCGTGTGCTGACGAGTCTCGTAGATGTTCCTTCAATAGTTTGTTCCATGCTGAGAGTGCTGAAACTGAAGATTTGAAATCTAACAATGTCAACACTTCTCAAGAGTCTGCTTATTTTGTCTATGTTCAAACAGCTAAGACTGTGAAACCCAGACCTATAGTTGTGAAATATCATGAACAAAGTGTTAGTGCTTCATTTCATCAAGGAGATGTTCACTTTCCCGAAATCAGTCGCGGTAGACAATGTACGTGTAATTCTATTGTAGCATTGTGCAAACTACAGACCATCGATCCAAGGATGCTGACACGTGGTGAAATCAATGATGTTTTAAACAAGGGAGATTACATATACCGAACGGTAGTTGAGGATCTAGCACCCCATAATAGGCTTACCAATGTCTACTTGAATTTTGAAGAACTACCATCACAGTTTAATATGTGGAATATGCAGTTTAGAATGACCTTGTTAGATCATAGAAGTGGTTTTTGCGGCAGTTCTGAATTTCCTCACCAATTCGGGTCTAGTCTACGAAGTTATGTAGCACATGGTTTCACACGAGCAAATTATCTTCTTTTGATGATCGGCACTAACTGCATAGCTGTAGCAAAGTCTGGCAGACATTATGTGTTAATCGACTCTCATGCTCGAAACCATAATGGAAGACTGGCCGAATCGGGCAAAGCAGTGATGCTTAAATTCAGAACCCTGGAAATGTTGTGTTCACACCTTCTAGATGTGTCATTTCCAAGTACTGGAGATCACCCATTTGAAGTACAACCAGTTGCAATTGATTCAGAAGAGATAAGTACTCCACAAACTATGACTGATATTGCAATGCAAAATTACATGGAAGATCAAGTGGAGAAAGCTAAAAAATTCAAAACGCACAATAAAACCACATTAGGACCAACTAAACACGACAGACGGAAGCTTTACTTCAGCATTAAGAAGAAAGAATATCGACGAAAAAACGACTACAAAGATAAAAAAAGGAACATAAATGTACATTGAGAACAGATGAAGAGTACAGGGACAAAGAACGAATTGAGGAAATGACTCAGAAACGTAAAGCTAGAACAGACGAACAGTACGAAGACAAAGAGAGGGAACACAAACGTACCTTGAGAACAGAAAAAGAGTACAGGGACAAAGAACGAATTAAGGAAATGACTCAAAAACGTAAAGCTAGAACAGACGAAGAGTACAAAGACAAAGAAAGGGAACACAAACGTACCTTGAGAACAGACAAAGAGTACAAAGATAAAGAAAAGGCACATAAACGTATGATCAGAACAGACAAACAGTACAAAGATAACGAAATGGCACATAAACGTATGATCAGAGCTGACGAACAGTACAGACATGTTGAGCGAACAAACGAGAAGCAAAAAAAGAAACTGAAAAGGAAATGTGATTTTTTCAAAGAAACTGAACGCGTTTCCAAAAAACAAAAACGTCTAGATCAGTCGTACAAAAGAGCCGAACAACATAATGACCAGAGAAGAAAATCACAAAAACGAAAGTCCTCTCACTTTTTGAGCCGTGAGAATGCTTCCAAACGGCAGAAAATATTCGGGGATGGCTTGGCTGATTGCATTGAAAAGCTCCATATCAAAATAGCAGAAGGCCCTATATACGTATGTTTTTGTTGTCGACAAACCTGTTTTAGGGAAGCTGTTCAAAAATCGTTCAGAATTTCATTGTCTCCTTCTGATAAGGATCTTTTTGAAAAATGTATTCTTAATTTTTGTGATCAAGAGGACACTCCCGGTGAATGGATATGTAAAACCTGTTATGGATCAATAAAATCTGGTAAAGTTCCCAAGTTGTCAATGGCAAATAAAATGATGTTTCCCGAAAAACCAAAGGAACTAGAACTCTGCCCCCTTGAAGAAAGACTTGTTGCATTACGCATCCCTTTTATGCAAATCCGAGAATTACCCAGAGGTGGTCAGCTGTCAATTCGTGGTAATATCGTCAATGTTCCGTGTGATATTGAACCAACGATTCGCACTCTTCCAAGAAACTTATCTGAAAGTAAAACCATTTCTGTGCAACTAAAAAAGGAAGTATCGTTTGCCAGCTCTGTATTTACAGAAAACATTCGGCCACAAAAAGTATTGAATGCTGTGAAATACCTTCTGGATAATAGTCCTTTGTACAAAGATCAAAACGTTTCTGTAGACGATGAATGGACTAACAGAATAACCAGTGACAATGATATCGAAACATTGGAACTGACTGGTGTAGCAGCAGAAATATTAAACGAGGATATTGATATGCCTCTACAGAAAGAAAATGAACAGGAAACACAAGAAAACACTTGTAGCGACGACGATGACAACTTTAGTGAATTGGATGAGCGGGAACAATGGGTAACATGGATACGCTCTTAGATGATGGAGACACATTTGATGATGACAGAATTTACACATTCGCTCCAGGAGAGGACCAGACACCAATTGCTATGTTTCAAGATGAAAATTCTGAATACTTAGCCTTCCCAACCATTTTTTCTGGTCACAAACGTCCGGATAATTCTGAAAGAGAAAGGTCTGTACACTACAGTGACATTTGTAAATGGGAGCTCCGTTCCGAAGATCGCAGAGTAGCTATGTCGGTGCCCAACTTGTTTTACAAGATGAAAAAAAATCAGTTGAAACAAGTTAAAGATAAAATTGGACTGGCAGTTCGTAGATGCAAAGTAGGATCCAAACAAATGACTGCTGGTGCTTTACTCCAACCGAATGCATTCACGAATTTAGTGAATTTGGATGAGGGCTTCTTCATTTTCAAATCCATAAGAAATTCACCAGCGTACCTTGAAAAAAGAAAGAAGGACGTTTTTGCAATGATACGACAAATTGGATTACCAACATGGTTTGCATCATTTTCTGCTGCTGACACAAAATGGCCAGATTTACTGAAAATCATTGGAAAATTAGTGGACAACAAGGAATACACTGATGTTGATGTGGAAGAAATGGATTGGACAGAACGAACAAGGCTATTACAGTCAGACCCGGTAACATGTGCCAGATACTTCAACAATCGAGTTTCAGTTTTTATAAACTCAGTTCTCAAAAGTGATCATGCTCTTTTGATAAGTGATTACTTTTATCGAGTAGAATTTCAACAAAGAGGCTCTCCTCACATTCACATGCTTATATGGGTAGAAAATGCACCTGTGTTTGGGAAAGTGAAAACGCAGAAATTGTCAAGTTTATTGACCAGTTTGTATCGTGTTCCAGTAATGTTGCTGATTCTGAACAAATATTCAAAGGTCAAATGCACAAGCACTCGAAGACCTGTAGGAAATACGGCAAAGCAATATGTCGGTTTGGTTATCCAATACCACCAATGCCAAGGACTATGATCTTGATGCCTTTAGATAATACCGCAACCAGTGATGACAATAATTCTGATTCAGACACCGACACAAATTCTGGAAGACTTAAAAGAATTGAAACCATGTTAGCTGAAAACAAAGATGGTATTAAATTATCATTTGAACATTTCCTAAAACAGCTCAAAATGACAGGGTCACAGTATATAAGAGTCATACGTAGTTCTGTAACAGATGCCAAAATATACTTGAAACGTGACCCGTGTGACATAAGGGTAAATGCTTACTGTAAACAATTACTATCGGCCTGGAAGGCCAATCATGACCTGCAGTTCGTACTAGATCCTTATGCATGTGCAATGTATATTGTCAATTATATCAACAAATCTCAGAAGGGAATGAGTGCTTTATTGGACCGAGCATGCAAAGAAGCCAAAGCAGGCAATATGGACATAAAACAAAGTGTAAGACATATCGGAAATATGTTCCTGAAAAGCGTGGAGGTTTGTGCTCAAGAAGCTGTCTACTTGGTCTTACAGTTGCCACTTTCAAAATGTACCAGAGATGTGATATTCATAAACACGTCAGCACATACAGACCGAATATTTCTATTGAAAAGTAAAACAGATTTGGAAGAGTTGGATGAAGAATCAACAGACGTTGAAACAAAGAATATCATCGACAGATATAGTAAACGTCCTGCACAATTAGAGAATTGGTGTCTTGCAGATTACGCATCAAAATTAAATGTGCAATATAGTTCTGCCAAGCCTAAACAAAGTAGGCCTATTACAGAGAAAAATGCTCCAGCAGTTGAAGAAGAAGCTGATATTTATGACGATAACAATGAACTTGACAATATAGAAAACGACGAGAACATTAAAAAATCAAACATCGTTTTAACTTTACCAAATGGTACAGTGTTCACAAAGAGAGCCAAACCAAAGGTCATTCGTTTTGTGAATCAATTATAATTATAAGTCAGACTACGATAATTTCTGATTTCTGTCGGGAAAAGCTGATGCTGTTCTTACCATGGAGAAATGAACACAAAGATCTGCTGGGAACATTTGATACATACGAAGCACACTTCGAAGCAATTGAACAAATGGTCGGTCAGAAGTACCAAGAATATGCAAACTATACAGAAATACTTGATGATGTTGCTGAGAAGTCGCGTAGTTTTCAAGATGAAGATATCTATGACAATATCATACCTGGTGCCCAAGAAGAGAATGCCTTCGATGAAGAGATTGGTTCAACAGAAAGCCAAAAATACATCTATTTTGACCCAAATCAGTGCTCAGAAATGCAGACTGATTTTCTTGGCGATAATATTGGATCAACAAATTCAGTGACCAATGAGACATCTGTGCCAAACAGGCTTCCTCAAGCAGACTATTTGCAATTAGTCCGCTCTCTCAATAAAAAACAAAGAGAATTTTATTTGCACGTTGTTCACCGGATAAAAACTAAAGAAGAGCCATTGAGGGTTATACTGACTCCAAGGAAATTCCAAGGTCTTTGGTGGAGTCCACATGATACTGATTGGAGATTTGTGTCAGTTACAACCTGTGGGTGATGGTTGGATATTTAAAGATCTAACTTCTGGATATGGTCCACTTGCAACAAATTTGTGGAAAGAGTATTTCTCTGCTTTTGAACTTGATGAGATCATGAGACAGAAAGATGATCAGCACTTTGCGCTATTGTTAAATCGTTTGCGAGAAGGTAAACATACTCAGGATGATATTGATGTACTAAAAGAAAGGCAGTGCCAGCCAGAAGAGGCATCTAAATTGCTCGAAATACCTCATTTATTCACAACTAATGTGATGGTAAACAAATTTAACAGTTCACTTTTTGTTAAAAGTTTGAACGAAAAAGTGACAATACCTGCTCTGGATTCTATTTTAGGTGATTATGCAACTGACGTGAAAGACCGTATAATTTTGACAATAACAACAGATCCAACTAAGACAGCAGGCTTGCACAATCCTCTAAAAGTGTCACCTGGATTGCGATACGAAGTTGTTGCTAATATATCTGTAGAAGATGGCCTCACGAATGGCTCTGGATGTGTGTTAAAACATATAGAGTACAAGATGAACACCACAACAAGACCAAGTATTTTGTGGGTCCAATTTGACAATGACAGAATTGGCAAAGATCAGAGAAGAAAATATCGTGCATTATATTCTCACCAAATTTCACCAGAATGGACACCAATTTTTGACATTAAGCGAAAGTTTACAGTATGGAGAAATGTCACCGCTGTCCGAATACAGTTTCCTCTAAGGTCTGCAGCAGCCAAAACAATGCATAAAGCTCAAGGAGAAACATTACCAAAGGTCGTTGTTCACTTCGGGTCAACTCGAAGAGGCCATATCCATTATGTGGCACTAAGTAGAGCACAGAATATTGCAAATCTTCACATACTGGAGCTAAATGAGGACAAAATAGGAACATGTGATTCTGTTACGACAGAAATGGAAAGATTAAGAAAAGATGCTACTGTTCAGCTCTGTTATACACCCCTATATCAGATGGACACGAACACCTTCAAGGTTGTATTTCACAATGCACGGTCAGTTCATGCTCATTTCCAAGATATAGTGGCAGATACAAATTTTAGAAATGCTGATGTAATTTCTTTTGCAGAATCGAGGTTAACAATAAGTGATCCAGAGGATAGTTATTCTTTTGATCAATTTTTTCCAATCAGAAACGATGAAGAAATGCACACATCATCCAGATGTCGTCCACATCATGGCTTGTTATCTCTTGTCCACAAAAAGCACTCTGACTCCCATCCAAATAGTTTCTTTGTACAGATCACCAGCATTTTCATTCGAGATGTTCAAAGGGTTAATGAAAAATGAACTGTTAAGTATGGTTGACCCTACCATGAATCTAGTTATATTGGGAGATTTCAATTTTGATCAAGGTGAAAAGTCGCATGCTAGCTTAGAACAATTAATGAACAATACTTTCAAGTGTATCAACATAATGACTGCACCCACAACAGACCATGGCTCAACAGTAGATTTAATTTTTACGAACATGAACTCTATATCGACGACTTCATTGGAATGTCCTTGGTCTGATCATAAAGCAATAGTTGCTTGCATTGATGAAGTGTAACAAGTGATTATGAATTTGATTCAGGCACCAAAAATGGGTAATGGGGTTCTCTAGATACTGCCTGGCCCCAAGTGGAGAGGGGCGGGGGGGGGGGGAGAGCTTGTTCACCCAAAGTGGGTGAACATGGGGTTTGGGTAGGCTTTTCATGGTATGACCCCTCTGGTGCGGGTGGGAATAATAAAATAAGGACAATGGCTTTAATTTTATCTACGAAAATCGGAGATACTATGGTTTTGGCCATGTTCCTACGTCGTCCGCGTCCGTACAGTTTTGACGTAATCCCACTACAAGTCACAATTTTGCAATGGGCCTTTTATGGTGTTTGATCTTCATGCCTATTGATTTTCACGGTGATCTGATAATTTTTGATGATTTTATGGTGAAAAATTTAAACAGATTAAATTAAATTTTAAAAAGTGCCCCTAGAGCCTCAAAGCTTGCAGATAGAGCCTATGTTACTATTGAACACTATATGAAGTCATGTATGGCCTTCCAAGTGATGATCTTGAACATGACCTTGGATGACCTTTCAATGTCAAATTGACTTCTAAGCTCATTTGCTATTGTATATTGTTATAAAAAAACTCTGATATTGGACTGTCATGTGTGATATATAACGAAAGTTTGGAGATATCCCTAGTCGCCTTTACGACAATACATCTAGTTTGTCATTCGCATTAGTAGAGAAAAGGTTTTTGAAAATACCAAATCAGCCAATATTGTGAATGTATCAATCACGTGTCCATCATTTTGTCTTTAGATGTTGGTGCGTATGCTTATTTTTGCAGGGAGGGGTCATACTTTTGGACTCTAATTCATTGTAAATATTTGTCATGCTGGCATGTGAATTATAGATTGCTTGTCAATGGTACTAGTATATCAAAACGTTTACAAACTAGACGCTTCCGGTCGCCTACGACCGCTTGGGTGTATCCCCCGTAGCACTATCGTTCCTCATGCCCCAAATATATTACTAATAAGTGTGAAAAACTAGAACAAGGGATAGAGAAGATTACCAGAGAAATGTAAAATCTTAGGCCACAACTGTTTTTATTTCCCCACCAAAATTGCTAAATTAATCTTTCAAGGTTATTGAAGGGAGAATTCAAGATCACCACTGAAACCACTGCATATGAATGTCCCTTTCGACATGTTCGATAACAAAAACGAAATCACAGCCAGATCATACTTTTCACCTAAATTTATATTTCAACTCAGGATTTTTGACATACTTGGTTCCAAGTTAAAAAATTAACCAAAACTGCATTTCAAGATCACGAAATTGGAGCCAGATCGAACTTTTCACCATAAGTTATATATCAACTCATAATATGTGACAAACTTGTTCCCAAGTTGAAATTCAAAGTAAAAGTTGACCAAAACTGCATGTCAAGATGACAAAATTGGAGACAGATCGAACTTTTCGCCATAAGTTATATTTTAACTCATAATATGTGCCAAATTTGGTTTCAAGCTGAAATTCAAAGTAAAAGCTTACCAAAACTGCATTTTCAAGATGACAAAATTGGAGCCAGATTGAACTTTTTAACATAAGTTATATTTTGACTCATAATATGTATCAAACTTGGTTTCAAGTTGAAATTCAGAGTAAAAATTGACCAAAACTGCATTTCAAGATGATGAAATTCGAGCGAGATCAATGTTTTAGTAAAAATAATGTTAACTTATCCAGTTACACCCATATATCTTTACTGGACAAAACCTTTACCTTGTTGAGCTCAATAATAAATGTTTCTCGTCTTAACTGTTATTATTGAGGTCAATGATAGATTTAACTAGCAAAAATAATGTTAATTTATTTGGTTACAGCCATAAAATCTCTACTGGACAGAACCTTTACCTTGTTGAGCCCAATAATAAATACTTCTTGTCTTAACTGTTTTTATTGTGGTCAATAATAGACTTAACTAGTAATAATAAGGTTAACTTATTCGGTTACACTCCTGAAATCTGTACTGGACAAAACCTTCACCTTGTTGAGCTTAATAATAAATGTTTCTCATCTTAACTATTTTAATTGTGGTCAATAATAGACTTAACTAGTAAAATTAAGGTTAACTTATTCGATAATATCGATCTGTTTTCATTAAAAACATCAGTCCTCTATTCTGAACAGGAATCCAGTGCTATTTGTTTTCATAGTACAGGGTATGGATTGATCACAGATGTTCAAGTCGGTATTTTAACGGTCGTAATAAGTTAGTCCGTTAACTAATTAATATTTATTCGATCATTCTGAAAAACGATAGGTTCCGTGTGACGGTCTTTTTCTCCGAGACTGTGCGATTTCATCATCATTCATTGAAAACTCCCACTCGTAGAGCGTTCACAAGCCATGTGTGGTAAACAGGCTAATTTGAGCACAAAATGTGTCGCCAATCGGCCAATTTGGTTGCTATGGCAACCAAAATCGATTGGTGTCGGGATCTTACCATAAGATGTGTCTGTATAAAAAATTATTAGAATCGGTTAAGATTTGCAACCTGTAGCGCGTTCACAAGAAAGTGTCTGCGGACGCGGACGCGGGCGCGGCGCGAAGATGACAAATCCATAGTATCCGCCGAACTTCGTTCGGGGGATACAATTATGTGTCAGTATTCTATCACATCTATTGATGAACAAATCCATTGATATTCTAAATGAATGAATCACTTTTCTTATATGTAAATATAATGTTGCCAATTGTATATTGTTTACAATTTGTACTGTAAATGCCAGGTACATGCATTTACAGTAGGCATGTCATACTTTTGGTTTTATTTATCAATCATTTCTCTCTTTCAGATTATAATGCTCAATGTAGCTTGTTGCAAAGAGGGGTCATAGTTGAGGACTAGCATATTGCATTCTTTAAGTTTATATTTATTCTAAACATTTCTTACTGTAGTACCATTTTACATTGTTTCAAGTACAATGGAGTTTCCCTGTGCTTGTTATTGGGGTATGTCAATTTGTATTATACATGTATCTGTTGGGAAACAAATTCCTTGACACATATCAAATAAGGGCTGATTTATCATCCATCAAATAATCAATCACTTGTCTCATGTATATGATGTGGCTTTGTACTTATCGGTCATATTTTTCTGTGTTGTATATAATTAATAGACGGGATCATCATACCCCTATATTATATTATGACCATACTATTGTATACAATGATATAACTATTTTTCATTATATTGAAAACATGCTCTCTAGTTTGAAAAATGCTGTCTCGATTACAATCAGGCAATTTTCTTAATACTGTGTACTTTTTTAGTGCCATATAGGAGTATTAATTTTAGTTTTGTTGCTGTTTCAAACACAAAGAAAATAGAAATAGATTATACATGTAAAACAAGATGCTCCCTATTTTGCAAAATGCCTGGATTACAATCAGTACATTTTTGTCTTCTGAATACTGTGTAGTTTAATGCCGTATGGTTGTATTAATTTTAGTTTTGTTGATGTTTCAAACACATAAAGAAAATAGAAATAGATTCTCAGGGTATCGAATGGTCACTGGACACCTTCATAGTAAACGTTCATTTCTATATTGAAAATATCTCTCAAATACACTTACATACTGTAATACATGTATATGTACATGTGTATATTCATTGTTGTGAGATAGCTGAATATCAAGTTCGCTGCTGCATTTATTGTGTATTACATATTGGCTACGTATGATTTAAATGAGCTCATCTATATGGGTGTTGGAATTCATGACCATAAGGTAATATCTATAAAATACATTATATGTAACACAAATATCGCATTATGACTGACCAGGCGAAATTGTTCTAACCACAATGTCATCATCATCTCATCAGTGGCGAGGCTATAAACGTCTGTGTCCACAATATCATCTGAACAGTGGCCAGGCTTTAATCTTTTGCATTTTACAATGTCATTTACTTAGTGGTAATGTTATAAATGCCTGTGTCTCAAAAACTACCACATGCCACATCAAAATATTATCTCACCGTGCTGAAATATGACACCCAAATAAATGAGTTGCATATACATTCTGCACGTATGCCAAGATTAAAATTGTACAGGGTGATTTGTTCCTAACCACTGTATGCGTTGCAGGAATGAAACTTTTTGTTTGGAGATATGTACATGTAGGCTACATACCAGGTTCGTAGCATACATGCGTATTAACACGATTAGTATTATCGATCAGTATTTATAAGTGTTACACTCCATTGTTAATGTATTTTCAAGTTGTCAATTACCATATGTTTATAATTTTTATTTTGAGCATTTAGGTGTATAGCTTCCACAGTTTCTAAACCTCAAACTGCATTGTTATATTCTCTATTATTCCGCTGCGTGTGTTATAACAATAGTTATATATCAGAACTGTATCATTTTTCCGTTCAGTTACGTAAGGTTACATAATACATCTGAAAATACAGTTGAAAAATTACTGATGAAAGTGTGGTTTGATATTCTACCATTTCTGTGATTAATATTTTGCAACATATGTGTACATCTTTACTCTGTCAACTATGAACTTGTTAATGTTTGAAACAAAGTACAAATGTGTATCATATATCTGATGTATTATGTTCTTATCACACTCACTTTCAAACTACATGTATGTACTTCTTTTTATATGATTCAGTTTGTTGTATACACAGGATTTGGTCTATTTGAAGTGTGTGTAATTTAATGTTTATTTATCCAGATCGGTTGATTTTTACAGAAAATAAATTATTGAACCAAGTTTGAGTTTTTCTTTTTGCGTTTATTGTTCCAATGGCCGGACCCAGTCTCAACAGTTTAGACATGTATCATACGAGGGAGAGCCAAAAATGTTTGAAAATAATGTCCGGTTGACTCCCCCTATGCACCTTTGTGATGTGAGTTTTGTGATGTGATGTGACGCCATTCTGCCCCAAATGGGACTTTCCAATGCTAAAGTCTCCTATACTTCATAATGGGACACGTATGTCACTTAATATTGAGATTAGGGATTAGGAATCAATTGTGGACATATAGGAAATCATATGCTGAATATTCTGGTGACCTTGACTATCACATTTGACCTCATTTCAAACGTCACAGCACAGAATGGCCAATATCTCGCTTATTGTCAACATCACAGTTTGCCAATCAATTGTGGGCGAATAGAAATTGGATTGTTCAAACACAAATTATTTAGCAGTGACAGTTGTGCAGTGACTGTAGTGGTAGCGTGAATCATATAAAGTTCACAGATAAATGATGACATGATGATATTTATTATTTTTCTTGTAAAAATATTTTTACAAGAAAAATAGCATAAAACCACCAAAATTGGAAATATAATGACGTGTCATACACATTTACCTGATTACCGGGCGCATGAATGCATTTAGATCTATAGATCGTAAAATAAATTTGAATTTTGACCCCTCATACCCCCTTACGTGTAGCGATCCACCTTAAAGAGGATTTTTCAAACCAAACAGGAATGGCTGCTAAAAAGCTCTAGATTCTAGTCTTAGTGAAACGGACCCGTTGATTCTCTTAGCAGTTTACACAACAAAACAACAATCTGCAAGTTGCGATATATATTAGATCCAATACGTATAGCCTGAGCCTAGCTATATATAGCCTAGTAGGCCTACCCCACAGATCGACATCATAGCCGGACCCACTCTTTCACCATGTGTGCCCTAAAGATTGGGGGGAGGGGGGATCTGCTTCGACGGGGTGCCCATTTTCCCACCACAAGGTCTGCGTCGACGGGGTACACATTTTTTCACTGGAAGGATTGTACGCCCATATCTAACATTGTAACCATAATAATTTCAGCAAACTCATTTCTTTAGGCCTAGTAGGCATATACATATCAAGTTCCTAACAAATACTAGTAGAACTACGCCTATATAGAAATGTGCTTGTTTTTAGTAGCCTATATAGGCCTATGTATTTATGCATTAAAACTCGATGTCTGACAACATTTTCAGTTTTTCAATATCGTGTTATAAATTTACGGCTTACAGCAATACTTGGCGTCTGTGTTATGCATGCGCAATCAGACGCCATAAATGCCGCTCAGTTCAGTCCGAGGTAAGCAACCGGCCGGCAACTAATCAGAGGCGCCAGTTAACAGCTATAACAGCTATAAAATTTTACATTCAACAACAGCCGAGATGGCTCAAGTACCAGGGAGGGCGGACGCGGAGATCGTCGAGGGTTACGTCAACAAAGTTTCCCCCGTCAAAACCGCTGCTAACAACAGCAGGTTCTTCACCGCTGAAGTTTCGCGAGACACTCAGCAACATGTCGTTGCGTTCACTCCGGAAAAACACGGAGACTTCTCGACCGCATGCCAAAGTGGAACTCCGGTGAAGCTCACAAACATTTCCTTTGTTGCTAGCAGAACAGCACTCAACGTTAACGACGTCCGCGTCAATAGAATATCAACGCTCACATACGTCAGCCGTAGACTTGATTTTGACCGTCGAACACTGAATCCGGTGACAGATGTGAAAGTACAGGGTGCAAGGAAACTGCCCACCAAAAAGACGGTAAGTGTCTGGAATCTAGACCTCTAATATTCATTTGGGGAAACGGGCAAGTTTTGTCCAATTTCAGTGAAAGTTGGGCTCAACTGTCGAAACTAGTCGCAAATATCTGTTCCCCGTGTTAAACAATACGAAACATTTGTTGAGTGCGTTAGGCCCTATAATCAGCCCCGATGTGGCTCTCTCTTGGCCGAAAAATCAGACGCCGCCAAGTGGAGAGCCACGGCTTGGGAGCGTGATACTCCTAAATATCGCGCCCATTTGATTCAATGCTAAATTCGCGGTTTTTGATCACCCATAACACACTTCAGAAAAAAAATTCCACTTAACCAAAATCATATTTGAGAACCCTGGCCTATTACCTTTCACAAAATACACATCTTTATGGAGCATCATAGGTCACGTTTTTGGCTATCAGGCTTTGAATGGACCTAGTGTGAAAAATACCGAATTTCGTTCGTCATTACCCTTTCGGTTCAACTGCCCTCGCACCCCTTATTTCTTGATGCAATCGCTTCAAATTCTCAGTGATATATCTCGACATGCCATAGATTGTACACATTAAAAGCTGGAAGAAAAATTATATCGATGATGTGCAAACAAACACATAACTCCCTTAGTCTGGCCCTTGTGAGTGTAACAGCCACTGATTAGCTAATCATTCCTGGGGGCTTTCCGCGAGGCCGGAAGGCGGGGGGTCCCGACGTTCAAACTGTCATAACTCCTAATAAAAAACAGCCCACCCACTCAAAATCGGTGCTGAACGCCTCAGAAATGATTAATCTACCGTTCAGCACAGTCAAAACATTTCGATGCATCATCTAACAAGTGTTTATAAATTTGCAACTTTTGCCGTGTCAACAAACTTTTCATCCGCTTGCCACAGCACGCGGTAACACTCAAAGGCGAGTCCAATTCAAATGACAAAATTTATTATATTTTTTAAAAATAGATGGATGTCTCTGTCAAGCTATCGTAGCTATATTGCCTAATTTTATGGCGAGTTACCACCAGTATTTACCCACGAAATTATCAGCTGTCGCTTCTATACCCCACGGACTGTAGCACGAACTCATTGGAGACTCGGGTGTAAGTTGCAGTACTTGTGCCTAGTTCCGTATAGGTTTTTGACATTAGAGCGTTGGGGGCGAAGCCCCCAACCCTCTACATGTCTATGTGCTGACTTTTTCATGGAGGTTTCATGCCAACCTATCGACGCCCGTCTTGGCATGTAAACGTTTAGAAACCTACTTCAAATGAGAATTTTCTTCGTCCTTGACATGAAATCTCTCGAATTGATGGTAAATTTGAATATTCCACACATGTATAATGCATAAATCGATGTGTTAGGTTTGAGAAAATTACGCAAATTGAGATTGTTTGGAAAACGTCAAAATGGCGGAGCCGATGGAAATTGACGTTCCCAGAATGCAAAGCAAATTTTACCGCAATGACGCGTATTTTGGAGAACACAATCTCCTGTGCAGCATCCATGTAAGCTTGCGTGTACCGTGTGGCATTCCTCGGTCTGAAGCGAACACAACGATTCGTCTGCGATGCCAAGGCTACATTTACCATAATTTGACCAGTGCTGCCAGAGTATACTTTTTAAAAAGTATTATACTTTTTTTTGGCCTTGGGTACTTTTTATACTTTTTTAATATTTTTTTTGGCCTTGGGTACTTTTTTTATACTTTTTTTGGGGGGTTATGTTAGATTTTTTTGGTAAAATTGTTAAAAAGCCTGCGAATGCAATATCTAAACATTGTTGTACTAGTATTTTTTTAACAGATTCCAATCCATTGCCACACCGATGCTCAGGAGCCCATGCACGCCTTGATGTCTGCAGTACCATGGATCACAAGTTTCAGGTGACGGCACATGCGAAGGAACGCAGTGGGCCCTTGACCATGCGGTGTGACAATGAAAAATGGAATGCTGAAGATACTATTGGTTAGCCAATATATGCATCAAAACAGGTATGTCGATCAGAATGTATACTTTTTTATACTTTTTGTATACTTTTTGTACTTTTTTTTGGAGGATTTCAGTACTTTTTTTTCCAAAATGTTGGCTGGCAGCACTGTTTGACGTATTTTATATGTCAAGGTGTTGGGTTTGCGAAGCCTTCAGAAAATCCTTTATATTTTAAACTGGTCTTTTCATTAACCCAGTGGGCATATATGTTAATTATCATGATATCAGATGCAAATATTCCTCATAGTTTAAAATATTTTTTAGGATATTTCATCAAGGTTCAATACCATTTTAGCAGGAGTATCTGTTTCATTGAGTTCAAAATGAATGTTTACTTATTAGAAAAATATGAATGAAGTAGGCCTATGCTTTCATCATAATATACGGGAATGAATTGGAATCATTTAAGGGAGGATATCATGGTAGCATTTTTATTTGGAGGGGGGGGGTTACATTGAGTAGAATACATTCCGCTGTCTAGGGTGCTGATGGTGTGCTCGAGCTCTAATGTCGACTCTCAGTTAGCTGTATTTTCTTGTCTAATGCTCTGTTTGCGTAAACACGCAATGTTTCCATGGTTACATGATTTAGGGCATTTCGGGCACGAAATGTCCTTATGGTTTTGTCAGAATTTTTTTTGCTTTTTGTTTTCACTTTTTCGGTTTCCGGGTGATAACTCCTTAATGCTTCATTGTATCATTGCAAAATTTTCACCACTAGTCACTTACATCAAGTAGATGAAGCCTATTGATTTGGAGCCGGATCCGAAGTCCAGGCCGGAGGTCCGTCAGGCCGAATTCGGTGAAAATCGGTTTCCGGATGATAACTCCTTACTGCTTCAATGTATCATCGCAAAATTTTCACTAATTGTCACATATATCGAGTAGATGAAGCCTATTGATATGGAGCCGGATCTGAGAGGTCCGTGAGGTCGAATTCGGTGAAAATCGGTTTCCGGATGATAACGCCTTACTGCTTCAATGTATCATCACAAAATTTGCACCACTTATCACTCATATCAAGTGGATGAACCCTATTGATTTGGAGCCGGATCCGAGGTCCGTGGGGTCCGTGAGGCCGAGTTCGGTAAAAATTGGTTTCCGGATGATAACTCGAAAAGGAGTTGTTTTACCTTTCTGAAACTTTACACAGCGATTTAAAGAGTATCAGAGAGGGAGCCTATTCATTTTGGGCCCAATCTGTCGAATGACCTACGACCCAGAGATCAAAACCTATTTTGCCCAGTCATCCTTGTGGCTCACTGCATATCTCTGAAACAGTGCGCCGTAGAGCGAAACGGATGTTATTTTGGGCCTCGTGGCCCTAGACAAACATGTCTTAAGGGTACTTTGGATGAACTTGGCCTTGGGCCCAAATTTTTTTTTTGCTGAGTCATCATTTTCTATTTTCAGCCATATCTCGGAAACGGTTCATCGTAGAGTGAAACGGCCATTATTTTTGGCCTCCTGGCCCTAAACAAACATGATTTAGGGGTATTTGGGATGAACTTGGCCTTGGGCCAAATTTTTTTTTCGCTGAGTCAGCATTTTTCATTTCAAAATACTTTGGACATCCCAGATTTTTTTGCATGTATATTGTTTTATACCGAAATGCCCCAAGGCATCTTTAGGCCTTGACGTCTAGTTTATAAACACAGTTCTATAGATTTCAGTCATCAAGAAATTGTTTTGTCTACAGCCGCAACTGTCATGCGCTGTTATGTAAACAAACACAGTAATGTGGATCTACAGGATTACGGAGAAACTCAAGCAATCTGGAGTTAAACTTTAGCAAATTTTGATGATTACGACTCTTCTTATGAAATATGGTAATAAAAAGCGCGTCTTCAAATTTAATCTTCTCATCCTGGCATATGATAAACGGGTTATTACAACATGGGTTTTTATGCCCTTGGTCCAAGTTATTTCAGGCCCTCCCCTCCGCGTCGGGCCTTTGAAGAACTTGGACCGCGGACATAAAAACCCGTATTGTGCAATAACCCTATAAAATTAAACCACACGTGAAGTTTCAAAAGCATCACTATTGAACTTAACCAAACTATTAAGGGTGAATTTCTACCGGTAATACAAGATTGCTCCTGTCCAAAACTAAAGTAAAATGTCAAAATTGGAAAATTCAACTTATAACCTGATCTGTGTTGATTAACTGTTTTGGGTCAGTTTGTAAAGTGTGACGGCGGACGGAACAAAAGCAGTATCCCCCCCCCCCCAACTAAAGTCAGAGATGGGGGAATAAAATTTATAAGTAAATTAGATCTATGCTGCTAACAATTTTTTTGAGCCCACTTTGATATTGGGCCCAATTCCACAGCACTCATGAAGCTCTAAAGGTGTGGAAGCTAGTTTCTTTGTGCCTGAAAAGATTGATCTTCATACTTCACAATCAATCATCATAAATCGTTCACATTGACCACTGATTAATCAGTTAATCACCAAGTCGACCATGCACAACCTGACTGTATCCAAGTTTAGGCCAACTATTCTGTTTCCATACCAATCTCTCTTAAGATCTTATCTCCAGTTATTATGTTCTAACGTAACATTAGTAATTTTTAGACTTCCATGCAGTAATTTTTAGACTTCCATAAAAATACATCACCAACTTTGCCATGTGACATTTACTCCGTGTATAACTTATAATTTATAACTCATAATACCTTGTATTATTGTTGTACTGCTCAGGTCAACATCGTCGCAAAAGTTGTGGAGAAGAGTGGCACAAAGAAACAGAAACTCTGGGGACGATCCAAGTTGCAGCAAGACATAGTGATTGCCGATGACACGGCCAGCATAACGCTGGTTTTATGGGAGGACTTTATCGACAAGGTCGATATCGGCAATACGTACCGCTTCGAAAACGTAGGAACCCGTGATTATGAGGGACCTTCACTTACCACCACGTTGGAGACCATCATCAATGATGCCGATGGTATCGGAAACGTTTCCATCACTGAAGAACAGATCGACATCTTCGACAGCCAGCTTTCAACGGTGAAAATCACCATACGTCACAAATGTCTATCTTGCGCAAACGACATCCCCTCAGACCTCATCGGTGCCACAACATCGAAGTGCACATGTGGTGCACGCCAGCGTACGGCTGACCTTGTTTTGACGACCACGGCAAATGTCACGGCGATGAAAAACGAAGAGCGAACCAACTACCACATCGACATGGAGACCTTGAAGGGTTTCCAGGGTAGCATCGGCCACTCTGGGTTGATCGACATGAAAGATAACCTCGAGGACAAACTGCTTGCATTCCCATTACTTCAACTTCAAGTGAACCACCTGCGGATCACTAGGCTCCGTGAAGTTCCTGTGCCCAAGGAGACGAAAACCAAAACAGGTACAACAGTACTGCAGAATATATTTTCCTTTTCCGACTTTCATTACTATGACACCTCATTAATTCTTCTGTTTCCCAGCAAATTGTCCCTCTTTATTGTTCCGCTTTTTATTAAATTGCATAATTTTAAAATTCTTTTGTGCTATTACTTCACAGATTGAAACAACATACCTCAAGTCCCCAACACGTGTGCTGGTGAAGATGCAATTCTGAAATCACTTGGAACAGACATTTTCGTTTACATTCAGTAATTTGGTATTTTTTATAGTATTTGGTATTACATTTAATTACTTGGTATATTGTTGCTTGGGATTGTTATCGATCTGATGTCATTGATCTTTTGCTTGTCAATTTTTGTCATTGTAATCATACAACCCTTCCACACAGATTTTTTTTTTAATCGCATCGGATTTAATTCTAGAATTTGTATAATTCTGGGGACCAAACAAGTGACAAAATTACTTTTACTTTGCTGTGAGTTTGCTTGAGTTCTCTTCTTGCATATTTTTAGCTAGTTGATACTACCATTTGGAATATTTTGATTTTGGCTATGATCCAAGAGTGTCTGTGCAGACTTTTGACTTAACTGCATAATGTTATTACTTTGTAATATTGTGTTTGCAGTTCATAAGGTTTGTTCTGAATGGCTATTGATCTTCATGGTTTGATGATTTTCTAGTGAAAAAATTGAAAATAACTATATTACATTTTAAAACTACCACCCATACAGATAGATCTTGTACTAATATTGATGTTCTGATTGCTGATTGCAAGTTTTGACTTTGGATGACCTTGGAAAGTTTAGTGTACGTAGTTGAATCATTTACTGACCACAGAGGCTACAAACACGAGTAATTGCAGTTAAGTAACATTTTTTGTCGTTTGAATATTATTATTCAGTTAATGTTTGTACCGAATTGAAACAGCCTAAGTGATTGGGTGTTGACAAATGCAACCATGTGTTCATTTGTAGCTGTACTATCTACTTTGCATCATTCCTTGAGATTATGATTTGTCAGATTCTTGTAACTGGTCCGCCATTTATGGATGACCAACCAAAAAACAAAACTCCACACAAAATTTCCTTTTTGTGTATAAATACTGTTATAAATATTGTGTATTTGACTATTATCGGGAGGTAAGGGCAACGACAACCACAACATACGCTCGAGCACGCCCATTTCTCTGATTATTTGACACTACGCTTAGAATCTCGTGTAGGTGAGCGATAATAGGAGAATTACAGTGAACTGGGGTCATCTAAAATTCGGCTGAAAGATGGCGATGTGCATGAGTCCAAACAGTCCAGGGACAGGAATGGTTCAATCCCCAATTCCGAGCGCAAATGAAGTAGCTGTAGAGATAGATACACTGCAGTTGACGGGCATGAACACAGATGGTAGACCGAATCCAGTGACCCCAGGACATTTATTGAGACTGATGCTTGACTTCAGAAATGAAGTAAGGGACTCTCTTACTAGCATCAAACAGGATATCTGTGAGTTACGTGACACTGTGTCTAATCTCTCTCCGCGGATGGAGCTCTGTGAACAGCGTCTTGCTGCGCTTGAAGATGACATGGACACGCGCGTTAAAGGGATGGAGGAACATCTTGAAACCCTCACATACCAAGGTAGCCCCGAATTCCCAGAAGATCTGACAATTGTTGTAATAGGGCTCCGTGAAGAAGCTAGAGAGGATATAATGAGCAAAGCTACGGATCTGTTGGTGTTTGGTCTGGAAATGCCACAGACAGTTGTTGCAGACGCGAAACGACTCACATCCAGATCAGACAAACCAGGACTTGTCAAAATTCAGTTCCAAAGCAAAGAAGAAAAAATTGGTGCACTTCGACGCAAGCACAAATTGATGGACAATGGATACCGACACGTGTACATTCGTTCGTCTATGAGTCACACGGACAGAGTGCTACAGAAAAACTTCGCCATGTTGTTGAAAGAAATCCCAAATGGTAACTGTTACAGGGTCACAGGGCATGGCCTGATTGTTCCAAAGGTGGACCCCAATGTTATGGTACGAGGTAGAAACACTGACCAACGATCCAGCAGTCCTCACAGCCCTCGACCTCAACATGACGGCAGAGCAACCACCACAGATCCCCTGGTAGTCCACGGTACAGCGCTCCTTCCATGCAGGACATCAGACAAGCCGAACAACATTACAGTCCCCGCCCTCAACGTGACGTGAGACCGCGTGATGACAGAATTCGCCCTCCTCGTGAAACTGAGGCCCAACATGAAGGCTCGCCACACAACCCAGAATAACGCCGCAAGAAGCAGCCAGAGATCATCGCTGCCCGTATAGGAAGTAGACCAGCCCACTAGGAACTGTAATATTTGTTTGTCATATTGGAATGTAAATGGATGGACATTAAATAATAGTGCACTTAGACGACATATAATAGCCAGTAAAAATGCAGATATATTTTGTTTGTGTGAGACACATTTGAAGAATGGTGATGTTATAAATGTAGAAAACTACACTTGGTTCGGGGCCAACAGGAAACATATACATAGAAATGCCCCTAAAGCATCTGGAGGTGTTGGTATCCTAGTAAAGGATTATCTGTTTAATTGCTATGATATTTCTGTGATAGATAAGTCGTATGATGGTTTATTATGTTTGTCTTTCGTAGATAGACGGGGTGTATCTTCATTTGTGATATTTGTTTGCTATCTCCCTCCAGAATCATCTCCGTGGGGGAGAGATGCTGAAATGTATTTTGCTCACATAACTGGAATCTTATATACGTGTACAGGATATGATCATATCTTTGCGGGGACTATAATGCCAGAATAGGGGACTCTTCTGACAATATTAATGATATAGATTATATTCCTGATCGTTCAGTGAAAGATAAGATTAAATCTGGGCATTGTGACACATTTATTGATTTTCTTAAAGAAGCCAAGTTGAGTATATTGAATGGGAGAGTAACTCCTGCGCTTGATAACTACACTTGTGTATCAAGCCGTGGTACTTCGGTTGTTGATTATATTTTAACCTCACAAGAAAATATTAGTAAATGTGTTGAATGCTCTACAGAATTGGTCAGTGATCTTGTTGTGAAATATGATTGTGTGTCTATGTTATCTACATCCTCTAAATTACCTGACCACTCACTGTTGACTGTGGTATTTACTACTACCGGTAATAATTATGTAGAAAGCATTACGGGGTTAGCCCCGAAAGACAATTTGAATCCAAATGTGAAATTTTTGTTTGATCAGTCGGATAACCGTTTAATGAATAATATGGAATGGAAAGAAAATGTCATGGTATGTTTGTCTGTCATGAGTGAACTGAATGGAACTCCTTCTCAAACACGTTTGGATGGAATGTATAATTTGTTTTGTTCTACTATATTAAAGGAAATAGAAAAGTATGTACCTCATAAAGTAAACCGGGACCACATTGTCAAACCACATAAACATTTTAAACCATATTGGAATCAGAATTTAACAATTTTGTGGAAAAACATGATCACGGCTGAAAAGCAGTTCCATAAATGTAAAGGGCCTAGATCTCTGAAAACTGAACTGAGATCACAGTACTTAAACGAAAGACATTTGTTTGATGTTACCCTGAGAACTGCTGAAAGAAATTACAAAAAGCAAGTGTTGAATGAAATTGAAGAAAATTGTACTAGAAACCCCCAAAAGTTTTGGGCACATATAAAAAGGCTTGGTCCCAGGAAACATGTTAAAATCCCAATGAAAGTACGAATTGATGATGAAATTGTATCTGACGAGAAATTAGTTTTGCAATCATGGAGTGATCAGTTCTCTTCATTGTATAGCAATGATGTTGATGAAGGTATTTTTGATATAGAGTTTTTCTCGAGTGCTGCTCAGTATATTTATGACAAAGAATGTGATGTGTTCAGCTCAAATAATAATGTGAATACTCTTCATGCCCTTGATGAGGAAATACTGTTCGAGGAAGTCCAAAAGGTTGTACTTAAATTGAAAAACAATAAAGCTACTGGAATTGATAGGATACCCAATGAGGCAATGAAAAACTATGATGTAATTAACATGTTAACTAAGATATTAAACATGTGTCTTCAATGCCAGATGGTCCCACAAATTTGGTTAAAAAGTATTATCAATCCCATTCCAAAAAGTTCACAGAATGATCCTTTAGTTCCTGTAAATTATAGAGCAATTAGCCTGTTGTCCTGTGTGTCAAAAGTCTTTACATCTATATTAAATTTGAGAATAACTAAATATTGTGATGAACTTAACCTGATAAAAGAAGAACAAAATGGGTTTAGAAAAGCACGGTCATGTGAAGAACATCTGTTTATTTTATCAAACGTTATCAGGTTAAGACAATTTGAACGTAAACCTACATTTGTAGCTTTTATAGATTTCGAGAAAGCATTTGACAAAGTTGATAGAACCTTGCTGTTGTATAGACTGTTACTTTACAATATAAATGGTCAATGTTATAACATCATCAAACAATTGTACTCTAATACAGTATCATGTGTTAAGGTTAGTAGTATGTTTACAGAATGGTTCAGTGTATTGTGTGGTGTAAGACAAGGTGATAACTTGTCCCCAACATTATTCAGCTTGTTTGTGAATGATCTAGCCATACAAGTGTCTCAGGCAAACAATGGCATTCAAATAGGTGATGTTAATGTGAATATACTTCTGTATGCAGACGATGTTGCTATAGTCGCTGGTTCTGAGAAAATGCTTCAGGATTCTCTAAATATCGTATACAAATGGGCGAACAAATGGAGGCTAAAGATTAATATAAATAAAACAAATATTATTCACTTTCGTTGTAAAAGGACAAAGTGTACAAATTATAACTTCATGTTTGGTGCTCAAGAAATTGGTCTTGTTAGTTCATATAAATATCTAGGGGTTATTCTAGATTGTTATTTGTCATTTGAAAAGTGTGTAGATGTTCTGGTAGATGCAGCTGGTAGAGCTTTTGGAGGTATTGTGTCAAAATTCAAATTTCTTAAAAATCCAGGGTACGTAACTTACACTAAATTATTTGATGCTGGGGTCGTGCCAATTTTGAATTATGGGTCAGAGATATGGGGTTATAAGAACTTTACTAAATGTGATACAGTACTAAACAAGGCAATGAGATATTTTTTGGGAGTCCATAGATTTGCACCAACAGCTGCAGTACAGGGGGATATGGGATGGTTATCAATGAAATACAGGAGATATAAACAAATGCTTAGATTCTGGAATAGACTTGTCAAAATGGATGAGACCCGTTTACCTAAAAGATTGTTTTTGTACATGTATACACAAACATGTAATAACTGGTGTCATGATATATTAGGTATAGCTACCCAACTGGATATGAAAATGTGTTATGAAAACATGCAAATATTTAACATGAAGCTTGGTAGTGAAAGATGTTTGGTTGAGATGCATAAAGAATGGCAGTTATGTGTGTTGTCGAAACCCAAATTACGTACCTATGTTAAATTTAAAAATAAATTTGAACCAGAGTTATATGTACTCAGAAATTTATCGAAATATAAGCGCTCTCTATTTGCACAACTCCGATGTGGTATACTTCCATTAGCAATAGAAACGGGTAGGTTCAAAAATGTAAAAGACAGTATTACTAGAAAGTTTAGAAAACAAACAGTCGAAGAAAGAACTTGTAAGATTTGTAATAATGACAATATAGAGGACGAGCCACACTTTCTATTCAACTGTCCGAAATATGCACACCTGAGGTCTTTGTTTTATGACGATATGAAAAGTAGTTTACTGATTTCTAATTTTGAAGTACTGAGTAATGATGAAAAACTTATCTCGTGTATGAATGATAATTGGAGGGCATGTGTGGAGTTCGTGTTCAATGCTTGGAATATCAGAAAGATGTATAACCGAAAATGAATGTGCCTATAGATTATATTTAAATGTATACTTACTTGTGATATAGTAATAATAATGAGTGTCACTTATAAGCCTTGTGGGCTGGGTACTTTAATTTTTGTATTATGTAGTATGAATGTTGTATGTTGATGTACAAGTGACTTAAATAAATCATTACCTTACCTACCTTACCTGTATCTCCGAAAATTGGATTTGTTGGTGGTCTCAAAGAAAATAACTAGATGATTCTTTCCCACCTTCACGTATGTAGTAAATTTGTTGCACATTTGACTACGAGTTTATTTTGTATTTGCACAAGTGAAAATCGATATATTGAGTAGAAAACCATACCATAATCTCAATTATCCAGCTTCCCATAGATATGTCATTGACATGGCGTTGCATCCGTCGTCCATCTGACCTTGAACTTGACCTCAGATGACCTTGAGTGCTAAATCTCAAGGTCACATGTAAAAATTGTCCGGTAACCTATTTCAGCCCTTGGGCTAATTTTTTGTTTACGGACCAATCTTTCCGAAATTTTGCACAAAAATGCACAAAAATAATTCAAGAAGGAGGTATTTTTTAGTTTTTTTATTTAAACAATATTTTCAAAATGGCGGCCGTTTTCGTCGAAAATCGGCCAATTTTGGACTTTGGAGGCCATTTTTCTCAAAATCTGTTCAGTAACTTTTTTTCTTTTTTTGCACAAGGATGCCTTATTATGTCCTTCATAATGTGTATAAGTTTCGTTGCCCTTGATTCGCTGGTCTGCGTGTGGCGGCCATTTTGAATTTGTCGTTTTCGTCGAAAATCGTTCAATTTTGGGCTTTGGCGGCCATTTTCTCAAAATCTGTTCAGTAACTTTTTTTATTTTTTGCACAAGGATGCCTTATTATGTCCTCCATGATGTGTATAAGTTTCGTTGCCCTTGAATCGCCGGTCTGCGTATGGCGGCCATTTTGAATTTGTCGTTTTCGTCAAAAATTGGCCAATTTTGGACTTTGGCGGCCATTTTCTCAAAATCTGTTCAGTAACTTTTGGGGTTACCGGACCTATGGTCCGATAACCTATTGGCATGGCGTTGCGTCCGGCGTCGGCGTTCACATTTTTATCTTTTTTGTTTACGGACCAATCTTTCCGAAATTTTGCACAAAAATGCACAAAAATAATTCAAGAAGGAGGTATTTTTTAGTTTTTTGATTTTCACAATATTTTCAAAATGGCGGCCGTTTTCGTCGAAAATCGCCCAATTTTGGCCATTTTCTCAAAATCTGTTCAGTAACTTTTTTTCTTTCTTTTGCACAAAGATGCTTCATTATGTCCTTCGTAACGTGTATCAAGATGGATGGGCTTGAATCGCTCTAAAGGCCCGAAATCTAGTAACTTTCCTTCTAATTTCACATGTGGATGACAGTTCACATTGATGATGATATCTTTGAAGAATGATTGCCTCGAATTGCTCGAAGGGCCCAAAATCTGTGCCCTAAAGACCCAATTTTAAACTTTCATGGGCCTATTCCAGATTCATCACCTTTTAATACTACATTGTAAAAATTCATATATTTATTGTATTTTCCCATTGTGGGCCAACTGTTATATATGTTATGTGTATATATTCTGTATCATATGATGATTTCTCAAAATAAATTAAATCAACACAATATTCTGCATGTAATGGCCATTGAACTAAAGACATTTGCAGTTCTATGATAATAGCATGTCTTTATGTGCGCGAACTTATGGTAAATGTAAGGACATGTCCGAAATTGGCCGAGTTAGGCCGAGTCGGGCCGAGTGTGAGGATACCTCGATGTGAAGCAAAATTTGATTATTCTGCGTGCTGCTTTGATATTATGCTACTTTTGTGAGAATTATCATGTCGTGTATGTGTTTTTTGTGGAAAGGTAGCTTGGAATCGCAAAATAAAACAGAGATCGTGTGTTTTCGTTTCTGCTCGTCCGCGCTGAAGCCTGACTGCGCATGCGCAAGCGTCACTTAGCGCGGGGTCAAACAGCCATTTTTGTCTCAGGTGAATGGACGTGGACCGATAAAATTTTTGTTGTTTAATGAGTTAACTCACTTATTATATACATTGACGGTAGATTTGTTTGGATTGTATTTGTTTGGTTCACATGGTACAGTATAGGATAGAATAAACTATTAAATAGATCTAGTCTAGTATTCTGACAGTGTTTCAGTTCGTCGAATCTTGTCACTCGACTCGCGCGTCCAGTCGGGCACTGCAGATGCCAGACAAGAGTAACACGCGATTCGGCCGCGCATGCTAAATACCGAATGAGCCGGGTTAAACCAACACCTTAACACGGGCGGCCGAGTCGTTCTCACTCAGCCACTCAGCGGCAGCCCAGTTCAACCGCGTCCCCATTTCAACCGCCCCGTACAGATCTAGGAGCACCTGTCGAATTTATTGGGCAATTTTTCACCGAATGCTGAAGCATAGGGAAATCACAGTGCACTCAATATAAAGTCTAGCATTGTTTGACACGGGGAACGGATATTTGCTCACTAGATTCCACAGGCACAGTTGAGCCCAGATGTATACAACACACTGTTTTTAGTATGCGGTTGAATGGGGGCGTGGTTGAATATTGCATACCCCATGAGTGTCGCAAATCACAATCATTCAAATAGACCCATCCAACACCATGATTTTTGGGAGCACCTGTCGAATCCAGACTGGAGTGGGCAATATTTTTGCTGCGAGTATAGCATAGGGAGATCACAATGTAATCAAATATGAACAGCATTGTGGGTTTTTTTAGAACAAGAAGGAGCACCTGTCGAATTTAGTGGGCAATTTATTTTCACCCCAATGTTTATAGCATATATGATAGGGAGATCATAACACAATGTTAAATCTGGCAATGTAGTATATGTTGTTGTGTAATTCCGTGCCACTTTCATATTGATTTCGATTGGTGGTGATTTTTCATCGAAGTGGACCCCAATGAGATGAGAAAAAACTGTTTCCATTTTTTTTGCCCATTGGTTGTGTGAAAATCCAAGATGGCCGCCAATTATCACCAAAAATCGAAAAATCACCATATCTTCGGCCCTGATTGGCATAGAAGGATTGAATTGGAGGTCGTTTTATATATTTCCAGGCACAAGGAATTGAAACAATTTTTTCAAACCATTGTTTTTATTCTTACGCCCATTGATTGTGTGAAAATCCAAGATGGCTGCCAATTATCACAAAAAATCGAAGAATCACTATATCCCTGGCCCTAATTGGAATAGAAACATGGAATTGGTGTAGTATTATATGTTTCTAGGCACAAATAATCAAAACCGATTTTCTCAATTTTTTTCCCGCCCACTGGTCATGTGAAAATCCAAGATGGCCGCCAATTATCACCAAAACTCAAATAATCACCAATGGCATATCTTTGGCCCTAATTGACATAAAACATTAAGTTGGGGTCCTTTTATATGTTTTCGGACACAAACAATCATTTAAAACCCTTGCTTTAGTGATACACACACATATGCATTAGATTGTTGAACAGAAGTTGCCCAGTTTGCTATGCTGATGCCTCACCAATGAAATGACTGTCGAACTGGATCAGTGGGGGATCATCTGGTTCTCTGGTCTCCTCCCATATTGACGACCACCGTTACGCCAGATCCAAGCCAACAAGAGATGTTGATGTAAGCATATGTGCATGATGATACACCATAACCATCATCATTATTCATGTTCAGGCATGTTTCAGTCGCCTCACACTTGTTTTCTGTGCAAGCCACGCCGATTAGTTCTCCTGGCATTGCTGAAACCACATTTCGCGAGTTATACAACTGCCTCTGGTGTTGTGTGCTTCTGGTGTTCCCTGGTATCTCATGCCATCCCACTGGCCATCCCACTACTACTAGATTCAATATTCATTGGCTCGGACACTGTGTCTTCTGATCAAACATTTGCCTGGTAATGCAGTCTCAGCAGATTGCTCAACGATCATATTCCAAGATGACACACTGATGGCATCACTAGGAGATTCAAGACTCAGTAAGAAAGTGGAAACCCCTTACTAAATGTGGACGTATTCTTGGATACATGTGGTTTTGCTGCTCCCTCCATAAAAACAAATGCTTCATAGAAAATATCATACTCCACTTGAGGGTATTTGATGGTAAATTTACCCCCAAGACAAAATATGTTCCTAAACCCAGAAGATTGACCTACATGATGCGCAATGCAGAAATGTTGTTATTCGACATCGACTCTGTTTCTACAGCGGAAAGTGACGCCCGCAGTAGAATACATCAAAGGTTTACACCCAAAAACAATTAAATTTCTGAATGAAGGGGCATGCCAAACACCTGTGGGACAGAATATTGCCGGGTATCCCAGATTAGGACGATGGTTATGCCGACAATTCACACACTTCAATACAAGTGCACATGCATGTCGCCTTAGCAGGGGCAAACAGAGGCAGCCTCCACTACAAGGAGGTTGAAGCTTGAGAGGAGCAAAAATCTGGTCATATGCTACAGAGAAAAAGGGTGGTTAGAAAAAGACCATGACTTTTTTTCCTTGACTGGTACCACCCCAGCCCGAGTCGGATGGAGCACTCATGCTAGTGTCCACTCACTTTGGAAGTATGAGCCAGACTGAATCAAGCGAGTGGCTTGCAAACCAAAACAAAGTGGTCGCATGCATTCAAGAAAGAATTGATAATTGGCAATATGTAAACCTTACAACTAGCAATACCAAAAAGCCCGTCTCAGTAGAATCGCTATACTGTTCAGGGAAATAAGGTTTCGCACCCGATTTTGACTGGTTCCAATCCAGACATCACAATCTATGGAGCTGTTATGCATAGATTTTCTTAGTTTCGAGTCATCCAAAGGAGGTTATGCGTATAACATCGTCCTGACCAATCACTACACCAAATATGTACAGGCCATACCCATGAGAAAAGGAGCTTTCTTCTACTTTCGCCAAGACAGTATATAGTGGACCTAAAAGACTTTTTTCGTGTCGGGGTTATTTCGAGGGTGTTTCGGGGGTACTTCGGGGTGAAGTACCGCGGTCAAGTGAGTAGGGGTTTTTGCGCATTGAAGCGTGGCGAATATAACTCAGATTCATTAATCAGCGCCTGTTAGGCCACACAAAATAGAACCGAACTGTAGCAGATGTATGCTATACTGAATTTTCTTTTATCTCTAATCAGGATTAAAAGGGTGTCAGACGGATTAAATGAGATGTTTCCCGTTGTCGCGCAGTGTTCATGGGAAGCATACTAAAGTCGGCCCAAATACCGTACATTATTCCTTAATACTACTCGTCCAATGAAAACATACCATTTAATCCGTCTCGCACCTTTTCAATCCTTATTGAATATAGAGGAATGCGCAGGATTTGATACTTGGGCGCATGTAGCGCAGCTTACTTTTTCTTCTAAATTCAATGAAAATTAAAAATGTGCCAGATTGATTAAATATGGTATACATCAAATGGGTGAGTAGTATTAACAGATTGGGCCCTACAGGCTTAGACAACCCTGAACATATCACCTTTTGTAAATTTTATTGCTAAAATATGATATATTTCACCTAAGGTATCTGTTATTTGCTCTTTCAGTCACTCTCATCTTTGTATGCACAAATAACATCAGACGTTCAGAAATCGTGCAACATCAGAATACTTTATTAATATTGGGCGAAACACGCTAAATTAATTTGCAGGGGAAAAATAATGGAGTGCGAAAATTAACATGACAATGGTGAAATATGGTTGGTGATTGTATATTGGTCAACATCAGTTCCATTGCAACCAGTTACTTTCATGTGTTTCACCAATGTAACACGAGTTGGTGACATATGTATTTAAGTTTGTTGGTATAATTTGTCGATTTTACCAGAATAAACCTTCTGGTGTGATTTTGAGATACTTGTCTATAAAGTAAAGACAGGGGATTCACTATTATGAAAACATACCATTTAATCCGTCTCGCACCTTTTCAATCACTATTATGAAAACATACCATTTAATCCGTCTCGCACCTTTTCAATCCTTATTGAATATAGAGGAATGCGCAGGATTTGATACTTGGGCGCATGTAGCGCAGCTTACTTTTTCTTCTAAATTCAATGAAAATTAAAAATGTGCCAGATTGATTAAATATGGTATACATCAAATGGGTGAGTAGTATTAACAGATTGGGCCCTACAGGCTTAGACAACCCTGAACATATCACCTTTTGTAAATTTTATTGCTAAAATATGATATATTTCACCTAAGGTATCTGTTATTTGCTCTTTCAGTCACTCTCATCTTTGTATGCACAAATAACATCAGACGTTCAGAAATCGTGCAACATCAGAATACTTTATTAATATTGGGCGAAACACGCTAAATTAATTTGCAGGGGAAAAATAATGGAGTGCGAAAATTAACATGACAATGGTGAAATATGGTTGGTGATTGTATATTGGTCAACATCAGTTCCATTGCAACCAGTTACTTTCATGTGTTTCACCAATGTAACACGAGTTGGTGACATATGTATTTAAGTTTGTTGGTATAATTTGTCGATTTTACCAGAATAAACATTCTGGTGTGATTTTGAGATACTTGTCTATAAAGTAAAGACAGGGGATTCACTATTATAGACCGCCTGTAATAAACACATTTCTTACGACATTTCTATTTTCATGATTGTACGACTCTCGTGTTTCTCAGTCTTAGACTTTCGGATCCATTGTATAGCTGGGTTCTGTTATAATGGGTGAATTGTAACAAAATGCCACAGGCATCCTCCTTAGGTAATATCGTCAGTGTTTGGCTAGTAAGCAATCGGCCAGTTTCATGATTTGTGTGTGAAAAGTGTAACCTGGAGCAAAATCAATGACACTGCTGTCATTAAAGTTATGTGTCTGTGGTTTTAACAGGGCTATCATTAGGCCTATAGGTTTATCACTCATCGAATTTGACCGTTCATGACACTGATTTTGTAAGTATCATTCATGAATCACTCCTAAAATATGGATTTGTCTATATCGATATCCATTCGTCAGTAGGCCTATACATATGTAACTTGAGACCAAAGAAATCAGTGATCCCCAAAAGTCCCCCCGCCCCTAAAACAGGATCAAAAACACGCTGACCGGCGCTTTTTAATTCGAATGACATTTACTGCTCTGATATACAACATTTATCGTAGGAATAGCATATAGCTGTCTGTACTTCCAATGAAACATTATGTGAATATAAAACAGACTACTCCTCCCGACGTGTATAGAACATGATTCGTTTCATATATAAATATAAACATGCTTTCGCATATCAAATTCTTCTAATTTGAATCCGAATTATAACAAACGACTCGAATCTCGACGGTGACACACTACACGTTCTTGCCAAAAACATGTGTGAGGTGAACACTGGACCATTGAGCTACTGAGACCCGATGAAACAAAAATCCTTGCATAAGTCACACACGGAGATTGTAATACAATGAACAGTAATACTGGTAAATTAGTTAGACACTATAAACTGGTTTATAATTTTGTTTGGCCTCAATCTCTGTGGAGTGTCGACTGGAAATCGCTCTTGTGGGATTAGTTTGCTTTAAGCTGCACGCATCACTGAATAAACCCCTGGGTGACGAGAAGAGGGGATTATTGCGGTACTTCACCCCGAAACACCCTCGAAATAACCCCGACACGAAAAAAGTCTATTGAGTCCACTTTGGAACCCCACCTCGTTTACACAGTGAACACGCATCGAGGGTGATAATTGAGTTCTGTCGAACTGTATGTACGAGACCAGTGGGCATGCAAGCCAGCTAGTTACTGATTATTTTTTAATTCAGTGTAGTTGTTGATTCAGTTGAGCGTAATTGTTTTGTTGACAAATAAATGGAGGTATTGATTGTTCCAAAAGGAACACAGAGACAATACTTTCTTGTGATAGGACAAACTCTAATGAGGTATTGTTTACAGCATTATATATTCACGCGCCAATTAAGTGGTAATGTTTGTGACGTCGAGAAAGAACGATGTCTTCTAAACGCTGGTACACTGGTATGCTGGTACAAGCATTGCAAGGTGCATGAACTCAACAATACTGCTCATTTCGTGTATGCCTCAATAAGCCTCACAATGTTTGTACCAGTATACCAGCGTACCAGCGTTTAGAAGACATCGGAGAAAGAAAGTAGTCTGAGCAGTCCCCGGGAGAACTTTTGGGATTTTTCCAGTGGAATCCACGGTTTCGTCATCTTGAGACTCATCAGGCAGTGGCACAGGCAAAATTGGACATTGAAAGAAATCCACTCACTATTAAGTGGGTGACTAGCTATTAGCATTCAGAAGGGGGGGGGGGGGGGGTGGAAGTCAGCTGAATTATTTGTGGTGAGAAAATAAGGGAAGTGCTCCTCTCCTTCGTTAGATAAGAACAGTATATTTTGGTTTGGATGAACTTGATTGGTGGCCAGAAAGAATTAATAAACAGTTGCCTTCTCTACGGGTTGTAGAGGAGAGGGTAAAAAAGGAACACACCTTTCCGGAGAAGTTTCTTTAAATCTGTTTTTATCTATTCTCTTTTTGGTATGAAAGGAAAGACTACACTATGCAGCCCACCGGAACACAGTCTATGAAATGTTTAACAAGCATGCTGAAATAGGCTAGTCTTACAGGATGAATAAGCAATGGCCATGCTTATAACTGCACCTAACACGAGTCACGAGTCATCACAGTTGCCAGTTGATGTGATGTTTGAGCTCAAGTTGAATCTTAGAAAGCGTGGCTCGAGACACTACACTCGATAAGGTTGCCATTGCAGCCCGAGAGAAGGAGCCTGATAGTCACCACCAGTACTACGATTGGAAGGCCAAATGAGTTGTTGCTGCAACTCGTGATAAGTAAAAAGAAACAAACATGTGTCATAAACTGGAAAGCGAACTGATTCAGTGACTATAATGATAATATTTTGTGTAATATTTCTCTGAGGGCCCAGTACTTGCATTTATCGCATGAACACTGGTTTTATTGGATTCCTTGTACCAGAAAACATATAAATCGACAACAGATTTATTTTTCTAGGTCAATTATTGCCGAAGATATGATGATTTTCTGAT